>OZ000481.1:16048750-17295000 GCA_963922655.1 Cardamine chenopodiifolia | reverse complement strand
TTATGATATTAGAACTTATGCCTTATCGAGGATGTTATCCCATTTTTAAATTGGTTTATTCTGCAGCAGCAAATGCTAGTCACAATAAAGGTTTCAAAGAAACCAATTTAGTCATTAGTAAAGCTGAAGTGAACCAAGGAAATACTGTGAAAAAATTAAAACCTCATGCCCGAGGACGGAGTTACCCCATAAAAAGATCCACTTGTCATATAACTATCGTATTGGAAGATATATCCTTCTATCAACAATATGAAGAATATTTAATGTATTTAAAAAAACCTGGATGTACCAATGAAAACAGAAATCTAACATGTTATGATACATATAGTAGTGGAGGCCTATGGGACAAAAAAGAAATCCACTTGGTTTCAGACTTGGTACAACCCAAAGTCATCATTCTCTTTGGTTTGCACAACCAAAAAAGTATTCTCAAGGTTTAGAAGAAGATAAAAAAATACGAGACTGTATTAAAAATTATGTCCAAAAAAATATAAGAATATCCTCTGGTATGGAGGGAATTGCACGTATCGAAATTCAAAAAAGAATCGACCTCATCCAGATCATAATCTATATGGGATTTCCTAAATTATTAATTGAAGATAAACCCCGAAGAGTCGAAGAAATACAGATGAATGTTCAAAAAGAACTTAATTGTGTCAACAGAAAACTCAACATTGCTATTACCAGAATTTCTAATCCGTATGGGGATCCTAATATTCTTGCAGAATTTATAGCTGGACAATTAAAAAATCGCGTTTCTTTTCGAAAAGCAATGAAAAAAGCTATTGAATTAACTGAACAGGCGAATACAAAAGGAATTCAAGTACAAATTGCAGGACGTATCGACGGAAAAGAAATTGAACGTGTTGAATGGATCAGAGAACGCAGAGTTCCTTTACAAACAATTGAAGCTAAAATAGATTGTTGTTCCTATACAGTTCGAACTATTTATGGAGTCTTAGGAATAAAAATTTGGATATTCGTAGACGAAGAATAAAAAAACTTTATTTGTCTTTACATTTTATCCAACAATAAAAAATGAAAACTATGTAATATAACACTATAACAGAAAACAGAAATACAAAAAATTGCAGTCTTCTTTTTTGTGTTTAAGAATAAAATCAGCAATTCTATAAGGTTGAATAAAAATTTCCATCAAAACTCTTTTGATATAATTGCTATGCTTAGTGTGTGACTCGTTGGTATAGGTTTCAATTAGATTAAGATAAACAAAAAAGAAAAAAGACCTTACCTATAACAGCAACTACTAACTATAGCATTAATAAATAACCTAAGCAACTCATTGCTTCGCATTATCTGGATCCAAAAAAATCAGTCAAGATATGATAGACTGATCATATCATTGTAGCAACTGAATTTTTTTTACAAAAAAAAGAATAAAGAAATATGATTAGTAACTTATGAAAGGTAATAAAAAGTATGCGGATAAATGGAAGGATGAAAGAAAGAGAGAAAAAATTGAATATTAATGATATATGATTCCAATTTGGAAAGTCTATGAGGTCACTGTAAGAAACGCAATGTAATAAAGCATCAATACAGATTCATTCATAATAATTAGATAAATCTGTTCCGAAAACCAAAAATTAAGAGCCTTGAGCCAATAAAACTGAGAAAATTGACTCAAAAAAAATTTTAAAATGAAATTAAAAATTTCATGTAAGAGCTCCATTGTAGAATTCAGGCCTAATGATTAATCAAGAAGTGATGGGAACGACGGAACCCATGAATATAGAGGATTCTCTTGAAAAACAAATCTTAGTAATTCATTGGACAGGATGGCGGAATAAACCAGAAACTTTATTATCTATTCTGATTTTTATTATGAGACCTCGTGGGATAAACATCAAACTTAAATAAGATTGAAAGAGTAAATATTCGTCAGCGAAATTTTTTTTGATTTGAAAAAAAAAGTAATAAAATACGAAAAAAAAAATTCAAAAGATAAAAGAAAATAAGGATTTGATAGAATATTCTAACTCTAACAACAACGACATTCGAGATGATGATATTATGTTATTTTTAAATAAATATAATTAATCTTGGATTCTATTTCGAAAAAGACATACAAAAATTGAGAAGAGATCGGATGAAATTTCAAAAATACCATGATTAATAGAATTAATCATTAACTACATCTATATCTTAAATACAAGCTTTTTATTCGCGAGGAGCTGGATGAGAAGAAACTCTCACATTCAGTTCTGTAGTAGAGATGGAATTTCTAATTTTGAAAAAACCCATCAACTATAACCCAAAAAGAACCAGATTTCGTAAACAAAATCGAGGAAGACTAAAAGGAATATCTTCTCGTGGGAATCATATTTGTTTTGGCAGATATGCTCTTCAAACTCATATTGGTGACGTTATTGTTGCTGTAATCAAGGAAGCAATACCAAATACTCCTCTAGAAAGATCAGAAGTGATCAGAGCTGTAATTGTACGTACTTGTAAAGAACTCAAACGTAATAATGGGACGATAATACGGTATGATGACAATGCCGCAGTTGTCATTGATCAGGAAGGAAATCCCAAAGGAACTCGAGTTTTTGGGGCAATCCCACGGGAATTGAGACAATTAAACTTTACTAAAATAGTTTCATTAGCTCATGAGGTATTATAACACCTAAGTATCGATAGTTAGTATAGGATTAAAAAAACAGTATTGAAATAAAATTAATTAATAGATTGTGTATCACGCAGAAACCCTTAATAATGAAATATTAATAATTAAATTCATATATTAATATATAATTCGTCTATATCTATATATAAATAAAAGAAAAAGAACATGTTGATTATATCAAAATTTATAGAACAATAAGGAATTTTAACTTATCATGGGGAAAGACACTATTGCTGATATAATAACCTCTATACGAAATGCTGACATGAATAGAAAAGGAACGGTTCAGATAGGATCGACTAACATCACCGAAAGCATTGTTAAAATACTTTTACGAGAGGGTTTTATCGAGAACATAAGGAAACATCGCGAAAACAACCAATATTTTTTTATTTTGACCCTAAGACACAGACGAAATAAGAAAGAATCCTAAAAAACGAGTTTAAATTTAAAGAGAATAAGTCGGCCGGGTCTATGAATCTATTCTAACTCTCAACGAATTCCACGAATTTTAGGCGGAATAGGAATTTTAATCCTTTCGACTTCTCAAGGTATAATGACAGACCGAGAAGCTCGACTAAAAAGAATCGGCGGAGAAATTTTGTGTTATATATGGTAATCCTTCTAATATAAAAATTGGATATCCGGACCTTAAGATTTGTGAAAAAGGGGGGTTATACCACCCCTGCTAAAAAAGTTTCGGGTGTTTTACCTCGAATGAAATTAAAGAAAAAAATGAATTAATGAAAGTTTTATTTCTTAATCACTTCCGAACGGCATGGTTCAATTTTTTTTAGATACTAAAGATTTGTTTGATTTTAGGTCATACTTCTGAAAGGATTCGACATATTTTTTTATAGGTATACCTATAGGATAAAAAATATTAGGATAAAAAAAAAATAATTTTAGTAAGTTCTTAGGTATAAGTTAATCAAGGGACAACCATTTTCTAGACTCCATAACAAGGATTCAAATGAGTAAATGGTTTTTTCAATTTCAACATTCCTTTCACGAGGATACAATTCAAGATTCAAAAATATCAAGAAACCTTTTTTTCGTCCAACAATAAATATATTCACAGAATTAAGGAATAACAACTATGAAAATAAGGGCTTCCGTTAGTAAAATTTGTGAAAAGTGTCGACTAATCCATAGGAGGGGACGAATTATAGTAATTTGTTCCAACCCGAGGCATAAAAAAAGACAAGGATAATCTTACTAAAGGAAATAAAGTAAAGGAAAAGACTCTTCCAAGGAGCTGGCAACAAAAAAGGTCCGTTTTGACATGAAATGGATATATCCATATATTTCTTGTGAAATGAAAAAATATGGCAAAACCTATATTAAGAATTGATTCACGTAAAAATACACATAGTGGTTCATGTAAAAATGTACGTAGAATACCAAAGGGAGTTATTCATGTTCAAGCAAGTTTCAACAATACCATTGTGACCGTTACAGATGTACAGGGTCGGGTGATTTCTTGGTCCTCCGCGGGTACTTGTGGATTCAGGGGTACAAGAAGAGGAACACCTTTTGCTGCCCAAACCGCAGCAGGAAATGCTATTCGAGCAGTAGTGGATCAAGGTATGCAACGAGCTGAAGTAAGGATAAAAGGCCCTGGACTGGGAAGAGATGCAGCATTACGAGCTATTCGTAGAAGCGGTATACTTTTAAGTTTCGTACGAGATGTAACTCCTATGCCACATAATGGTTGTAAACCCCCTAAAAAAGACGTGTATATAACTAAATAAAGGCTGAAAGGGTTTCAAGAGAAATAAATGATTCAATGATCTGATCAAATAAAATTACTATGGTTCGAGAGAAAGTCAAAGTATCTACTCGGACACTACAGTGGAAGTGTGTTGAATCAAGAAGAGACAGTAAGCGTCTTTATTATGGACGCTTTATTCTGTCTCCACTTATGAAAGGTCAAGCCGACACAATAGGCATTGCGATGCGAAGAGCTTTACTTGGCGAAATAGAAGGAACATGTATTACACATGCAAAATCTGAGAACATACCACATGACTATTCTAACATAGTAGGTATTCAAAAATCAGTACATGAAATTTTAATGAATTTGAACGAGATTGTATTAAGAAGTAATCTATATGGAATGCGCAACGCGCTTATTTGTGTCCAAGGTCCCGGATATATAACTGCTCGAGACATCATTTTACCGCCTTCTGTGGAAATCATTGATAATACACAGCATATAGCTACCTTAACGAAACCAATAGATTTGTGTATTGGATTAAAAATCGAGAGGAATCGCGGATATAGTCTAAAAATGTCAAATAACTTTGAAGACAAAAGTTATCCTATAGATGTTGTATTCATGCCTGTTCAAAACACGAATCATAGTATTCATTCTTATGGGAATGGGGATGAAAAACAAGAGATTCTCTTTCTAGAAATATGGACAAATGGAAGTTTAACTCCTAAAGAAGCACTTCATGAAGCCTCCCGGAATTTTATTAATTTATTTATTCCTTTTCTACATGTAGAAGAAGAAACCTTCTATTTAGAGAACAATCAACATCAAGTTACTTTACCCCTTTTTCCTTTTCATAATAGATTAGTTAACCTAAGAAAAAAAAAGAACTAGCATTTCAATATATTTTTATTGACCAATTAGAATTGCATCCCAGAATCTATAATTGTCTCAAAAAGTCCAATATACATACATTATTGGACCTTTTGAATAACAGTCAAGAAGACCTTATCAAAATTGAACATTTTCACATAGAAGATGTAAAAAAGATATTAGACATTATAGAAAAAAATAGAAAAAGCATTTCAAAACAAAATTGACTTTTAGTCAATTTGAAATTGAAATGGATTTTAAACCTTCAACGTATTTTCGATTTTCCAGTCGAACCCATTTTAATTAATTAAATTTTAATTAAATTAATTAGAAATGTATCTTGGGAAAATTCATTTTGAAATGACTACTCCCTAGATACCCACGTCTTTTATTTTACAATTGAATAAATTTAATTAAAAAGACCTAAAGTTAGAGATTTATCAAATGGTAATGTTGCTCCAATACCTAACCACAAGGCCACCGCGGTGCCAATCAAAAAGACGGTTGTCGCTACTGGACGACGAAATGGATTTTGAAACTTATTAACATTTTCCAAAAAGGGTACGGTTAATAAGCCCGCTGGTACTGAAACCATTAAAAGAACACCCAATAATTTGTTAGGCACTGTACGAAGTATTTGAAAGACAGGAAAGAAATACCATTCCGGTAATATTTCCAAAGGAGTTGCAAAAGGATCCGCCGTTTCACCAATCATTGATGGTTCTAAAACCGCTAAGCCTACGTTATAGGCAATGGTACCAAGAATGACTACTGGAAAAATATATAAAAGATCATTGGGCCATGCGGGTTCCCCGTAATAATTATGACCCATACCTTTAGCTAATTTAGCTCGTAATACAGGATCATTCAAATCTGGTTTTTTTGTTATTGGGATAGGTGAATTCTTATGGATCCATTCCCCCGAGGGAACCGGACATGATAATTTTTCATCATCAGGCTCGAGCAAGAATTAACCAAACTAAATTAATACTTAAAAATATATATGTTATCCACAAGTATTTAATATGTGAAAAAAGAATTATCCGATTCCAAAGTTATTGCAACTAAAGATTTCCAGAAATTCCATTCTTACCGGTAAATGCCCAACACCCACGTAAGCTTCAAAAGTTGATGTGCTTTCTGGATCGTCTCATACCTTATCAATTTGTCCTTAATCTCAAAAATTATATCAAGATTTTGCAAATACAAAGGATTTACTTGTTACTAATGGAGTCTACCTTATACTCTTCATTAGATCATGTATTCACTCCGATAGTATCATAAATCGAGTCGATGCAGAGGAAATGAATGCATTTACATACTCTATATTTATTTTCTTTTTTTTTTAGTAAAAAATAGCTAAAAACATAATCCTGATTATGTTCCATCCCTTAATCTACTTGATTTTACGAAGCCCACTCATCCACAACATCGTCGGGTATGATCATAGAAAAGATTCTCTTCAAGTGAACAAGCCTATCCCCTGTATGGGGCTTACACAGCGGTTGGAACAAAGACACATTTGGTTATGAATTCCAATGTAGAAAATAAAGTAATATTTCTGCACGGCCCGATCAATAGTTCAAGTCACACACTCCCATAATCCATTTTCTCTTCATAGAATTCCCTTCAACTTTTTATGTCAAAAACATAATAAAATACTGTGTAGTTGAAGGGAAATATCCAAATACATGTCTTATTTTTTTAATAATCCACATTTATAGCAATAAAATACTATCGGTCCTTCACCAAGTGATAAGATAAATGAGTAATTAGAAATATCTAGAATCTATATTAATTTATAAGGGACCAGAAATACCTTGCTTACGTAGCATTAGGAAATGCATTAACATAAATACGGCCATAAGAAGAGGTAATACAAAAGTGTGTAAACTATAAACACGAGTCAAAGTGGATTGTCTAACACTAGCACTTCCACGTAATAATTCTACAAGGGGCGATCCTATTATAGGAATAGCGTCAGGTACGCCTGTTACAATTTTGACTGCCCAATAACCAATTTGATCCCAAGGTAAAGAATAACCTGTTACACCAAAAGATGCGGTCAATACACCCAAAACCACACCAGTAACCCAAGTTAATTCGCGAGGTTTTTTAAAACCGCCGGTGAGGTATACACGAAATACGTGCAGGATCATCATTAGGACCATCATACTTGCCGACCATCGATGAACTGATCGGATTAACCAACCAAAGTTAGCTTCAGTCATTATATATTGAACAGAAGCAAAAGCCTCGGTAACAGTTGGACGGTAATAAAAAGTCATAGCAAATCCTGTAGCTACTTGTACTAAAAACAAGTAAGGGTAATTCCTCCTAGACAATAAATATGTTGACATGCGGAGGAACATATTTACTAGTTATATCATCTGCAATCGCCTGAATCTCAAGACGTTCTTCGAACCAATCATAAACTTTATTGAGATAGGTAAACCAAGGTTACTCCCCCTCCAAGAACTGTATATGAGAATTTCATCTCGTACAGCTCAAACAAAAAAAAGACCCACATACTGATTGAAACGAATATGGAATATAAAGTTTTAAACTTCTCTCTCATTCAATATTATTTAAAGATATGAAAGAGTCAAAATGCGAAAGCTCTTCTTTGTGGTTAAATGCCAAAAAATCAAGTCAGCTCATTCGTCTTTATGTTGTGTTGATCGTTACAGGCCTCTTGAATCTTCTAGATTACCTATCTTTAGTGTCTTTTTTATTTGGTATTTGTATGGAACGGGGAATGGGGTATTTCTTCTTGTTTTCTTTATTATTGATAGGAATTCTCTTGTTAAGACCCTACTTAACTAATCAATTGAAACCTCAGATTCATACGAGAACCACGATAATTCAATGAAACCTTCAAAGTCCAAAATTCACTGAGTGAGAACCATTGGATCATCACTTATTCAATCAAAAAAATAGCTATAATGACTAAAAACAGAAAATACAAAGAAGCGCTTATCCTTTGATCCAAATAAGAGTTTAAAAGCAGAAAAATATTTTGATTTATTAAAGTTTATAAGATAGAACGGAAAGAAGTCCGGCTACGAGGTCTGAGTATTAAGTATGAATCATAGTTCGAATACTTTGTGATCTATTTGATCTATTTCGTGCTCGGATACTCGAATGAATATCCGACGAAGTAAAACCATCTTGATAAAGATGACAGATCCCATTCTCTGTACTATCCATAGGGTCCATTCTAACAAGTCACACACTCATATTCCGGAAATATACAATGCAGAAAAAAATTTCGCGGTCGAACTACCAAAGGAGAATAGGCTAAAATTTTTAGACCTACATACTTTTATTTTTTGTATCGAGCTAAAAGCTGGGACTTCAAGATTTTTCTCAGTCTAATTCACTGAAATTCCATCCAGTAGAACCAAAGAATTATAAATCTCCAAAATAATAGATAAGAATACCGCAAATAGAGCCATTGCAATACCCATCAAAGGGGTCGTTCCCCATCCAGGAGCTACTTTACCATATTCGGAATTCAATGGTTTCAATAACTTCCCTATAGTAGTGCTTCTTGGACCAGATCTAGAACTATCCTCAACAGTTTGTGTAGCCATAAATCTTATTTTGTATTCATTACGATCTATTGACTTTGTATACCATTCCGTTGTAAATAAATGATCTTAGCATAGATCCATTGTGGTCTTTCAATTCTATAATAATGGAAACAGCAACCCTAGTCGCCATCTTTATATCTGGGTTACTTGTAAGTTTTACTGGGTATGCTCTATATACTGCCTTTGGGCAACCCTCTCAACAACTAAGAGATCCATTCGAGGAACACGGGGACTAGTTGACGTAATCAGCCTCCAAATATTTGGAGGCTGATTACGTCAATGAAGATAATGTAAAATTATTTCATTTTTTAGTTGAAATTCTAGGTGGTTCCCGAAAAAAAATAGCGAAAAAATTTATCCCTAAAGTGGATACTAAGAGAAATGTATAAACCAATGCTTCCATAAATTTGATCGTGGTTTACAATTATAGCTTTCATACCTTTTTTGTTTACTTGAGAGTATCCCTCTGGATAAAGAAAGAAAAAGAGTCAAAGAAACGGCAGCGGTTTAAATCAAGATTCCTGCAGTACCCTACCTATTAAAATCGCAAACAGAAACTAGAAGAAAAAAAAGCAATGTTGCATCAGACTGCTTGTCTTTTTGTAGTTGGATCTCCAAGTTTTTGGAATGCCCCAAATTCCACTTGAGCATCCAAATCTGGATCAATACCAGCAAAAACATCTCTGAAGAGGGTTCTAGCACCATGCCAAATGTGTACAAAGAAGAAAAGTAGAGCAAACAAAGCATGTCCACAAGTAAACCAACCTCTTGGATTACTACGAAAAACACCATCGGATTTCAAAGTAGCACGATCTAATTCAAAAATCTCACCCAATTGAGCCCGTCTAGCATATTTTTTCACAGTTGCGGGATCACTATAACTCACTCCATTGAATTCACCACCATAAAACTCAACAGTTACACCTACTTGTTCGACACTATATTTTGATTCTGCCCTTCTAAATGGGACGTCGGCTCTAACCATTCCGTCGCCGTCTACCAAAACAACCAGAAATGTTTCAAAAAAAGTAGGCATACGACGTACAAAAAGTTCACGCCCTTCCTTATTTCTAAAGACGGGGTGTCCTAACCATCCAACAGCTATTCCATCTCCATTGTCCATTGAACCCGCTCGGAATAACCCCGCTTTTGCTGGATTATTACCAATATAATCATAAAAAGCTAATTTTTCAGGAATTTTAGACCAAGCTTCTGATAAACTTTGATTTTCAGCCAGTCCAGCACTAACTCTTTGATATATTTCTTGTTGAAAGTATCCCTGATCCCATTGATAACGAGTAGGACCAAATAATTTGATGGGAGTAGTTGCAGAACCATACCACATAGTTCCAGCAACAACAAAAGCTGCAAAAAAGACAGCAGCAATACTACTGGAAAGGACGGTTTCAATATTGCCCATACGTAATCCTTTGTATTGACGTTGAGGCGGATGAACACTAAGATGAAATAGGCCCGCTAATATACCCCAGGTCCCTGCTGCAATATGATGAGAGGCTATTCCTCCCGGAACAAACGGGTCAAAACCCTCTACGCCCCACGCCGGGTTTACGGGTTGGACCTTTCCGGTTAATCCTGTTACATGAAATGCGCCAAAACCAAAGCAAGCCACCCCTGAAAGAAATAAATGAATTCCAAAAATCTTGGGCAAATCCAAAGAAGGTTTTCCTGTACGTTCATCACAAAAAATTTCTAGATCCCAATATACCCAATGCCAAATAGCTGCCAAGAAGCACAAGCCATAAAACACGATATGTGCTCTGGCTACCCCTTCGTAACTCCAAAGACCCGGATTTGTTATATTCCCTCCTATAATATTCCACCCGCCCCACAAATTGGTTATTCCTAAACGAGTCATGAAAGGGATAACGAACATACCTTGTCTCCACATTGGATCAAGAACAGGGTCAGAGGGATCAAAAACAACTAATTCATATAGAGCCATCGAATCGGCCCAACCAGCAACCAGAGCAGTATGCATTATATGAACAGAAAGCAAACGATCGGGATCATTCAATACAACAGTATGAACACGATACCAAGGCAAACCCATGGAAATACCCCTTTATCAACGAAAAATAGACACTATGTAACTTTATTGCATTGGAAAAAACTATGCTACGGACCCCCCCATTTTTTAGGTAATTGTTTCGGAGAAAGAATTAATATTTGTTCTATTCTGTTAGTAATAATGGAACAATTCGATTCATAAGAAAAAAGGGAAGCGGATCTATTCTATATCCGATAAGTACCAATACGCAATGGGGGTGAATCCTATTTTATATGAACCAAGATAGCTATTGTTGTTCATTATTCAGAAGCCCGTTCGTAAAAAATTGCCTTTATTTTTATTCATTCTCTCTTACTTTACTTTTATTTTATATTTTATTTTAGCTTATTCAACTTATGTATTAAATATGATTAATTTAAATATGATTTAAAGTAGGAAAAAAGGATAATAGTATTAAAAACGAAACCCCAGTCTTACGTTTCCACATCAAAGTGAAATAGAGAACTTCATTCTCTCTTTTTTTCATTTCATGCCTATTGGCGTTCCAAAAGTACCTTTTCGAAGTCCTGGAGAAGGAGATACATCTTGGGTTGACATATAGTGCGACTTGTCAGAAATATTGGGCTATATGGGATTTCCCCATTTTCTCCCTCGATCGAGATATCCTCTGTTTCGCCCAAAAAGATTGATTGAATTATCAAAAATTGGTAACGCGAAGCGCAAAAAATAAAGTGGAATTAAATGCAGGGAGTACTTAGATTGATATTATATTATCAAAATTTTTTTATGGTTTACGTGATCGGACTAATAAAATGAAGTATCCAGGCTCCGTTTAGCAAAAACCCAATTGATAATTAATATATAATATTTTTATAATTACTACTTATATGATATGAAAAATTATTATAAAAAATTCTATATAAAAAAAAAATTGAAACAGGGTGATCTAAAACAGACTGTTGCTCAAATCAAATAATATAATTACAAATTTGTTGACTAGTTGACAAAAGACATGTGAAAGAAATGAATTGGAAAAAAAGTAGTAAAAAAAGACGCGGTATTTGGTTCATTTGTCCTATATGTGCAAATCAAAATCGGGTAAATTTTTCTTTTTACTCGGGGTAGAGCATAAACCTAAAAAATGGAATAAAAAAAGGAAGAAGCCCGTTCAGGAACAAGAAAAAACCATCGCCATTTCAACTGAATCTCGATGAAAAAAAAATATCAATGAATCAAGTTAGTCTGACAGGCTTAATCAATCGTTTTATTCTAGGATTATAATATCTAATAAAAGGGGCCAAAACAGATTTTTTCTTTGACTTTTGGGAGCAAGTCCTTACGTTATAAGTTAGAAAGAAACACCTTCTATGAAAAAGGGGGATTGGAATCGACACATTGATTTTTTAACAATTTTTGTTGAACCGTATGCATCAAAAGGTGCCTGTACGGCTCCTAAGGAATAAAATTTTATCCTAATCAACCGAAGTTATCGAGAAAGATTATTTTTTTTAGGCCAAGAGGTTGATACCAAAATCTCGAATCAACTTATTAGTCTTATGATATATCTCAGTTTAGAAAAGGATACCAAAGATCTTTATTTGTTTATAAACTCTCCTGGTGGATGGGTAATATCGGGAATGGCTATTTATGATACTATGCAATTTGTGCGACCCGATGTATAGACAATATGCATGGGATTGGCCGCTTCAATAGCATCCTTTATCCTAGTCGGAGGAGCAATTACCAAACGTATAGCATTCCCTCACGCTTGGCGCCAATGAGTTTTTTTATTTTCGAGAAAAAAATACTATGCCTTCGCCATCGAAAATATGAATTAGTTAAGTAATAATAGCATGGCACTTCGAATTCGATATGAAATTTTTTAGATTAACAAAAATTAGATTATATATTGAAAGAGTAGTATGAGATAAGGAAGGGGTATTTCAAATGATATCTTACCTATTCGGGCACATCTCAGCGTCACAAACTTTGTTTTCATACCGGAAGCTTATTTACAAAATTGATGTTAAAAAAAAAAAGACACTTTGGGATTGCTGAATCATAGACGAATCAAAAAATGATATATAAAGCAACAGAACCATCATAGTATTTTTTTAACTCCTACAAAAAAGAAGAATGGTAATTGGATGATTTCTGGATCTGCATATAATACAACCTATATTTTATTTTCTTTCATCAAAAGGAAAGGTCAAAAAATTCAATTCCATTGTGGAGCCGTATGCAATGCACAAAAAAGCCTGTACGGTTATTCAATTTTCTCTGTTTTTTTGGTTATCTCACCTCATTCTGCGAAATAGAAGAACATTTTCTATTATATCATCAGGGTAATGATCCATCAACCCGCTAGTTCGTTTTATGAGGCACAAACGGGAGAATTTATCTTGGAAGCGGAAGAACTACTAAAACTTCGCGAAACCATCACAAGGGTTTATGTACAAAGAACGGGCAAACCTATATGGGTTGTATCTGAAGACATGGAAAGGGATGTTTTTATGTCAGCAACAGAAGCCCAAGCTCATGGAATTGTTGATCTTGTAGCGGTTCAATAAAAAATAGGAGCGATTTCATGCAAATCTACAATTTCTAATTTTATATCTTTTTAGATTAAAGGTTTAGTTTCATATTCTCTTCAATATTAAAAAAATATATATTGAAGAGAAGTAATTCAGAATTAGCCGGTTAGAACTAATCTAAACCAGCCCATTATTTATATGATTCCGTATGCCAACCATTAAACAACTTATTAGAAATACAAGACAGCCAATCCGAAATGTCACGAAATCCCCAGCGCTTCGGGGATGCCCTCAGCGACGAGGAACATGTACTCGGGTGTATGTGCGACTCGTTTAGATCATAGACTGAGACAAAAAAAAGGAAATTCTTTTTGAAATATCAAGGATCAGTACCTGTGAATAAAATAGAATGGAGGAACTCGATTCATTATTTCAAAAAGATAGATTGTTCATATCTTCTATTGTGTCTGAAACTTATGGTTTACATTGGTGCAAATCCAATCAACTCCATTTTTTAGAAAACCCCCAATGATAACAAATGGTTATCCATTAAGCGGGGGAAATTCCATTTTTTATTAAAAAAAAAAGATTCCACTCTTGAAAGAAAAGAACGGACTAACAAGGTAAACGACCAAATCTATTTTACAAATGAAATACCGTTACTGTATAAAGTGGATCTTATTGTGAAAGACCTAATTATTGGAATATTGATGGGGTAGAGCCAAAGAATGTGAATTGTACAAGTTACCAATAGTATTGATTAATTAAAAGAAGGAGCTCTGGTATATAGAGAGGACCTCACCGTTTTAGAAGTAACCATAGAAACGATGGAACCCACTATTTATCCATTTCTATTTACTACTTTTTGTAGTTATTCTCTTTTTTATATCAAGTATCAAGGCAATTTATCCTTTCAAAGCAAAGGAAAATACCTAGAAAAAATAGTGGTGGGGAAGGTTAGAGTAGCAAAAGCCATTGGAATTTTTTTTTATACATTGGAATAATTCGTTTGGTTATTAATAGACTAGTAAAGGGGAAAAGAATAACTAAAAAAGAATTAGTTATTCATCAAAGTTTGATTTATTCAATGACTAGAATTAAACGCGGATATATAGCTCGGAGGCGTAGAACAAAACTTTGTTTATTTGCATCAAGCTTTCGAGGGGCTCATCCACGACTTACACGAACTATGACTCAACAGAGAAAAGAGCTTTAGTTTCGGCTCATCGGGATAGGGGTAAAAGAAAAAGAGATTTTCGCCGTTTATGGATCACTCAAATAAATGCCGTAATTCACGAAATGGGGGTATTCTATAGTTATAACCGATTCATACACAATCTGTACAAAAAGCAATTACTTCTTAATCGGAAAATACTTGCACAAATAGCTCTATTAAATAGGAGTTGTCTTTATACGATTTCGAATGAGATAAAAGAATAAGGGGATTGGAAAAAATCCACTAAAATATTTTAAATAGAGTTCTAAGGAGAATGAGCTCGGGGAAGGTAGAATAGAAATTAGTATGATAAAAAAGTCATCAAAAAAAACGAGAGTATATAGTCGCTAAAAAAAGAGTTATTCTTTTTCTTTTCGACGATTCTTTTTTTTTTTATGACAGACACAGACATAACAATCAAATTTTGATCCTTGATTGGATTTTTCGAACAAAATGTTAATCACTTTTTTAATTCCTTCAGATTGGAATTGTTATTCAATTGAAGAATAAGTCTATTTTTTTCTGGTTCTAAGGCTAGTAGTTCTAGGGGTCGACTCACTTCTTTCAAATTGTTTCTGATTATTAAGAAAAGGTTACAAAGATAAAATACGAGCTTGTCTTATAGCAATAGTGATTAATCGTTGTTGTTTTAAAGTCACTCTATTCACCCATCTAGATAATATTTTTCCTTGTTCACTAATAAATCGACTAATTAAACTCATGTTTCTATAATCAATTCGATCCCCCGATTGGATCGGGGGCAAATGCCTACGAAAAGATCGCTTGGATTTAGTAAAAAGTCGCTTAGATTTATTCATAATTTTTTTATTCCTTATCTCTAAAATCCTAATCTCTAAAATCCTATTTTGATCGGATCAAAATAAAAACGATTTATATTTCTATATAAGATAGAGTTTCTATATAGAATTAAGAATATAGGATTAGATTTCTTTCTATTGATTTATTTGTTTATATTTATATATATGTAATAATATATATATACTAGCAATATTCCTGTTCTTAAAATAAAAGTTGACATACAAGCACTCAATTTGATCTATTTCTTGATTTCCCCGTGAATTGTATGTTTATAACAATAGGGACAGAATTTTCTCAATTCCAATCGACTAGGGGTGTTATGCCGATTCTTTTGAGTAATATATCTGGAAATTCCCGCGGATTCTTTCTTAATATCATTTCAAACACAACTGGTACATTCCAAAATAATTGTTACTCGAACATCTTTACCCTTGGCCATGAAACCTCCTTTGGATTTATGATTCAGCCCAATCTTCTATTTTATTTTTAGGATCCAGAAAGAACAAGAACCAAAAAATAGAAGCTGTTAACTAAAAAAAATTCTGAAATATTTCGTTGCAATGAATATTAATTAGTAATTAAATCAAAATAAAATAATAAGCAATACAATGATTTTGTGAAAACTCTATTTAAAATCTTTGTACAATATTTTTTTAAGTATCTCATCGGATGCTCTTTCCCTAGCAACACTGTTTTTTCGTTCTATTACTAATTTAATTGGATCCTGAACCCTCATTTTTATGACCTTTCGCCCCCCTACCTTTTTCTAATTAGTTTTTAGAATTAATTAGAAAAAAGGGGGATTAGTCCCCGATCGTTGATTGTATCTCTAAAACTTTTCACCCCTTTCTGATGTTAATAACTAGAATGAAAAAGGGAAATGTTAATGTATCTGGAAATAAACGATTAATCTCTATTAATAAACCTGCTAACGAACCGAACCATAGAGTACTTAGTACTAGTGCTACGGAAAGATATGTTTTTAGATCTCGCATTTGAAATCCTCCTTCTTTCTTCTTTATTTATTGTATTACATTATATATAGTAATATATATAACTACAGATGTACATGTAGTTAAGAAGTTTTTGTATTTGTATACGTAACTTCCCCCCCCCCCCCCCACTTTGAAAATTAGAATTGAAATATTGTCTACTAGAACGATCTTATAGATTCCATTTTAAAATAGAAACGCCTATTTATGTAAGTAAAATTGAAATTGAGAGAATTCTCGTTAAAAAAAAGTAATTTTTTTAATTATATGTTTGTTATCTGATATGAGAAAAAAAGAAGAAATGAATTTGATATACCAATAAAAAAGAAGAAGGATGTGGAAAACAAGACAGAAATTCTCTACAATGACACTGTAAACCAATTGAAAGGGATGTAGCACAGCTTGGTAGCGCGTTTGTTTTGGGTACAAAATGTCACGGGTTCAAATCCTGCCATCTCTACCTATTACTGCTCTTCTAAGCAGTAACGAGGGATCTTTTTTAGATCTATCTTTTTTTAATAAAATTGGACGTACATATAATTCTGAAATTTATGATATACTATGATATAGTATATACGTACAAAATCGATTTGGGTTAAAAAATGTCCTCTTTCTAGCCTTTTCGTTTTTTTATAAAAAACACGAAAAACGCTCTTAGTTCAGTTCAGTAGAATGTGGGTCTCCAAAACCCAATGTCGTAGGTTCAAATCCTACAGAGCGTGATTTCCCTCTTGTTTATTAGATTGTGTCAAAATTCCATGGTTCACAAATCATTGAGTAGCAATCTGAATTAGACCTCCCGCATATGATAGCAAGAAGGAGGTCAGTAAAAAAAAAAGATGTTAATTAATCAAAAGTCCAACTGATCACCACGTCTGTATTGTAAATAAGCAGTTACGAATAATCCAGCCAAAGTAATAGGAATTAGACCTAAGATGATTCCAAATAAAAAACTTCAATCATTTTCAATTTTCTTATGTTTTCATTTTTGAAAGGGAGGAAAGAGAGGTACTATCTATTCCTAGCTCTTAATCTGTATTGTCGATGAATCTCAACGACCAAAATTGGGTAATTAACACGGTAAAGAACTATCGAACATATGAAATACCACTGAAATCCTTTTTTATAAAAAAATCTTCATTCAATTAATTTCAAATAAGTCGGATTTTGCTTAGACCAATAAATAGAACTGAGGTTATAGTTAAAGCTGCTAGTAGAAAACCAAAATAACTAGTTATAGTAGGCATGAAGGGACTCAATAAAATAATTTTTGTTTATACATATGTTTCTAAAGTACTTCCCTAAGTTTCAATTTTTCAAAATTTTTAAGAAATAGAGAAAGATAACTAGTTCCAAGAATCAAAAAAAATCAATTGAAAATTTGTGAATTATCAATCATTATAGGTGGTATCAACAAAAATAGAGAAAGATAAAAAGAACTCAATTCCTCGTCTTTGACATCTCAGGATTCAGAATTCACGTGACTGATTAATTAAAAAACTCTTTAAGAAATTAATCATAAAAAAATAATTAATAAAAAAAACTCTATTATCTAACTTAAGTCAAAACATATAACTTTTTTTGAATGAATATGTAAAAATTTGAAAATATGTTGTTTTATTCTTCTTTTTTTTTAAGCGAACCTAGAATACGCCCCTTTCTACTTTATTAAAATGGAATTTACTTAAATTTGAACTCATTAGATTAAATAGTAGAGCAGTTTTCCTCATTTAATCTATCGAATGAGACTAAAAAGAGGTATCCTACACGGAGAACGAGATGAGTCAAAAAAATATTTATTTCTTTTAACTAGATTTGAAAACATAACTAGATTTTAAAAACTTGTAATTAGCAATTTTTATTATCGTTTCCTTTCTCGGTCTTAGGGTTTTTTTTCTTTCGAGATTATATAGAAAATAGAGTGAAAAACCCATAATCTTTGTAGTTAGTTAAAGAAAGAAAAAAACCTTTGAATTGAATACAACAAAACAATGCACGCATTACAAATATTTATTATTATTATTTTGATTTGTTGTTCTTTTTAATTGATCCAAAACTATTCTTCTTTTTCTTGTTACTGGAAATGAATTCCTTAAAATGAAACAAAAAGTAAAAGGGGGAGGTCACATTATCATAAAAAAAAACTCTCTTCTACAATTATGCATATGCAAAAAAAAAATGAAATTTATGGATTTTGAATTCAATTGACTTAGGACAATATGAGAATTTCCTTCATGAATTATTAGAATTAGAAACGAACCTCTTGGATTTTCATTTTATCTAATCTTTAGTTTCTTTTCTAGTCCAAAACGAAGAAAGGATCAAAGCCCCTATAGAATAGATTAGAATTTGAAGAAGTGGGACATGGTTCTACATCGACAAGCAAGAAAAAAAAAAGAAATAAATTATATAACACCTCATTTCTATACTAAATTCAAATTGCGTTGCTGTGTCAGAAGAAGGATAGCTATACTGATTCGGTAGACTCTAAAAATACCCTTGGTACTTTATTGACGATCTCACAAAGATGCAATCTCAGTGAATTTGAATTTACTGATTCATCTTTTACAAAATCGATTCCCTACGAGAATATCTGGAGTTCAGTATGTCTGGAAGCACAGGAGAACGTTCTTTTGCTGATATTATTACCAGTATCGATACCGGGTCATTCATAGCATTACTATACCTTCCCTATTCATTGCGGGCTGGTTATTCGTCAGCACCGGTTTAGCTTACGATGTGTTTGGGAGCCCTCCTCCAAACGAGTATTTTACAGAGAGCCGACAAGGCATTCCATTAATAACAGGCCATTTTGATCCTTTGGAACAACTCGACGAATTTAGTAGATCTTTTTAGGAGGACCCAATGACTATAGATAGGAACTATCCAATTTTTATAGTGCGCTGGTTGGCTGTTCATGGACTAGCTGTACCTACTGTTTCTTTTTTAGGGTCAATATCAGCAATGCAGTTCATCCAACGATAAACCTAATTCAATTATAGAACTATGACACAATCAAATCCGAACGAACAAAATGTTGAATTAAATCGAACTAGTCTCTATTGGGGGTTATTACTCATTTTTGTACTTGCTGTTTTATTTTCGAATTATTTCTTCAATTAAGAAAAGAGTGTAGAATAATAAAATAAAAAAGAAAGAGTAGTAATTTTCTTATCCCATTCGGATGGATTATATATCATAATTATCTCTGACTGTTTATGTTTCTAGCATGACCACTCGATGAAATGTGGAGGGAAGCGGGATAAATGGCTGATACTACTGGAAGGATTCCTCTTTGGGTAATAGGTACTATAGCTGGTATTCTTGTGATCGGTTTAATAGGTATTTTCTTTTATGGTTCATATTCAGGATTAGGTTCATCCCTGTAGAAATTGGATGAACTGAGTTATAGACGTGAAAACATAAGAACTCAACGGGGCCCAACTCTTCCTTCTTTGTCTGATTCGAGAGGGTCCCGTTGAACTGCTAATAATCAGAACAAATTTTTATCCTTTTTTTTAAAAAAGGAACTTAATTAGATTAGTACATTACGAACATATAGTATTTATTAACCTTTCAAAGATAGAATAAAAAGGAGGAATCACTTAATTTCCTTTTCCTGCTTCCCCGACTGACACAATATTTTTTATCATTAGATCTATCATTAAATTTTTGTCTATACTAATAGAAGTTTTTCTTATTTTATTTATTTATTTAGTATTTCATCAAAAGATATTAAAAAAAAAGCAAACTACAAAAAGTAAGTACTATTATACTATATAATTAATAATTAATAATTATATATACTATTAATTAAGATATATATATTAAAACGTTATATATATAGAAACAGTAATATATATGTAAACTAAGAATAAAAGTTTTTAACGAATTGAATGAAGACAAGAAGGACAAGATCAACACAAGAAAAGGATGTCTAAAATTCCTTTTCTTGTATCAAAGACTAGCAAGACAAAAAATACTCCCTATAGTCCCTAAAACTTGTTGTTTCGCCGATTTATGGTTCCCTTTTTTCTGCGCTTACGTTCCTTATTTTAGTATCTAGTCAAATTTTTCAATTCTAATAGAAAAAACTCTTGATGATTGATACATTCTATCAATTTCAATTGGTCAATAACGACAGAGTTACATCACACCGCTTCCCATTTTTCAAATTTGTATTGAAAAATAAAGAAAGGGGGTAAGTGAATTCTTCTCAATATACATACTAGGATTAGGACTATGATACAAGTAATTCCTGACATCTGGTCGAAAAGGAATAGAAAATCGAAAGAGAGGCAAAAGGCTTTTCATAATTTTTTGTGTTCTTTTTTACGAATTTGATAAAGCTAAATAGACAGATCTAAAAATTCATTTCGGATAATTGAACCTTCTCAAACTGTTTCTTTTTAAGAACCAAAAAGATTTGTGCCAAAACAACCGATCCTAAGAAGAAAAAAAGACCTTGGACACGTAATGGATCTTGAAGTACTATTTTGGCATCCCCCTGACCAAATCCACCCACATTAGGATTACTCGTTAATGGTTGATCGAGTTTAATGGATTCGCCCTCTGAAACAAGAAGTTCTAGGCCTCGAGGGATAATATCAATCACTTGGCGTCCATTCGATGCACCCACTATGGTTATTTCATACCCCCTTTTTCTTTTCGTAAAATTTTGCTTATTATCCCTCCTGCCGTAGCATTATAAACTGTATTGTTACTTTTGCTACCATCAGGATAAATCTGACCCCTTCCCCTGTTTCCACCTACGTATATAGGATATTTTAAGAAGTGAACATCTTTATTAGTAGCAGGGTCTGGGGCAAGAATAGGAAAGGTTATTTCACTATATTTTTGACCAAGAACAGGACCTATCACAAGAATATTTTTTTTATCGGGGCGATAATTCTGAAAAGACAGATTTCCTATCTTTTCTTTTATCTCGGGTGAAATACGATCGGGAGGGGCTAATTCAAACCCCTCGGGTAAAATAAGAACAGCTCCCACATTAAAAGCTCCTTTTTTACCATTAGCTAGAACTTGCTTTAGTTGCATATCATAAGGAATTTTAACAACTGCTTAAAATACAATATTAGGAAGTACCGTTTGTGGAACCTCAATATCCACGGGCTTATTAGCTAAATGGCAATTGGCACATACAATATGCCCAGTTGCCTCTCGTGGATTTTCATAATTCTGCTGGGCAAAAATCGGATATGCACTTGAAATGGATGCCCAAGTTATTATATATATCATGAGTGAGACAGATATGGAGCGAGTAATCTCTTCCCTTATCCAAGAAAAGGTATTTCTAGTTTGCATGGTCTAATCATTTATCCCGAAAATTTCTACAATAAAGTTAGGTAGGTCGATAATATACTTCCCTAGCCACAATTCTGCTATTTACATTTACGAAAAAAAATCCAATTTTTTTGTTGACAAGGAATCCCTCATGGGTAAAAAGAGTAAAGTAAATACGACTTTGATTTGGTTATGATATATAAGGTACAAAAGATTAGAATTGGATCAGTGAATCATTTTTTAGTCATTTATTGCATGATAAATCACTACAAGTGACGGAGATACACGATTTAAATAACGAAAGATCCAATATTTAAAAATTGTATCAAGAATGACTGGAAAGGTAGAAACTAGACCAGATAAAATTTGCTCATAATGAGCAAACCCAAAATCTTTGTAAATATAACCAATCATTAGTTCCCAACCGTGAGGTGAATGAAATCCGATACATAAATCAGTTAATAAAAGAATCGAAAAAGCTTTAATTGTATCACTTAAATTATATAGGAATTCTTGAACCCAAGAATTCAGAATAAAAAGCTTTTCCTTACCCCAAAAGGAATAACCACTTAGAATAATGAAAGATATTAGATTTGTCGAGAAGTGCAAGATTGTATGGATACGATACTCATTGTGTATCTTGATGAATTGGATCGTTTCTTTGTGGATTCCTAGACAAAATTGTTGTAAATCGGTTTCTGTGTATTCCTTTATCATTTCATCGAGCTGGAATAGTTCCTCTAATTGTATGAATTTTTCTAGAACACTTTTTTCTTGAATATCATTCATAAAAGTTTCGCATTTTCTAGTATTCCACCAATTAGTAATCCAAGTTTTCAAACTTTTATTACAGCAGAGAAGATCAACCAGGGCAAAAAGACTATAAACATAAAATAGAAAAAAAGAATGAATGCTTTCTTTTTTGCCATTTTGAATATGTGAATTGTTAATGAATCTACCTCAGTTTTTGATTCTATTAGATCTAATATTTCTATCGAGCATGAGTTTCTATTCTAATTCGAATAGAATGTATTGAGCCTATGAATCCATTTTCTCTTTTTTTTTTGATTCAATACTTAGTCTTTGCTTTGAATCTAGAAAGAATACAGAAATAGACTCAGAATACGCTTCCAATTTGAATCAAGAAAAAATTGGGTTTCCAGGATGTTATTCTCCCTTTTTTCAATCAATACTAATTTCGAGACGAAGAAATTTTCTATCGAATATATCAAAAAAAGAGCATAAAAGAATAGATGAATGTTTAATTGACAAAAAAAAAAAAAGAAATTCTTTCGTTTTTTCTTCCTACTGCCAAAGCATTTAGTCTTTTAAAATTAATTCATTTCAAAATACTTCAATTGGTACACGCAAGAAATAAGCCAATTCAGCAGCTTTTTGCTCAATTTCTCGTGTAGTAAAATTCTCATCAGTACGAATTAAAGGAATAGCCCCTTGACCTCGAATTTCCATATAAAGGACACGCCGAACGGAAACACCCTCTTTAACTTCTATTCTGATGGACTGAATATCTTTCATAAGGAATCGTAAAAAGATGCGACGACTTTTTCCAGGAAATCCCCAACGAAAAATATGCACTATTCCTTCTTTTTGGTCGAAAAGATCATAACCACTACCCACATTCCACAAAATAGTGCACCACAAATAGCAACTAATAAAGAGACATGCGATACCATAGAAAGACATCACAATCCCTTGTGGAAAAAAAAAGATTTGCTGAGACGGAAATAACGAGATAACATTTCTACCAAGATAACTGGAAGTTCCAACCAGTAAGAATCCTAATGAACCTAAAAATAGGATAAAGGCCCGGCAGAAATTACTTGTTTTTCGAGACCACGTTATAAATTCTATCCATATAGATTCTGAGCGCCAACTCATATATATTAGATCCAGTTATACAATTTTTTGGAATTGAGAAAATATGACTTTCCTTTTTTTGTTTTCAAAGTAACTCTTATCAACTATTTTGTTGTGAACCTTTACCTCAGGAGTAATTCATATAATTTTTTATATCTAAAATAATAACATCTCCTTCCTTTATATGATCCCCTATAGCTATATACATACAAATAAATACATTGACTTGAATTTCATACATCGGCCCAATGATGATCCATTTTTCAAAAGAGTGCAAATTTTTTTACTCATATAATACATTTACACATGCATAAGAGCTTTTTTTATTTATGTTTGTAGGAATCTATATGTTATACAATATTCTACCAAATGGCTCTTATCGAATGGAAGTTTTTAAAATAAAAAAAGGAGTGATACGATTAGGTCTCATCCGATCTAAAAAATCATATTTTTTTGAATATGAAGAAATAAAGAAGCCATTGCAATTGCCGGAAAGACTAGGCCTACTAAAGGCAAAAAAATAGAGGGTAAGTTATTGAAAGTTGTCATAAAATGGGTACCTCAATTTAATATTTGTACCTGTTATTGTTATATTCTGAATTCTAAAGATATCTTGTATTTTTATTATTTCTATTATATATATTATATAATTATACTAAGTACCTTTAAGTAAATATATATCTAATACTAATATATAACCTAACAAAAATATATAGAATAGAACCTAATAGAAATAGAATAAAAAAATAGGTACAAGAAACGCCAAACTAAATAAATGGACTTATTAATCTTTAAAAATAAAATAGATGTATCATAATCCCCTTGTTATATTTATTATTCTTTTTGTTTTCTACTTCTAATAGTCATTAATAAAGAAAATTTTTTATTCCATTACAAATTTCTACAAAATTGATTAGAATATGATCCAACAACAGGGAATTTTCGGGAAATGCAAAAAGATGGAAGACTCTCTATAGACCTGTATATATCTCTATTTGATATATCTATACCAAGTCTAGTCTAATTTGAACTTCCCGAAAGCAAAAAATTGATTTTTTATCTTGTTGATAGAGGTTTACTGAGTAGTAAACAAGAATATCGATAAAAAAATGATTCGAAAGAAAAGTGCATTTTTCAGGGTTTTCACTTAATTCTGATAAACTAACCGTTCTATTTGATTTCATTTTTGTTCAAAGGAAAAAAAGCATGGAGCTGAAATAACTCATTCAGAACACCTTTTAAAGGGTTACGTGGTACAATTGCATCCAATAAGCCCTTACGTAATAAAGATTCAGCCGCTTGTGAACCTTCAGGCACAGCTTTTTTCAATGTTTGTTCAATTACTCTTTTACCAGCAAATGCAATATAAGCATAGGGTTTGGCAATAATGATATCCCCCAACATACCAAAACTAGCTGTCACCCCACCGGTAGTAGGAGATGTAAGAATTGATATATAGAATAACTTTTTACTTGATTGATAATCACATAAAACCGAAGAAATTTTAGCCATTTGCATCAAACTTAAACTTCCTTCTTGCATTCGTGCTCCTCCAGAAGAACACACCAAAATAAGAGGTACACATTGATTGGTAGCATACTCGATCAAACGAGTTATTTTTTCGCCTACTACGGATCCCATACTACCCCCCATAAACTGAAAATCCATAACCCCAAGGGCTACCGGAATACCGTTTAGTTGACCTGTACCTGTTTGAACAGCGTCAGTCAATCCTGTCGTTTTTTTAGCAGAGTCAATACGATTTTTATAAGGTTCCTCCCTCGAATGAAATTAAATGAGATCCACAGAGACCATGTCTTCATCCATAGGATTCCAAGTACCCGGATCAATCGAAAGCTCGATTCTCTCTGAACTACTCATTTTCAAATAATGTCCACATTGTTCACAAACATTCATTTTGACTTTCTTATACATTAATCCATAACTATTGTCGCATTGAATCCACAATTGATTGTAGTTTTGAGTTATATTAAAATCCTTAGAACTCATTAAATTACTACGATTCCTATTAGTTCTTATCTTGTAATTTTTTCTTTCACGAATCTTTCCACTTTCACTACAAATGAAATTATAAATGTAACTTTCATTGGAATTTGGACTATCGCTTAAAAAGTGACTATCAATACAGATGTGAGAACGAAAATAAGAATCAATGCAACTATTAATGTGATTAGTACAATTATATTTAGTATCCTTAATGTAAGGATCATAGTGCAGATCGTTGTCACCTTTAGATCTATTATTCAGATAACTAGAACTACAATAACTATAAAAAAAAAATTCTAGGTCACTCGAATCATTGTCAATCTCAAATTTTTTCTTTTTAATATCAAAATATATAGAATAACTATTCTTATTACTATCCCTAATAAAAAAGGTGTCATCCGATATGAAATTCCGAATGTCCTTGGAGCTAACTAAAAAGATCAACATTATTGGAATAACTAAAATGCTCACCCCAACCATAAAAGTTTTTATCCATATCATATATAAACCGGTCTTGACTTATAGTAGTCTTTTCACTAGGAGCAAAACTATCCATTGCTTTACTTAGCTCGCCTCTGTATTCCAATTCTCCCTTAGAAAACATCAAATTGAACCACGATTTTTCCATAGAGCTTCTGGCCTCTATTTACACGAAAATACAATAACAATAGGGGAATAGTCATTCAATGAAAAAATGGAAAAATGCAAAAAAATTTTGAATAGTTCATTTTCTATTCAGAGTAAGCAAAGCATATCGATGCAATTGCTAAGATTATTAAGTAAAAGTAAAGTAATTGAAATTAATAAATTTCAATTATAAATGAAAAAAGGATTTTCTTATATTGTGTAAAATTCTCATTAAAAAAAAGAAAGATTTGTTCTTCTCTTATGAATATAAGGATATGAAGAACTTTTTTTAGTAAAATCTCGTATAAAATAAAAAAGGTTTTTTTATTCCAATACGGAATGAAAAGAAAAGGACAACATGCAGGATGGGTAGAAGAAGTGGGGATACTTGGTTCAAGCCCTGACACGAAACTTAAAAAAAGAATACAACAATCCTAAAAAAAGAATACAATAATCCTAAGAATCCATATTTCGTATAGGATTTCTTGTGGACACTACACTACAAAATTGTAGTTGTGTTTAATCTTCTTTTTTTTATTTAAGATTTTGTCTATCTAGATAAGTATGTATCTATAAAAAATAGTATATACAATAGATAAACTCGGCTCAATCCTTTTAGTAAAAAAAAGATTGAGCCGAGTTTAATTGCAATTAAACTAATAAATGTGAATTACTAAGCTAATTTATCTACTCTTAGGCATCTAATGTATCGACGGTTGGGAAGTTAAATCTGATCTCCTTCCATACTTCACAAGCAGCAGCTAGTTCAGGACTCCATTTGCAAGCCTCACGGATAATTGTATTACCCTCGATTGCAAGATCACGTCCCTCATTACGAGCTTGTACACATGCTTCTAGAGCTACTCGGTTAGCTACGGCACCCGGTGCATTTCCCCAAGGGTGGCCTAAAGTTCCGCAACCGAATTGTAGTACGGAATCATCTCCAAAGATCTCGGTCAAAGCAGGCATATGCCAAACGTGAATACCACCCAAAGCCACTGGCAGAACACCTAGTAGTGAGACCCAATCTTGAGTGAAAAAGATATCGTGGTTTCGATATTTTTCAACATAATCATCGTGCAGTAAATCAACAAAGCCCAAATTTGACTCCCTGTCTCCTTCAAGTTTACCTACTACTGTACCCGCCTGAACATGATCTCCACCAGATAGACGTAAAGCTTTAGCTAGTACACGGAAGTGCATACCATGATTCTTCTGTCTATCAATAACAGCGTGCATTGCACGGTGGATGTGAAGAAGTAGGCCATTATCTTGGCAATAATGAGCCAAACTAGTATTTGCGGTGAATCCCCTTGTTAAATAATCGTGCATTACGATAGGAACTCCCAATTCTCTGGCAAATACAGCTCTTTTGATCATTTCTTCGCATGTACCCGCAGTAGCATTTAAATAATGCCCTTTGATTTCACCTGTTTCAGCCTGTGATTTATAAATAGCTTCGACACAAAATAAGAAACGATCTCTCCAACTCATAAATGGTTGGGAGTTCACATTCTCATCATCTTTGGTAAAATCAAGTCCACCATGTAGACATTCATAAACTGCTCTACCATAGTTCTTCGCGGATAACCCCAATTTTGGTTTAATAGTACATCCTAATAGGGGATGTCCATACTTGTTCAATTTATCTCTTTCAATTTGGATACCATGAGGTGGTCCCTGGAAAGTTTTAGTATAAGCAGGAGGGATTTGCAGATCCTCTAGACGTAGAGCAGCCAGGGCTTTGAACCCAAATACATTACCCACAATTGAGGTAAACATGTTAGTAACCGAACCTTCTTCAAAAAGGTCTAAGGGGTAAGCTACATATGCAATAAATTGAGTTTCTTCTCCTGGAACGGGCTCTATGTGGTAGCATCGTCCTTTGTAACGATCAAGGCTGGTAAGCCCGTCGGTCCATTCAGTTGTCCATGTACCAGTAGAAGATTCAGCAGCTACCGCAGCCCCTGCTTCTTCAGGTGGAACTCTGGGTTGAGGAGTTACTCGGAATGCTGCCAAGATATCAGTATCCTTGGTTTCACATTCAGGAATATAATAAGTCAATTTATAGTCTTTAACACCAGCTTTGAATCCAACACTTGCTTTAGTCTCTGTTTGTGGTGACATAAGTCCCTCCCTACAAGTCATGAATTTAGAATTCTTGCAATAAAACAAAACAACAAGGTCTACTCGACATAAATTAGGAATAGATTTAATTAACCTTTTTCACAGGAATCTTTCAAAAAATTATCAACTAATCAGAATGATTCTTTATTAGACCATGATATTTGATTCGCCAAATACATCATTATTGTATATTCTTTCATATGTATAGCGCAACCTAATACTTGTTTTTCAAGTTTTGAATCTTTAACTTTTTAAAATTGAAATAGTTAATATTAAAATAATAATAAAATCACTCTTGACAGTAATATATTTTGTATATGTAAATCCTAGATATGACAATATGCGGAATTCATCCATGAAAATGAAAAACAAGGGGGGGTTCATAAAGGGATGAATAGATGGGACGCATAACCGGATGTGCTAAAATGAAAAAAAAAAAAGACTAATGAGATCGAAATAATGAATCATAAATAGAGTTCTGTTTCGAATTCACTAGATAAAAAAAAGTCTTGCCTATTCTATATAGGATAAATAAATCAAAGACTTTCCGCAAAAAAAATTTTTTTATTCATAAATTTTTTATTTTAAAACTAGGTTTCGGTTAGTTGAGCTCGAACATGACTATTCCTTCATTGAAATTGAATAAGTAAAAATTTTAATTGCACATTCGCTTGGGTGGTACCAATGAAATCGAGTGCTTACTCCCATTTTTTTTTTGAATTAACCGATGAATTTGCTATCGAAGATTTTTTCTGTATTCGAAAAATTTCACAACAAAATTTAACATATTTTTTTATTATGAGAATAAATCTTACTACTTCGGATACAAAGGTTTTGATACGTGAAAAAAAAAATCTGGGACTTATCGCCCAAATCATTGGTCCGGTACTGGATGTAGCCTTTCCCCCGGGTAAGATGCCTAATATTTACAATGCTCTGGTGGTTAAAGGTCGAGATACTCTTAGTCAAGAAATTAATGTGACTTGTGAAGTACAGAAATTATTAGGAAATAATCGAGTTAGAGCTGTAGCTATGAGTGCGACAGAGGGTTTAAAGAGAGCAATGGACGTGGTTGATATGGGAAATCCTCTAAGTGTTCCAGTCGGCGGAGCGACTCTAGGACGCATTTTCAACGTGCTTGGGGAACCTGTTGATAATTTAGGTCCTGTCGATACTCGCACAACATCTCCTATCCATAAATCCGCGCCTGTTTTTATACATATGAAACAGGAATTAAAGTAGTAGATCTTTTGGCCCCTTATCGTCGTGGGGGAAAAATCGGACTATTCGGTGGGGCTGGCGTGGGTAAAACAGTACTAATTATGGAATTGATCAACAACATTGCCAAAGCTCATGGTGGTGTATCCGTATTTGGTGGAGTAGGCGAACAGACTCGTGAAGGAAATGATCTTTACATGGAAATGAAAGAATCTGGAGTCATTAATGAACAAAATCTTGCGGAATCAAAAGTGGCCCTAGTCTACGGTCAGATGAATGAACCGCTGGGAGCTCGTATGAGAGTTGGTCTGACTGCCTTAACTATGGCAGAATATTTCCGAGATGTTAATGAGCAAGACGTACTTCTATTTATCGACAATATCTTCCGTTTCGTACAAGCAGGATCCGAGGTATCCACTTTATTGGGTAGAATGCCTTCTGCTGTGGGTTATCAACCCAACCTTAGTACCGAAATGGGTACTTTACAAGAAAGAATTACTTCTACGAAAAAGGGTCCATAACCTCTATTCAAGCAGTTTATGTACATGTAGAAGATTTGACTGACCCCGCTCCTGCCACCACATTTGCACATTTAGATGCGACTACCGTACTATCAAGAGGATTAGCTGCAAAAGGTATCTATCCAGTGGTAGATCCTTTAGATTCAACGTCAACTATGCTACAACCTCGAATCGTTGGCGAGGAACATTATGAAACTGCGCAACAAGTCTAGCAAACTTTACAATGTTACAAGGAGCTTAAGGACATTATAGCTATCCTGGGGTTGGACGAATTATCCGAAGAGGATCACTTAACCGTAGCAAGAGCACGAAAAATTGACCGTTTCTTATCACAACCCTTTTTGGTAGCCGAAGTATTTACAGGTTCTCCGAGAAAATATGTTGGTCTAGCGGAAACAATTAGAGGGTTTAAATTGATCCTTTCCGGAGAATTTGATTCTCTTCCTGAACAGGCCTTTTACTTAGTGGGTAACATCGATGAAGCTACTGCGAAGGCTACAAACTTAGAAATGGAGAGTAAATTGAGGAAATGACCTTAAATCTTTGTGTACTGACTCCGAATCGAATTGTTTGGGATTCAGAAGTAAAAGAAATCATTTTATCGACTAATAGTGGACAAATTGGCGTATTACCAAATCATGCGCCAATTGCTACAGCTGTTGATATAGGTATTTTGAAAATACGCCTTAATAACCAATGGTTAATGATGGCTCTGATGGGCAGTTTTGCTAGAATAGGCAATAATGAAATCACTATTTTAGTAAATGATGCAGAGAAGAATAGTGACATTGATCCACAAGAAGCTCAGCAAACTCTTGAAATAGCAGAAGCTAACTTGAGAAAAGCTGAAGGCAAGAGACAAACAATTGAGGCAAATCTAGCTCTCAGACGAGCTCGGACACGAGTCAAGGCTCTCAATACGATTTGATTTTGTAACTAGCTAACGTGTAAAAAAAAGAATGTATAAAAAAAATCGGATCGAAAAGCGAGAAAAACACTAAAAGAAAAAAAAGCTGGTTACAAAAACTTATTAGACACCATTAATCATGGTGTCTAATAAGTTATACCTACTATTGGATTTGAACCAATGACTCCTGCCATATGAAAGCAATACTATAACCACTGAGTTAAGTAGGTTATTTATCATCGTAAAGAGAAGGAAAAGGGATACTTATCACATCGATAGGATTATAAATCCAATATTATTTCAAAGCAATACCAATAAACAACGAAATCAAAGAGATATAATGTTCGATCATGTAATATTAATCTTGACAAGAAATTATCTACATGATAAGATAAAATGTGTATCACAAACACAAGGGCTATAGCTCAGTTAGGTAGAGCACCTCGTTTACACGTGCGCCAAAGTTTTTCAGGGGAGTCCATCACGCAATCAAACTAATTGATTGATCTTATTAATAAATCGATGTCTTACTCCATGATTTTTTTTTAGGAAAAAAGAGGAGAACAATAGCCTGACATTAGGTCCTATTAAAGTACCCCGTTAAGTAGGGGATGAAAAGAACCCATCATTGATTTGAGATATTGATAGGGTCAATACCCAGTCTACTCAATGCTAGGCAGAATGAGTATAAAGAACTCAAAAATGATCTTTTCGTCCTATGAACCTTAAGGTGTATCAAGTTTCATGTTTGATTTTTTAATCAGGATGTTAGAGACTCTATTTAACTTAAGTTGATCTAGACCAAAAGCAAACCTACGTCAAGAGAACCCAACCCTTCTTTGAAACACTTTGGTAGTTCTTCTGTATTGTATTAGAATTCAAAAATAATAAATCAGAGTACTTGGAATCATTTCTTATCTTTTTTTTAAGAAAAAATATGGTAGACTAACTGATCTTTCTATCAGTTAATGAAAGAGCCCAATGCAAAAAAAAAATGCATGTTGGGTCTTTGAAAGAGTTCGAATCATTTTGATAATAATAAGTTCAAACTCTTTTACCGAGCAGGTCTACAGTTCGAGTCCGTATAGCCCTAACTAAGAAATTGATTCTAATAAATGCCATTAAAATCAAAATAATTGGATAATTTTTTTACTTATTATTGTATTCTTTATTTCTAAATAGTTACTTTCAATTGCTTGGTTCATAAAAAAATTTCCCATACCATAAACCATAAGTCCTGGGGATCATTCCGAATAAAACTGAAAACCTAATTTTATTTCAATGGAGTTCATAATACTTTCTTTTTTTGTATCCCCACTCAATCTTGGTTACTTTTTTTCTAACACGGCCTTGTTTAAAAATAAAACCAGAAATCTAATTCAATTCAACCCAAATTAAATATATCTAATACTAAGTAAGATGGGTATGGGTATGGGTATTGTAAAGTCTTACTGGATTTTTGGATACGTCATAATTTAAAAAATGAAGATATTTTTCGAAATTTTTTTTTAATAAAACATAAACAAAATTTCATAAACAGAAATAAAAAAAAATTACTAGTTATTAATAATATTAATATTATTAATATAATATTAGAAACTATTAGTAATAGAAACATGGAAATATTAAGTAATTAAGTGTACTGAAAATAAGATTACATTCAATAAATCTTAATTGAGACGTCCACCACAGCAACCAAACGAAAATAAATGATTCGATTAACCTGAATTTTTATTTTGACTCAAGAGTTCCATATCCCTTGCCCAATCCACTCCGATTGGAATTGACTAAGGGGGTATTTTTTCCACATTCATAGGAGTTCGTCTATGTTTCTGCTTTATGAATATGATATTTTCTGGGCATTTTTAATAATATCAAGTGTTATTCCTGTTTTGGCATTTTTTATTTCTGGAGTTTTATCTCCAATTAGGAAGGGGCCAGAGAAACTTTCTAGTTATGAATCAGGTATAGAACCGATTGGGGATGCTTGGTTACAATTTAGAATCCGTTATTATATGTTTGCTCTAGTTTTTGTTGTTTTTGATGTTGAAACTGTTTTTCTATATCCGTGGGCAATGAGTTTCGATGTACTGGGGGTATCTGCTTTTATAGAAGCTTTCATTTTCGTCCTTATCCTAATTCTTGGTTTAGTTTATGCATGGTGAAAAGGAGCATTGGAATGGTCTTAGTTCGTTTCCCGAATACTTGTACAATAATAATAATAAAAAGTAAAAAAAACCAATGAAACAATTATGAATTACATTAAGTTTCCCATACTTGATCGAACAACAAAAAATTCAGTTATTTCAACTACATTAAATGATCTTTCAAATTGGTCAAGACTTTCCAGCCTATGGCCGCTTCTTTATGGTACCAGTTGTTGTTTCATTGAATTTGCCTCATTAATAGGCTCCCGATTTGACTTTGATCGTTATGGACTAGTACCAAGATCGAGTCCTAGACAGGCGGACTTTATTTTAACAGCAGGTACAGTAACAATGAAAATGGCTCATTCTTTAGTGAGATTATATGAACAAATGCCTGAACCAAAGTATGTTATTGCTATGGGAGCGTGTACAATTACAGGGGGGATGTTCAGTACCGATTCTTATAGTACTGTTCGAGGAGTTGATAAGCTAATTCCTGTAGATGTCTATTTGCCTGGTTGTCCACCTAAACTAGAGGCTGTTATAGACGCTATAACAAAGCTTTGTAAGAAAATAGCTAGAGAAATCTATAAGGATCGAATTAGACCTCAACAGGGTAATCGGTGTTTTACTACCAATCACAAGTTTTTTGTTGTACGCAGTCCGCATACTGGAAATTATGATCAAGAATTACTCTATGCACCATCATCTACTTCAGAGATCTCTACTGAAACATTTTTTAAATACAAAAGTCCAGTATCTTCCAACAAATTAGTGAATTAGGGAGGATTTTAGAGAATCAGAAAAAAAATCTTCATAAATTAGAACTCATGGTAAATGTGAAATACTTATTTTATATAGAAAAAAGTGTGGGGGAAATAAAAAAGATGCAGGGCACTTTGTCCGTTTGGCTAGCCAAACGGGGGCTGGTTCATAGATCGTTGGGCTTCGATTACCAAGGAATAGAGACTTTACAAATAAAGCCCGAAGATTGGGATTCTATTGCTGTAATTTTATATGTATATGGTTACAATTATTTACGTTCGCAATGTGCCTATGATGTGGCACCTGGTGGCCTCTTAGCCAGTGTGTATCATCTTATGAGAATAGAATATGGTGTCAATCAAGCGGAAGAAGTATGCATAAAAGTATTTACTCACAGGAGTAATCCTAGAATTCCATCTGTTTTCTAGGTTTGGAAAAGTACGGATTTTCAAGAACGGGAATCTGATGATATGTTCGGAATCACTTATGATAGCCATCCAAGACTGAAACAGATCCTAATGCCTGAAAGTTGGATAGGGTGGCCTTTACGTAAGGATTATATTGCCCCCAATTTTTATGAAATCCAAGATGCTTATTGAATGATAAAAAATGAGCCTTAGCTTCTACAACTACAGACCTTCACGGAATATTTTTAATTAGATTTTTTTTAGATCAAACAAACAAACAGAAGAATTGAGGTCTCATTCATATTATTATAGATAGCTTGATCTCCAATTTGAAAGATACTTTTTTTTTTTTTTCGTAAAAGCCGAGCCAATAGGATGAACTAAAAAAATGAGTTATGCATTATGAACTTTGTATCGCGCACATAACTTAGTCAACTTTAGTCACATAACTGGGAATGAATAAATAAGATCAGAAAGCAATAAATGAAGGGGGGGGGGGTACAATTCTATTTCTATTGTATCTAATGAATCTTGGGGTAGTTCTGCCCTTCAACTATAGATACTATATATATAGAAGATGTAGACCTTTTTTTACTTGTTTTTTTTTATTCTTTCAAACAGAACTCATTTAACTTTTCCTTTCGAATATGTATTATGTATAAAGTATTATACATTCTTTTTGAACGGATGGATCCACAACATGAACAAAAAAAGAGAGGGGGATAAAGGATGGTTTCACTTTTTTTACTAAAGATACGTTTAATTTTAAGAATAGAAATTTATCAAAATTAATAAATCCTATGCCAGAAACCAGATTTGAACTGGTGACACGAGGATTTTCAGTCCTCTGCTCTACCAACTGAGCTATCCTGGCCCGAGGATTTTGAGTCCTCTGCAACTAAGCTATACCAACCTTTACTGAAGTATCATTTACCGAAGTATCATTATCATTTTACTAATGGTGACATAAGGATTTTCAGTCCTCTACTCTACCAACTGAGCTATGCCGACCATTACCGAAGTATCATTATCATTTTAATAGATGACTTAGGTCTATGTCAATAAAAAGAAACTCAAAAGTAATAAATTAAAAAAGTTTTGGACCGGGAATTTCTTGGATCTTCTAAATAAAAGAAGACCTTCTAAGTTTGAAAATGAAAAATGATATAGATTTAAAATCATTCAAATCAATAATTCTTTCTCATTTGTACGTGTATGATATATCCCACAAGACTTGTATATAATCAGAAAAGAAATTAGTTTGTAAAAGCGTAGGATGAATGAAAAAAGATAATGAATTCTTGAATAACTAAAAAAAGGTAAGGTGTCAAACAGACTTTTTTGGGAGTAGAGTTGGGGATAGAGGGACTTGAACCCTCACGATTTTAAAAGTCAACGGATTTTCATCTTACTATAAATTTCATTGTTGTCAGTATTGACATGTAGAATGGGACTCTATCTTTATTCTCGTCCGATTAATAAGATCCACCAAGGCAAGGATCTATCAGACTATGAAGTGAATCATTTGATCAATGAATATTTGATTTTTTCTTAAACTTCAAATTGATTCACAACATTTCTATTTTGTTTATAAAACAATAGAAATCGAGATTCAGGTCGTCATTTTTGAGATCGTTTTGTGTTACCTATATTTAGACAATATAGGTTTTCTCCTTCATCCTTTTTGATTTGAAGTTTCGATCGAAGGATTCCTTTATCAACACAAGGTAATGAACTTCATTTATTAGAACATCTTCCATTGAGTCTCTGCACCTATCCCTTTTTTCTCGCTTTCTAAACTCCGGTTTGTTAGCGTAAACAAGGATTTGGCTCAGGATTGCCCATTATTAATTCCAGGGTTTCTCTGAATTTGAAAGTTATCATTAGTAGGTTTCCATACCAAGGCTCAATCCAATTAAGTCCGTAGCGTCTACCAATTCCGCCATATCCCCTTTCTTATTAGGATCTCATTATGATGTCTTTCCACTTTTTCTTATGCCGAAACCTTGGAATTCATTACATATAGATACTTATTTCTTTGGTATCTTCTTTCATTTTTTTGAGCCCCACCTATGTTGATTTAGTCTAATCAACAAAGATTCTATCATTTTTCTATTTGTAATTCAATATGGTTATATATTACATAACATATATATGTTCTTCTTTTTCTCGTATTTGTCTTAAATTTTAATAAATAGTCGAATGGTCGATTCTTTTTTTTTTTACTTTCATGAAACTAAATTTATAATTATTATTAAAACTTAGAATTCTACAATGTGCAATGGAAAAAGATTTTAAGTCTACTTCGTAGATTTGAAATTTGAATAATTATAAAAAATTCTATTCGAATATTAATTCTAATAATTCTATAGTATTAGAAATAAAAAGAAAAAAAAGTATAAAATAATAATAATTGCATGAGGTTAGAACAAAAAAAACAAGAATTTCAAATCAGATATCATTTAACTTAAAAAAAAAGATGTCTGATCTAATTAAGATTTTCTTATTTAGAAACTAATAAAATTAAAATTAGAAAGTCGATATACTGCTATATTCTATTAATTAAGGTTATGTTTTATTTATTTAATGATAGTCACTATTTATTTGAGCCCGCTTAGCTCAGAGGTTAGAGCATCACATTTGTAATGCGATGGTCATCGGTTCGATTCCGATAGCCGGCTTTTCCATATTTTTTCGTTTTTTACATGATTTTTAATATACTTTCAAAATCAAAGAAGATTGAAAAGACTTCTTTGCAAAATAAATAAAGAAAATAAAGAAATTTTTTTGTTATTTATTTGATTTATATACATTGTATATACAATAAAAAAAATCTGTATATTGAGAGAATATATCTTCTTACTCTTTGTATTCCAATAGTTTATTGGAGTGGATTTCACGTCATTTATCATTATCATTTAGTTCAGTTTTAATTTTGTTTTGTTTTGTACAATTTCAATAAAAAAGGAGTCTTTATGTCATGTTACCGAGGGCCTCGTTTTAAAAAAAATACGCCGTCTGGGGGCTTTACCGGGACCAACTAGTAAAAGGCCTAAGGCAGGAAGCGATCTTCGGTATTCGTTTAGAAGAAAAACAAAAATTGCATTTTTATTATGGTCTTACAGAACGCCAATTACTTAAATATGTTCGTATCGCCGGAAAAGCCAAGGGGTCAACAGGTCAAGTTTTACTACAATTACTTGAAATGCGTTTGCATAACATCCTTTTTTGATTGGGTATGGCTTTGACTATTCCTCAAGCGCGCCAATTAGTTAACCATAGACATATTTTAGTTAATGGTCGTATAGTTGATATACCAAGTTATCACTGCAAACCCCGAGATATTATTACAGTGAAGGATGAACAAAACTCTAGAACTTTGGTTCAAAATCTTCTTGATTCATCTGCCCCAGAGGAATTGCCAAACCATCTGACTCTTCACACATTCCAATATGAAGGGTTAGTCAATCAAATAATAGATAGGAAATGCGTCGGCTTAAAAATAAATGAATTGCTTGTCGTAGAATATTACTCTCGACAGACTTAATAAACCTAACTTAAGTAAAAAAAATAACTAAAAACAAGAGTTCGGACAACTCCCCTTTGCCCTCGTTTTTTATTAAAAACAAAAAGGCACAAGGTAAGGGATTTTGTCGGGGAATCTTTTTCCTATTCATGTATCATAGATTGGTAGGGAGATTTGAGTCCCTTGTTTGTCTTCTCAGCATTTTCCATATCAAAAAAATTAGGAATAGAGAATCTATTTCAAAATTAAAATAAGGTAGATTTTATATCTATTCTTTTTTATTTGATTTGATACATTGTGGTCAATCACGTATGATTGGTGAATTAGTTGATAGTACGGAAAGAGAGGGATTCGAACCCTCGGTAAACAAAAGTCTACATAACAGTTCCAATGTTATGCCTTCAACCACTCGGCCTCTCTCCGACATCAGGATTATGACTGAGTACCTGGGTGAATAGCGAATTATTCATCGTTTTTTAGATTCTGGTTAATAGATACCTTTTTTTTTAATGAGTCCGCTTTTATGTTAGTTCGTACTATACAATTCCTTTGTTTGTGAGAAAATTTTCTTACAAAAGAAAAGGTAAAGGAAATAAAAAGAGTTATATAGTGGATTACTACCTATGCCAAGATCGCATATAAATGGAAATTTTATTGATAAAACCTTTACAATTGTAGCCAATATCTTATTACGAGTCATTCCAACAACTTCTGGAGAAAAAGAGGCATTTACTTATTATAGAGATGGTGCGATTTGATTATCATTATTTTTGTTATTTCTCGCCGATTTGGAATAGAAAGAAAAACAAGTATTGAAAAAAAATCTACGCTTTTGAAGGTGAAGTTTAGAATATAAAAAAGCAATCCCTTCTGTCATGTATCCACGATTAATGCAGCCTTAGATGCTTCAATTGTGAATTCTAGTATTGAGCAAAAAGTTTTTACCTATGGTTCCCCGTATTAGAGATTAATCCTACTACACTAATACAATATACGAATAGGAGGCATAGGGGAAGAAGCACTACGCTGAGAAATCAACAACAGAAAAACTTTCTTCAAAACGATTCCCTTTCTTTCTTCTTCTTCTTTGGGATTGGGAATAATTAAAATGGTTGGAACAATAAACATCCATCTCATTCGTACTTTGGATACCCATATAACCATTGAAGACTGTTGAAGTGACTAATTCCTGGAAATTTAGGGGCGTTGAGAACAAAGAAATTTTTAGAGTTTACTTTTTTATTTTTATCTAGCATGAACCCACTCGGTAGTAAGAAAAGATCTTTTGCAAGAAGGTTGGCTAGGGATTTCTTGTAAAAACATTAGCCCCGCTTAGTTCATAATGACATCACTTTTTTCCATATATTATTTTCATTATGCACTTAAAAGGAGGAGCCGTATGAGATGAAAATCTCACATACGGTTCTGAAACGGAGAATTCGTTAAAGTGAATGACGACCATAACGGATGTCGGCTCAATCTGAAGGAAATTATGCGGAAGCATTACAGAATTATTATGAAGCTATGCGACTAGAAATTGACCCTATGATCGAAGTTATATACTCTATAATATAGGCCTTATCCACACAAGTAATGGGTAACATACCAAAGCTTTAGAATATTATTTTCAGGCATTAGAACGAAACCCCTTTTTACCACAAGATTTTAATAATATGGCTGTGATCTGTCATTACGTGCGACTATCTCCACTATAGAAATAAAAGAACGAACAGCTAGTCAATGAAATACTAGAAACACAAAAAAGGGTTTTCTAAATAAGCATCGTCCAAAACGATTTTTTATCAGCTGTAGCAAATAAATAAACTTCATAGGTCGAAATATGAAGTGAACGAAATATGGCTAAATACTTTCTTTCTATGGATAAAAAAAGGTTTAATTGATAGAGGAAGCACCGTAAAGATCAATTGGAAAGGTTTTGGACCGATACAACAAAAGCTGTTTATTTATATCATAATATGAGATAAATCTTAGGAATCTACTTATGTAATAGAGTAGATCCCCTAAGGTATTGAGCAGCGGTGTAGCATCAGATCCTAAAGACAGTAAGTCTTTTTCTTTTTTTATGAAGTATGAAAAAGTCTTTTTCAAAGATTCTATATAAATTTTTATCTGAAAGCGGGATAGTTACCTTTCAGAAAATTCTAATATCTAATAACAGTGGACATGACTTTTTTCTGAAGGTAGGAGAAAAGATAAAACTTATTATATTAATTAATATATTAATTAAATCAAAATGAAAGTTTGAAACTCATGTAATTACTCTTTTTTGTTTAATCCAAGAAAAACCAAATATCTGTAAGAAATCTCATTGAATTAGACATTCAATTAGATAGAAAGTTAAAGTGGGTTAAAGTTAAAAAACTGGTACACCAAAACAAAAGAGTTGGTTGTCGAGCCGTATGAGGTAGGAAACTCTCAAGTACGGTTCTCAGGGAGGGAATTGACCCACCTATTCCGACCGTGGAGAACAGGCCATTCAACAAGGAGATTCTGAAATGGCAGAGGCTTGGTTCGCTCAAGCCGCTGAGTATTGGAAACAGGCTATAACGCTTACTCCTGGTAATTATATTGAAGCACAGAATTGGTTGACGATCACGAGGCGCTTCGAATAAGAACTTTCCCTTTGTTTTTTTTATTCTATATATCTTTATTTGTTTTTACAATTAATCGTTTTTTAGTTTCTTGGCCCTCTCGGTCAAATAAAACAGATTCTTTTTTTAGAAGAACCAATCAAAGAAAAAAAAATTCCATTATATCCTTTTCTCAAATCGTTCTATTTCATCTGGTAGTCTCTAGAGGTAAGTAGTACATGAATATGAGAATATCTATATATCTAGTTTTTCTATTTTTTCTTTTCGACTATTAAAATAAAACCAATAAAAGAGATTTTAAAATAACTAAATATGAATACTAGAATGTTTCTTAGTAATGACTAATAAGTGTTTATTGAAATAAGATAATATCCTCTATTAAAAAAATAGGCTACATTTCGGAACTTAATAATTGAAATATTAATACACTAGATTAGGTTATAAAAAAAGCTCTTTGTGTACCAATGTAAAGGCGCGAAAACCTTTTTTAATTATATATAAAAAAAGGTCCGTTGAGCACCCTATGGATATGTCATAATAGATCCGAACACTTGCCCTATATCGACTTCCAGATCATAATTTCTCTAGTGAATAACAAAAGAAAATAGATGAATAGATGAGAGATAGAAGAAAAACAAAAAAATTCTAAGCATCTACCATCGGTTCACTAATTACTCGAGTGACTGTTGGCGGATTTCTTTGTATGTGTTGTCCGGAAAGAGGAGGACTCAATGATTATTCGTTTGCCGGAACCAGAAGTTAAAATTTTGGTAGATAGGGATCTCATAAAAACTTCTTTTGAGGAATGGGCTAAACCCGGTCATTTCTCAAGAACAATAGCTAAGGGACCTGATACTACCACTTGGATCTGGAACCTACATATTGATGCTCATGATTTTGATAGTCATACCAGTGATTTGGAGGAAATCTCTCGAAAAGTATTTAGTGCCCATTTCGGCCAACTCTCTATCATCTTTCTTTCGCTGAGTGGCATGTATTTCCATGGTGCTTATTTTTCCAATTATGAAGCATGGCTGAGCAATCCTACTCACATTGGACCTAGTGCTCAGGTGGTTTGGCCAATAGTGGGCCAAGAAATCTTGAATGGAGATGTGGGCGGAGGCTTCCGAGGAATACAAATAACCTCGGGCTTTTTTCAGATTTGGCGAGCATCTGGAATAACTAGTGAATTACAACTTTATTGTACCTCAATTGGCGCCTTAGTCTTTGCAGCCTTAATGCTTTTTGCTGGTTGGTTTCATTATCACAAAGCAGCTCCAAAATTGGCTTGGTTCCAAGATGTAGAATCTATGTTGAATCACCATTTAGCAGGGCTACTAGGACTTGGGTCCCTTTCTTGGACAGGACATCAAGTACATGTATCTTTACCAATTAACCAATTTCTAAAAGCTGGAGTAGATCCTAAGGAAATACCGCTTCCTCATGAATTTATCTTGAATCGGGATCTTTTGGCTCAACTTTATCCAAGTTTTGCTGAAGGAGCAACCCCCTTTTTTACCTTAAATTGGTCAAAATACTCGGAATTTCTTACTTTTCGTGGCAGATTAGATCCAGTGACTGGGGGTCTATGGTTAACCGATATAGCACATCATCATTTAGCTATCGCAATTCTTTTCCTAATAGCGGGTCATATGTATAGGACCAACTGGGGTATTGGTCATGGTATAAAAGATATTTTAGAGGCTCATAAAGGTCCATTTACAAGTCAAGGCCATAAAGGCCTATATGAAATTCTAACAACATCATGGCATGCTCAATTATCTCTTAACCTAGCTATGTTAGGCTCTTTAACCATTGTTGTAGCTCACCATATGTATTCCATGCCCCCTTATCCATATCTAGCTACTGACTATGCTACACAACTGTCATTGTTCACACATCACATGTGGATTGGTGGATTTCTCATAGTTGGTGCTGCTGCGCATGCAGCCATTTTTATAGTAAGAGACTATGATCCAACTAATCGATACAATGATTTATTAGATCGTGTCCTGAGGCATCATGATGCAATCATATCACATCTGAACTGGGTATGTATATTTCTAGGCTTCCACAGTTTTGGTTTGTATATTCATAATGATACCATGAGTGCTTTAGGGCGTCCACAAGATATGTTTTCAGATACTGCTATACAATTACAACCAGTCTTTGCTCAATGGATACAAAACATCCATGCTTTAGCACCTGGTGAAACAGCGAGCACCAGTTTAACTTGGGGGGGGCGGTGAGTTAGTAGCAGTGGGTGGCAAAGTAGCTTTGTTACCTATTCCATTAGGAACGGCAGATTTTTTGGTACATCATATTCATGCATTTACAATTCATGTGATGGTATTGATACTGTTGATGTTCTATTTGCTCGTAGCTCGCGTTTAATACCAGATAAAGCAAATCTTGGTTTTCGTTCCCCTTGTGATGGGCCGGGAAGAGGAGGAACATGTCAAGTATCTGCTTGGGATCATGTCTTCTTAGGACTATTCTGGATGTACAATGCTATTTCGGTAGTAATATTCCATTTTAGTTGGAAAATGCAGTCAGATGTTTGGGGTAGTATAAGTGATCAAGGGGTGGTAACTCATATTACTGGAGGAAACTTTGCACAAAGTTCCATTACTATTAATGGGTGGCTCCGCGATTTCTTATGGGCACAAGCATCTCAGGTAATTCAGTCTTATGGTTCTTTGTTATCTTCATATGGTCTTTTTTTCCTAGGTGCTCATTTTGTATGGGCTTTCAGTTTAATATTTCTATTCAGCGGGCGTGTTATTGGCAAGAACTTATTGAATCCATTGTTTGGGCTCATAATAAATTAAAAGTTGCTCCTGCTACTCAGCCTAGAGCCTTGAGCATTGTACAAGGATGTGCTGTAGGAGTAACCCATTACCTTCTGGGTGGAATTGCCACAACATGGGCGTTCTTCTTAGCAAGAATTATTGCAGTAGGATAATGGCTAGGAGGATTTGAAAGGCATTATGGCATTAAGATTTCCAAGGTTTAGCCAAGGCTTAGCTCAGGACCCCACTACTCGTCGTATTTGGTTTGGTATTGCTACCGCACATGACTTCGAGACTCATGATGATATTACTGAAGAACGTCTTTATCAGCATATTTTTGCTTCTCATTTCGGGCAATTAGCAATAATTTTTCTGTGGACTTCCGGAAATTTGTTTCATGTAGCTTGGCAAGGAAATTTTGAGACATGGGTACAAGACCCTTTACATGTAAGACCGATTGCTCATGCTATTTGGGATCCTCATTTTGGTCAACCAGCTGTGGAAGTGTTTACTCGAGGAGGTGCTCTTGGCCCGGTGAATATAGCTTATTCTGGTGTTTATCAGTGGTGGTATACAATCGGTTTACGTACTAATGAAGATCTTTATATTGGAGCTCTTTTTCTATTATTTCTTTCTGCCCTATCCTTAATAGGGGGTTGGTTACACCTACAACCAAAATGGAAACCAAGAGTTTCGTGGTTCAAAAATGCTGAATCTCGTCTGAATCATCATTTGTCAGGACTATTCGGGGTAAGCTCCCTGGCTTGGACATGTCATTTAGTCCATGTCACTATTCCTGCATCCAGGGGGGAATCTGTTCGATGGAATAATTTCTTAAATGTATTACCACATCCCCAAGGGTTAGGCCCACTTTTTACGGGTCAGTGGAATCTTAACGCTCAAAACCCCGACACAAGTAGTCATTTATTTGGTACCTCCCAAGGATCAAGAACTGCCATTCTAACCCTTCTTGGGGGATTCCATCCACAAACGCAAAGTTTATGGCTAACCGATATGGCACATCATCATTTAGCTATCGCAATTCTTTTCCTCATTGCGGGTCATATGTATAGAACTAACTTTGGAATCGGACACAGTATAAAAGATCTTTTAAAAGCATATATTCTTCCGGGAGGACGATTGGGGCGTGGGCATAAGGGTCTTTATGACACAATCAATAATTTGATTCATTTTCAATTAGGTCTTGCCCTAGCCTCCTTAGGGGTTATTACTTCCTTGGTAGCTCAACACATGTATTCCTTACCTGCTTATGTGTTCATAGCGCAAGATTTTACGACTCAAGCTGCATTATATACCCATCACCAATACATTGCAGGATTCATCATGACAGGAGCTTTTGCTCATGGAGCTATATTTTTTATTAGAGATTACAATCAAGAACAGAATGAGGATAATGTATTGGCAAGAATGTTAGATCATAAAGAAGCTATTATATCCCATTTAAGTTGGGCCAGCCTCTTTCTAGGGTTCCATACTTTGGGACTTTATGTTCATAATGACATCATACTTGCTTTTGGTACTCCCGAAAAAAAAATCTTGATCGAACCCATATTTTCCCAATGGATACAATCTGCTCATGGGAAAACTTCATATGGATTTGATGTACTTTTATCTTCGACAAGTGGACCAGTATTTAATGCGGGTCGAAGCATATGGTTGCCCGGCTGGTTAAATGCTATTAATGAAAATAGTAATTCATTATTCTTAACAATAGGGCCTGGAGATTTCTTGGTTCATCATGCTATTGCTTTAGGTTTACATACAACTACATTGATCTTAGTAAAAGGTGCTTTAGATGCACGTGGTTCCAAGTTAATGCCAGATAAAAAGGATTTCGGGTATAGTTTTCCTTGCGATGGTCCGGGACGAGGTGGTACTTGTGATATTTCGGCTTGGGACGCATTTTATTTGGCAGTTTTCTGGATGTTAAATACTATTGGATGGGTTACTTTTTATTGGCATTGGAAACACATCACATTATGGCAGGGTAACATTTCACAGTTTAATGAATCTTCCACTTATTTGATGGGATGGTTAAGAGATTATCTATGGTTAAACTCTTCACAACTTATCAATGGATAAAACCCATTTGGTATGAATAATTTATCCGTCTGGGCATGGATGTTCTTATTTGGGCATCTTGTTTAGGCTACAGGATTTATGTTCTTAATTTCCTGGCGTGGTTATTGGCAGGAATTGATTGAAACTTTAGCAGGGCTCATGAACGCACACCTTTGGCAAATTTGATTCGATGGAAAGATAAACCAGTAGCTCTTTTAATTGTGCAAGCAAGATTAGTTGGATTAGCTCAAATTTTCTGTAGGTTATATATTCACTTATGCGGCTTTCTTGATTGCCTCCACATCGGGCAAATTTGGTTAATTATTTATGTATTCTATCCGCAATAATATATTTTTTTAATAAAAAAATAGGTATGCACTCTTATATTTATTTCTACATCTAGGATCCGATTTGTATCATTTTCATTGGTAATAAGAGGAACTGAAGCATTATGGCAAAGAAAAGTTTGATTTATAGGGAGAAGAAGAGGCAAAAATTGGAAAAAAAAATCATTTGATTCGTCGATCCTCAAAAAAGGAAATAAGTAAGATTCCGTCGCTAAGTGAGAAATAGAAAATTCATGGAAAATTACAATCCCCACCGCGTAATAGTTCACCTACACGTCTTCATCGACGTTGCTTTTCGACCGGAAGACCGAGAGCTAACTATCGAGACTTTAGACTATCTGGCCACATCCTTCGGGAAATGGTTTATGCATGTTTGTTGCCAGGGGCAACAAGATCAAGCTGGTAAGGATTTAAGTATCCCTGAATTTTTCTATTTTTTTCTATGATCGATAAGGCCCCTTTACCATTCTGTCTAAATAGGCTATTCTATTAGTACAGATATGGAATAGGGGGCGCATTCAATTCTTCTTTGTTTATTAGAGTTTAGTCCAAGTTTTTTTGTTTCATCGCGGGGTAGAGCAGTTTGGTAGCTCGCAAGGCTCATAACCTTGAGGTCACGGGTTCAAATCCTGTCTCCGCAACATTTTTTTCAAGAAATGTAAGTTTGATTCTATTAACTAGTCATTAATTAATACTTGTCTTTTGGGACGCGAGGAAAATATTACGGTATTTCCCGGTCAACTATACCGAATCTTTTATCTTTTTGAATCCATTTATATTTGGGCGGATAGCGGGAATCGAACCCACGTCTTCTCCTTGGCAAAGAGAAAATTTACCATTCGACTATATCCGCATTTTTTTGCCTTCTTGATAAGAAATTTATGGATAATATTTGTTCAAAGCTAGACGAGATACACTCTTTAGTTTGGGATCATTTCATAAAATTCTACCACCAAATCAATTCAATTAACAATTCTATTAATATATATATATATTAATATTATATATTAATAATATATTTATTCTATATCTATATATTGAATATTGAATTCCATATTAAAGAATATATAATTCTTCTATTTCCATAAAATATTATATTCTATATTGATCGTAATTTTTGATTCGTTTTTATTTTAGTTATTTAGTACTATTTCATATTTAGTTAATTGATATTTATTAATATTTTATTCATATTTCATTCAAGTTCCAGAAGTTCGACCCCCCCTCTAATTTTTTCTTTATTTGCATTTATGGACTTATATTGAATTTGAATGTGTAATTCATGGAATGGGAGGGGTCATCTCATTTTTGGATCTGCAACAAATAAATTCAAGAGATAAGAGAATTAAGGATACCCACCACAAAGACTAATCCAATCCATAAACATGTACCAGAAAATACAACATTTTTGTTACTCGACCAACCATCAGGAGACGCAAATACAACGGGTACACTAATCAGTAAGATTGATGAAGTAATAATTAATGCAAAAACAGCCAATTGGAAAGCAATAGTCATGTTTTTAATCCTCCAAGCTATTAACAAAAGAATATACACCATTTAATCCTCTTACCCACTAAAAAATTTTAATTTTAATAAATAAAGGGATTTTATCATGAATCCGTTGATTCGAGATGACTTAGTTCCAATTTATTTTTACCACCTTTATTCTATTCAGACATGAACTTAAAGGTTCTTTTTGACTTCACAAATGGGTATACTGGATCGTGTAGCTCATTTATTTATATAGACAGATTGATAGACCTATAAAGAAAGTAACACCCTATATTATATCTTTCTCTACATAGTGATCGTATTAACTCATAGGGCTATGTTCTATTTGGCGAAAAAAATAAAATATAAATTATCTTTTGGAGAGATGGCCGAGTGGTTGATGGCTCCGGTCTTGAAAACCGGTATAGTTCATAAAAAATAACTATCGAGGGTTCGAATCCCTCTCTCTCCTTTTGTTGGATGAATATATTTTTCTTTATTGGCTTTTTTTACTTCTTAGCATCATAAATAAAGGAGAATGGCTCAGCTGGATAGTATAGCCGAGCCAGAAAAAATGAGATTGAATTGAAAGAAACAAAGAAGACTTTTTAATATGAACCAATTTTGACTTTCCTATTTTAACTACTACTTTAGTTAAGAGGAGTCATGGAAAGGACAGGTTCAAAATCACGATAAATTCCTTTTTCAAATCCCGCTGCCGCTGCCGAGCCCTTCCCATGTGCCATAAATGGTCCACGAATAGGAAGAATCCTAGAACAAAATGAGAGGTAGATAACCAACTTCTCGGAGAGATATAATTGACTGCATTGATCTCAGTAGCTACGCCCCCTACAGAATTTAAGGAACCTAAGGGAGCATGAGTCATATATTCTGCGGAACGTCATTCTTGCCAAGGTTGTATATCTTTTTTCAACCTACTCAAGTCCAAACCGTTAGGACCCCTTAAAGGTTCTAACCAAGGAGCACGCAGATCCCAAAAACGCATTGTTTCTCCTCCAAAAATAACTTCTCCAGTCGGGGAACGCATTAAGTATTTACCTAAACCTGTAGGTCCTTGAGCAGACCCCACGTTAGCTCCAAGACGTTGGTCTCTAACTAGAAAAGTAAATGCTTGAGCTTGAGAAGCTTCTGGCCCCATAGGTCCGTAAAACTCACTAGGGTAAGCGGTATTATTAAACTAGACAAAACAACAAGAAATGAAACCACAAATAGATAAAGCAGCTAAACTATAAGACAAGTAAGCCTCCCCAGACCATACAAGTGCGCGGCGAGCCCATGCAAAAGGTTTGGTTAAGATATGCCATATTCCACCAAATATACAAATGGAACCTAACCATACATGCCCTCCAATTATATCTTCCAAATCGTCCACACTAACAATCCATCCTTCTCCCCCAAAGGGAGATTTTAGTAAATAACCAAATATAACACTTGGGCTAAGAGTCAAGTTTGTAATTTTTCTTACATCCCCCCTCCTGGAGCCCAGGTATCATATACGCCCCCAAAATAGAGAGCCTTGAATACTAGAAGAAAAGCACCTATACCTAACAAAATTAAGTGAATACCCAAAATGGTGGTCATTTTATTTCTATCTTTCCATACATAACCGAAAAATGGAAAAGATTCTTCAAGAGTTTCGGGTCCCAGAAGTGCATGATAAATACCACCAAAGCCCAAAACAGCAGAAGAAATTAAGTGAAGTACTCCAGATACAAATTATGGGAAGGTGTCTATAACTTCTCCCCCAAGACCTACCCCCCAGCCTAAAGTGGCTAGGTGGGGAAGTAAAATTAATCCTTGGTTCATACATGGGCTTTTCAGGTACAAAATGAGCCAATTCAAATAAGTTCATTGCTCCGGCCCAGAATACGATTAATCCGGCATAGGCTACATGAGCTCCCAATAGTTTACCAGATAAATTGATAAGTCGGGCATTCCCGGCCCACCAAGCAAAACCGGTGGTTTCTTGGTCACGACCCGCTAAAGCTAAAGTTCCATTAAAGAGCATTTCCACGTGGTAGAACCTCCTCAGAGAATATAAGGTTTTCATGAGGCTGATCTTGAGCCGCCATCCAAGCACGAATACCCTTGTTTAAAAGAATATTTTTAGTATAGAAAGTCTCAAATTCTGGATCTTCCGCTGCACGGATTTCTTGGGAAATGAAGTCATAGGCATGTAGGTTCAAAGCTAGACCGACTACTCCAAGAGCACTCATCCATAAACCAGTTACCGGTACAAATAACATAAAGAAATGTAACCAACGTTTATTGGAAAAAGCAATCCCAAAGATTTGTGACCAAAAGCGGTTAGCGGTGACCATTGAATAAGTTTCTTCGGCTTGAGTTGGGTTAAAAGCACGGAATGTATTTGCACCATCACCATCTTCAAATAAAGTATTTTCTACAGTAGCACCATGAATAGCGCATAGCAGAGCCGCGTCCAGTGCACCGGCGACTCCTATCATCTGAAATGGGTTCAATGTCCAATTATGAAACCCTTGGAAAAAGCGGATGAATCGAAATATAGCCACTACACCAAAACTAGGCGCAAAGAACCAACCAGATTGACCTAGTGGATAAATTAGGAAGACAAAAACAAAAATAGCAATTGGACCAGAGAATGCGATTGCATTATAAGGTCGCAATTGAACAGATCGAGCAAGTTCAAATTGACGTAACATAAAACCTATTAATGCGAAAGCGCCGTGGAGAGCAACAAAAGTCCACAGACCACCTAATTGACACCAACGAGTAAAATCTCCTTATGCTTCAGGACCCCACAGTAACAACAAAGAATGCGCTAAACTATTAGCAGGAGTGGAAACTGCAGCGGTTAAAAAATTGCAACCTTCTAAATAGGAACTGGCCAATCCATGAGTATACCATGAAGTTACAAAGGTTGTACCTATGAACCAACCCCCTAAAGCGAAATAGGCACAAGGAAAGAGCAATAAACCAGACCAACCTACAAAAACGAAGCGGTCCCTCCGTAACCAGTCATCCATAATATCAAATAAATCTTTTTCAGCTTTGGTAAATTTTTCCAAGGGCTATAGTCATAGCGATCCTCCTATTCATCTACTTCAACCATTTCCGAACACCTTAATGTTATATATTTTAATGTTATATATTATGGCATTTTCAGGGCGCTCAAAATTCTATCATTTGTTTATGATTTGATTTCTCGCGCACTGTCCCATAAAATTGAACCCTTAGAATTTCATTTAATTGGTTTCGAAGATCAAAATATTTAATTTTATTGGTCCTTACTTTTGTTTCTTCCTTGCTATTAGTTTATTAATAAGTAGTTGACTCAAAATCATGAATTGTCTGATGACTCATTACTCAGATAAAGAAATCTTTTTTTTTCTTTTTTGTGGGTATTAAATACTATAGTATCAAGTATCAACTATTGTTTTTTTCCTTTTATACCTTTTTTTTAGTTGACGAGTTGAAGCAAAAAGGGAACTTTGAATCTTTTTTTTCTATTTTCTTTGATATCTCTATGTCCATGCCCTTATGTATCTGTAAAGAAGGGAAAATTAATTATTATATTTAATTTAATATTTAAATAAAATAAAAGGAAACTGTAAATGAGATCTGTTGTATACCTTAAATGCTCTTTAAATGGACAAAATATTAAAATAAAAATGAAAATGTATCTGCATTTTCATTCCATCCTCAGCCACCCAAAAATAGTCTTTGAGAACTGAAAAAAGAGAGAAAAAAATTTGTGCTTATCACTAAGCTGTGCTTCCCAATAATTTCAGTTGACACAAGAACTACTAACGACAAAAATGTTCGGTTGGCTCTTCCGAACCACTAAACCAAAACGATGATTTTACCGTTTGTTTTCTAAGTTGAGTTTTTGAATAGACTGAAAGCATTGAGGAAGCACGGCCCATCAAAAAACTAGATAAAACGGTCATTGCGTCCAAAGGCCATTGGTTTTATTATTACTATTATTATTATGTAACTTAAGAAGAACTGATTATGTTGGCCATCTGCATTTGCATTTATATACACATATCTATATATATATATATATGCATATATATGTCTATAACATGTTTTCCATGATAGAAAATTTGAATGTAAAGTTGGTCAATGATTTTCATTGTTGGTTATACTTTCCATTTGTGTTTGTGCTATTATGATAACTTAATCATTCGGTAATTAAAAAAAAAGTATTTTTCTTTTTTATATATACAAGATTTTGCATCACAAATGATATTAACAAAAACAAATATTGCATGCATTTGATAATGAAATTAACAAAAATAAAAATTGACCAATATTTTGGAGATTACACCATTGAAACTAAATAGCTACAATCTGTTTGAATTATATGACAATCTATCCTTTTTGAAAGATATTTTTTCATTGATATATGAAAACTTCGATCTCCGAGTGAGGGAGGGTAGAGGATATTTTGGTTGAATTTTCTCCCTAAAAGTATTATATGGGTATTACCCTAAAGGCAGATCCAACCTAGACCTATAAATGGGTAAGATTTCACAAACCGTTAATCCAATATCAAAATATTTGAGAACATTTTCCCGACTCTTATATTTCCTATTATTTGAGATTGTACAAATGAAACATTCCAAAATAGTTAAAAGTTTGAGTTCACTAATTTTAGAACACATTGTTTTTTAATTAAAACTATACTCTAATAACCTATTTAAAATTTTGATATTTTTCATTTTGATTAAAAATTTTACAAATGAGAAAATATTGTACAAATATAACCTTTTTGTTTGTGTTTCCACAGTACAAATTCACATGCATATGGTGATGACACACTATATACTGTTTACTATATTTATGTGATCTTAAGCATCAACCAATATTCCTTAACCAAATTTGGCGCCAAGTTTACTTGAACAGCTAAAGTCACGTCCCATAGCAGAGATCTGTTGTATACCTTAAATGGTCTTTAAATGGAAAAAAATATTAAAATAAAAATGAAAATGTACCTGCATTTTCATTCCATCCTCAGCCACCCAAAAATAGTCTTTGAGAACTGAAAAAAGAGAGAAAAAAATTTCTGGTTATCACTGAGCTGTGCTTCCCAATAATTTCAGTTGACAGAAGAACTACTAACGGCAAAAATGTTCGGTTGGCTCTTCCGAACCACTAAGCCAAACGATGATTTTACCGTTTGTTTTCTAAGTTGAGTTTTTGAATCAACTGAAAGCATTGGGGAAGCACGGCCCATCAAAAAACTAGATAAAACGGTCATTGCGTCCAAAGGCCATTGGTTTTATTATTACTATTATTATTATGTAACTTAAGAAGAACTGATTATCTTGGCCATCTGCATTTGCATTTATATAAACATATATATATATATATGCATATATATGTCTATAACATGTTTTCCATGATAGAAAATTTGAATGTAAAGTTGGTCAATGATTTTCATTGTTGGTTATACTTTCCATTTGTGTTTGTGCTATTATGATACCTTAATCATTCGGTAAATAAAAAAAAAGTATTTTCCTTTTTTATATAGACAAGATTTTGCATCACAAATGATATTAACAAAAACAAATATTGCATGTATTTGTTAATGAAATTAACAAAAACAAAAATTGACCAATATTTTGGAGATTACACCATTGAAACTAAATAGCTACAATCTGTTTGAATTATATGACAATCTATCCTTTTTGAAAGATATTTTTTCATTGATATATGAAAACTTCGATCTCCGAGTGAGGGAGGGTAGAGGATATTTTGGTTGAATTTTCCCCCTAAAACTATTATATGGGTATTACCATAAAGGCAGATACAACCTAGACCTATAAATGGGTAAGATTTCACAAACCGTTAATCCAATATCAAAATATTTGAGAAAATTTTCCCGACTCTTATATTCCTATCATTTGAGATTGTACAAATGAAACATTCCCAAACAGTTAAAAGTTTGAGTTCACTAATTTTATAACACATTGTTTTTAATTAAAAATATACTCTAATAACCTATTTAAAATTTTGATATTTTTCATTTTGATTAAAAATTTTACAAATGAGAAAATATTGTACAAATATAACCTTTTTGTTTGTTTTTCCACCGTACAAATTCACATGCATATGGTGATGACACACTATATACTGTTTACTATATTTATGTGATCTTAAGCAGCAACCAATATTCCCTAACCAAATTTGGCGCCAAGTTTACTTGAACAGCTAAAGTCACGTCCCATTGCAGAGATCTGTTGTATACCTTAAATGGTCTTTAAATGGGAAAAAATATTAAAATAAAAATGAAAATGTACCTGCATTTTCATTCCATCCTCAGCCACCCAAAAATAGTCTTTGAGAACTGAAAAAAGAGAGAAAAAAATTTCTGGTTATCACTGAGCTGTGCTTCCCAATAATTTCAGTTGACAGAAGAACTACTAACGGCAAAAATATTCGGTTGGCTCTTCCGAACCACTAAGCCAAACGATGATTTTACCGTTTGTTTTCTAAGTTGAGTTTCTGAATCAACTGAAAGCATTGGGGAAGCACGGCCCATCAAAAAACTAGATAAAACGGTCATTGCGTCCAAAGGCCATTGGTTTTATTATTACTATTATTATTATGTAACTTAAGAAGAACTGATTATGTTGGCCATCTGCATTTGCATTTATATAAACATATATATATATATGCATATATATGTCTATAACATGTTTTCCATGATAGAAAATTTGAATGTAAAGTTGGTCAATGATTTTCATTGTTGGTTATACTTTCCATTTGTGTTTGTGCTATTATGATACCTTAATCATTCGGTAAATAAAAAAAAAGTATTTTCCTTTTTTATATAGACAAGATTTTGCATCACAAATGATATTAACAAAAACAAATATTGCATGTATTGGTTAATGAAATTAACAAAAACAAAAATTGACCAATATTTTGGAGATTACACCATTGAAACTAAATAGCTACAATCTGTTTGAATTATATGACAATCTATCCTTTTTGAAAGATATTTTTTCATTGATATATGAAAACTTCGATCTCCGAGTGAGGGAGGGTAGAGGATATTTTGGTTGAATTTTCCCCCTAAAACTATTATATGGGTATTACCATAAAGGCAGATCCAACCTAGACCTATAAATGGGTAAGATTTCACAAACCGTTAATCCAATATCAAAATATTTGAGAAAATTTTCCCGACTCTTATATTCCTATCATTTGAGATTGTACAAATGAAACATTCCCAAACAGTTAAAAGTTTGAGTTCAGTAATTTTATAACACATTGTTTTTAATTAAAAATATACTCTAATAACCTATTTAAAATTTTGATATTTTTCATTTTGATTAAAAATTTTACAAATGAGAAAATATTGTACAAATATAACCTTTTTGTTTGTTTTTCCACCGTACAAATTCACATGCATATGGTGATGACACACTATATACTGTTTACTATATTTATGTGATCTTAAGCAGCAACCAATATTCCCTAACCAAATTTGGCGCCAAGTTTACTTGAACAGCTAAAGTCACGTCCCATTGCAGAGATCTGTGGTATACCTTAAATGGTCTTTAAATGGGAAAAAATATTAAAATAAAAATGAAAATGTACCTGCATTTTCATTCCATCCTCAGCCACCCAAAAATAGTCTTTGAGAACTGAAAAAAGAGAGAAAAAAATTTCTGGTTATCACTGAGCTGTGCTTCCCAATAATTTCAGTTGACAGAAGAACTACTAACGGCAAAAATGTTCGGTTGGCTCTTCCGAACCACTAAGCCAAACGATGATTTTACCGTTTGTTTTCTAAGTTGAGTTTCTGAATCAACTGAAAGCATTGGGGAAGCACGGCCCATCAAAAAACTAGATAAAACGGTCATTGCGTCCAAAGGCCATTGGTTTTATTATTACTATTATTATTATGTAACTTAAGAAGAACTGATTATGTTGGCCATCTGCATTTGCATTTATATAAACATATATATATATATATGCATATATATGTCTATAACATGTTTTCCATGATAGAAAATTTGAATGTAAAGTTGGTCAATGATTTTCATTGTTGGTTATACTTTCCATTTGTGTTTGTGCTATTATGATACCTTAATCATTCGGTAAATAAAAAAAAAGTATTTTCCTTTTTTATATAGACAAGATTTTGCATCACAAATGATATTAACAAAAACAAATATTGCATGTATTGGTTAATGAAATTAACAAAAACAAAAATTGACCAATATTTTGGAGATTACACCATTGAAACTAAATAGCTACAATCTGTTTGAATTATATGACAATCTATCCTTTTTGAAAGATATTTTTTCATTGATATATGAAAACTTCGATCTCCGAGTGAGGGAGGGTAGAGGATATTTTGGTTGAATTTTCCCCCTAAAACTATTATATGGGTATTACCATAAAGGCAGATCCAACCTAGACCTATAAATGGGTAAGATTTCACAAACCGTTAATCCAATATCAAAATATTTGAGAAAATTTTCCCGACTCTTATATTCCTATCATTTGAGATTGTACAAATGAAACATTCCCAAACAGTTAAAAGTTTGAGTTCAGTAATTTTATAACACATTGTTTTTAATTAAAAATATACTCTAATAACCTATTTAAAATTTTGATATTTTTCATTTTGATTAAAAATTTTACAAATGAGAAAATATTGTACAAATATAACCTTTTTGTTTGTTTTTCCACCGTACAAATTCACATGCATATGGTGATGACACACTATATACTGTTTACTATATTTATGTGATCTTAAGCAGCAACCAATATTCCCTAACCAAATTTGGCGCCAAGTTTACTTGAACAGCTAAAGTCACGTCCCATTGCAGAGATCTGTTGTATACCTTAAATGGGCTTTAAATGGGAAAAAATATTAAAATAAAAATGAAAATGTACCTGCATTTTCATTCCATCCTCAGCCACCCAAAAATAGTCTTTGAGAACTGAAAAAAGAGAGAAAAAAATTTCTGGTTATCACTGAGCTGTGCTTCCCAATAATTTCAGTTGACAGAAGAACTACTAACGGCAAAAATGTTCGGTTGGCTCTTCCGAACCACTAAGCCAAACGATGATTTTACCGTTTGTTTTCTAAGTTGAGTTTTTGAATCAACTGAAAGCATTGGGGAAGCACGGCCCATCAAAAAACTAGATAAAACGGTCATTGCGTCCAAAGGCCATTGGTTTTATTATTACTATTATTATTATGTAACTTAAGAAGAACTGATTATGTTGGCCATCTGCATTTGCATTTATATAAACATATCTATATATATATATGCATATATATGTCTATAACATGTTTTCCATGATAGAAAATTTGAATGTAAAGTTGGTCAATGATTTTAATTGTTGGTTATACTTTCCATTTGTGTTTGTGCTATTATGATACCTTAATCATTCGGTAAATAAAAAAAAAGTATTTTCCTTTATTATATATACAAGATTTTGCATCACAAATGATATTAACAAAAACAAATATTGCATGTATTTGTTAATGAAATTAACAAAAACAAAAATTGACCAATATTTTGGAGACTACACCATTGAAACTAAATAGCTACAATCTGTTTGAATTATATGACAATCTATCCTTTTTGAAAGAGATTTTTTCATTGATATATGAAAACTTCGATCTCCGAGTGAGGGAGGGTAGAGGATATTTTGGTTGAATTTTCCCCCTAAAACTATTATATGGGTATTACCATAAAGGCAGATCCAACCTAGACCTATAAATGGGTAAGATTTCACAAACCGTTAATCCAATATCAAAATATTTGAGAACATTTTCCCGACTCTTATATTCCTATCATTTGAGATTGTACAAATGAAACATTCCCAAACAGTTAAAAGTTTGAGTTCACTAATTTTATAACACATTGTTTTTAATTAAAAATATACTCTAATAACCTATTTAAAATTTTGATATTTTTCATTTTGATTAAAAATTTTACAAATGAGAAAATATTGTACAAATATAACCTTTTTGTTTGTTTTTCCACCGTACAAATTCACATGCATATGGTGATGACACACTATATACTGTTTACTATATTTATGTGATCTTAAGCATCAACCAATATTCCTTAACCAAATTTGGCGCCAAGTTTACTTGAACAGCTAAAGTCACGTCCCATAGCAGAGATCTGTTGTATACCTTAAATGGTCTTTAAAAGGGAAAAAATATTAAAATAAAAATGAAAATGTACCTGCATTTTCATTCCATCCTCAGCCACCCAAAAATAGTCTTTGAGAACTGAAAAAAGAAAGAAAAAATTTTCTGGTTATCACTGAGCTGTGCTTCCCAATAATTTAAGTTGACAGAAGAACTACTAACGGCGAAAATGTTCGGTTGGCTCTTCCGAACCACTAAGCCAAACGATGATTTTACCGTTTGTTTTCTAAGTTGAGTTTTTGAATCAACTGAAAGCATTGGGGAAGCACGGCCCATCAAAAAACTAGATAAAACGGTCATTGCGTCCAAAGGCCATTGGTTTTATTATTACTATTATTATTACGTAACTTAAGAAGAACTGATTATGTTGGCCATCTGCATTTGCATTTATATAAACATATCTATATATATATATGCATATATATGTCTATAACATGTTTTCCATGATAGAAAATTTGAATGTAAAGTTGGTCAATGATTTTCATTGTTGGTTATACTTTCCATTTGTGTTTGTGCTATTATGATAACTTAATCATTCGGTAATTAAAAAAAAAGTATTTTCCTTTTTTATATATACAAGATTTTGCATCACAAATGATATTAACAAAAACAAATATTGCATGTATTTGTTAATGAAATTAACAAAAACAAAAATTGACCAATATTTTGGAGACTACACCATTGAAACTAAATAGCTACAATCTGTTTGAATTATATGACAATCTATCCTTTTTAAAAGATATTTTTTCATTGATATATGAAAACTTCTATCTCCGAGTGAGGGAGGGTAGAGGTTATTTTGGTTGAATTTTCCCCCTAAAAGTATTATATGGGTATTACCCTAAAGGCAGATCCAACCTAGACCTATAAATGGGTAAGATTTCACAAACCGTTAATCCAATATCAAAATATTTGAGAACATTTTTACTGACTCTTATATTTCCTATTATTTGAGATTGTACAAATGAAACATTCCCAAATTGTTAAAAGTTTGAGTTCACTAATTTTATAACACATTGTTTTTTAATTAAAACTATACTCTAATAACCTATTTAAAATTTTGATATTTTTCATTTTGATTAAAAATTTTACAAATGAGAAAATATTGTACAAATATAACCTTTTTGTTTGCTTTTCCATAGTAAAAATTCACGTGCATATGGTGATGACACACTATATACTGTTTACTATATTTATGTGATCTTAAGCATCAACCAATATTCCTTAACCAAATTTGGTGCCAAGTTTACTTGAACAGCTAAAGTCACGTCCCATAGCAGAGATCTGTTGAATACCTTAAATGCATTTTAAATGGGAAAAAATATTAAAATAAAAATAAAAATGTACCTGTATTTTCATTCCATCCTCAGCAACCCAAAAATAGTCTTTGAGAACTGAAAAAGAGAGAAAAAAACTTCTGGTTATCACTGAGCTATTCTTCCCAATAATTTCAGTTGACAGAAGAACTACTAACGGCAAAAATGTTCGGTTGGCTCTTCCGAACCACTAAGCCAAACGATGATTTTACCGTTTGTTTTCTAAGTTGAGTTTTTGAATAAACTGAAAGCATTGGGGAAGCACGGCCCATCAAAAAACTAGATAAAACGGTCATTGCGTCCAAAGGCCATTGGTTTTATTATTACTATTATTATTATGTAACTTAAGAAGAACTGATTATGTTGGCCATCTGCATTTGCATTTATATAAACATATCTATATATATATATGCATATATATGTCTATAACATGTTTTCCATGATAGAAAATTTGAATATAAAGTTGGTCAATGATTTTCATTGTTGGTTATACTTTCCATTTGTGTTTGTGTTATTATGATAACTTAATCATTCGGTAATTAAAAAAAAAGTATTTTCCTTTTTTCTATATACAAGATTTTGCATCACAAATGATATTAACAAAAACAAATATTGCATGTATTTGCTAATGAAATTAACAAAAACAAAAATTGACCAATATTTTGGAGATTACACCATTGAAACTAAATAGCTACAATCTGTTTGAATTATATGACAATCTATCCTTTTTGAAAGAGATTTTTTCATTGATATATGAAAACTTCTATCTCCGAGTGAGGGAGGGTAGAGGATATTTTGGTTGAATTTTCCCCCTAAAACTATTATATGGGTATTACCCTAAAGGCAGATCCAACCTAGACCTATAAATGGGTAAGATTTCACAAACCGTTAATCCAATATCAAAATATTTGAGAACATTTTCCCGACTCTTATATTCCTATCATTTGAGATTGTACAAATGAAACATTCCCAAACAGTTAAAAGTTTGAGTTCACTAATTTTATAACACATTGTTTTTTAATTAAAACTATACTCAAATAACCTATTTAAAATTTTGATATTTTTCATTTTGATTAAAAATTTTACAAATGAGAAAATATTGTACAAATATAACCTTTTTGTTTGTTTTTCCACAGTACAAATTCACATGCATATGGTGATGACACACTATATACTGTTTACTATATTTATGTGATCTTAAGCATCAACCAATATTCCTTAACCAAATTTGGCGCCAAGTTTACTTGAACAGCTAAAGTCACGTCCCATAGCAGAGATCTGTTGTATACCATAAATGGTCTTTAAATGGGAAAAAATATTAAAATAAAAATGAAAATGTACCTGCATTTTCATTCCATCCTCAGCCACCCAAAAATAGTCTTTGAGAACTGAAAAAAGAGAGAAAAAAATTTCTGGTTATCACTGAGCTGTGCTTCCCAATAATTTCAGTTGACAGAAGAACTACTAACGGCAAAAATGTTCGGTTGGCTCTTCCGAACCACTAAGCCAAACGATGATTTTACCGTTTGTTTTCTAAGTTGAGTTTTTGAATCAACTGAAAGCATTGAGGAAGCACGGCCAATCAAAAAACTAGATAAAATGGTCATTGCGTCCAAAGGCCATTGGTTTTATTATTACTATTATTATTATGTAACTTAAGAAGAACTGATTATGTTGGCCATTTGCATTTGCATTTATATACACATATCTATATATATATATATGCATATATATGTCTATAACATGTTTACCATGATTGAAAATTTGAATGTAAAGTTGGTCAATGATTTTCATTGTTGGTTATACTTTCCATTTGTGTTTGTGCTATTATGATAACTTAATCATTCGGTAATTAAAAAAAAACGTATTTTCCTTTTTTATATAGACAAGATTTTGCATCACAAATGATATTAACCAAAACAAATATTGCATGTATTTGTTAATGAAATTAACAAAAACAAAAATTGACCAATATTTTGGAGATTACACCATTGAAACTAAATAGCTACAATCTGTTTGAATTATATGACAATCTATCCTTTTTGAAAGAGATTTTTTCATTGATATATGAAAACTTCTATCTCCGAGTGAGGGAGGGTAGAGGATATTTTGGTTGAATTTTCCCCCTAAAACTATTATATGGGTATTACCCTAAAGGCAGATCCAACCTACACCTATAAATGGGTAAGATTTCACAAACCGTTAATCCAATATCAAAATATTTGAGAACATTTTCCCGACTCTTATATTCCTATCATTTGAGATTGTACAAATGAAACATTCCCAAACAGTTAAAAGTTTGAGTTCACTAATTTTATAACACATTGTTTTTTAATTAAAACTATACTCTAATAACCTATTTAAAATTTTGATATTTTTTATTTTGATTAAAAATTTTACAAATGAGAAAATATTGTACAAATTTAACCTTTTTGTTTGTTTTTCCACAGTACAAATTCACATGCATATGGTGATGACAAACTATATACTGTTTACTATATTTATGTGATCTTAAGCATCAACCAATATTCCTTAACCAAATTTGGCGCCAAGTTTACTTGAACAGCTAAAGTCACGTCCCATAGCAGAGATCTGTTGTATACCTTAAATGCTCTTTAAATGGGTAAAAAAATTAAAAATAAAAATGAAAATGTACCTGCATTTTCATTCCATCCTCAGCCACCCAAAAATAGTCTTTGAGAACTGAAAAAAGAGAGAAAAAAATTTCTGGTTATCACTGAGCTGTGCTTCCCAATAATTTCAGTTGACAGAAGAACTACTAACGGCAAAAATGTTCGGTTGGCTCTTCCGAACCACTAAGCCAAACGATGCTTTTACTGTTTGTTTTCTAAGTTGAGTTTTTGAATCAACTGAAAGCATTGAGGAAGCACGGCCCATAAAAAAACTAGATAAAATGGTCATTGCGTCCAAAGGCCATTGGTTTTATTATTACTATTATTATTATGTAACTTAAGAAGAACTGATTATGTTGGCCATTTGCATTTGCATTTATATACACATATCTATATATATATATGCATATATATGTCTATAACATGTTTTCCATGATTGAAAATTTGAATGTAAAGTTGGTCAATGATTTTCATTGTTGGTTATACTTTCCATTTGTGTTTGTGCTATTATGATAACTTAATCATTCGGTAATTAAAAAAAAAGTATTTTCCTTTTTTATATAGACAAGATTTTGCATCACAAATGATATTAACCAAAACAAATATTGCATGTATTTGTTAATGAAATTAACAAAAACAAAAATTGACCAATATTTTGGAGATTACACCATTGAAACTAAATAGCTACAATCTGTTTGAATTATATGACAATCTATCCTTTTTGAAAGAGATTTTTTCATTGATATATGAAAACTTCTATCTGCGAGTGAGGGAGGGTAGAGGATATTTTGGTTGAATTTTCCCCCTAAAAGTATCATATGTGTATTTCCCTAAAGGCAGATCCAACCTAGACCTATAAATGGGTAAGATTTCACAAACCGTTAATCCAATATCAAAATATTTGAGAACATTTTCCCGACTCTTATATTTCCTATTATTTGAGATTGTACAAATGAAACATTCCAAAACAGTAAAAAGTTTGAGTTCACTAATTTTATAACACATTGTTTTTTAATTAAAACTATACTCTAATAACCTATTTAAAATTTTGATATTTTTCATTTTGATTAAAAAATTTACAAATGAGAAAATATTGTACAAATATAACCTTTTTGTTTGTTTTTCCACAGTACAAATTCACATTCATATGGTGATGACACACTATATACTGTTTACTATATTTATGTGATCTTAAGCATCAACCAATATTCCTTAACCAAATTTGGCGCCAAGTTTACTTGAACAGCTAAAGTCACGTCCCATTGCAGAGATCTGTTGTATACCTTAAATGGTCTTTAAATGGGAAAAAATATTAAAATAAAAATGAAAATGTACCTGCATTTTCATTCCATCCTCAGCCACCCAAAAATAGTCTTTGAGAACTGAAAAAGAGAGAAAAAAACTTCTGTTGACAGAAGAACTACTAACGGCAAAAATGTTCGGTTGGCTCTTCCGAACCACTAAGCCAAACGATGATTTTACCGTTTGTTTTCTAAGTTGAGTTTTTGAATCAACTGAAAGCATTGAGAAAGCACGGCCGATCAAAAAACTAGATAAAATGGTCATTGCGTCCAAAGGCCATTGGTTTTATTATTACTATTATTATTATGTAACTTAAGAAGAACTGATTATGTTGGCCATCTGCATTTGCATTTATATAAACATATATATATATATATATGCATATATATGTCTATAACATGTTTTCCATGATAGAAAATTTGAATGTAAAGTTGGTCAATGATTTTCATTGTTGGTTATACTTTCCATTTGTGTTTGTGCTATTATGATAACTTAATCATTCGGTAATTAAAAAAAAAGTATTTTCCTTTTTCATATATACAAGATTTTGCATCACAAATGATATTAACAAAAACAAATATTGCATGTATTTGTTAATGAAATTAACAAAAACAAAAATTGACCAATATTTTGGAGACTACACCATTGAAACTAAATAGCTACAATCTGTTTGAATTATATGACAATCTATCCTTTTTGAAAGATATTTTTTCATTGATATATGAAAACTTCTATCTCCGAGTGAGGGAGGGTAGAGGATATTTTGGTTGAATTTTCCCCCTAAAAGTATTATATGGGTATTACCCTTAAGGCAGATCCAACCTAGACCTATAAATGGGTAAGATTTCACAAGCCGTTAATCCAATATCAAAATATTTGAGAACATTTTCCTGACTCTTATATTTCCTATTATTTGAGATTGTACAAATGAAACATTCCAAAATAGTTAAAAGTTTGAGTTCACTAATTTTATAATACATTGTTTTTTAATTAAAACTATACTCTAATAACCTATTTAAAATTTTGATATTTTTCATTTTGATTAAAAATTTTACAAATGAGAAAATATTGTACAAATATAACCTTTTTGTTTGTTTTTCCACAGTACAAATTCACATTCATATGGTGATGACACACTATATACTGTTTACTATATTTATGTGATCTTAAGCATCAACCAATATTCCTTAACCAAATTTGGCGCCAAGTTTACTTGAACAGCTAAAGTCACGTCCCATAGCAGAGATCTGTTGTATACCTTAAATGCTCTTTAAATGGGAAAAAATTTTAAAATAAAAATGAAAATGTACCTGCATTTTCATTCCATTCTCAGCCACCCAAAAATAGTCTTTGAGAACTGAAAAAAGAGAGAAAAAATTTTCTGGTTATCACTGAGCTGTACTTCCCAATAATTTATGTTGACAGAACAACTACTAACGGCAAAAATGTTCGGTTGGCTCTTCCGAACCACTAAGCCAAACGATGATTTTACCGTTTGTTTTCTAAGTTGAGTTTTTGAATCAACTGAAAGCATTGGGGAAGCACGGCCCATCAAAAAACTAGATAAAACGGTCATTGCGTCCAAAGGCCATTGGTTTTATTATTACTATTATTATTATGTAACTTAAGAAGAACTGATTATGTTGGCCATCTGCATTTGCATTTATATAAACATATATATATATATATATATGCATATATATGTCTATAACATGTTTTCCATGATAGAAAATTTGAATGTAAAGTTGGTCAATGATTTTCATTGTTGGTTATACTTTCCATTTGTGTTTGTGCTATTATGATAACTTAATCATTCGGTAATTAAAAAAAAAGTATTTTCCTTTTTCATATATACAAGATTTTGCATCACAAATGATATTAACAAAAACAAATATTGCATGTATTTGTTAATGAAATTAACAAAAACAAAAATTGACCAATATTTTGGAGACTACACCATTGAAACTAAATAGCTACAATCTGTTTGAATTATATGACAATCTATCCTTTTTGAAAGATATTTTTTCATTGATATATGAAAACTTCTATCTCCGAGTGAGGGAGGGTAGAGGATATTTTGGTTGAATTTTCCCCCTAAAAGTATTATATGGGTATTACCCTAAAGGCAGATCCAACCTAGACCTATAAATGGGTAAGATTTCACAAACCGTTAATCCAATATCAAAATATTTGAGAACATTTTCCTGACTCTTATATTTCCTATTATTTGAGATTGTACAAATGAAACATTCCAAAATAGTTAAAAGTTTGAGTTCACTAATTTTATAACACATTGTTTTTTAATTAAAACTATACTCTAATAACCTATTTAAAATTTTGATATTTTTCATTTTGATTAAAAATTTTACAAATGAGAAAATATTGTACAAATATAACCTTTTTGTTTGTTTTTCCACAGTACAAATTCACATTCATATGGTGATGACACACTATATACTGTTTACTATATTTATGTGATCTTAAGCATCAACCAATATTCCTTAACCAAATTTGGCGCACATTTACTTGAACAGCTAAACTCACGTCCCATAGCAAAGATCTGTTGTATACCTTAAATGCTCTTTAAATGGGAAAAAATATTAAAATAAAAATAAAAACGTACTTGCATTTTCATTCCATCCTCAGCCACCCAAAAATAGTCTTTGAGAACTGAAAAAAGAGAGAAAAAAATTTCTGGTTATCACTGAGCTGTGCTTCCCAATAATTTCTGTTGACAGAAGAACTACTAACGGCAAAAATGTTCGGTTGGCTCTTCCGAACCACTAAGCCAAACGATGATTTTACCGTTTGTTTTCTAAGTTGAGTTTTTGAATCAACTGAAAGCATTGGGGAAGCACGGCCCATCAAAAAACTAGATAAAATGGTCATTGCGTCCAAAGGCCATTGGTTTTATTATTACTATTATTATTATGTAACTTAAGAAGAACTGATTATGTTGGCCATCTGCATTTGCATTTATATAAACATATATATATATATATATATATGCATATATATGTCTATAACATGTTTTCCATGATAGAAAATTTGAATGTAAAGTTGGTCAATGATTTTCATTGTTGGTTATACTTTCCATTTGTGTTTGTGCTATTATGATAACTTAATCATTCGGTAATTAAAAAAAAAGTATTTTCCTTTTTTATATATACAAGATTTTGCATCACAAATGATATTATCAAAAACAAATATTGCATGTATTTGTTAATGAAATTAACAAAAACAAAAATTGACCAATATTTTGGAGACTACACCATTGAAACTAAATAGCTACAATCTGTTTGAATTATATGACAATCTATCCTTTTTGAAAGATATTTTTTCATTGATATATGAAAACTTCTATCTCCGAGTGAGGGAGGGTAGAGGATATTTTGGTTGAATTTTCCCCCTAAAAGTATTATATGGGTATTACCCTAAAGGCAGATCCAACCTAGACCTATAAATGGGTAAGATTTCACAAACCGTTAATCCAATATCAAAATATTTGAGAACATTTTTCCGACTCTTATATTTCCTATTATTTGAGATTGTACAAATGAAACATTCCAAAATAGTTAAAAGTTTGAGTTCACTAATTTTATAACACATTGTTTTTTAATTAAAACTATACTCTAATAACCTATTTAAAATTTTGATATTTTTCATTTTGATTAAAAATTTTACAAATGAGAAAATATTGTACAAATATAACCTTTTTGTTTGTTTTTCCACAGTACAAATTCACATTCATATGGTGATGACACACTATATACTGTTTACTATATTTATGTGATCTTAAGCATCAACCAATATTCCTTAACCAAATTTGGCGCCAAGTTTACTTGAACAGCTAAAGTCACGTCCCATAGCAGAGATCTGTTGTATACCTTAAATGCTCTTTAAATGGGAAAAAATTTTAAAATAAAAATGAAAATGTACCTGCATTTTCATTCCATTCTCAGCCACCCAAAAATAGTCTTTGAGAACTGAAAAAAGAGAGAAAAAATTTTCTGGTTATCACTGAGCTGTACTTCCCAATAATTTCTGTTGACAGAACAACTACTAACGGCAAAAATGTTCGGTTGGCTCTTCCGAACCACTAAGCCAAACGATGATTTTACCGTTTGTTTTCTAAGTTGAGTTTTTGAATCAACTGAAAGCATTGGGGAAGCACGGCCCATCAAAAAACTAGATAAAACGGTCATTGCGTCCAAAGGCCATTGGTTTTATTATTACTATTATTATTATGTAACTTAAGAAGAACTGATTATGTTGGCCATCTGCATTTGCATTTATATAAACATATATATATATATATATGCATATATATGTCTATAACATGTTTTCCATGATAGAAAATTTGAATGTAAAGTTGGTCAATGATTTTCATTGTTGGTTATACTTTCCATTTGTGTTTGTGCTATTATGATAACTTAATCATTCGGTAATTAAAAAAAAAGTATTTTCCTTTTTCATATATACAAGATTTTGCATCACAAATGATATTAACAAAAACAAATATTGCATGTATTTGTTAATGAAATTAACAAAAACAAAAATTGACCAATATTTTGGAGACTACACCATTGAAACTAAATAGCTACAATCTGTTTGAATTATATGACAATCTATCCTTTTTGAAAGATATTTTTTCATTGATATATGAAAACTTCTATCTCCGAGTGAGGGAGGGTAGAGGATATTTTGGTTGAATTTTCCCCCTAAAAGTATTATATGGGTATTACCCTAAAGGCAGATCCAACCTAGACCTATAAATGGGTAAGATTTCACAAACCGTTAATCCAATATCAAAATATTTGAGAACATTTTCCTGACTCTTATATTTCCTATTATTTGAGATTGTACAAATGAAACATTCCAAAATAGTTAAAAGTTTGAGTTCACTAATTTTATAACACATTGTTTTTTAATTAAAACTATACTCTAATAACCTATTTAAAATTTTGATATTTTTCATTTTGATTAAAAATTTTACAAATGAGAAAATATTGTACAAATATAACCTTTTTGTTTGTTTTTCCACAGTACAAATTCACATTCATATGGTGATGACACACTATATACTGTTTACTATATTTATGTGATCTTAAGCATCAACCAATATTCCTTAACCAAATTTGGCGCACATTTACTTGAACAGCTAAACTCACGTCCCATAGCAGAGATCTGTTGTATACCTTAAATGCTCTTTAAATGGGAAAAAATATTAAAATAAAAATAAAAACGTACTTGCATTTTCATTCCATCCTCAGCCACCCAAAAATAGTCTTTGAGAACTGAAAAAAGAGAGAAAAAAATTTCTGGTTATCACTGAGCTGTGCTTCCCAATAATTTCTGTTGACAGAAGAACTACTAACGGCAAAAATGTTCGGTTGGCTCTTCCGAACCACTAAGCCAAACGATGATTTTACCGTTTGTTTTCTAAGTTGAGTTTTTGAATCAACTGAAAGCATTGGGGAAGCACGGCCCATCAAAAAACTAGATAAAATGGTCATTGCGTCCAAAGGCCATTGGTTTTATTATTACTATTATTATTATGTAACTTAAGAAGAACTGATTATGTTGGCCATCTGCATTTGCATTTATATAAACATATATATATATATATATATGCATATATATGTCTATAACATGTTTTCCATGATAGAAAATTTGAATGTAAAGTTGGTCAATGATTTTCATTGTTGGTTATACTTTCCATTTGTGTTTGTGCTATTATGATAACTTAATCATTCGGTAATTAAAAAAAAAGTATTTTCCTTTTTTATATATACAAGATTTTGCATCACAAATGATATTATCAAAAACAAATATTGCATGTATTTGTTAATGAAATTAACAAAAACAAAAATTGACCAATATTTTGGAGACTACACCATTGAAACTAAATAGCTACAATCTGTTTGAATTATATGACAATCTATCCTTTTTGAAAGATATTTTTTCATTGATATATGAAAACTTCTATCTCCGAGTGAGGGAGGGTAGAGGATATTTTGGTTGAATTTTCCCCCTAAAAGTATTATATGGGTATTACCCTAAAGGCAGATCCAACCTAGACCTATAAATGGGTAAGATTTCACAAACCGTTAATCCAATATCAAAATATTTGAGAACATTTTTCCGACTCTTATATTTCCTATTATTTGAGATTGTACAAATGAAACATTCCAAAATAGTTAAAAGTTTGAGTTCACTAATTTTATAACACATTGTTTTTTAATTAAAACTATACTCTAATAACCTATTTAAAATTTTGATATTTTTCATTTTGATTAAAAATTTTACAAATGAGAAAATATTGTACAAATATAACCTTTTTGTTTGTTTTTCCACAGTACAAATTCACATTCATATGGTGATGACACACTATATACTGTTTACTATATTTATGTGATCTTAAGCATCAACCAATATTCCTTAACCAAATTTGGCGCCAAGTTTACTTGAACAGCTAAAGTCACGTCCCATAGCAGAGATCTGTTGTATACCTTAAATGCTCTTTAAATGGGAAAAAATTTTAAAATAAAAATGAAAATGTACCTGCATTTTCATTCCATTCTCAGCCACCCAAAAATAGTCTTTGAGAACTGAAAAAAGAGAGAAAAAATTTTCTGGTTATCACTGAGCTGTACTTCCCAATAATTTCTGTTGACAGAACAACTACTAACGGCAAAAATGTTCGGTTGGCTCTTCCGAACCACTAAGCCAAACGATGATTTTACCGTTTGTTTTCTAAGTTGAGTTTTTGAATCAACTGAAAGCATTGGGGAAGCACGGCCCATCAAAAAACTAGATAAAACGGTCATTGCGTCCAAAGGCCATTGGTTTTATTATTACTATTATTATTATGTAACTTAAGAAGAACTGATTATGTTGGCCATCTGCATTTGCATTTATATAAACATATATATATATATATGCATATATATGTCTATAACATGTTTTCCATGATAGAAAATTTGAATGTAAAGTTGGTCAATGATTTTCATTGTTGGTTATACTTTCCATTTGTGTTTGTGCTATTATGATAACTTAATCATTCGGTAATTAAAAAAAAAGTATTTTCCTTTTTCATATATACAAGATTTTGCATCACAAATGATATTAACAAAAACAAATATTGCATGTATTTGTTAATGAAATTAACAAAAACAAAAATTGACCAATATTTTGGAGACTACACCATTGAAACTAAATAGCTACAATCTGTTTGAATTATATGACAATCTATCCTTTTTGAAAGATATTTTTTCATTGATATATGAAAACTTCTATCTCCGAGTGAGGGAGGGTAGAGGATATTTTGGTTGAATTTTCCCCCTAAAAGTATTATATGGGTATTACCCTAAAGGCAGATCCAACCTAGACCTATAAATGGGTAAGATTTCACAAACCGTTAATCCAATATCAAAATATTTGAGAACATTTTCCTGACTCTTATATTTCCTATTATTTGAGATTGTACAAATGAAACATTCCAAAATAGTTAAAAGTTTGAGTTCACTAATTTTATAACACATTGTTTTTTAATTAAAACTATACTCTAATAACCTATTTAAAATTTTGATATTTTTCATTTTGATTAAAAATTTTACAAATGAGAAAATATTGTACAAATATAACCTTTTTGTTTGTTTTTCCACAGTACAAATTCACATTCATATGGTGATGACACACTATATACTGTTTACTATATTTATGTGATCTTAAGCATCAACCAATATTCCTTAACCAAATTTGGCGCACATTTACTTGAACAGCTAAACTCACGTCCCATAGCAGAGATCTGTTGTATACCTTAAATGCTTTTTAAATGGGAAAAAATATTAAAATAAAAATAAAAACGTACTTGCATTTTCATTCCATCCTCAGCCACCCAAAAATAGTCTTTGAGAACTGAAAAAAGAGAGAAAAAAATTTCTGGTTATCACTGAGCTGTACTTCCCAATAATTTCTGTTGACACAAGAACTACTAACGGCAAAAATGTTCGGTTGGCTCTTCCGAACCACTAAGCCAAACGATGATTTTACCGTTTGTTTTCTAAGTTGAGTTTTTGAATCAACTGAAAGCATTGGGGAAGCACGGCCCATCAAAAAACTAGATAAAATGGTCATTGCGTCCAAAGGCCATTGGTTTTATTATTACTATTATTATTATGTAACTTAAGAAGAACTGATTATGTTGGCCATCTGCATTTGCATTTATATAAACATATATATATATATATGCATATATATGTCTATAACATGTTTTCCATGATAGAAAATTTGAATGTAAAGTTGGTCAATGATTTTCATTGTTGGTTATACTTTCCATTTGTGTTTGTGCTATTATGATAACTTAATCATTCGGTAATTAAAAAAAAAGTATTTTCCTTTGTTATATATACAAGATTTTGCATCACAAATGATATTATCAAAAACAAATATTGCATGTATTTGTTAATGAAATTAACAAAAACAAAAATTGACCAATATTTTGGAGACTACACCATTGAAACTAAATAGCTACAATCTGTTTGAATTATATGACAATCTATCCTTTTTGAAAGAGATTTTTTCATTGATATATGAAAACTTCTATCTCCGAGTGAGGGAGGGTAGAGGATATTTTGGTTCAATTTTCCCCCTAAAAGTATCATATGTGTATTTCCCTAAAGGCAGATCCAACCTAGACCTATAAATGGGTAAGATTTCACAAACCGTTAATCCAATATCAAAATATTTGAGAACATTTTCCCGACTCTTATATTTCCTATTATTTGAGATTGTACAAATGAAACATTCCAAAACAGTAAAAAGTTTGAGTTCACTAATTTTATAACACATTGTTTTTTAATTAAAACTATACTCTAATAACCTATTTAAAATTTTGATATTTTTCATTTTGATTAAAAATTTTACAAATGAGAAAATATTGTACAAATATAACCTTTTTGTTTGTTTTTCCACAGTACAAATTCACATGCATATGGTGATGACACACTATATACTGTTTACTATATTTATGTGATCTTAAGCATCAACCAATATTCCTTAACCAAATTTGGCGCCAAGTTTACTTGAACAGCTAAAGTCACGTCCCATAGCAGAGATCTGTTGTATACCTTAAATGGTCTTTAAATGGGAAAAAATATTAAAATAAAAATGAAAATGTACCTGCATTTTCATTCCATCCTCAGCCACCCAAAAATAGTCTTTGAGAACTGAAAAAAGAGAGAAAAAAATTTCTGGTTATCACTGAGCTGTGCTTCCCAATAATTTCAGTTGACAGAAGAACTACTAACGGCAAAAATGTTCGGTTGGCTCTTCCGAACCACAAAGCCAAACGATGATTTTACCGTTTGTTTTCTAAGTTGAGTTTTTGAATCAACTGAAAGCATTGAGGAAGCACGGCCCATCAAAAAACTAGATAAAATGGTCATTGCGTCCAAAGGCCATTGGTTTTATTATTACTATTATTATTATGTAACTTAAGAAGAACTGATTATATTGGCCATCTGCATTTGCATTTATATACACATATCTATATATATATGCATATATATGTCTATAACATGTTTTCCATGATAGAAAATTTGAATGTAAAGTTGGTCAATGATTTTCATTGTTGGTTATACTTTCCATTTGTGTTTGTGCTACTATGATAACTTAATCATTCGGTAATTAAAAAAAAAGTATTTTCCCTTTTTATATATACAAGATTTTGCATCATAAATGATATTAACAAAAACAAATATTGCATGTATTTGTTAATGAAATTAACAAAAACAAAAATTGACCAATATTTTGGAGATTACACCATTGAAACTAAATAGCTACAATCTGTTTGAATTATATGACAATCTATCATTTTTGAAAGAGATTTTTTCATTGATATATGAAAACTTCTATCTCCGAGTGAGGGAGGGTAGAGGATATTTTGGTTGAATTTTCCCCCTAAAAGTATCATATGTGTATTTCCCTAAAGGCAGATCCAACCTAGACCTATAAATGGGTAAGATTTCACAAACCGTAATCCAATATCAAAATATTTGAGAATATTTTCCCGACTCTTATATTTCCTATTATTTGAGATTGTACAAATGAAACATTCCGAAACAGTAAAAAGTTTGAGTTTACTAATTTTATAACACATTGTTTTTTAATTAAAACTATACTCTAATAACCTATTTAAAATTTTGATATTTTCCATTTTGATTAAAAATTTTACAAATGAGAAAATATTGTACAAATATAACCTTTTTGTTTGTTTTTCCACAGTACAAATTCACATGCATATGGTGATGACACACTATATACTGTTTACTATATTTATGTGATCTTAAGCATCAACCAATATTCCTTAACCAAATTTGGCGCCAAGTTTACTTGAACAGCTAAAGTCACGTCCCATAGCAGAGATCTGTTGTATACCTTAAATGCTCTTTATATGGGTAAAACAATTAAAATAAAAATGAAAATGTACCTGCATTTTCATTCTATCCTCAGCCACCCAAAAATAGTCTTTGAGAACTGAAAAAAAGAGAAAAAAATTTCTTGTTATCACTGAGCTGTGCTTCCCAATAATTTCAGTTGACAGAAGAACTACTAACGGCAAAACAGTTCGGTTGGCTCTTCCGAACCACAAAGCCAAACGATGATTTTACCGTTTGTTTTCTAAGTTGAGTTTTTGAATCAACTGAAAGCATTGAGGAAGCACGGCCCATCAAAAAACTAGATAAAATGGTCATTGCGTCCAAAGGCCATTGGTTTTATTATTACTATTATTATTATGTAACTTAAGAAGAACTGATTATATTGGCCATCTGCATTTGCATTTATATACACATATCTATATATATATGCATATATATGTCTATAACATGTTTTCCATGATAGAAAATTTGAATGTAAAGTTGGTCAATGATTTTCATTGTTGGTTATACTTTCCATTTGTGTTTGTGCTATTATGATAACTTAATCATTCGGTAATTAAAAAAATAGTATTTTCCTTTTTTATATATACAAGATTTTGCATCACAAATGATATTAACAAAAACAAATATTGCATGTATTTGTTAATGAAATTAACAAAAACAAAAATTGACCAATATTTTGGAGATTACACCATTGAAACTAAATAGCTACAATCTGTTTGAATTATATGACAATCTATCCTTTTTGAAAGAGATTTTTTCATTGATATATGAAAACTTCTATCTCCGAGTGAGGGAGGGTAGAGGATATTTTGGTTGAATTTTCCCCCTAAAAGTATCATATGTGTATTTCCCTAAAGGCAGATCCAACCTAGACCTATAAATGGGTAAGATTTCACAAACCGTTAATCCAATATCAAAATATTTGAGAACATTTTCCCGACTCTTATATTTCCTATTATTTGAGATTGTACAAATGAAACATTCCAAAACAGTAAAAAGTTTGAGTTCACTAATTTTATAACACATTGTTTTTTAATTAAAACTATACTCTAATAACCTATTTAAAATTTTGATATTTTTCATTTTGATTAAAAATTTTACAAATGAGAAAATATTGTACAAATATAACCTTTTTGTTTGTTTTTCCACAGTACAAATTCACATGCATATGGTGATGACACACTATATACTGTTTACTATATTTATGTGATCTTAAGCATCAACCAATATTCCTTAACCAAATTTGGCGCCAAGTTTACTTGAACAGCTAAAGTCACGTCCCATAGCAGAGATCTGTTGTATACCTTAAATGCTCTTTATATGGGTAAAACAATTAAAATAAAAATGAAAATGTACCTGCATTTTCATTCTATCCTCAGCCACCCAAAAATAGTCTTTGAGAACTGAAAAAAAGAGAAAAAAATTTCTTGTTATCACTAAGCTGTGCTTCCCAATAATTTCAGTTGACAAAAGAACTACTAACGGCAAAAATGTTCGGTTGGCTCTTCCGAACCACTAAGCCAAACGATGATTTTACCGTTTGTTTTCTAAGTTGAGTTTTTGAATCAACTGAAAGCATTGGGGAAGCACGGCCCATCAAAAAACTAGATAAAACGGTCATTGCGTCCAAAGGCCATTGGTTTTATTATTACTATTATTATTATGTAACTTAAGAAGAAATGATTATGTTGGCCATCTGCATTTGCATTTATATACACATATCTATATATATATATATGCATATATATGTCTATAACATGTTTTTAATGATAGAAAATTTGAATCTAAAGTTGGTCAATGATTTTCATTGTTGGTTATACTTTCCATTTGTGTTTGTGCTATTATGATAACTTAATCATTCGGTAATTAAAAAAAAAGTATTTTCCTTTTTTATATATACAAGATTTTGCATCACAAATGATATTAACAAAAACAAATATTGCATGTATTTGTTAATGAAATTAACAAAAACAAAAATTGACCAATATTTTGGAGATTACACCATTGAAACTAAATAGCTACAATCTGTTTGAATTATATGACAATCTATCCTTTTTGAAAGAGATTTTTTCATTGATATATGAAAACTTCTATCTCCGAGTGAGGGAGGGTAGAGGATATTTTGGTTGAATTTCCCCCCTAAAAGTATCATATGTGTATTTCCCTAAAGGTAAATACAACGTAGACCTATAAATGGGTAAGATTTCACAAACCGTTAATCCAATATCAAAATATTTGAGAACATTTTCCCGACTCTTATATTTCCTATTATTTGAGATTGTACAAATGAAACATTCCAAAACAGTAAAAAGTTTGAGTTCACTAATTTTATAACACATTGTTTTTTAATTAAAACTATACTCTAATAACCTATTTAAAATTTTGATATTTTTCATTTTGATTAAAAATTTTACAAATGAGAAAATATTGTACAAATATAACCTTTTTGTTTGTTTTTCCACAGTACAAATTCACATGCACATGGTGATGACACACTATATACTGTTTACTATATTTATGTGATCTTAAGCATCAACCAATATTCCTTAACCAAATTTGGCGCCAAGTTTACTTGAACAGCTAAAGTCACGTCCCATAGCAGAGATCTGTTGTATACCTTAAATGGTCTTTAAATGGGAAAAAATATTAAAATAAAAATGAAAATGTACCTGCATTTTCATTCCATCCTCAGCCACCCAAAAATAGTCTTTGAGAACTGAAAAAAGAGAGAAAAAAATTTCTGGTTATCACTGAGCTGTGCTTCCCAATAATTTCAGTTGACAGAAGAACTACTAACGGCAAAAATGTTCGGTTGGCTCTTCCGAACCACTAAGCCAAACGATGATTTTACCGTTTGTTTTCTAAGTTGAGTTTTTGAATCAACTGAAAGCATTGGGGAAGCACGGCCCATCAAAAAACTAGATAAAACGGTCATTGCGTCCAAAGGCCATTGGTTTTATTATTACTATTATTATTATGTAACTTAAGAAGAAATGATTATGTTGGCCATCTGCATTTGCATTTATATACACATATCTATATATATATATATGCATATATATGTCTATAACATGTTTTTAATGATAGAAAATTTGAATGTAAAGTTGGTCAATGATTTTCATTGTTGGTTATACTTTCCATTTGTGTTTGTGCTATTATGATAACTTAATCATTCGGTAATTAAAAAAAAAGTATTTTCCTTTTTTATATATACAAGATTTTGCATCACAAATGATATTAACAAAAACAAATATTGCATGTATTTGTTAATGAAATTAACAAAAACAAAAATTGACCAATATTTTGGAGATTACACCATTGAAACTAAATAGCTACAATCTGTTTGAATTATATGACAATCTATCCTTTTTGAAAGAGATTTTTTCATTGATATATGAAAACTTCTATCTCCGAGTGAGGGAGGGTAGAGGATATTTTGGTTGAATTTCCCCCCTAAAAGTATCATATGTGTATTTCCCTAAAGGTAAATACAACGTAGACCTATAAATGGGTAAGATTTCAAAAACCGTTAATCCAATATCAAAATATTTGAGAACATTTTCCCGACTCTTATATTTCCTATTATTTGAGATTGTACAAATGAAACATTCCAAAACAGTAAAAAGTTTGAGTTCACTAATTTTATAACACATTGTTTTTTAATTAAAACTATACTCTAATAACCTATTTAAAATTTTGATATTTTTCATTTTGATTAAAAATTTTACAAATGAGAAAATATTGTACAAATATAACCTTTTTGTTTGTTTTTCCACAGTACAAATTCACATGCACATGGTGATGACACACTATATACTGTTTACTATATTTATGTGATCTTAAGCATCAACCAATATTCCTTAACCAAATTTGGCGCCAAGTTTACTTGAACAGCTAAAGTCACGTCCCATAGCAGAGATCTGTTGTATACCTTAAATGGTCTTTAAATGGGAAAAAATATTAAAATAAAAATGAAAATGTACCTGCATTTTCATTCCATCCTCAGCCACCCAAAAATAGTCTTTGAGAACTGAAAAAAGAGAGAAAAAAATTTCTGGTTATCACTGAGCTGTGCTTCCCAATAATTTCAGTTGACAGAAGAACTACTAACGGTAAAAATGTTCGGTTGGCTCTTCCGAACCACTAAGCCAAACGATGATTTTACCGTTTGTTTTCTAAGTTGAGTTTTTGAATCAACTGAAAGCATTGGGGAAGCACGGCCCATCAAAAAACTAGATAAAACGGTCATTGCGTCCAAAGGCCATTGGTTTTATTATTACTATTATTATTATGTAACTTAAGAAGAACTGATTATGTTGGCCATTTGCATTTGCATTTATATACACATATCTATATATATATATGCATATATATGTCTATAACAAGTTTTCCATGATAGAAAATTTGAATGTAAAGTTGGTCAATGATTTTCATTGTTGGTTATACTTTCCATTTGTGTTTGTGCTATTATGATAACTTAATCATTCGGTAATTAAAAAAATAGTATTTTCCTTTTTTATATATACAAGATTTTGCATCACAAATGATATTAACAAAAACAAATATTGCATGTATTTGTTAATGAAATTAACAAAAACAAAAATTGACCAATATTTTGGAGATTACACCATTGAAACTAAATAGCTACAATCTGTTTGAATTATATGACAATCTATCATTTTTGAAAGAGATTTTTTCATTGATATATGAAAACTTCTATCTCCGAGTGAGGGAGGGTAGAGGATATTTTGGTTTAATTTCCCCCCTAAAAGTATCATATGTGTATTTCCCTAAAGGCAGATACAACGTAGACCTATAAATGGGTAAGATTTCACAAACCGTTAATCCAATATCAAAATATTTGAGAACATTTTCCCGACTCTTATATTTCCTATTATTTGAGATTGTACGAATGAAACATTCCAAAACAGTAAAAAGTTTGAGTTCACTAATTTTATAACACATTGTTTTTTAATTAAAACTATACTCTAATAACCTATTTAAAATTTTGATATTTTTCATTTTGATTAAAAATTTTACAAATGAGAAAATATTGTACAAATATAACCTTTTTGTTTGTTTTTCCACAGTACAAATTCACATGCACATGGTGATGACACACTATATACTGTTTACTATATTTATGTGATCTTAAGCATCAACCAATATTCCTTAACCAAATTTGGCGCCAAGTTTACTTGAACAGCTAAAGTCACGTCCCATAGCAGAGATCTGTTGTATACCTTAAATGGTCTTTAAATGGGAAAAAATATTAAAATAAAAATGAAAATGTACCTGCATTTTCATTCCATCCTCAGCCACCCAAAAATAGTCTTTGAGAACTGAAAAAAGAGAGAAAAAAATTTCTGGTTATCACTGAGCTGTGCTTCCCAATAATTTCAGTTGACAGAAGAACTACTAACGGCAAAAATGTTCGGTTGGCTCTTCCGAACCACTAAGCCAAACGATGATTTTACCGTTTGTTTTCTAAGTTGAGTTTTTGAATCAACTGAAAGCATTGGGGAAGCACGGCCCATCAAAAAACTAGATAAAACGGTCATTGCGTCCAAAGGCCATTGGTTTTATTATTACTATTATTATTATGTAACTTAAGAAGAACTGATTATGTTGGCCATTTGCATTTGCATTTATATACACATATCTATATATATATATGCATATATATGTCTATAACATGTTTTCCATGATAGAAAATTTGAATGTAAAGTTGGTCAATGATTTTCATTGTTGGTTATACTTTCCATTTGTGTTTGTGCTATTATGATAACTTAATCATTCGGTAATTAAAAAAATAGTATTTTCCTTTTTTATATATACAAGATTTTGCATCACAAATGATATTAACAAAAACAAATATTGCATGTATTTGTTAATGAAATTAACAAAAACAAAAATTGACCAATATTTTGGAGATTACACCATTGAAACTAAATAGCTACAATCTGTTTGAATTATATGACAATCTATCATTTTTGAAAGAGATTTTTTCATTGATATATGAAAACTTCTATCTCCGAGTGAGGGAGGGTAGAGGATATTTTGGTTTAATTTTCCCCCTAAAAGTATCATATGTGTATTTCCCTAAAGGCAGATACAACGTAGACCTATAAATGGGTAAGATTTCACAAACCGTTAATCCAATATCAAAATATTTGAGAACATTTTCCCGACTCTTATATTTCCTATTATTTGAGATTGTACAAATGAAACATTCCGAAACAGTAAAAAGTTTGAGTTCACTAATTTTATAACACATTGTTTTTTAATTAAAACTATACTCTAATAACCTATTTAAAATTTTGATATTTTTCATTTTGATTAAAAATTTTACAAATGAGAAAATATTGTACAAATATAACCTTTTTGTTTGTTTTTCCACAGTACAAATTCACATGCATATGGTGATGACACACTATATACTGTTTACTATATTTATGTGATCTTAAGCATCAACCAATATTCCTTAACCAAATTTGGCGCCAAGTTTACTTGAACAGCTAAAGTCACGTCCCATAGCAGAGATCTGTTGTATACCTTAAATGGTCTTTAAATGGGAAAAAATATTAAAATAAAAATGAAAATGTACCTGCATTTTCATTCCATCCTCAGCCACCCAAAAATAGTCTTTGAGAACTGAAAAAAGAGAGAAAAAAATTTCTGGTTATCACTGAGCTGTGCTTCCCAATAATTTCAGTTGACAGAAGAACTACTAACGGCAAAAATGTTCGGTTGGCTCTTCCGAACCACTAAGCCAAACGATGATTATACCGTTTGTTTTCTAAGTTAAGTTTTTGAATCAACTAAAAGCATTGGGGAAGCACGGCCCATCAAAAAACTAGATAAAACGGTCATTGCGTCCAAAGGCCATTGGTTTTATTATTACTATTATTATTATGTAACTTAAGAAGAACTGATTATGTTGGCCATCTGCATTTGCATTTATATAAACATATATATATATGCATATATATGTCTATGACATGTTTTCCATGATAGAAAATTTGAATGTAAAGTTGGTCAATGATTTTCATTGTTGGTTATACTTTCCATTTGTGTTTGTGCTATTATGATAACTTAATCATTCGGTAATTAAAAAAAAAGTATTTTCCCTTTTTATATATACAAGATTTTGCATCACAAATGATACTAACAAAAACAAATATTGCATGTATTTGTTAATGAAATTAACAAAAACAAAAATTGACCAATATTTTGGAGATTACACCATTGAAACTAAATAGCTACAATCTGTTTGAATTATATGACAATCTATCCTTTTTGAAAGATATTTTTTCATTGATATATGAAAACTTCTATCTCCGAGTGAGGGAGGGTAGAGGATATTTTGGTTGAATTTTCCCCCTAAAAGTATCATATGTGTATTTCCCTAAAGGCAGATCCAACCTAGACCTATAAATGGGTAAGATTTCACAAACCGTTAATCCAATATCAAAATATTTGAGAACATTTTCCCGACTCTTATATTTCCTATTATTTGAGATTGTACAAATGAAACATTCCGAAACAGTAAAAAGTTTGAGTTCACTAATTTTATAACACATTGTTTTTTAATTAAAACTATACTCTTATAACCTATTTAAAATTTTGATATTTTTCATTTTGATTAAAAATTTTACAAATGAGAAAATATTGTACAAATATAACCTTTTTGTGTGTTTTTCCACAGTATAATTTCACATGCATATGGTGATGACACACTATATATTATTTACAATATTTATGTGATCTTAAGCATCAACCAATATTCCTTAACCAAATTTGTCGCCAAGTTTACTTGAACAGCTAAAGTCATGTCCCGTAGCAGAATCTGTTGTATACCTTAAATGCTCTTTAAATGGGTAAAAAAATTAAAAATAAAAATGAAAATATACCTGCATTTTCATTCCATCCTCAGCCACCCAAAAATAGTCTTTGAGAACTGAAAAAAGAGGGAAAAAAATTTCTGGTTATCACTGAGCTGTGCTTCCCAATAATTTCAGTTGACAGAAGAACTACTAATGGCAAAAATGTTCGGTTGGCTCTTCCGAACAACTAAGCCAAACGATGATTTTACCGTTTGTTTTCTAAGTTGAGTTTTTGAATCAACTGAAAGCATTGGGGAAGCACTGCCCATCAAAAAACTAGATAAAATGGTCATTGCGTCCAAAGGCCATTGGTTTTATTATTACTATTATTATTATGTAACTTAAGAAGAACTGATTATGTTGGCCATCTGCATTTGCATTTATATACACATATCTATATATATATGCATATATATGTCTATAACATGTTTTCCATGATAGAAAATTTGAATGTAAAGTTGGTCAATGATTTTCATTGTTGGTTATACTTTCCATTTGTGTTTGTGCTATTATGATAACTTAATCATTCGGTAATTAAAAAAAAAGTATTTTCCTTTTTTATATTTACAAGATTTTGCATCACAAATGATATTAACAAAAACAAATATTGCATGTATTTGTTAATGAAATTAACAAAAACAAAAATTGACCAATATTTTGGAGATTACACCATTGAAACTAAATAGCTACAATCTGTTTGAATTATATGACAATCTATCCTTTTTGAAAGAGATTTTTTCATTGATATATGAAAACTTCTATCTCCGAGTGAGGGAGGGTAGAGGATATTTTGGTTGAATTTTCCCCCTAAAAGTATCATATGTGTATTTCCCTAAAGGCAGATCCAACCTAGACCTATAAATGGGTAAGATTTCACAAACCGTTAATCCAATATCAAAATATTTGAGAACATTTTCCCGACTCTTATATTTCCTATTATTTGAGATTGTACAAATGAAACATTCCGAAACAGTAAAAAGTTTGAGTTCACTAATTTTATAACACATTGTTTTTTAATTAAAACTATACTCTTATAACCTATTTAAAATTTTGATATTTTTCATTTTGATTAAAAATTTTACAAATGAGAAAATATTGTACAAATATAACCTTTTTGTTTGTTTTTCCACAGTACAAATTCACATGCATATGGTGATGACACACTATATATTATTTACAATATTTATGTGATCTTAAGCATCAACCAATATTCCTTAACCAAATTTGTCGCCAAGTTTACTTGAACAGCTAAAGTCATGTCCCGTAGCAGAATCTGTTGTATACCTTAAATGCTCTTTAAATGGGTAAAAAAATTAAAAATAAAAATGAAAATATACCTGCATTTTCATTCCATCCTCAGCCACCCAAAAATAGTCTTTGAGAACTGAAAAAAGAGGGAAAAAAATTTCTGGTTATCACTGAGCTGTGCTTCCCAATAATTTCAGTTGACAGAAGAACTACTAATGGCAAAAATGTTCGGTTGGCTCTTCCGAACAACTAAGCCAAACGATGATTTTACCGTTTGTTTTCTAAGTTGAGTTTTTGAATCAACTGAAAGCATTGGGGAAGCACTGCCCATCAAAAAACTAGATAAAATGGTCATTGCGTCCAAAGGCCATTGGTTTTATTATTACTATTATTATTATGTAACTTAAGAAGAACTGATTATGTTGGCCATCTGCATTTGCATTTATATACACATATCTATATATATATGCATATATATGTCTATAACATGTTTTCCATGATAGAAAATTTGAATGTAAAGTTGGTCAATGATTTTCATTGTTGGTTATACTTTCCATTTGTGTTTGTGCTATTATGATAACTTAATCATTCGGTAATTAAAAAAAAAGTATTTTCCTTTTTTATATTTACAAGATTTTGCATCACAAATGATATTAACAAAAACAAATATTGCATGTATTTGTTAATGAAATTAACAAAAACAAAAATTGACCAATATTTTGGAGATTACACCATTGAAACTAAATAGCTACAATCTGTTTGAATTATATGACAATCTATCCTTTTTGAAAGAGATTTTTTCATTGATATATGAAAACTTCTATCTCCGAGTGAGGGAGGGTAGAGGATATTTTGGTTGAATTTTCCCCCTAAAAGTATCATATGTGTATTTCCCTAAAGGCAGATCCAACCTAGACCTATAAATGGGTAAGATTTCACAAACCGTTAATCCAATATCAAAATATTTGAGAACATTTTCCCGACTCTTATATTTCCTATTATTTGAGATTGTACAAATGAAACATTCCAAAACAGTAAAAAGTTTGAGTTCACTAATTTTATAACACATTGTTTTTTAATTAAAACTATACTCTAATTACCTATTTAAAATTTTGATATTTTTCATTTTGATTAAAAATTTTACAAATGAGAAAATATTGTACAAATATAACCTTTTTGTTTGTTTTTCCACAGTACAAATTCACATGCATATGGTGATGACACACTATATACTGTTTACTATATTTATGTGATCTTAAGCATCAACCAATATTCCTTAACCAAATTTGGCGCCAAGTTTACTTGAACAGCTAAAGTCACGTCCCATAGCACAGATCTGTTGTATACCTTAAATGGTCTTTAAATGGGAAAAAATATTAAAATAAAAATGAAAATGTACCTGCATTTTCATTCCATCCTCAGCCACCCAAAAATAGTCTTTGAGAACTGAAAAAAGAGAGAAAAAAATTTCTGGTTATCACTGAGCTGTGCTTCCCAATAATTTCAGTTGACAGAAGAACTACTAAGGGCAAAAATGTTCGGTCGGCTCTTCCGAACCTCTAAGCCAAACGATGATTTTACCGTTTGTTTTCTAAGTTGAGTTTTTGAATCAACTGAAAGCATTGAGGAAGCACTGCCCATCAAAAAACTAGATAAAATGGTCATTGCGTCCAAAGGCCATTGGTTTTATTATTACTATTATTATTATGTAACTTAAGAAGAACTGATTATGTTGGCCATCTGCATTTGCATTTATATACACATATCTATATATATATATATGCATATATATGTCTATAACATGTTTTTAATGATAGAAAATTTGAATGTAAAGTTGGTCAATGATTTTCATTGTTGGTTATACTTTCCATTTGTGTTTGTGCTATTATGATAACTTAATCATTCGGTAATTAAAAAAAAAGTATTTTCCTTTTTTATATATACAAGATTTTGCATCACAAATGATATTAACAAAAACAAATATTGCATGTATTTGTTAATGAAATTAACAAAAACAAAAATTGACCAATATTTTGGAGATTACACCATTGAAACTAAATAGCTACAATCTGTTTGAATTATATGACAATCGATCCTTTTTGAAAGAGATTTTTTCATTGATATATGAAAACTTCTATCTCGGAGTGAGGGAGGGTAGAGGATATTTTGGTTGTATTTTCCCCCTAAAAGTATCATATGTGTATTTCCCTAAAGGCAGATCCAACCTAGACCTATAAATGGGTAAGATTTCACAAACCGTTAATCCAATATCAAAATATTTGAGAGCATTTTCCCGACTCTTATATTTCCTATTATTTGAGATTGTACAAATGAAACATTCCAAAACAGTAAAAAGTTTGAGTTCACTAATTTTATAACACATTGTTTTTTAATTAAAACTATACTCTAATAACCTATTTAAAATTTTGATATTTTTCATTTTGATTAAAAATTTTACAAATGAGAAAATATTGTACAAATATAACCTTTTTGTTTGTTTTTCCACAGTACAAATTCACATGCATATGGTGATGACACACTATATACTGTTTACTATATTTATGTGATCTTAAGCATCAACCAATATTCCTTAACCAAATTTGGCGCCAAGTTTACTTGAACAGCTAAAGTCACGTCCCATAGCACAGATCTGTTGTATACCTTAAATGGTCTTTAAATGGGAAAAAATATTAAAATAAAAATGAAAATGTACCTGCATTTTCATTCCATCCTCAGCCACCCAAAAATAGTCTTTGAGAACTGAAAAAAGAGAGAAAAACATTTCTGGTTATCACTGAGCTGTGCTTCCCAATAATTTCAGTTGACAGAAGAACTACTAACGGCAAAAATGTTCGGTTGGCTCTTCCGAACCACTAAGCCAAACGATGATTATACCGTTTGTTTTCTAAGTTAAGTTTTTGAATCAACTAAAAGCATTGGGGAAGCACGGCCCATCAAAAAACTAGATAAAACGGTCATTGCGTCCAAAGGCCATTGGTTTTATTATTACTATTATTATTATGTAACTTAAGAAGAACTGATTATGTTGGCCATCTGCATTTGCATTTATATACACATATCTATATATATATATATGCATATATATGTCTATAACATGTTTTCCATGATAGAAAATTTGAATGTAAAGTTGGTCAATGATTTTCATTGTTGGTTATACTTTCCATTTGTGTTTGTGCTATTATGATAACTTAATCATTCGGTAATTAAAAAAAAAGTATTTTCTTTTTTTATATATACAAGATTTTGCATCACAAATGATATTAACAAAAACAAATATTGCATGTATTTGTTAATGAAATTAACAAAAACAAAAATTGACCAATATTTTGGAGACTACACCATTGAAACTAAATAGCTACAATCTGTTTGAATTATATGACAATCTATCCATTTTGAAAGATATTTTTTCATTGATATATGAAAACTTGTATCTCCGAGTGAGAGAGGGTAGAGGATATTTTTGTTGAATTTTCCCCCTAAAAGTTTCATATGTGTATTTCCCTCAAGGCAGATCCAACCTAGACCTATTACTGGGTAAGATTTCACAAACCGTTAATCCAATATCAAAATATTTGAGAACATTTTCCCGGCTCTTATATTTCCTATTATTTGAGATTGTACAAATGAAACATTCCAAAACAGTAAAAAGTTTGAGTTCACTAATTTTATAACACATTATTTTTTAATTAAAACTATACTCTAATAACCTATTTAAAATTTTGATATTTTTCATTTTGATTAAAAATTTTACAAATGAGAAAATATTGTACAAATAGAACCTTTTTGTGTGTTTTTCCACAGTACAATTTCACATGCATATGGTGATGACACACTATATATTGTTTACTATATTTATGTGATCTTAAGCATCAACCAATATTCCTTAACCAAATTTGTCGCCAAGTTTACTTGAACAGCTAAAGTCACGTCCCATAGCAGAGATCTGTTGTATACCTTAAATGGTCTTTAAATGGGAAAAAATATTAAAATAAAAATGAAAATGTACCTGCATTTTCATTCTATCCTCAGCCACCCAAAAATAGTCTTTGAGAACTGAAAAAAGAGAGAAAAAAATTTGTTGTTACCACTGAGCTGTGCTTCCCAATAATTTCAGTTGACAGAAGAACTACTAACGGCAAAAATGTTCGGTTGGCTCTTCCGAACCACTAAGCCAAACGATGATTTTACCGTTTGTTTTCTAAGTTGAGTTTTTGAATCGACTGAAAGCATTGGGGAAGCACGGCCCATCAAAAAACTAGATAAAACGGTCATTGCGTCCAAAGGCCATTGGTTTTATTATTACTATTATTATTATGTAACTTAAGAAGAACTGATTATGTTGGCCATCTGCATTTGCATTTATATACACATATCTATATATATATATATGCATATATATGTCTATAACATGTTTTCCATGATAGAAAATTTGAATGTAAAGTTGGTCAATGATTTTCATTGTTGGTTATACTTTCCATTTGTATTTGTGCTATTATGATAACTTAATCATTCGGTAATTAAAAAAAAAGTATTTTCCTTTTTTATATATACAAGATTTTGCATCACAAATGATATTAACAAAAACAAATATTGCATGTATTTGTTAATGAAATTAACAAAAACAAAAATTGACCAATATTTTGGAGACTACACCATTGAAACTAAATAGCTACAATCTGTTTGAATTATATGACAATCTATCCATTTTGAAAGATATTTTTTCATTGATATATGAAAACTTGTATCTCCGAGTGAGAGAGGGTAGAGGATATTTTTGTTGAATTTTCCCCCTAAAAGTTTCATATGTGTATTTCCCTAAAGGCAGATCCAACCTAGACCTATTACTGGGTAAGATTTCACAAACCGTTAATCCAATATCAAAATATTTGAGAACATTTTCCCGGCTCTTATATTTCCTATTATTTAAAATTGTACAAATGAAACATTCCAAAACAGTAAAAAGTTTGAGTTCACTAATTTTATAACACATTATTTTTTAATTAAAACTATACTCTAATAACCTATTTAACATTTTGATATTTTTCATTTTGATTAAAAATTTTACAAATGAGAAAATATTGTACAAATAGAACCTTTTTGTGTGTTTTTCCACAGTACAATTTCACATGCATATGGTGATGACACACTATATATTGTTTACTATATTTATGTGATCTTAAGCATCAACCAATATTCCATAACCAAATTTGTCGCCAAGTTTACTTGAACAGCTAAAGTCATGTCCAGTAGCAGAATCTGTTGTATACCTTAAATGCTCTTTAAATGGGTAAAAAAATTTAAAATAAAAATGAAAATATACCTGCATTTTCATTCCATCCACAGCCACCCAAAAATAGTCTTTGAGAACTGAAAAAAGAGGGAAAAAAATTTCTGGTTATCACTGAGCTGTGCTTCCCAATAATTTCAGTTGACAAAAGAACTACTAACGGCAAAAATGTTCGGTTGGCTCTTCCGAACCACTAAGCCAAACGATGATTTTACCGTTTGTTTTCTAAGTTGAGTTTTTGAATCAACTGAAAGCATTGGGGAAGCACTGCCCATCAAAAAACTAGATAAAATGGTCATTGCGTCCAAAGGCCATTGGTTTTATTATTACTATTATTATTATGTAACTTAGGAAGAACTGATTATGTTGGCCATCTGCATTTGCATTTATATACACATATATATATATATGCATATATATGTATATAACATGTTTTCCATGATAGAAAATTTGAATGTAAAGTTGGTCAATGATTTTCATTGTTGGTTATACTTTCCATTTGTGTTTGTGCTATTATGATAACTTAATCATTCGGTAATTAAAAAAAAAGTATTTTCCTTTTTTATATATACAAGATTTTGCATCACAAATGATATTAACAAAAACAAATATTGCATGTATTTGTTAATGAAATTAACAAAAACAAAAATTGACCAATATTTTGGAGACTACACCATTGAAACTAAATAGCTACAATCTGTTTGAATTATATGACAATCTATCCATTTTGAAAGATATTTTTTCATTGATATATGAAAACTTGTATCTCCGAGTGAGAGAGGGTAGAGGATATTTTTGTTGAATTTTCCCCCTAAAAGTTTCATATGTGTATTTCCCTCAAGGCAGATCCAACCTAGACCTATTACTGGGTAAGATTTCACAAACCGTTAATCCAATATCAAAATATTTGAGAACATTTTCCCGGCTCTTATATTTCCTATTATTTGAGATTGTACAAATGAAACATTCCAAAACAGTAAAAAGTTTGAGTTCACTAATTTTATAACACATTATTTTTTAATTAAAACTATACTCTAATAACCTATTTAAAATTTTGATATTTTTCATTTTGATTAAAAATTTTACAAATGAGAAAATATTGTACAAATAGAACCTTTTTGTGTGTTTTTCCACAGTACAATTTCACATGCATATGGTGATGACACACTATATATTGTTTACTATATTTATGTGATCTTAAGCATCAACCAATATTCCTTAACCAAATTTGTCGCCAAGTTTACTTGAACAGCTAAAGTCATGTCCCGTAGCAGAATCTGTTGTATACCTTAAATGCTCTTTAAATGGGTAAAAAAATTAAAAATAAAAATGAAAATGTACCTGCATTTTCATTCCATCCTCAGCCACCCAAAAATAGTCTTTGAGAACTGAAAAAAGAGGGAAAAAAATTTCTGGTTATCACTGAGCTGTGCTTCCCAATAATTTCAGTTGACAGAAGAACTACTAACGGAAAAAATGTTCGGTTGGCTCTTCCGAACAACTAAGCCAAACGATGATTTTACCGTTTGTTTTCTAAGTTGGTTTTTGAATCAACTGAAAGCATTGGGGAAGCAAGGCCCATCAAAAAACTAGATAAAACGGTCATTGCGTCCAAATGCCATTGGTTTTATTATTACTATTATTATTATGTAACTTAAGAAGAACTGATTATGTTGGCCATCTGCATTTGCATTTATATACACATATCTATATATATATATATGCATATATATGTCTATAACATGTTTTCCATGATAGAAAATTTGAATGTAAAGTTGGTCAATGATTTTCGTTGTTGGTTATACTTTCCATTTGTGTTTGTGCTATTATGATAACTTAATCATTCGGTATTTAAAAAAAAGTATTTTCCTTTTTTATATATACAAGATTTTGCATCACAAATGATATTAACAAAAACAAATATTGCATGTATTTGTTAATGAAATTAACAAAAACAAAAATTGACCAATATTTTGGAGACTACACCATTGAAACTAAATAGCTACAATCTGTTTGAATTATATGACAATCTATCCTTTTTGAAAGATATTTTTTCATTGATATATGAAAACTTGTATCTCCGAGTGAGAGAGGGTAGAGGATATTTTTGTTGAATTTTCCCCCTAAAAGTTTCATATGTGTATTTCCCTCAAGGCAGATCCAACCTAGACCTATTACTGGGTAAGATTTCACAAACCGTTAATCCAATATCAAAATATTTGAGAACATTTTCCCGGCTCTTATATTTCCTATTATTTGAGATTGTACAAATGAAACATTCCAAAACAGTAAAAAGTTTGAGTTCACTAATTTTATAACACATTATTTTTTAATTAAAACTATACTCTAATAACCTATTTAAAATTTTGATATTTTTCATTTTGATTAAAAATTTTACAAATGAGAAAATATTGTACAAATAGAACCTTTTTGTGTGTTTTTCCACAGTACAATTTCACATGCATATGGTGATGACACACTATATATTGTTTACTATATTTATGTGATCTTAAGCATCAACCAATATTCCTTAACCAAATTTGTCGCCAAGTTTACTTGAACAGCTAAAGTCATGTCCAGTAGCAGAATTTGTTGTATACCTTAAATGCTCTTTAAATGGGTAAAAAAATTTAAAATAAAAATGAAAATATACCTGCATTTTCATTCCATCCTCAGCCACCCAAAAATAGTCTTTGAGAACTGAAAAAAGAGGGAAAAAAATTTCTGGTTATCACTGAGCTGTGCTTCCCAATAATTTCAGTTGACAAAAGAACTACTAACGGCAAAAATGTTCGGTTGGCTCTTCCGAACCACTAAGCCAAACGATGATTTTACCGTTTGTTTTCTAAGTTGGTTTTTGAATCAACTGAAAGCATTGGGGAAGCAAGGCCCATCAAAAAACTAGATAAAACGGTCATTGCGTCCAAAGGCCATTGGTTTTATTATTACTATTATTATTATGTAACTTAAGAAGAACTGATTATGTTGGCCATCTGCATTTGCATTTATATACACATATCTATATATATATATATGCATATATATGTCTATAACATGTTTTCCATGATAGAAAATTTGAATGTAAAGTTGGTCAATGATTTTCATTGTTGGTTATACTTTCCATTTGTGTTTGTGCTATTATGATACCTTAATCATTCGGTAATTAAAAAAAAAGTATTTTCCTTTTTTATATATACAAGATTTTGCATCACAAATGATATTAACAAAAACAAATATTGCTTGTATTTGTTAATGAAATTAACAAAAACAAAAATTGACCAATATTTTGGAGACTACACCATTGAAACTAAATAGCTACAATCTGTTTGAATTATATGACAATCTATCCTTTTTGAAAGATATTTTTTCATTGATATATGAAAACTTGTATCTCCGAGTGAGAGAGGGTAGAGGATATTTTTGTTGAATTTTCCCCCTAAAAGTTTCATATGTGTATTTCCCTCAAGGCAGATCCAACCTAGACCTATTACTGGGTAAGATTTCACAAACCGTTAATCCAATATCAAAATATTTGAGAACATTTTCTTGACTCTTATATTCCTATTATTTGAGATTGTACAAATGAAACATTCCCAAATTGTTAAAAGTTTGAGTTCACTAATTTTATAACACATTGTTTTTTAATTAAAACTATACTCTAATAACCTATTTAAAATTTTGATATTTTTCATTTTGATTAAAAATTTTACAAATGAGAAAATATTGTACAAATATAACCTTTTTGTTTGTTTTTCCACAGTACAAATTCACATGCATATGGTGATGACACACTATATATTGTTTACTATATTTATGTGATCTTAAGCATCAACCAATATTCCTTAACCAAATTTGTCGCCAAGTTTACTTGAACAGCTAAAGTCAAGTCCTGTAGCAGAATCTGTTGTATACCTTAAATGCTCTTTAAATGGGTAAAAAAATTAAAAATAAAAATGAAAATGTACCTGCATTTTCATTCCATCCTCAGCCACCCAAAAATAGTCTTTGAGAACTGAAAAAAGAGGGAAAAAAATTTCTGGTTATCACTGAGCTGTGCTTCCCAATAATTTCAGTTGACAAAAGAAATACTAACGGCAAAAATGTTTGGTTGGCTCTTCCGAACCACTAAGCCAAACGATGATTTTACCGTTTGTTTTCTAAGTTGAGTTTTTGAATCAACTGAAAGCATTGAGGAAGCACTGCCCATCAAAAAACTAGATAAAATGGTCATTGCGTCCAAAGTCCATTGGTTTTATTATTACTATTATTATTATGTAACTTAAGAAGAACTGATTATGTTGGCCATCTGCATTTGCATTTATATACACATATCTATATATATATATATGCATATATATGTATATAACATGTTTTCCACAATAGAAAATTTGAATGTAAAGTTGGTCAATGATTTTCATTGTTGGTTATACTTTCCATTTGTGTTTGTGCTATTATGATAACTTAATCATTCGGTAATTAAAAAAAAGTATTTTCCTTTTTTATATATACAAGATTTTGCATCACAAATGATATTAACAAAAACAAATATTGCATGTATTTGTTAATGAAATTAACAAAAACAAAAATTGACCAATATTTTGGAGACTACACCATTGAAACTAAATAGCTACAATCTGTTTGAATTATATGACAATCTATCCATTTTGAAAGATATTTTTTCATTGATATATGAAAACTTGTATCTCCGAGTGAGAGAGGGTAGAGGATATTTTTGTTGAATTTTCCCCCTAAAAGTTTCATATGTGTATTTCCCTCAAGGCAGATCCAACCTAGACCTATTACTGGGTAAGATTTCACAAACCGTTAATCCAATATCAAAATATTTGAGAACATTTTCCTGGCTCTTATATTTCCTATTATTTGAGATTGTACAAATGAAACATTCCAAAACAGTAAAAAGTTTGAGTTCACTAATTTTATAACACATTATTTTTTAATTAAAACTATACTCTAATAACCTATTTAAAATTTTGATATTTTTCATTTTGATTAAAAATTTTACAAATGAGAAAATATTGTACAAATAGAACCTTTTTGTGTGTTTTTCCACAGTACAATTTCACATGCATATGGTGATGACACACTATATATTGTTTACTATATTTATGTGATCTTAAGCATCAACCAATATTCCTTAACCAAATTTGTCGCCAAGTTTACTTGAACAGCTAAAGTCATGTCCCGTAGCAGAATCTGTTGTATACCTTAAATGCTCTTTAAATGGGTAAAAAAATTAAAAATAAAAATGAAAATGTACCTGCATTTTCATTCCATCCTCAGCCACCCAAAAATAGTCTTTGAGAACTGAAAAAAGAGGGAAAAAAATTTCTGGTTATCACTGAGCTGTGCTTCCCAATAATTTCAGTTGACAGAAGAACTACTAACGGCAAAAATGTTCGGTTGGCTCTTCCGAACAACTAAGCCAAACGATGATTTTACCGTTTGTTTTCTAAGTTGGTTTTTGAATCAACTGAAAGCATTGGGGAAGCACTGCCCATCAAAAAACTAGATAAAACGGTCATTGCGTCCAAAGGCCATTGGTTTTATTATTACTATTATTATTATGTAACTTAAGAAGAACTGATTATGTTGGCCATCTGCATTTGCATTTATATACACATATCTATATATATATATATGCATATATATGTATATAACATGTTTTCCATGATAGAAAATTTGAATGTAAAGTTGGTCAATGATTTTCATTGTTGGTTATACTTTCCATTTGTGTTTGTGCTATTATGATAACTTAATCATTCGGTAATTAAAAAAAAAGTATTTTCCTTTTTTATATATACAAGATTTTGCATCACAAATGATATTAACAAAAACAAATATTGCATGTATTTGTTAATGAAATTAACAAAAACAAAAATTGACCAATATTTTGGAGACTACACCATTGAAACTAAATAGCTACAATCTGTTTGAATTATATGAAAATCTATCCTTTTTGAAAGATATTTTTTCATTGATATATGAAAACTTGTATCTCCGAGTGAGAGAGGGTAGAGGATATTTTTGTTGAATTTTCCCCCTAAAAGTTTCATATGTGTATTTCCCTCAAGGCAGATCCAACCTAGACCTATTACTGGGTAAGATTTCACAAACCGTTAATCCAATATCAAAATATTTGAGAACATTTTCCCGGCTCTTATATTTCCTATTATTTGAGATTGTACAAATGAAACATTCCAAAACAGTAAAAATTTTGAGTTCACTAATTTTATAAGACATTATTTTTTAATTAAAACTATACTCTAATAACCTATTTAAAATTTTGATATTTTTCATTTTGATTAAAAATTTTACAAATGAGAAAATATTGTACAAATAGAACCTTTTTGTGTGTTTTTCCACAGTACAATTTCACATGCATATGGTGATGACACACTATATATTGTTTACTATATTTATGTGATCTTAAGCATCAACCAATATTCCTTAACCAAATTTGTCGCCAAGTTTACTTGAACAGCTAAAGTCATGTCCCGTAGCAGAATCTGTTGTATACCTTAAATGCTCTTTAAATGGGTAAAAAAATTAAAAATAAAAATGAAAATGTACCTGCATTTTCATTCCATCCTCAGCCACCCAAAAATAGTCTTTGAGAACTGAAAAAAGAGGGAAAAAAATTTCTGGTTATCACTGAGCTGTGCTTCCCAATAATTTCAGTTGACAGAAGAACTACTAACGGAAAAAATGTTCGGTTGGCTCTTCCGAACAACTAAGCCAAACGATGATTTTACCGTTTGTTTTCTAAGTTGGTTTTTGAATCAACTGAAAGCATTGGGGAAGCAAGGCCCATCAAAAAACTAGATAAAACGGTCATTGCGTCCAAATGCCATTGGTTTTATTATTACTATTATTATTATGTAACTTAAGAAGAACTGATTATGTTGGCCATCTGCATTTGCATTTATATACACATATCTATATATATATATATGCATATATATGTATATAACATGTTTTCCATGATAGAAAATTTGAATGTAAAGTTGGTCAATGATTTTCATTGTTGGTTATACTTTCCATTTGTGTTTGTGCTATTATGATAACTTAATCATTCGGTAATTAAAAAAAAAGTATTTTCCTTTTTTATATATACAAGATTTTGCATCACAAATGATATTAACAAAAACAAATATTGCATGTATTTGTTAATGAAATTAACAAAAACAAAAATTGACCAATATTTTGGAGACTACACCATTGAAACTAAATAGCTACAATCTGTTTGAATTATATGACAATCTATCCTTTTTGAAAGATATTTTTTCATTGATATATGAAAACTTGTATCTCCGAGTGAGAGAGGGTAGAGGATATTTTTGTTGAATTTTCCCCCTAAAAGTTTCATATGTGTATTTCCCTCAAGGCAGATCCAACCTAGACCTATTACTGGGTAAGATTTCACAAACCGTTAATCCAATATCAAAATATTTGAGAACATTTTCCCGGCTCTTATATTTCCTATTATTTGAGATTGTACAAATGAAACATTCCAAAACAGTAAAAATTTTGACTTCACTAATTTTATAAGACATTATTTTTTAATTAAAACTATACTCTAATAACCTATTTAAAATTTTGATATTTTTCATTTTGATTAAAAATTTTACAAATGAGAAAATATTGTACAAATAGAACCTTTTTGTGTGTTTTTCCACAGTATAATTTCACATGCATATGGTGATGACACACTATATATTGTTTACAATATTTATGTGATCTTAAGCATCAACCAATATTCCTTAACCAAATTTGTCACCAAGTTTACTTGAACAGCTAAAGTCATGTCCCGTAGCAGAATCTGTTGTATACCTTAAATGCTCTTTAAATGGGTAAAAAAATTAAAAATAAAAATGAAAATATACCTGCATTTTCATTCCATCCTCAGCCACCCAAAAATAGTCTTTGAGAACTGAAAAAAGAGGGAAAAAAATTTCTGGTTATCACTGAGTTGTGCTTCCCAATAATTTCAGTTGACAGAAGAACTACTAATGGCAAAAATGTTCGGTTGGCTCTTCCGAACAACTAAGCCAAACGATGATTTTACCGTTTGTTTTCTAAGTTGAGTTTTTGAATCAACTGAAAGCATTGGGGAAGCACTGCCCATCAAAAAACTAGATAAAATGGTCATTGCGTCCAAAGGCCATTGGTTTTATTATTACTATTATTATTATGTAACTTAAGAAGTACTGATTATGTTGGCCATCTGCATTTGCATTTATATACACATATCTATATATATATATATATGCATATATATGTATATAACATGTTTTCCATGATAGAAAATTTGAATGTAAAGTTGGTCAATGATTTTCATTGTTGGTTATACTTTCCATTTGTGTTTGTGCTATTATGATAACTTAATCATTCGGTAATTAAAAAAAAAGTATTTTCCTTTTTTATATATACAAGATTTTGCATCACAAATGATATTAACAAAAACAAATATTGCATGTATTTGTTAATGAAATTAACAAAAACAAAAATTGACCAATATTTTGGAGACTACACCATTGAAACTAAATAGCTACAATCTGTTTGAATTATATGACAATCTATCCTTTTTGAAAGATATTTTTTCATTGATATATGAAAACTTGTATCTCCGAGTGAGAGAGGGTAGAGGATATTTTTGTTGAATTTTCCCCCTAAAAGTTTCATATGTGTATTTCCCTCAAGGCAGATCCAACCTAGACCTATTACTGGGTAAGATTTCACAAACCGTTAATCCAATATCAAAATATTTGAGAACATTTTCCCGACTCTTATATTTCCTATTATTTGAGATTGTACAAATGAAACATTCCAAAACAGTAAAAAGTTTGAGTTCACTAATTTTATAACACATTATTTTTTAATTAAAACTATACTCTAATAACCTATTTAAAATTTTGATATTTTTCATTTTGATTAAAAATTTTACAAATGAGAAAATATTGTACAAATAGAACCTTTTTGTGTGTTTTTCCACAGTACAATTTCACATGCATATGGTGATGACACACTATATATTGTTTACTATATTTATGTGATCTTAAGCATCAACCAATATTCCTTAACCAAATTTGTCGCCAAGTTTACTTGAACAGCTAAAGTCATGTCCCGTAGCAGAATCTGTTGTATACCTTAAATGCTCTTTAAATGGGTAAAAAAATTAAAAATAAAAATGAAAATGTACCTGCATTTTCATTCCATCCTCAGCCACCCAACAATAATCTTTGAGAACTGAAAAAAAGGGAAATAAATTTCTGGTTATCACTGAGCTGTGCTTCCAAATAATTTCAGTTGACAGAAGAAATACTAACGGCAAAAATGTTTGGTTGGCTCTTCCGAACCACTAAGCCAAACGATGATTTTACCGTTTGTTTTCTAAGTTGAGTTTTTGAATCAACTGAAAGCATTGAGGAAGCACTGCCCATTAAAAAACTAGATAAAATGGTCATTGCGTCCAAAGTCCATTGGTTTTATTATTACTATTATTATTATGTAACTTAAGAAGAACTGATTATGTTGGCCATCTGCATTTGCATTTATATACACATATCTATATATATATATATATATGCATATATATGTATATAACATGTTTTCCATGATAGAAAATTTGAATGTAAAGTTGGTCAATGATTTTCATTGTTGGTTATACTTTCCATTTGTGTTTGTGCTATTATGATAACTTAATCATTCGGTAATTAAAAAAAAGTATTTTCCTTTTTTATATATACAAGATTTTGCATCACAAATGATATTAACAAAAACAAATATTGCATGTATTTGTTAATGAAATTAACAAAAACAAAAATTGACCAATATTTTGGAGACTACACCATTGAAACTAAATAGCTACAATCTGTTTGAATTATATGACAATCTATCCTTTTTGAAAGATATTTTTTCATTAATATATGAAAACTTGTATCTCCAAGTGAGAGAGGGTAGAGGATATTTTTGTTGAATTTTCCCCCTAAAAGTTTCATATGTGTATTTCCCTCAAGGCAGATCCAACCTAGACCTATTACTGGGTAAGATTTCACAAACCGTTAATCCAATATCAAAATATTTGAGAACATTTTCCCGGCTCTTATATTTCCTATTATTTGAGATTGTACAAATGAAACATTCCAAAACAGTAAAAAGTTTGAGTTCACTAATTTTATAACACATTATTTTTTAATTAAAACTATACTCTAATAACCTATTTAAAATTTTGATATTTTTCATTTTGATTAAAAATTTTACAAATGAGAAAATATTGTACAAATAGAACCTTTTTGTGTGTTTTTCCACAGTACAATTTCACATGCATATGGTGATGACACACTATATATTGTTTACTATATTTATGTGATCTTAAGCATCAACCAATATTCCTTAACCAAATTTGTCGCCAAGTTTACTTGAACAGCTAAAGTCATGTCCCGTAGCAGAATCTGTTGTATACCTTAAATGCTCTTTAAATGGGTAAAAAAATTAAAAATAAAAATGAAAATGTACCTGCATTTTCATTCCATCCTCAGCCACCCAACAATAATCTTTGAGAACTGAAAAAAAGGGAAATAAATTTCTGGTTATCACTGAGCTGTGCTTCCAAATAATTTCAGTTGACAGAAGAAATACTAACGGCAAAAATGTTTGGTTGGCTCTTCCGAACCACTAAGCCAAACGATGATTTTACCGTTTGTTTTCTAAGTTGAGTTTTTGAATCAACTGAAAGCATTGAGGAAGCACTGCCCATTAAAAAACTAGATAAAATGGTCATTGCGTCCAAAGTCCATTGGTTTTATTATTACTATTATTATTATGTAACTTAAGAAGAACTGATTATGTTGGCCATCTGCATTTGCATTTATATACACATATCTATATATATATATATATATGCATATATATGTATATAACATGTTTTCCATGATAGAAAATTTGAATGTAAAGTTGGTCAATGATTTTCATTGTTGGTTATACTTTCCATTTGTGTTTGTGCTATTATGATAACTTAATCATTCGGTAATTAAAAAAAAGTATTTTCCTTTTTTATATATACAAGATTTTGCATCACAAATGATATTAACAAAAACAAATATTGCATGTATTTGTTAATGAAATTAACAAAAACAAAAATTGACCAATATTTTGGAGACTACACCATTGAAACTAAATAGCTACAATCTGTTTGAATTATATGACAATCTATCCATTTTGAAAGATATTTTTTCATTGATATATGAAAACTTGTATCTCCGAGTGAGAGAGGGTAGAGGATATTTTTGTTGAATTTTCCCCCTAAAAGTTTCATATGTGTATTTCCCTCAAGGCAGATCCAACCTAGACCTATTACTGGGTAAGATTTCACAAACCGTTAATCCAATATCAAAATATTTGAGAACATTTTCCCGGCTCTTATATTTCCTATTATTTGAGATTGTACAAATGAAACATTCCAAAACAGTAAAAAGTTTGAGTTCACTAATTTTATAACACATTATTTTTTAATTAAAACTATACTCTAATAACCTATTTAAAATTTTGATATTTTTCATTTTGATTAAAAATTTTACAAATGAGAAAATATTGTACAAATAGAACCTTTTTGTGTGTTTTTCCACAGTATAATTTCACATGCATATGGTGATGACACACTATATATTGTTTACAATATTTATGTGATCTTAAGCATCAACCAATATTCCTTAACCAAATTTGTCGCCAAGTTTACTTGAACAGCTAAAGTCATGTCGTGTAGCAGAATCTGTTGTATACCTTAAATGCTCTTAAAATGGGTAAAAAAATTAAAAATAAAAATGAAAATGTACCTGCATTTTCATTCCATCCTCAGCCACCCAAAAATAATCTTTGAGAACTGAAAAAAAGGGAAATAAATTTCTGGTTATCACTGAGCTGTGCTTCCAAATAATTTCAGTTGACAGAAGAAATACTAACGGCAAAAATGTTTGGTTGGCTCTTCCGAACCACTAAGCCAAACGATGATTTTACCGTTTGTTTTCTAAGTTGAGTTTTTGAATCAACTGAAAGCATTGAGGAAGCACTGCCCATCAAAAAACTAGATAAAATGGTCATTGCGTCCAAAGTCCATTGGTTTTATTATTACTATTATTATTATGTAACTTAAGAAGAACTGATTATGTTGGCCATCTGCATTTGCATTTATATACACATATCTATATATATATGCATATATATGTATATAACATGTTTTCCATGATAGAAAATTTGAATGTAAAGTTGGTCAATGATTTTCATTGTTGGTTATACTTTCCATTTGTGTTTGTGCTATTATGATAACTTAATCATTCGGTAATTAAAAAAAAGTATTTTCCTTTTTTATATATACAAGATTTTGCATCACAAATGATATTAACAAAAACAAATATTGCATGTATTTGTTAATGAAATTAACAAAAACAAAAATTGACCAATATTTTGGAGACTACACCATTGAAACTAAATAGCTACAATCTGTTTGAATTATATGACAATCTATCCATTTTGAAAGATATTTTTTCATTGATATATGAAAACTTCTATCTCCGAGTGAGAGAGGGTAGAGGATATTTTTGTTGAATTTTCCCCCTAAAAGTTTCATATGTGTATTTCCCTCAAGGCAGATCCAACCTAGACCTATTACTGGGTAAGATTTCACAAACCGTTAATCCAATATCAAAATATTTGAGAACATTTTCCCGGCTCTTATATTTCCTATTATTTGAGATTGTACAAATGAAACATTCCAAAACAGTAAAAAGTTTGAGTTCACTAATTTTATAACACATTATTTTTTAATTAAAACTATACTCAATAACCTATTTAAAATTTTGATATTTTTCATTTTGATTAAAAATTTTACAAATGAGAAAATATTGTACAAATAGAACCTTTTTGTGTGTTTTTCCACAGTACAATTTCACATGCATATGGTGATGACACACTATATATTGTTTACTATATTTATGTGATCTTAAGCATCAACCAATATTCCTTAACCAAATTTGTCGCCAAGTTTACTTGAACAGCTAAAGTCATGTCCCGTAGCAGAATCTGTTGTATACCTTAAATGCTCTTTAAATGGGTAAAAAAATTAAAAATAAAAATGAAAATGTACCTGCATTTTCATTCCATCCTCAGCCACCCAAAAATAATCTTTGAGAACTGAAAAAAAGGGAAATAAATTTCTGGTTATCACTGAGCTGTGCTTCCAAATAATTTCAGTTGACAGAAGAAATACTAACGGCAAAAATGTTTGGTTGGCTCTTCCGAACCACTAAGCCAAACGATGATTTTACCGTTTGTTTTCTAAGTTGAGTTTTTGAATCAACTGAAAGCATTGAGGAAGCACTGCCCATCAAAAAACTAGATAAAATGGTCATTGCGTCCAAAGTCCATTGGTTTTATTATTACTATTATTATTATGTAACTTAAGAAGAACTGATTATGTTGGCCATCTGCATTTGCATTTATATACACATATCTATATATATATATACATATATATGTATATAACATGTTTTCCATGATAGAAAATTTGAATGTAAAGTTGGTCAATGATTTTCATTGTTGGTTATACTTTCCATTTGTGTTTGTGCTATTATGATAACTTAATCGTTCGGTAATTAAAAAAAAGTATTTTCCTTTTTTATATATACAAGATTTTGCATCACAAATGATATTAACAAAAACAAATATTGCATGTATTTGTTAATGAAATTAACAAAAACAAAAATTGACCAATATTTTGGAGACTACACCATTGAAACTAAATAGCTACAATCTGTTTGAATTATATGACAATCTATCCATTTTGAAAGATATTTTTTCATTGATATATGAAAACTTGTATCTCCGAGTGAGAGAGGGTAGAGGATATTTTTGTTGAATTTTCCCCCTAAAAGTATCATATGTGTATTTCCCTAAAGGCAGATCCAACCTAGACCTATAAATGGGTAAGATTTCACAAACCGTTAATCCAATATCAAAATATTTGAGAACATTTTCCCGGCTCTTATATTTCCTATTATTTGAGATTGTACAAATGAAACATTCCAAAACAGTAAAAAGTTTGAGTTCACTAATTTTATAACACATTGTTTTTTAATTAAAACTATACTCTAATAACCTATTTAAAATTTTGATATTTTTTGTTTTGATTAAAAATTTTACAAATGAGAAAATATTGTACAAATAGAACCTTTTTGTTTGTTTTTCCACAGTACAATTTCACATGCATATGGTGATGACACACTATATATTGTTTATTATATTTATGTGATCTTAAGCATCAACCAATATTCCTTAACCAAATTTGTCGCCAAGTTTACTTGAACAGCTCAAGTCATGTCCCGTAGCAGAATCTGTTGTATACCTTAAATGGTCTTTAAATTGGTAAAAAAATTAAAAATAAAAATGAAAATGTACCTGCATTTTCATTCCATCCTCAGCCACCCAAAAATAGTCTTTGAGAACTGAAAAAAGAGGGAAAAAAGTTTCTGGTTATCACTGAGCTGTGCTTCCCAATAATTTCAGTTGACAGAAGAACTACTAACGGCAAAAATGTTCAGTTGGCTCTTCCGAACCACTAAGCCAAACGATGATTTTACTGTTTGTTTTCTAAGTTGAGTTATTGAATCAACTGAAAGCATTGGGGAAGCACGGCCCATCAAAAAACTAGTTAAAACGGTCATTGCGTCCAAAAGCCATTGGTTTTATTATTATTATTATTATTATGTAACTTAAGAAGAACTGATTATGTTGGCCATCTGCATTTGCATTTATATACACATATCTATAAATATATATATATATATATATGCATATATATGTCTATGACTGTTTTCCATGATAGAAAATTTGAATGTAAAGTTGGTCAATGATTTTCATTGTTGGTTATACTTTCCATTTGTGTTTGTGCTATTATGATAACTTAATCATTCGGTAATCAAAAAAAAAGTATTTTCCTTTTTTATATATACAAGATTTTGCATCACCAATGATATTAACAAAAACAAATATTGCATGTATTTGTTAATGAAATTAACAAAAACAAAAATTGACCAATATTTTGGAGACTACCCCATTGAAACTAAATAGCTACAATCTGTTTGAATTATATGACAATCTATCCTTTTTGAAAGATATTTTTTCATTGATATATGAAAACTTGTATCTCCGAGTGAGAGAGGGTAGAGGATATTTTTGTTGAATTTTCCCCCTAAAAGTTTCATATGTGTATTTCCCTCAAGGCAGATCCAACCTAGACCTATTACTGGGTAAGATTTCACAAACCGTTAATCCAATATCAAAATATTTGAGAACATTTTTCCGGCTCTTATATTTCCAATTATTTGAGATTGTACAAATGAAACATTCCAAAACAGTAAAAAGTTTGAGTTCACTAATTTTATAACACATTATTTTTTAATTAAAACTATACTCTAATAACCTATTTAAAATTTTGATATTTTTCATTTTGATTAAAAATTTTACAAATGAGAAAATATTGTACAAATAGAACCTTTTTGTGTGTTTTTCCACAGTACAATTTCACATGCATATGGTGATGACACACTATATATTGTTTACTAGATTTATGTGATCTTAAGCATCAACCAATATTCCTTAAACAAATTTGTCGCCAAGTTTACTTGAACAGCTAAAGTCATGTCCCGTAGCAGAATCTGTTGTATACCTTAAATGATCTTTAAATGGGTAAAAAAATTAAAAATAAAAATGAAAATGTACCTGCATTTTCATTCCATCCTCAGCCACCCAAATATAGTCTTTGAGAACTGAAAAAAGAGGGAAAAAAATTTCTGGTTATCACTGAGCTGTGCTTCCCAATAATTTCAGTTGACAGAAGAACTACTAACGGCAAAAATGTTCGGTTGGCTCTTCCGAACCACTAAGCCAAACGATAATTTTACCGTTTGTTTTCTAAGTTGAGTTTTTGAATCAACTGAAAGCATTGGGGAAGCACGGCCCATCAAAAAACTAGATAAAACGGTCATTGCGTCCAAAGGCCATTGGTTTTATTATTACTATTATTATTATGTAACTTAAGAAGAACTGATTATGTTGGCCATCTGCATTTGCATTTATATACACATATCTATATATATATATATGCATATATATGTCTATAAGATGTTTTCCATGATAGAAAATTTGAATGTAAAGTTGGTCAATGATTTTTATTGTTGGTTATACTTTCCATTTGTGTTTGTGCTATTATGATAACTTAATCATTCGGTATTTAAAAAAAAAAGTATTTTCCTTTTTTATATATACAAAATTTTGCATCACAAATGATATTAACAAAGACCAATATTTTGGAGACTACACCATTGAAACTAAATAGCTACAATCTGTTTAAATTATATGACAATCTATCCTTTTTGAAAGAGATTTTTTCATTGATATATGAAAACTTCTATCTCCGAGTGAGAGAGGGTAGAGAATATTTTGGTTGAATTTTCCCCCTAAAAGTATCATATGTGTATTTCCCTAAAGGCAGATCCAACCTAGACCTATAAATGGGTAAGATTTCACAAACCGTTAATCCAATATCAAAATATTTGAGAACATTTTCCCGGCTCTTATATTTCCTATTATTTGAGATTGTACAAATGAAACATTCCAAAACAGTAAAAAGTTTGAGTTCACTAATTTTATAACACATTATTTTTTAATTAAAACTATACTCTAATAACCTATTTAAAATTTTGATATTTTTCATTTTGATTAAAAATTTTACAAATGAGAAAATATTGTACAAATAGAACCTTTTTGTGTGTTTTTCCACAGTACAATTTCACATGCATATGGTGATGACACACTATATATTGTTTATTATATTTATGTGATCTTAAGCATCAACCAATATTCCTTAACCAAATTTGTCGCCAAGTTTACTTGAACAGCTCAAGTCATGTCCCGTAGCAGAATCTGTTGTATACCTTAAATGGTCTTTAAATTGGTAAAAAAATTAAAAATAAAAATGAAAATGTACCTGCATTTTCATTCCATCCTCAGCCACCCAAAAATAGTCTTTGAGAACTGAAAAAAGAGGGAAAAAAGTTTCTGGTTATCACTGAGCTGTGCTTCCCAATAATTTCAGTTGACAGAAGAACTACTAACGGCAAAAATGTTCAGTTGGCTCTTCCGAACAACTAAGCCAAACGATGTTTTACCGTTTGTTTTCTAAGTTGAGTTATTGAATCAACTGAAAGCATTGGGGAAGCACGGCCCATCAAAAAACTAGTTAAAACGGTCATTGCGTCCAAAAGCCATTGGTTTTATTATTATTATTATTATTATGTAACTTAAGAAGAACTGATTATGTTGGCCATCTGTATTTGCATTTATATACACATATCTATAAATATATATATATATACTTTCCATTTGTGTTTGTGCTATTATGATAACTTAATCATTCGGTATTTAAAAAAAAAAGTATTTTCCTTTTTTATATATACAAAATTTTGCATCACAAATGATATTAACAAAGACCAATATTTTGGAGACTACACCATTGAAACAAAATAGCTACAATCTGTTTAAATTATATGACAATCTATCCTTTTTGAAAGAGATTTTTTCATTGATATATGAAAACTTCTATCTCCGAGTGAGAGAGGGTAGAGAATATTTTGGTTGAATTTTCCCCCTAAAAGTATCATATGTGTATTTCCCTAAAGGCAGATCCAACCTAGACCTATAAATGGGTAAGATTTCACAAACCGTTAATCCAATATCAAAATATTTGAGAACATTTTCCCGGCTCTTATATTTCCTATTATTTGAGATTGTACAAATGAAACATTCCAAAACAGTAAAAAGTTTGAGTTCACTAATTTTATAACACATTGTTTTTTAATTAAAACTATACTCTAATAACCTATTTAAAATTTTGATATTTTTCGTTTTGATTAAAAATTTTACAAATGAGAAAATATTGTACAAATAGAACCTTTTTGTTTGTTTTTCCACAGTACAAATTCACATGCATATGGTGATGACACACTATATACTGTTTACTATATTTATGTGATCTTAAGCATCAACCAATATTCCTTAACCAAATTTGGCGCCAAGTTTACTTGAACAGCTAAAGTCACGTCCCATAGCAGAGATCTGTTGTATACCTTAAATGCACTTTAAATAGGAAAAAATATTGAAATAAAAATGAAAATGTACCTGCATTTTCATTCCATCCTCAGCCACCCAAAAATAGTCTTTGAGAACTGAAAAAAGAGAGAAAAAAATTTCTTGTTATCACTGAGTTGTGCTTCCCAATAATTTCAGTTGAGAGAAGAACTACTAACGGCAAAAATGTTCAATTGGCTCTTCCGAACCACTAAGCCAAACGATGATTTTACCGTTTGTTTTCTAAGTTGAGTTTTTGAATCAACTGAAAGCATTGGGGAAGCACGGCCCATCAAAAAAATAGATAAAACGGTCATTGCTTCCAAAGACCATTGGTTTTATTATTACTATTATTATTATGTAACTTAAGAAGAACTGATTATGTTGGCCATCTGCATTTGCATTTATATAAACATATATATATATATATATATGCATATATATGTCTATAACATGTTTTCCATGATAGAAAATTTGAATGTAAAGTTGGTCAATGATTTTCATTGTTGGTTATACTTTCCATTTGTGTTTGTGCTATTATGATAACTTAATCATTCGGTAATTAAAAAAAAAGTATTTTCCTTTTTTATATATACAAGATTTTGCATCACAAATGATATTAACAAAAACAAATATTGCATGTATTTGTTAATGAAATTAACAAAAATAAAAATTGACCAATATTTTGGAGATTACACCATTGAAACTAAATAGCTACAATCTGTTTGAATTATATGACAATCTATCCTTTTTGAAAGAGATTTTTTCATTGATATATGAAAACTTCTATCTCCGAGTGAGGGAGGGTAGAGGATAGTTTGGTTGAATTTTCCCCCTAAAAGTATTATATGGGTATTACCCTAAAGGCAGATCCAACCTAGACCTATAAATTGGTAAGATTTCACAAACCGTTAATCCAATATCAAAATATTTGAGAACATTTTCCCGACTCGTATATTCCTATTATTTGAGATTGTACAAATGAAACATTCCAAAACAGTAAAAAGTTTGAGTTCACTAATTTTATAACCCATTGTTTTTTAATTAAAACTATACTCTAATAACCTATTTAAAATTTTGATATTTTTCATTTTGATTAAAAATTTTACAAATGAGAAAATATTGTACAAATAGAACCTTTTTGTTTGTTTTTCCACAGTACAAATTCACATGCATATGGTGATGACACACTATATACTGTTTACTATATTTATGTGATCTTAAGCATCAACCAATATTCCTTAACCAAATTTGGCGCCAAGTTTACTTGAACAGCTAAAGTCACGTCCCATAGCAGAGATCTGTTGTATACCTTAAATGCACATTAAATAGGAAAAAAGATTAAAATAAAAATGAAAATGTACCTGCATTTTCATTCCATCCTCAGCCACCCAAAAATAGTCTTTGAGAACTGAAAAAATAGAGAAAAAAATTTCTGGTTATCACTGAGCTGTGCTTCCCAATAATTTCAGTTGACAGAAGAACTACTAACGGCAAAAATGTTCGGTTGGCTCTTCCGAACCACTAAGCCAAACGATGATTTTACCGTTTGTTTTCTAAGTTGAGTTTTTGAATCAACTCAAAGCATTGGGGAAGCACGGCCCATCAAAAAACTAGATAAAACGGTTATTGTGTCCTGAGGCCATTGGTTTTATTATTACTATTATTATTATGTAACTTACAAAGAACTGATTATGTTGGCCATCTGCATTTGCAGTTATATAAACATATATATATATATATATATATGCATATATATGTCTATAACATGTTTTCCATGATAGAAAATTTGAATGTAAAGTTGGTCAATGATTTTCATTGTTGGTTATACTTTCCACTTGTGTTTTAACTATTATGATAACTTAATCATTCGGTAATTAAAAAAAAAGTATTTTCCTTTTTTATATATACAATATTTTGTATCACAAATGATATTAACAAAAACAAATATTGCATGTATTTGTTAATGAAATTAACAAAAACAAAAATTGACCAATATTTTGGAGACTACACCATTGAAACTAAATAGCTACAATTTGTTTGAATTATATGACAATCTAGCCTTTTTGAAAGAGATTTTTTCATTGATATATGAAAACTTCTATCTCCGAGTGAGAGAGGGTAGAGGATATTTTTGTTGAATTTTCCCCCTAAAAGTTTCATATGTGTATTTCCCTCAAGGCAGATCCAACCTAGACCTATTACTGGGTAAGATTTTACAAACCGTTAATCCAATATCAAAATATTTGAGAACATTTTCCCAACTCTTATATTTCCTATTATTTGAGATTGTACAAATGAAACATTCCAAAACAGTAAAAAGTTTGTGTTCACTAATTTTATAACAGATTGTTTTTTAATTAAAACTAAACTCTAATAACCTATTTAAAATTTTGATATTTTTCATTTTGATTAAAAATTTTACAAATGAGAAAATATTGTACAAATATAACCTTTTTTTTTGTTTTTCCACAGTACAAATTCACATGCATATGGTGATGACACACTATATACTGTTTACTATATTTATGTGATCTTAAGCATCAACCAATATTCCTTAACCAAATTTGGCGCCAAGTTTACTTGAACAGCTAAAGTCACGTCCCATAGCAGGGATCTGTTGTATACCATAAATGCTCTTTAAATGGGAAAAAATATTAAAATAAAAATGAAAATGTACCTGCATTTTCATTCCATCCTCAGCCACCCAAAAATAGTCTTTGAGAACTGAAAAAAGAGAGAAAAAAATTTCTGGTTATCACTGAGCTGTGCTTCCCAATAATTTCAGTTGACAGAAGAACTACTAACGGCAAAAATGTTCGGTTGGCTCTTCCGAACCACTAAGCCAAACGATGATTTTACCGTTTGTTTTCTAAGTTGAGTTTTTGAATCAACTGAAAGCATTGGGGAAGCACGGCCCATCAAAAAACTAGATAAAACGGTCATTGCGTCCAAAAGCCATTGGTTTTATTATTATTATTATTATTATGTAACTTAAGAAGAACTGATTATGTTGGACATCTGCATTTGCATTTATATACACATATCTATAAATATATATATATATGCATATATATGTCTATGACTGTTTTCCATGATAGAAAATTTGAATGTAAAGTTGGTCAATGATTTTCATTGTTGGTTATACTTTCCATTTGTGTTTGTGCTATTATGATAACTTAATCATTCGGTAATTAAAAAAAAATTATTTTCCTTTTTTATATATACAAGATTTTGCATCACAAATGATATTAACAAAAACAAATATTGCATGTATTTGTTAATGAAATTAACAAAAATAAAAATTGACCAATATTTTGGAGATTACACCATTGAAACTAAATAGCTACAATCTGTTTGAATTATATGACAATCTATCCTTTTTGAAAGAGATTTTTTCATTGATATATGAAAACTTCTATCTCCGAGTGAGGGAGGGTAGAGGATATTTTGGTTGAATTTTCCCCCTAAAAGTTTTATATGGGTATTACCCTCAAGGCAGATCCAACCTAGACCTATAAATGGGTAAGATTTCACAAACCGTTAATCCAATATCAAAATATTTGAGAACATTTTCCCGACTCTTATATTCCTATTATTTGAGATTGTACAAATGAAACATTCCCAAACAGTTAAAAGTTTGAGTTCACTAATTTTATAACACATTGTTTTTTAATTAAAACTATACTCTAATAACCTATTTAAAATTTTGATATTTTTCATTTTGATTAAAAATTTTACAAATGAGAAAATATTGTACAAATATAACCTTTTTGTTTGTTTTTCCACAGTACAAATTCACATGCATATGGTGATGACACACTATATACTGTTTACTATATTTATGTGATCTTAAGCATCAACCAATATTCCTTAACCAAATTTGGCGCCAAGTTTACTTGAACAGCTAAAGTCACGTCCCATAGCAGAGATCTGTTGTATACCTTAAATGCACTTTAAATAGGAAAAAATATTAAAATAAAAAAGAAAATGTACCTGCATTTTCATTCCATCCTCAGCCACCCAAAAATAGTATTTGAGAACTGAAAAAAGAGAGAAAAAAATTTCTGGTTATCACTGAGCTGTGCTTCCCAATAATTTCAGTTGACAGAAGAACTACTAACGGCAAAAATGTTCGATTGGCTCTTCCGAACCACTAAGCAAAACGATGACTTTACCGTTTGTTTTCTAAGTTGAGTTTTTGAATCAACTGAAAGCATTGGGGAAGCACGGCCCATCAAAAAACTAGATAAAACGGTCATTGCGTCCAAAGGCCATTGGTTTTATTATTACTATTATTATTACTATGTTGGCCATCTGCATATGCAGTTATATAAACATATCTATATATATATATATGCATATATATGTCTATAACATGTTTTCCATGATAGAAAATTTGAATGTAAAGTTGGTCAATGATTTTCATTGTTGGTTATACTTTCCATTTGCGTTTGTGCTATTATGAAAACTTAATCATTCGGTAATTAAAAAAAATGTATTTTCCTTTTTTATATATAGAAGATTTTGCATCACAAATGATATTAACAAAAACAAATATTGCATGTATTTGTTAATGAAATTAACAAAAACAAAAATTGACCAATATTTTGGAGACTACACCATTGAAACTAAATAGCTACAATCTGTTTGAATTATATGACAATCTATCCTTTTTGAAAGATATTTTTTCATTGATATATGAAAACTTCTATCTCCGAGTGAGAGAGGGTAGAGGATATTTTGGTTGAATTTTCACCCTAAAAGTATCATATATGTATTTCCCTAAAGGCAGATCCAACCTAGACCTATAAATGGGTAAGAACTACTAACGTCATAAATGTTCGGTTGGCTCTTCTGAACCACTAAGCCAAACGATGATTTTACCGTTTGTTTTCTAAGTTGAGTTTTTGAATCAACTGAAAGCATTGGGGAAGCACGGCCCATCAAAAAACTAGATAAAACGGTCATTGCGTCCAAAGGCCATTGGTTTTATTATTACTATTATTATTATGTAACTTAAGAAGAACTGATTATGTTGGCCATCTGCATTTGCATTTATATAAACATATATCTATAAATATACATATATGCATATATATGTCTATAAGATGTTTTCCATGATAGAAAATTTGAATGTAAAGTTGGTCAATGAGTTTCATTGTTGGTTATACTTTCCATTTGTGTTTGTGCTATTATGATAACTTAATCATTCGGTAATTAAAAAAAAATTATTTTCCTTTTTTATATATACAAGATTTTGCATCACAAATGATATTAACAAAAACAAATATTGCATGTATTTGTTAATGAAATTAACTAAAATAAAAATTGACCAATATTTTGGAGATTACACCATTGAAACTAAATAGCTACAATCTGTTTGAATTATATGACAACCTATCCTTTTTGAAAGAGATTTTTTCATTGATATATGAAAACTTCTATCTCCGAGTGAGAGAGGGTAGAGGATATTTTGGTTGAATTTTCACCCTAAAAGTATCATATATGTATTTCCCTAAAGGCAGATCCAACCTAGACCTATAAATGGGTAAGATTTCACAAGCCGTTAATCCAATATCAAAATATTTGAGAACATTTTCCCGGCTCTTATATTTCTTATTATTTGAGATTGTACAAATGAAACATTCCAAAACAGTAAAATGTTTGAGTTCACTAATTTTATAACACATTGTTTTTTAATTAAAACTATACTCTAATAACCTATTTAAAATTTTGGTATTTTTCATTTTGATTAAAAATTTTACAAATGAGAAAATATTGTACAAATAGAACCTTTTTGTTTGTTTTTCCACAGTACAAAATCACATGCATATGGTGATGACACACTATATACAGTTTACTATATTTATGTGATCTTAAGCATCAACCAATATTCCTTAACCAAATTTGGCGCCAAGTTTATTTGAACAGCTAAACTCACGTCCCATAGCAGAGATCTGTCGTATACCTTAAATGCACTTTAAATAGGGAAAAATATTAAAATAAAAATGAAAATGTACCTGCATTTTCATTCCATCCTCAGCCACCCAAAAATAGTCTTGAGAACTGAAAAAAGAGGGAAAAAAATTTCATGTTATCACTGAGCTGTGCTTCCCAATAAAATTTAGTTGACATAAGAACTACTAAGGTCATAAATGTTCGGTTGGCTCTTCTGAACCACTAAGCCAAACGATGATTTTACCGTTTGTTTTCTAAGTTGAGTTTTTGAATCAACTGAAAGCATTGGGGAAGCACGGCCCATCAAAAAACTAGATAAAACGGTCATTGCGTCCAAAGGCCATTTGTTTTATTATTACTATTATTATTATGTAACTTAAGAAGAACTGATTATGTTGGCCATCTGCATTTGCATTTATATAAACATATATCTATAAATATACATATATGCATATATATGTCTATAAGATGTTTTCCATGATAGAAAATTTGAATGTAAAGTTGGTCAATGATTTTCATTGTTGGTTATACTTTGCATTTGTGTTTGTGCTATTATGAAAACTTAATCATTCGGTAATTAAAAAAAAAGTATTTTTCTTTTTTATATATACAAGATTTTGCATCACAAATGATATTAACAAAAACAAATATTGCATGTATTTGTCAATGAAATTAACAAAAATAAAAATTGACCAATATTTTGGAGATTACACCATTGAAACTAAATAGCTACAATCTGTTTGAATTATATGACAATCTATCCTTTTTGAAAGAGATTTTTTCATTGATATATGAAAACTTCTATCTCCGAGTGAGAGAGGGTAGAGGATATTTTGGTTGAATTTTCACCCTAAAAGTATCATATATGTATTTCCCTAAAGGCAGATCCAACCTAGACCTATAAATGGGAAAGATTTCACAAACCGTTAATCCAATATCAAAATATTTGAGAACATTTTCCCGGCTCTTATATTTCTTATTATTTGAGATTGTACAAATGAAACATTCCAAAACAGTAAAATGTTTGAGTTCACTAATTTTATAACACATTGTTTTTTAATTAAAACTATACTCTAATAACCTATTTAAAATTTTGGTATTTTTCATTTTGATTAAAAATTTTACAAATGAGAAAATATTGTACAAATAGAACCTTTTTGTTTGTTTTTCCACAGTACAAAATCACATGCATATGGTGATGACACACTATATACAGTTTACTATATTTATGTGATCTTAAGCATCAACCAATATTCCTTAACCAAATTTGGCGCCAAGTTTATTTGAACAGCTAAACTCACGTCCCATAGCAGAGATCTGTCGTATACCTTAAATGCACTTTAAATAGGGAAAAATATTAAAATAAAAATGAAAATGTACCTGCATTTTCATTCCATCCCCAGCCACCCAAAAATAGTCTTGAGAACTGAAAAAAGAGGGAAAAAAATTTCATGTTATCACTGAGCTGTGCTTCCCAATAAAATTTAGTTGACATAAGAACTACTAACGTCATAAATGTTCGGTTGGCTCTTCTGAACCACTAAGCCAAACGATGATTTTACCGTTTGTTTTCTAAGTTGAGTTTTTGAATCAACTGAAAGCATTGGGGAAGCACGGCCCATCAAAAAACTAGATAAAACGGTCATTGCGTCCAAAGGCCATTTGTTTTATTATTACTATTATTATTATGTAACTTAAGAAGAACTGATTATGTTGGCCATCTGCATTTGCATTTATATAAACATATATCTATAAATATACATATATGCATATATATGTCTATAAGATGTTTTCCATGATAGAAAATTTGAATGTAAAGTTGGTCAATGATTTTCATTGTTGGTTATACTTTGCATTTGTGTTTGTGCTATTATGAAAACTTAATCATTCGGTAATTAAAAAAAAAGTATTTTTCTTTTTTATATATACAAGATTTTGCATCACAAATGATATTAACAAAAACAAATATTGCATGTATTTGTCAATGAAATTAACAAAAATAAAAATTGACCAATATTTTGGAGATTACACCATTGAAACTAAATAGCTACAATCTGTTTGAATTATATGACAATCTATCCTTTTTGAAAGAGATTTTTTCATTGATATATGAAAACTTCTATCTCCGAGTGAGAGAGGGTAGAGGATATTTTGGTTGAATTTTCACCCTAAAAGTATCATATATGTATTTCCCTAAAGGCAGATCCAACCTAGACCTATAAATGGGAAAGATTTCACAAACCGTTAATCCAATATCAAAATATTTGAGAACATTTTCCCGGCTCTTATATTTCTTATTATTTGAGATTGTACAAATGAAACATTCCAAAACAGTAAAATGTTTGAGTTCACTAATTTTATAACACATTGTTTTTTAATTAAAACTATACTCTAATAACCTATTTAAAATTTTGGTATTTTTCATTTTGATTAAAAATTTTACAAATGAGAAAATATTGTACAAATAGAACCTTTTTGTTTGTTTTTCCACAGTACAAAATCACATGCATATGGTGATGACACACTATATACAGTTTACTATATTTATGTGATCTTAAGCATCAACAATATTCCTTAACCAAATTTGGCGCCAAGTTTATTTGAACAGCTAAACTCACGTCCCATAGCAGAGATCTGTCGTATACCTTAAATGCACTTTAAATAGGGAAAAATATTAAAATAAAAATGAAAATGTACCTGCATTTTCATTCCATCCTCAGCCACCCAAAAATAGTCTTGAGAACTGAAAAAAGAGGGAAAAAAATTTCATGTTATCACTGAGCTGTTCTTCCCAATAAAATTTAGTTGACATAAAAACTACTAACGTCATAAATGTTCGGTTGGCTCTTCTGAACCACTAAGCCAAACGATGATTTTACCGTTTGTTTTCTAAGTTGAGTTTTTGAATCAACTGAAAGCATTGGGGAAGCACGGCCCATCAAAAAACTAGATAAAACGGTCATTGCGTCCAAAGGCCATTTGTTTTATTATTACTATTATTATTATGTAACTTAAGAAGAACTGATTATGTTGGCCATCTGCATTTGCATTTATATAAACATATATCTATAAATATACATATATGCATATATATGTCTATAAGATGTTTTCCATGATAGAAAATTTGAATGTAAAGTTGGTCAATGATTTTCATTGTTGGTTATACTTTCCATTTGTGTTTGTGCTATTATGATAACTTAATCATTCGGTAATTAAAAAAAAATTATTTTCCTTTTTTATATATACAAGATTTTGCATCACAAATGATATTAACAAAAACAAATATTGCATGTATTTGTTAATGAAATTAACAAAAATAAAAATTGACCAATATTTTGGAGATTACACCATTGAAACTAAATAGCTACAATCTGTTTGAATTATATGACAATCTATCCTTTTTGAAAGAGATTTTTTCATTGATATATGAAAACTTCTATCTCCGAGTGAGGGAGGGTAGAGGATATTTTGGTTGAATTTTCCCCCTAAAAGTTTTATATGGGTATTACCCTCAAGGCAGATCCAACCTAGACCTATAAATGGGTAAGATTTCACAAACCGTTAATCCAATATCAAAATATTTGAGAACATTTTCCCGACTCTTATATTCCTATTATTTGAGATTGTACAAATGAAACATTCCCAAACAGTTAAAAGTTTGAGTTCACTAATTTTATAACACATTGTTTTTTAATTAAAACTATACTCTAATAACCTATTTAAAATTTTGAGATTTTTTATTTTGATTAAAAATTTTACAAATAAGAAAATATTGTACAAATATAACCTTTTTGTTTGTTTTTCCACAGTACAAATTCACATGCATATGCTGATGACACACTATATACTGTTTACTATATTTATGTCATCTTAAGCATCAACCAATATTCCTTAACCAAATTTGGCGCCAAGTTTACTTGAACAGCTAAAGTCACGTCCCATAGCAGAGATCTGTTGTATACCTTAAATGCACTTTAAATAGGAAAAAATATTAAAATAAAAAAGAAAATGTACCTGCATTTTCATTCCATCCTCAGCGACCCAAAAATAGTATTTGAGAACTGAAAAAAGAGAGAAAAAAATTTCTGGTTACCACTGAGCTGTGCTTCCCAATATTTTCAGTTGACAGAAGAACTACTAACGGCAAAAATGTTCGGTTGGCTCTTCCGAACCACTAAGCAAAACGATGATTTTACCGTTTGTTTTCTAAGTTGAGTTTTTGAATCAACTGAAAGCATTGGGGAAGCACGGCCCATCAAAAAACTAGATAAAACGGTCATTGCGTCCAAAGGCCATTGGTTTTATTATTACTATTATTATTATGTAACTTAAGAAGAACTGATTATGTTGGCCATCTGCATTTGCATTTATATAAACATATATCTATAAATATACATATATGCATATATATGTCTATAAGATGTTTTCCATGATAGAAAATTTGAATGTAAAGTTGGTCAATGATTTTCATTGTTGGTTATACTTTCCACTTGTGTTTGTGCTATTATGATAACTTAATCTTTCGGTAATTAAAAAAAAAAGTATTTTCCTTTTTTATATATACAAGATTTTGCATCACAAATGATATTAACAAAAACAAATATTGCATGTATTTGTTAATGAAATTAACAAAAACAAAAATTGACCAATATTTTGGAGACTAAACCATTGAAACTAAATAGCTACAATCTGTTTGAATTATATGACAATCTATCCTTTTTGAAAGAGATTTTTTCATTGATATATGAAAACTTCTATCTCCGAGTGAGGGAGGGTAGAGGATATTTTGGTTGAATTTTCCCCCTAAAAGTTTTATATGGGTATTACCCTCAAGGCAGATCCAACCTAGACCTATATATGGGTAAGATTTCACAAACCGTTAATCCAATATCAAAATATTTGAGAACATTTTCCCGACTCTTATATTCCTATTATTTGAGATTGTACAAATGAAACATTCCCAAACAGTTAAAAGTTTGAGTTCACTAATTTTATAACACATTGTTTTTTAATTAAAACTATACTCTAATAACCTATTTAAAATTTTGATATTTTTCATTTTGATTGAAAATTTTACAAATGAGAAAATATTGTACAAATAGAACCTTTTTGTTTGTTTTTCCACAGTACAAAATCACATGCATATGGTGATGACACACTATATACAGTTTACTATATTTATGTGATCTTAAGCATCAACCAATATTCCTTAACCAAATTTGGCGCCAAGTTTATTTGAACAGCTAAACTCACGTCCCATAGCAGAGATCTGTTGTATACCTTAAATGCACTTTAAATAGGAAAAAATATTAAAATAAAAATGAAAATGTACCTGCATATTCATTCCATCCTCAGCCACCCAAAAATAGTCTTGAGAACTGAAAAAAGAGGGAAAAAAATTTCATGTTATCACTGAGCTGTGCTTCCCAATAAAATTTAGTTGACATAAGAACTACTAACGGCATAAATGTTCGGTTGGCTCTTCTGAACCACTAAGCCAAACGATGATTTTACCGTTTGTTTTCTAAGTTGAGTTTTTGAATCAACTGAAAGCATTGGGGAAGCACGGCCCATCAAAAAACTAGATAAAACGGTCATTGCGTCCAAAGGCCATTGGTTTTATTATTACTATTATTATTATGTAACTTAAGAAGAACTGATTATGTTGGCCATCTGCATTTGCATTTATATAAACATATATCTATAAATATACATATATGCATATATATGTCTATAAGATGTTTTCCATGATAGAAAATTTGAATGTAAAGTTGGTCAATGATTTTCATTGTTGGTTATACTTTCCATTTGTGTTTGTGCTATTATGATAACTTAATCATTCGGTAATTAAAAAAAAGTATTTTCCTTTTTTATATATACAAGATTTTGCATCACAAATGATATTAACAAAAACAAATATTGCATGTATTTGTTAATGAAATTAACAAAAACAAAAATTGACCAATATTTTGGAGACTACACCATTGAAACTAAATAGCTACAATTTGTTTGAATTATATGACAATCTATTCTTTTTGAAAGAGATTTTTTCATTGATATATGAAAACTTCTATCTCCGAGTGAGGGAGGGTAGAGGATATTTTGGTTGAATTTTCCCCCTAAAAGTTTTATATGGGTATTACCCTCAAGGCAGATCCAACCTAGACCTATAAATGGGTAAGATTTCACAAACCGTTAATCCAATATCAAAATATTTGAGAACATTTTCCCGACTCTTATATTCCTATTATTTGAGATTGTACAAATGAAACATTCCCAAACAGTTAAAATTTTGAGTTCACTAATTTTATAACACATTGTTTTTTAATTAAAACTATACTCTAATAACCTATTTAAAATTTTGATATTTTTCATTTTGATTGAAAATTTTACAAATGAGAAAATATTGTACAAATAGAACCTTTTTGTTTGTTTTTCCACAGTACAAAATCACATGCATATGGTGATGACACACTATATACAGTTTACTATATTTATGTGATCTTAAGCATCAACCAATATTCCTTAACCAAATTTGGCGCCAAGTTTATTTGAACAGCTAAACTCACGTCCCATAGCAGAGATCTGTTGTATACCTTAAATGCACTTTAAATAGGAAAAAATATTAAAATAAAAATGAAAATGTACCTGCATTTTCATTCCATCCTCAGCCACCCAAAAATAGTCTTGAGAACTGAAAAAAGAGGGAAAAAAATTTCATGTTATCACTAAGCTGTGCTTCCCAATAAAATTTAGTTGACATAAGAACTACTAACGGCATAAATGTTCGGTTGGCTCTTCTGAACCACTAAGCCAAACGATGATTTTACCGTTTGTTTTCTAAGTTGAGTTTTTGAATCAACTGAAAGCATTGGGGAAGCACGGCCCATCAAAAAACTAGATAAAACGGTCATTGCGTCCAAAGGCCATTGGTTTTATTATTACTATTATTATTATGTAACTTAAGAAGAACTGATTATGTTGGCCATCTGCATTTGCATTTATATAAACATATATCTATAAATATACATATATGCATATATATGTCTATAAGATGTTTTCCATGATAAAAAATTTGAATGTAAAGTTGGTCAATGATTTTCATTGTTGGTTATACTTTCCATTTGTGTTTGTGCTATTATGATAACTTAATCATTCGGTAATTAAAAAAAAATTATTTTCCTTTTTTATATATACAAGATTTTGCATCACAAATGATATTAACAAAAACAAATATTGCATGTATTTGTTAATGAAATTAACAAAAATAAAAATTGACAAATATTTTAGATATTACACCATTGAAACTAAATAGCTACAATCTGTTTGAATTATATGACAATCTATCCTTTTTGAAAGAGATTTTTTCATTGATATATGAAAACTTCTATCTCCGAGTGAGGGAGGGTAGAGGATATTTTGGTTGAATTTTCCCCCTAAAAGTATTTTATGGGTATTACCCTAAAGGCAGATCCAACCTAGACCTCTAAATGGGTAAGATTTCACAAACCGTTAATCCAATATCAAAATATTTGAGAACATTTTCCCGACTCTTATATTCCTATTATTTGAGATTGTACAAATGAAACATTCCCAAACAGTTAAAAGTTTGAGTTCACTAATTTTATAACACATTGTTTTTTAATTAAAACTATACTCTAATAACCTATTTAAAATTTTGATATTTTTCATTTTGATTAAAAATTTTACAAATAAGAAAATATTGTACAAATATAACCTTTTTGTTTGTTTTTCCACAGTACAAATTCACATGCATATGGTGATGACACACTATATACTGTTTACTATATTTATGTGATCTTAAGCATCAACCAATATTCCTTAACCAAATGTGGCGCCAAGTTTACTTGAACAGCTAAAGTCACGTCCCGTAGCAGAGATCTGTTGTATACCTTAAATGCACTTTAAATAGGAAAAAATATTAAAATAAAAAAGAAAATGTACCTGCATTTTCATTCCATCCTCAGCCACCAAAAAATAGTATTTGAGAACTGAAAAAAGAGAGAAAAAAATTTCTGGTTATCACTGAGCTGTGCTTCCCAATAATTTCAGTTGACAGAAGAACTACTAACGGCATAAATGTTCGGTTGGCTCTTCCGAACCACTAAGCCAAACGATGATTTTACCGTTTGTTTTCTAAGTTGAGTTTTTGAATCAACTGAAAGCATTGGGGAAGCACGGCCCATCAAAAAACTAGATAAAACGGTCATTGCGTCCAAAGGCCATTGGTTTTATTATTACTATTATTATTATGTAACTTAAGAAGAACTGATTATGTTGGCCATCTGCATTTGCATTTATATAAACATATATCTATAAATATACATATATGCATATATATGTCTATAAGATGTTTTCCATGATAGAAAATTTGAATGTAAAGTTGGTCAATGATTTTCATTGTTGGTTATACTTTCCATTTGTGTTTGTGCTATTATGATAACTTAATCATTCGGTAATTAAAAAAAAATTATTTTCCTTTTTTATATATACAAGATTTTGCATCACAAATGATATTAACAAAAACAAATATTGCATGTATTTGTTAATGAAATTAACAAAAATAAAAATTGACAAATATTTTAGATATTACACCATTGAAACTAAATAGCTACAATCTGTTTGAATTATATGACAATCTATCCTTTTTGAAAGAGATTTTTTCATTGATATATGAAAACTTCTATCTCCGAGTGAGGGAGGGTAGAGGATATTTTGGTTGAATTTTCCCCCTAAAAGTATTTTATGGGTATTACCCTAAAGGCAGATCCAACCTAGACCTCTAAATGGGTAAGATTTCACAAACCGTTAATCCAATATCAAAATATTTGAGAACATTTTCCCGACTCTTATATTCCTATTATTTGAGATTGTACAAATGAAACATTCCCAAACAGTTAAAAGTTTGAGTTCACTAATTTTATAACACATTGTTTTTTAATTAAAACTATACTCTAATAACCTATTTAAAATTTTGATATTTTTCATTTTGATTAAAAATTTTACAAATAAGAAAATATTGTACAAATATAACCTTTTTGTTTGTTTTTCCACAGTACAAATTCACATGCATATGGTGATGACACACTATATACTGTTTACTATATTTATGTGATCTTAAGCATCAACCAATATTCCTTAACCAAATGTGGCGCCAAGTTTACTTGAACAGCTAAAGTCACGTCCCGTAGCAGAGATCTGTTGTATACCTTAAATGCACTTTAAATAGGAAAAAATATTAAAATAAAAAAGAAAATGTACCTGCATTTTCATTCCATCCTCAGCCACCCAAAAATAGTATTTGAGAACTGAAAAAAGAGAGAAAAAAATTTCTGGTTATCACTGAGCTGTGCTTCCCAATAATTTCAGTTGACAGAAGAACTACTAACGGCAAAAATGTTCGGTTGGCTCTTCCGAACCACTAAGCAAAACGATGATTTTACCGTTTGTTTTCTAAGTTGAGTTTTTGAATCAACTGAAAGCATTGGGGAAGCACGGCCCATCAAAAAACTAGATAAAACGGTCATTGCGTCCAAAGGCCATTGGTTTTATTATTACTATTATTATTATGTAACTTAAGAAGAACTGATTATGTTGGCCATCTGCATTTGCATTTATATAAACATATATCTATAAATATACATATATGCATATATATGTCTATAAGATGTTTTCCATGATAGAAAATTTGAATGTAAAGTTGGTCAATGATTTTCATTGTTGGTTATACTTTCCATTTGTGTTTGTGCTATTATGATAACTTAATCATTCGGTAATTAAAAAAAAATTATTTTCCTTTTTTATATATACAAGATTTTGCATCACAAATGATATTAACAAAAACAAATATTGCATGTATTTGTTAATGAAATTAACAAAAATAAAAATTGACCAATATTTTGGAGATTACACCATTGAAACTAAATAGCTACAATCTGTTTGAATTATATGACAATCTATCCTTTTTGAAAGAGATTTTTTCATTGATATATGAAAACTTCTATCTCCGAGTGAGGGAGGGTAGAGGATATTTTGGTTGAATTTTCCCCCTAAAAGTTTTATATGGGTATTACCCTCAAGGCAGATCCAACCTAGACCTATAAATGGGTAAGATTTCACAAACCGTTAATCCAATATCGAAATATTTGAGAACATTTTCCCGACTCTTATATTCCTATTATTTGAGATTGTACAAATGAAACATTCCCAAACAGTTAAAAGTTTGAGTTCACTAATTTTATAACACATTGTTTTTTAATTAAAACTATACTCTAATAACCTATTTAAAATTTTGAGATTTTTTATTTTGATTAAAAATTTTACAAATAAGAAAATATTGTACAAATATAACCTTTTTGTTTGTTTTTCCACAGTACAAATTCACATGCATATGGTGATGACACACTATATACTGTGTACTATATTAATGTCATCTTAAGCATCAACCAATATTCCTTAACCAAATTTGGCGCCAAGTTTACTTGAACAGCTAAAGTCACGTCCCATAGCAGAGATCTGTTGTATACCTTAAATGCACTTTAAATAGGAAAAAATATTAAAATAAAAAAGAAAATGTATCTGCATTTTCATTCCATCCTCAGCCACCCAAAAATAGTATTTGAGAACTGAAAAAAGAGAGAAAAAAATTTCTGGTTATCACTGAGCTGTGCTTCCCAATAATTTCAGTTGACAGAAGAACTACTAACGGCAAAAATGTTCGGTTGGCTCTTCCGAACCACTAAGCAAAACGATGATTTTACCGTTTGTTTTCTAAGTTGAGTTTTTGAATCAACTGAAAGCATTGGGGAAGCACGGCCCATCAAAAAACTAGATAAAACGGTCATTGCGTCCAAAGGCCATTGGTTTTATTATTACTATTATTATTATGTAACTTAAGAAGAACTGATTATGTTGGCCATCTGCATTTGCATTTATATAAACATATATCTATAAATATACATATATGCATATATATGTCTATAAGATGTTTTCCATGATAGAAAATTTGAATGTAAAGTTGGTCAATGATTTTCATTGTTGGTTATACTTTCCATTTGTGTTTGTGCTATTATGATAACTTAATCATTCGGTAATTAAAAAAAAATTATTTTCCTTTTTTATATATACAAGATTTTGCATCACAAATGATATTAACAAAAACAAATATTGCATGTATTTGTTAATGAAATTAACAAAAATAAAAATTGACCAATATTTTGGAGATTACACCATTGAAACTAAATAGCTACAATCTGTTTGAATTATATGACAATCTATCCTTTTTGAAAGAGATTTTTTCATTGATATATGAAAACTTCTATCTCCGAGTGAGGGAGGGTAGAGGATATTTTGGTTTAATTTCCCCCCTAAAAGTATCATATGTGTATTTCCCTAAAGGCAGATACAACGTAGACCTATAAATGGGTAAGATTTCACAAACCGTTAATCCAATATCAAAATATTTGAGAACATTTTCCCGACTCTTATATTCCTATTATTTGAGATTGTACAAATGAAACATTCCCAAACAGTTAAAAGTTTGAGTTCACTAATTTTATAACACATTGTTTTTTAATTAAAACTATACTCTAATAACCTATTTAAAATTTTGAGATTTTTTATTTTGATTAAAAATTTTACAAATAAGAAAATATTGTACAAATATAACCTTTTTGTTTGTTTTTCCACAGTACAAATTCACATGCATATGGTGATGACACACTATATACTGTGTACTATATTTATGTGATCTTAAGCATCAACCAATATTCCTTAACCAAATTTGGCGCCAAGTTTACTTGAACAGCTAAAGTCACGTCCCATAGCAGAGATCTGTTGTATACCTTAAATGCACTTTAAATAGGAAAAAATATTAAAATAAAAAAGAAAATGTACCTGCATTTTCATTCCATCCTCAGCCACCCAAAAATAGTATTTGAGAACTAAAAAAAGAGAGAAAAAAATTTCTGGTTATCACTGAGCTGTGCTTCCCAATAATTTCAGTTGACAGAAGAACTACTAACGGCAAAAATGTTCGGTTGGCTCTTCCGAACCACTAAGCAAAACGATGATTTTACCGTTTGTTTTCTAAGTTGAGTTTTTGAATCAACTGAAAGCATTGGGGAAGCACGGCCCATCAAAAAACTAGATAAAACGGTCATTGCGTCCAAAGGCCATTGGTTTTATTATTACTATTATTATTATGTAACTTAAGAAGAACTGATTATGTTGGCCATCTGCATTTTTATTTATATAAACATATATCTATAAATATACATATATGCATATATATGTCTATAAGATGTTTTCCATGATAGAAAATTTGAATGTAAAGTTGGTCAATGATTTTCATTGTTGGTTATACTTTCCATTTGTGTTTGTGCTATTATGATAACTTAATCATTCGGTAATTAAAAAAAAATTATTTTCCTTTTTTATATATACAAGATTTTGCATCACAAATGATATTAACAAAAACAAATATTGCATGTATTTGTTAATGAAATTAACAAAAATAAAAATTGACCAATATTTTGGAGATTACACCATTGAAACTAAATAGCTACAATCTGTTTGAATTATATGACAATCTATCCTTTTTGAAAGAGATTTTTTCATTGATATATGAAAACTTCTATCTCCGAGTGAGGGAGGGTAGAGGATATTTTGGTTTAATTTCCCCCCTAAAAGTATCATATGTGTATTTCCCTAAAGGCAGATACAACGTAGACCTATAAATGGGTAAGATTTCACAAACCGTTAATCCAATATCAAAATATTTGAGAACATTTTCCCGACTCTTATATTCCTATTATTTGAGATTGTACAAATGAAACATTCCCAAACAGTTAAAAGTTTGAGTTCACTAATTTTATAACACATTGTTTTTTAATTAAAACTATACTCTAATAACCTATTTAAAATTTTGAGATTTTTTATTTTGATTAAAAATTTTACAAATAAGAAAATATTGTACAAATATAACCTTTTTGTTTGTTTTTCCACAGTACAAATTCACATGCATATGGTGATGACACACTATATACTGTGTACTATATTTATGTGATCTTAAGCATCAACCAATATTCCTTAACCAAATTTGGCGCCAAGTTTACTTGAACAGCTAAAGTCACGTCCCATAGCAGAGATCTGTTGTATACCTTAAATGCACTTTAAATAGGAAAAAATATTAAAATAAAAAAGAAAATGTACCTGCATTTTCATTCCATCCGCAGCCACCCAAAAATAGTATTTGAGAACTGAAAAAAGAGAGAAAAAAATTTCTGGTTATCACTGAGCTGTGCTTCCCAATAATTTCAGTTGACAGAAGAACTACTAACGGCAAAAATGTTCGGTTGGCTCTTCCGAACCACTAAGCAAAACGATGATTTTACCGTTTGTTTTCTAAGTTGAGTTTTTGAATCAACTGAAAGCATTGGGGAAGCACGGCCCATCAAAAAACTAGATAAAACGGTCATTGCGTCCAAAGGCCATTGGTTTTATTATTACTATTATTATTATGTAACTTAAGAAGAACTGATTATGTTGGCCATCAGCATTTGCATTTATATAAACATATATCTATAAATATGCATTTATATGTCTATAAGATGTTTTCCATGATAGAAAATTTGAATGTAAAGTTGGTCAATGATTTTCATTGTTGGTTATACTTTCCATTTGTGTTTGTGCTATTATGATAACTTAATCATTCGGTAATTAAAAAAAAATTATTTTCCTTTTTTATATATACAAGATTTTGCATCACAAATGATATTAACAAAAACAAATATTGCATGTATTTGTTAATGAAATTAACAAAAATAAAAATTGACCAATATTTTGGAGATTACACCATTGAAACTAAATAGCTACAATCTGTTTGAATTATATGACAATCTATCCTTTTTGAAAGAGATTTTTTCATTGATATATGAAAACTTCTATCTCCGAGTGAGGGAGGGTAGAGGATATTTTGGTTTAATTTCCCCCCTAAAAGTATCATATGTGTATTTCCCTAAAGGCAGATACAACGTAGACCTATAAATGGGTAAGATTTCACAAACCGTTAATCCAATATCAAAATATTTGAGAACATTTTCCCGACTCTTATATTCCTATTATTTGAGATTGTACAAATGAAACATTCCCAAACAGTTAAAAGTTTGAGTTCACTAATTTTATAACACATTGTTTTTTAATTAAAACTATACTCTAATAACCTATTTAAAATTTTGAGATTTTTTATTTTGATTAAAAATTTTACAAATAAGAAAATATTGTACAAATATAACCTTTTTGTTTGTTTTTCCACAGTACAAATTCACATGCATATGGTGATGACACACTATATACTGTGTACTATATTTATGTGATCTTAAGCATCAACCAATATTCCTTAACCAAATTTGGCGCCAAGTTTACTTGAACAGCTAAAGTCACGTCCCATAGCAGAGATCTGTTGTATACCTTAAATGCACTTTAAATAGGAAAAAATATTAAAATAAAAAAGAAAATGTACCTGCATTTTCATTCCATCCGCAGCCACCCAAAAATAGTATTTGAGAACTGAAAAAAGAGAGAAAAAAATTTCTGGTTATCACTGAGCTGTGCTTCCCAATAATTTCAGTTGACAGAAGAACTACTAACGGCAAAAATGTTCGGTTGGCTCTTCCGAACCACTAAGCAAAACGATGATTTTACCGTTTGTTTTCTAAGTTGAGTTTTTGAATCAACTGAAAGCATTGGGGAAGCACGGCCCATCAAAAAACTAGATAAAACGGTCATTGCGTCCAAAGGCCATTGGTTTTATTATTACTATTATTATTATGTAACTTAAGAAGAACTGATTATGTTGGCCATCTGCATTTGCATTTATATAAACATATATCTATAAATATGCATTTATATGTCTATAAGATGTTTTCCATGATAGAAAATTTGAATGTAAAGTTGGTCAATGATTTTCATTGTTGGTTATACTTTCCATTTGTGTTTGTGCTATTATGATAACTTAATCATTCGGTAATTAAAAAAAAATTATTTTCCTTTTTTATATATACAAGATTTTGCATCACAAATGATATTAACAAAAACAAATATTGCATGTATTTGTTAATGAAATTAACAAAAATAAAAAAAATTGACCAATATTTTGGATATTACACCATTGAAACTAAATAGCTACAATCTGTTTGAATTATATGACAATCTATCCTTTTTGAAAGAGATTTTTTCATTGATATATGAAAACTTCTATCTCCGAGTGAGGGAGGGTAGAGGATATTTTGGTTGAATTTTCCCCCTAAAAGTATTTTATGGGTATTACCCTAAAGGCAGATCCAACCTAGACCTCTAAATGGGTAAGATTTCACAAACCGTTAATCCAATATCAAAATATTTGAGAACATTTTCCCGACTCTTATATTCCTATTATTTGAGATTGTACAAATGAAACATTCCCAAACAGTTAAAAGTTTGAGTTCACTAATTTTATAACACATTGTTTTTTAATTAAAACTATACTCTAATAACCTCTTTAAAATTTTGATATTTTTCATTTTGATTAAAAATTTTACAAATAAGAAAATATTGTACAAATATAACCTTTTTGTTTGTTTTACCACAGTACAAATTCACATGCATATGGTGATGACACACTATATACTGTTTACTATATTTATGTGATCTTAAGCATCAACCAATATTCCTTAACCAAATGTGGCGCCAAGTTTACTTGAACAGCTAAAGTCACGTCCCGTAGCAGAGATCTGTTGTATACCTTAAATGCACTTTAAATAGGAAAAAATATTAAAATAAAAAAGAAAATGTACCTGCATTTTCATTCCATCCTCAGCCACCCAAAAATAGTATTTGAGAACTGAAAAAAGAGAGAAAAAAATTTCTGGTTATCACTGAGCTGTGCTTCCCAATAATTTCAGTTGACAGAAGAACTACTAACGGCAAAAATGTTCGGTTGGCTCTTCCGAACCACTAAGCAAAACGATGATTTTACCGTTTGTTTTCTAAGTTGAGTTTTTGAATCAACTGAAAGCATTGGGGAAGCACGGCCCATCAAAAAACTAGATAAAACGGTCATTGCGTCCAAAGGCCATTGGTTTTATTATTACTATTATTATTATGTAACTTAAGAAGAACTGATTATGTTGGCCATCTGCATTTGCATTTATATAAACATATATCTATAAATATACATATATGCATATATATGTCTATAAGATGTTTTCCATGATAGAAAATTTGAATGTAAAGTTGGTCAATGATTTTCATTGTTGGTTATACTTTCCATTTGTGTTTGTGCTATTATGATAACTTAATCATTTGGTAATTAAAAAAAAATTATTTTCCTTTTTTATATATACAAGGTTTTGCATCACAAATGATATTAACAAAAATAAATATTGCATGTATTTGTTAATGAAATTAACAAAAATAAAAATTGACCAATATTTTGGAGATTACACCATTGAAACTAAATAGCTACAATCTGTTTGAATTATATGACAATCTATCCTTTTTGAAAGAGATTTTTTCATTGATATATGAAAACTTCTATCTCCGAGTGAGGGAGGGTAGAGGATATTTTGGTTGAATTTTCCCCCTAAAAGTTTTATATGGGTATTACCCTCAAGGCAGATCCAACCTAGACCTATAAATGGGTAAGATTTCACAAACCGTTAATCCAATATCAAAATATTTGAGAACATTTTCCCGACTGTTATATTCCTATTATTTGAGATTGTACAAATGAAACATTCCCAAACAGTTAAAAGTTTGAGTTCACTAATTTTATAACACATTGTTTTTTAATTAAAACTATACTCTAATAACCTATTTAAAATTTTGAGATTTTTTATTTTGATTAAAAATTTTACAAATAAGAAAATATTGTACAAATAGAACCTTTTTGTTTGTTTTTCCACAGTACAAAATCACATGCATATGGTGATGACACACTATATACAGTTTACTATATTTATGTGATCTTAAGCATCAACCAATATTCCTTAACCAAATTTGGCGCCAAGTTTACTTGAACAGCTAAAGTCACGTCCCATAGCAGAGATCTGTTGTATACCTTAAATGCACTTTAAATAGGAAAAAATATTAAAATAAAAAAGAAAATGTACCTGCATTTTCATTCCATCCTCAGCCACCCAAAAATAGTATTTGAGAACTGAAAAAAGAGAGAAAAAAATTTCTGGTTATCACTGAGCTGTGCTTCCCAATAATTTTAGTTGATAGAAGAACTACTAACGGCAAAAATGTTCGGTTGGCTCTTCCGAACCACTAAGCAAAACGATGATTTTACCGTTTGTTTTCTAAGTTGCGTTTTTGAATCAACTGAAAGCATTGGGGAAGCACGGCCCATCAAAAAACTAGATAAAACGGTCATTGCGTCCAAAGGCCATTGGTTTTATTATTACTATTATTATTATGTAACTTAAGAAGAACTGATTATGTTGGCAATCTGCATTTGCATTTATATAAACATATATCTATAAATATGCATTTATATGTCTATAAGATGTTTTCCATGATAGAAAATTTGAATGTAAAGTTGGTCAATGATTTTCATTGTTGGTTATACTTTCCACTTGTGTTTGTGCTATTATGATAACTTAATCATTCGGTAATTAAAAAAAAAAGTATTTTTCTTTTTTATATATACAAGATTTTGCATCACAAATGATATTAACAAAAACAAATATTGCATGTATTTGTTAATGAAATTAACAAAAACAAAAATTGACCAATATTTTGGAGACTACACCATTGAAACTAAATAGCTACAATCTGTTTGAGTTATATGACAATCTATCCTTTTTGAAAGATATTTTTTCATTGATATATGAAAACTTCTATCTCCGAGTGAGAGAGGGTAGAGGATATTTTGGTTGAATTTTCCCCCTAAAAGTATCATATGTGTATTTCCCTAAAGGCAGATCCAACCTAGACCTATAAATGGGTAAGATTTCACAAACCGTTAATCCAATATCAAAATATTTGAGAACATTTTCCCGGCTCTTATATTTCCTATTATTTGAGATTGTACAAATGAAACATTCCAAAACAGTAAAAAGTTTGTGTTCATTAATTTTATAACAGATTGTTTTTTAATTAAAACTAAACTCTAATACCTATTTAAAATTTTGATATTTTTCATTTTGATTAAAAATTTTACAAATGAGAAAATATTGTACAAATATAACCTTTTTTTTTGTTTTTCCACAGTACAAATTCACATGCATATGGTGATGACACACTATATACTGTTTACTATATTTATGTGATCTTAAGCATCAACCAATATTCCTTAACCAAATTTGGCGCCAAGTTTACTTGAACAGCTAAAGTCACGTCCCATAGCAGGGATCTGTTGTATACCTTAAATGCTCTTTAAATGGGTAAAAAAATTAAAAATAAAAATGAAAATGTACCTGCATTTTCATTCCATCCTCAGCCACCCAAATATAGTCTTTGAAAACTGAAAAAAGAGAGAAAAAAATTTCTGGTTATCACTGAGCTGTGCTTCCCAATAATTTCAGTTGACAGAAGAACTACTAATGGCAAAAATGTTCGGTTGGCTCTTCCGAACCACTAAGCCAAACGATTATTTTACCGTTTGTTTTCTAAGTTGAGTTTTTGAATCAACTCAAAGCATTGGGGAAGCACGGCCCATCAAAAAACTTGATAAAACGGTCATTGCGTCCAAAGGCCATTTGTTTTATTATTACTATTATTATTATGTAACTTAAGAAGAACTGATTATGTTGGCCATCTGCATATGCAGTTATATAAACATATCTATATATATATATGCATATATATGTCTATAACATGTTTTCCATGATAGAAAATTTGAATGTAAAGTTGGTCAATGATTTTCATTGTTGGTTATACTTTCCATTTGCGTTTGTGCTATTATGAAAACTTAATCATTCGGTAATTAAAAAAAAAGTATTTTCCTTTTTTATATATACAAGATTTTGCATCACAAATGATATTAACAAAAACAAATATTGCATGTATTTGTTAATGAAATTAACAAAAACAAAAATTGACCAATATTTTGGAGACTACACCATTGAAACTAAATAGCTACAATCTGTTTGAATTATATGACAATCTATCCTTTTTGAAAGAGATTTTTTCATTGATATATGAAAACATCTATCTCCGAGTGAGAGAGGGTAGAGGATATTTTGGTTGAATTTTCACCCTAAAAGTATCATATATGTATTTCCCTAAAGGCAGATCCAACCTAGACCTATAAATGGGTAAGATTTCACAAACCGTTAATCCAATATCAAAATATTTGAGAACATTTTCCCGGCTCTTATATTTCTTATTATTTGAGATTGTACAAATGAAACATTCCAAAACAGTAAAATGTTTGAGTTCACTAATTTTATAACACATTGTTTTTTAATTAAAACTATACTCTAATAACCTATTTAAAATTTTGATATTTTTCATTTTGATTAAAAATTTTACAAATGAGAAAATATTGTACAAATAGAACCTTTTTGTTTGTTTTTCCACAGTACAAAATCACATGCATATGGTGATGACACACTATATACAGTTTACTATATTTATGTGATCTTAAGCATCAACCAATATTCCTTAACCAAATTTGGCGCCAAGTTTATTTGAACAGCTAAACTCACGTCCCATAGCAGAGATCTGTTGTATACCTTAAATGCACTTTAAATAGGAAAAAATATTAAAATAAAAATGAAAATGTACCTGCATTTTCATTCCATCCTCAGCCACCCAAAAATAGTCTTGAGAACTGAAAAAAGTGGGAAAAAAATTTCATGTTATCACTGAGCTGTGCTTCCCAATAAAATTTAGTTGACATAAGAACTACTAACGGCATAAATGTTCGGTTGGCTCTTCTGAACCACTAAGCCAAACGATGATTTTACCGTTTGTTTTCTAAGTTGAGTTTTTGAATCAACTGAAAGCATTGGGGAAGCACGGCCCATCAAAAAACTAGATAAAACGGTCATTGCGTCCAAAGGCCATTGGTTTTATTATTACTATTATTATTATGTAACTTAAGAAGAACTGATTATGTTGGCCATCTGCATTTGCATTTATATAAACATATATCTATAAATATACATATATGCATATATATGTCTATAAGATGTTTTCCATGATAGAAAATTTGAATGTAAAGTTGGTCAATGATTTTCATTGTTGGTTATACTTTCCATTTGTGTTTGTGCTATTATGATAACTTAATCATTCGGTAATTAAAAAAAAATTATTTTCCTTTTTTATATATACAAGATTTTGCATCACAAATGATATTAACAAAAACAAATATTGCATGTATTTGTTAATGAAATTAACAAAAATAAAAATTGACCAATATTTTGGAGATTACACCATTGAAACTAAATAGCTACAATCTGTTTGAATTATATGACAATCTATCCTTTTTGAAGGAGATTTTTTCATTGATATATGAAAACTTCTATCTCCGAGTGAGGGAGGGTAGAGGATATTTTGGTTGAATTTTCCCCCTAAAAGTATTATATGGGTATTACCCTCAAGGCAGATCCAACCTAGACCTATAAATGGGTAAGATTTCACAAACCGTTAATCCAATATCAAAATATTTGAGAACATTTTCCCGACTCGTATATTCCTATTATTTGAGATTGTACAAATGAAACATTCCCAAACATGTAAAAGTTTGAGTTCACTAATTTTATAACACATTGTTTTTTAATTAAAACTATACTCTAATAACCTATTTAAAATTTTGATATTTTTCATTTTGATTAAAAATTTTACAAATAAGAAAATATTGTACAAATATAACCTTTTTGTTTGTTTTTCACATGCATATGGTGATGACACACTATATACTGTTTACTATATTTATGTGATCTTAAGCATCAACCAATATTCCTTAACCAAATGTGGCGCCAAGTTTACTTGAACAGCTAAAGTCACGTCCCGTAGCAGAGATCTGTTGTATACCTTAAATGCACTTTAAATTGGAAAAAATATTAAAATAAAAATGAAAATGTACCTGCATTTTCATTCCATCCTCAGCCACCCAGAAATAGTATTTGAGAACTGAAAAAAGAGAGAAAAAAATTTCTGGTTATCACTGAGCTGTGCTTCCCAATAATTTCAGTTGACAGAAGAACTACTAACGACAAAAATGTTTGGTTGGCTCTTCCGAACCATTAAGCAAAACGATGATTTTACCGTTTGTTTTCTAAGTTGAGTTTTTGAATCAACTGAAAGCATTGGGGAAGCACGGCCCATCAAAAAACTAGATAAAACGGTCATTGCGTCCAAAGGCCATTGGTTTTATTATTACTATTATTATTATGTAACTTAAGAAGAACTGATTATGTTGGCCATCTGCATTTGCATTTATATAAACATATATCTATAAATATGCATATATATGTCTATAAGATGTTTTCCATGATAGAAAATTTGAATGTAAAGTTGGTCAATGATTTACATTGTTGGTTATACTTTCCACTTGTGTTTGTGCTATTATGATAACTTAATCATTCGGTAATTAAAAAAAAAAGTATTTTCCTTTTTTATATATACAAGATTTTGCATCACAAATGATATTAACAAAAACAAATATTGCATGTATTTGTTAATGAAATTAACAAAAACAAAAATTGACCAATATTTTGGAGACTACACCATTGAAACTAAATAGCTACAATCTGTTTGAATTATATGACAATCTATCCTTTTTGAAAGATATTTTTTCATTGATATATGAAAACTTCTATCTCCGAGTGAGAGAGGGTAGAGGATATTTTTGTTGAATTTTCCCCCTAAAAGTTTCATATGTGTATTTCCCTCAAGGCAGATCCAACCTAGACCTATTACTGGGTAAGATTTCACAAACCGTTAATCCAATATCAAAATATTTGAGAACATTTTTCCGGCTCTTATATTTCCTATTATTTGAGATTGTACAAATGAAACATTCCAAAACAGTTAAAAGTTTGAGTTCACTAATTTTATAACACATTGTTTTTTAATTAAAACTATACTCTAATAACCTATTTAAAATTTTGATATTTTTCATTTTGATTAAAAATTTTACAAATGAGATAATATTGTACAAATATAACCTTTTTGTTTGTTTTTCCACAGTACAAATTCACATGCATATGGTGATGACACACTATATACTGTTTACTATATTTATGTGATCTTAAGCATCAACCAATATTCCTTAACCAAATTTGGCGCCAAGTTTACTTGAACAGCTAAAGTCACGTCCCATAGCAGAGATCTGTTGTATACCTTAAATGCACTTTAAATAGGAAAAAATATTAAAATAAAAATGAAAATGTACCTGCATTTTCATTCCATCCTCAGCCACCCAAAAATAGTATTTGAGAACTGAAAAAAGAGAGAAAAAAATTTCTGGTTATCACTGAGCTGTGCTTCCCAATAATTTCAGTTGACAGAAGAACTACTAACGGCAAAAATGTTCGGTTGGCCCTTCCGAACCACTAAGCAAAACGATGATTTTACCGTTTGGTTTCTAAGTTGAGTTTTTGAATCAACTGAAAGCATTTGGGAAGCACGGCCCATCAAAAAACTAGATAAAACGGTCATTGCGTCCAAAGGCCATTGGTTTTATTATTACTATTATTATTATGTAACTTAAGAAGAACTGATTATGTTGGCCATCTGCATTTGCATTTATATAAACATATATCTATAAATATGCATATATATGTCTATAAGATGTTTTCCATGATAGAAAATTTGAATGTAAAGTTGGTCAATGATTTTCATTGTTGGTTATACTTTCCACTTGTGTTTGTGCTATTATGATAACTTAATCATTCGGTAATTAAAAAAAAAAGTATTTTCCTTTTTTATATATACAAGATTTTGCATCACAAATGATATTAACAAAAACAAATATTGCATGTATTTGTTAATGAAATTAACAAAAATAAAAATTGACCAATATTTTGGAGACTACACCATTGAAACTAAATAGCTACAATCTGTTTGAATTATATGACAATCTATCCTTTTTGAAAGATATTTTTTCATTGATATATGAAAACTTCTATCTCCGAGTGAGAGAGGGTAGAGGATATTTTTGTTGAATTTTCCCCCTAAAAGTTTCATATGTGTATTTCCCTCAAGGCAGATCCAACCTAGACCTATTACTGGGTAAGATTTCACAAACCGTTAATCCAATATCAAAATATTTGAGAACATTTTTCCGGCTCTTATATTTCCTATTATTTGAGATTGTACAAATGAAACATTCCAAAACAGTTAAAAGTTTGAGTTCACTAATTTTATAACACATTGTTTTTTAATTAAAATTATACTCTAATAACCTATTTAAAATTTTGATATTTTTCATTTTGATTAAAAATTTTACAAAGGAGAAAATATTGTACAAATATAACCTTTTTGTTTGTTTTCCCACAGTACAAATTCACATGCATATGGTGATTACACACTATATAATGTTTACTATATTTATGTGATCTTAAGCATCAACCAATATTCCTTAACCAAATTTGGCACCAAGTTTACTTGAACAGCTAAAGTCACGTCCCATAGCAGAGATCTGTTGTATACCTTAAATGCACTTTAAATAGGAAAAAATATTAAAATAAAAATGAAAATGTACCTGCATTTTCATTCCATCCTCAGCCACCCAAAAATAGTATTTGAGAACTGAAAAAAGAGAGAAAAAAATTTCTGGTTATCACTGAGCTGTGCTTCCCAATAATTTCAGTTGACAGAAGAACTACTAACGGCAAAAATGTTCGGTTGGCTCTTCCGAACCACTAAGCAAAACGATGATTTTACCGTTTGTTTTCTAAGTTGAGTTTTTGAATCAACTGAAAGCATTGGGGAAGCACGGCCCATCAAAAAACTAGATAAAACGGTCATTGCGTCCAAAGGCCATTGGTTTTATTATTACTATTATTATTATGTAACTTAAGAAGAACTGATTATGTTGGCCATCTGCATTTGCATTTATATAAACATATATCTATAAATATGCATATATATGTCTATAAGATGTTTTCCATGATAGAAAATTTGAATGTAAAGTTGGTCAATGATTTTCATTGTTGGTTATACTTTCCACTTGTGTTTGTGCTATTATGATAACTTAATCATTCGGTAATTAAAAAAAAAATATTTTCCTTTTTTATATATACAAGATTTTGCATCACAAATGATATTAACAAAAACAAATATTGCATGTATTTGTTAATGAAATTAACAAAAACAAAAATTGACCAATATTTTGGAGACTACACCATTGAAACTAAATAGCTACAATCTGTTTGAATTATATGACAATCTATCCTTTTTGAAAGATATTTTTTCATTGATATATGAAAACTTCTATCTCCGAGTGAGAGAGGGTAGAGGATATTTTTGTTGAATTTTCCCCCTAAAAGTTTCATATGTGTATTTCCATCAAGGCAGATCCAACCTAGACCTATTACTGGGTAAGATTTCACAAACCGTTAATCCAATATCAAAATATTTGAGAACATTTTTCCGGCTCTTATATTTCCTATTATTTGAGATTGTACAAATGAAACATTCCAAAACAGTTAAAAGTTTGAGTTCACTAATTTTATAACACATTGTTTTTTAATTAAAACTATACTCTAATAACCTATTTAAAATTTTGATATTTTTCATTTTGATTAAAAATTTTACAAATGAGAAAATATTGTACAAATATAACCTTTTTGTTTGTTTTTCCACAGTACAAAATCACATGCATATGGTGATGACACACTATATACAATTTAATATATTTATGTGATCTTAAGCATCAACCAATATTTCTAACCAAATTTGGCACCAAGTTTACTTGAACAGCTAAAGTCACGTCCCATAGCAGAGATCTGTTGTATACCTTAAATGCACTTTAAATAGGAAAAAATATTAAAATAAAAATGAAAATGTACCTGCATTTTCATTCCATCCTCAGCCACCCAAAAATAGTCTTTGAGAACTGAAAAAAGAGGGAAAAAAATTTCTGGTTATCACTGAGTTGTGCTTCCCAATAATTTCAGTTGACAGAAGAACTACTAATGGCAAAAATGTTCGGCTGGCTCTTCCGAACCACTAAGCCAAACGATGATTTTACAGTTAGTTTACTAAGTTGAGTTTTTGAATCAACTGAAAGCATTTGGGAAGCACGGCCCATCAAAAAACTAGATAAAACAGTCATTGCGTCCAAAGGCCATTGGTTTTATTATTACTATTATTATTATGTAACTTAAGAAGAACTGATTATGTTGGCCATCTGCATTTGCATTTATATACACATATCTATAAATATATATATATATGCATATATATGTCTATAACATGTTTTCCATGATAGAAAATTTGAATGTAAAGTTGGTCAATGATTTTCATTGTAGGTTATACTTTCCATTTGTGTTTGTGCTATTATGATAACTTAATCATTCGGTAATTAAAAAAAAAAGTATTTTCCTTTTTTATATATACAAGATTTTGCATCACAAATGATATTAACAAAAACAAATATTGCATGTATTTGTTAATGAAATTAACAAAAACAAAAATTGACCAATATTTTTGAGACTACACCATTGAAACTAAATAGCTACAATTTGTTTGAATTATATGACAATCTATCCTTTTTGAAAGAGATTTTTTCATTGATATATGAAAACTTCTATCTCCGAGTGAGAGAGGGTAAAGGATATTTTGGTTGAATTTTCCCACTAAAAGTATCATATGTGTATTTCCCTAAAGGCAGATCCAACCTAGACCTATAAATGGGTAAGATTTCACAAACCGTTAATCCAATATCAAAATATTTGAGAACAATTTCCCGACTCTTATATTTCCTACTATTTGAGATTGTACAAATGAAACATTCCAAAACAGTTAAAAGTTTGAGTTCACTAATTTTATAACACATTGTTTTTTAATTAAAACTATACTCTAATAACCTATTTAAAATTTTGATATTTTTCATTTTGATTAAAAATTTTACAAATGAGAAAATATTGTACAAATAGAACCTTTTTGTTTGTTTTTCCACAGTACAAAATCACATGCATATGGTGATGACACACTATATACAATTTAATATATTTATGTGATCTTAAGCATCAACCAATATTTCTAACCAAATTTGGCACCAAGTTTACTTGAACAGCTAAAGTCACGTCCCATAGCAGAGATCTGTTGTATACCTTAAATGCACTTTAAATAGGAAAAAATATTAAAATAAAAATGAAAATGTACCTGCATTTTCATTCCATCCTCAGCCACCCAAAAATAGTATTTGAGAACTGAAAAAAGAGAGAAAAAAATTTCTGGTTATCACTGAGCTGTGCTTCCCAATAATTTCAGTTGACAGAAGAACTACTAACGGCAAAAATGTTCGGTTGGCTCTTCCGAACCACTAAGCAAAACGATGATTTTACCGTTTGTTTTCTAAGTTGAGTTTTTGAATCAACTGAAAGCATTGGGGAAGCACGGCCCATCAAAAAACTAGATAAAACGGTCATTGCGTCCAAAGGCCATTGGTTTTATTATTACTATTATTATTATGTAACTTAAGAAGAACTGATTATGTTGGCCATCTGCATTTGCATTTATATAAACATATATCTATAAATATGCATATATATGTCTATAAGATGTTTTCCATGATAGAAAATTTGAATGTAAAGTTGGTCAATGATTTTCATTGTTGGTTATACTTTCCACTTGTGTTTGTGCTATTATGATAACTTAATCATTCGGTAATTAAAAAAAAAATATTTTCCTTTTTTATATATACAAGATTTTGCATCACAAATGATATTAACAAAAACAAATATTGCATGTATTTGTTAATGAAATTAACAAAAACAAAAATTGACCAATATTTTGGAGACTACACCATTGAAACTAAATAGCTACAATCTGTTTGAATTATATGACAATCTATCCTTTTTGAAAGATATTTTTTCATTGATATATGAAAACTTCTATCTCCGAGTGAGAGAGGGTAGAGGATATTTTTGTTGAATTTTCCCCCTAAAAGTTTCATATGTGTATTTCCATCAAGGCAGATCCAACCTAGACCTATTACTGGGTAAGATTTCACAAACCGTTAATCCAATATCAAAATATTTGAGAACATTTTTCCGGCTCTTATATTTCCTATTATTTGAGATTGTACAAATGAAACATTCCAAAACAGTTAAAAGTTTGAGTTCACTAATTTTATAACACATTGTTTTTTAATTAAAACTATACTCTAATAACCTATTTAAAATTTTGATATTTTTCATTTTGATTAAAAATTTTACAAATGAGAAAATATTGTACAAATATAACCTTTTTGTTTGTTTTTCCACAGTACAAAATCACATGCATATGGTGATGACACACTATATACAATTTAATATATTTATGTGATCTTAAGCATCAACCAATATTTCTAACCAAATTTGGCACCAAGTTTACTTGAACAGCTAAAGTCACGTCCCATAGCAGAGATCTGTTGTATACCTTAAATGCACTTTAAATAGGAAAAAATATTAAAATAAAAATGAAAATGTACCTGCATTTTCATTCCATCCTCAGCCACCCAAAAATAGTCTTTGAGAACTGAAAAAAGAGGGAAAAAAATTTCTGGTTATCACTGAGTTGTGCTTCCCAATAATTTCAGTTGACAGAAGAACTACTAATGGCAAAAATGTTCGGCTGGCTCTTCCGAACCACTAAGCCAAACGATGATTTTACCGTTAGTTTACTAAGTTGAGTTTTTGAATCAACTGAAAGCATTTGGGAAGCACGGCCCATCAAAAAACTAGATAAAACGGTCATTGCGTCCAAAGGCCATTGGTTTTATTATTACTATTATTATTATGTAACTTAAGAAGAACTGATTATGTTGGCCATCTGCATTTGCATTTATATACACATATCTATAAATATATATATATATGCATATATATGTCTATAACATGTTTTCCATGATAGAAAATTTGAATGTAAAGTTGGTCAATGATTTTCATTGTAGGTTATACTTTCCATTTGTGTTTGTGCTATTATGATAACTTAATCATTCGGTAATTAAAAAAAAAAGTATTTTCCTTTTTTATATATACAAGATTTTGCATCACAAATGATATTAACAAAAACAAATATTGCATGTATTTGTTAATGAAATTAACAAAAACAAAAATTGACCAATATTTTTGAGACTACACCATTGAAACTAAATAGCTACAATTTGTTTGAATTATATGACAATCTATCCTTTTTGAAAGAGATTTTTTCATTGATATATGAAAACTTCTATCTCCGAGTGAGAGAGGGTAAAGGATATTTTGGTTGAATTTTCCCACTAAAAGTATCATATGTGTATTTCCCTAAAGGCAGATCCAACCTAGACCTATAAATGGGTAAGATTTCACAAACCGTTAATCCAATATCAAAATATTTGAGAACAATTTCCCGACTCTTATATTTCCTACTATTTGAGATTGTACAAATGAAACATTCCAAAACAGTTAAAAGTTTGAGTTCACTAATTTTATAACACATTGTTTTTTAATTAAAACTATACTCTAATAACCTATTTAAAATTTTGATATTTTTCATTTTGATTAAAAATTTTACAAATGAGAAAATATTGTACAAATAGAACCTTTTTGTTTGTTTTTCCACAGTACAAAATCACATGCATATGGTGATGACACACTATATACAATTTAATATATTTATGTGATCTTAAGCATCAACCAATATTTCTAACCAAATTTGGCACCAAGTTTACTTGAACAGCTAAAGTCACGTCCCATAGCAGAGATCTGTTGTATACCTTAAATGCACTTTAAATAGGAAAAAATATTAAAATAAAAATGAAAATGTACCTGCATTTTCATTCCATCCTCAGCCACCCAAAAATAGTCTTTGAGAACTGAAAAAAGAAGGAAAAAAAATTCTGGTTATCACTGAGCTGCGCTTCCCAATAATTTAAGTTGACAGAAGAACTACTAATGGCAAAAATGTTCGGTTGGCTCTTCCAAACCACTAAGCCAAACGATGATTTTACCGTTAGTTTTCTAAGTTGACTTTTTGAATCAACTGAAAGCATTTGGAAAGCACGGCCCATCAAAAAACTAGATAAAACGGTCATTGCGTCCAAAGGCCATTGGTTTTATTATTACTATTATTATTATGTAACTTAAGAAGAACTGATTATGTTGGCCATCTGCATTTGCATTTATATACACATATCTATAAATATATATATATATATATATATATATATATATGCATATATATGTCTATAACATGTTTTCCATGATAGAAAATTTGAATGTAAAGTTGGTCAATGATTTTCATTGTAGGTTATACTTTCCATTTGTGTTTGTGCTATTATGATAACTTGATCATTCGGTAATTAAAAAAAAAAGTATTTTCCTTTTTTATATATACAAGATTTTGCATCACAAATGATATTAACAATAACAAATATTGCATGTATTTGTTAATGAAATTAACAAAAACAAAAATTAACCAATATTTTGGAGACTACACCATTGAAACTAAATAGCTACAATCTGTTTGAATTATATGACAATCTATCCTTTTTGAAAGATATTTTTTCATTGATATATGAAAACTTCTATCTTCGAGTGAGAGAGGGTAGAGGATATTTTTGTTGAATTTTCCCCCTAAAAGTTTCATATGTGTATTTCCCTCAAGGCAGATCCAACCTAGACCTATTACTGGGTAAGATTTCACAAACCGTTAATCCAATATCAAAATATTTGAGAACATTTTTCCGGCTCTTATATTTCCTATTATTTTAGATTGTACAAATGAAACATTCCAAAACAGTTAAAAGTTTGAGTTCACTAATTTTATAACACATTGTTTTTTAATTAAAACTATACTCTAATAACCTATTTAAAATTTTGATATTTTTCATTTTGATTAAAAATTTTACAAATGAGAAAATATTGTACAAATATAACCTTTTTGTTTGTTTTTCCACAATACAAATTCACATGCATATGGTGATGACACACTATATATTGTTTACTATATTTATGTGATCTTAAGCATCAACCAATATTCCTTAACAAAATTTGTCGCCAAGTTTACTTGAACAGCTAAAGTCATGTCCCGTAGCAGAATCTGTTGTATACCTTAAATGCTCTTTAAATAGTTAAAAAAATTTAAAATAAAAATGAAAATGTACCTGCATTTTCATTCCATCCTCAGCCACCCAAAAATAGTCTTTGAGAACTGAAAAAAGAGGGAAAAAAATTCCTGGTTATCACTGACCTGTGCTTCCCAATAATTTTAGTTGACAAAAGAACTACTAACGGCAAAAATGTTCCGTTGGCTCTTCCGAACCACTAAGCCAAACGATGATTTTACCGTTAGTTTTCTAAGTTGAGTTTTTGAATCAACTGAAAGCATTTGGGAAGCACGGCCCATCAAAAAACTAGATAAAACGGTCATTGCGTCCAAAGGCCATTGGTTTTATTATTACTATTATTATTATGTAACTTAAGAAGAACTGATTATGTTGGCCATCTGCATTTGCATTTATATACACATATCTATAAATATATATATATGCATATATATGTCTATAACATGTTTTCCATGATAGAAAATTTGAATGTAAAGTTGGTCAATGATTTTCATTGTTGGTTATACTTTCCATTTGTGTTTGTGCTATTATGATAACTTAATCATTCGGTAATTAAAAAAAAAAGTATTTTCCTTTTTTATATATACAAGATTTTGCATCACAAATGATATTAACAAAAACAAATATTGCATGTATTTGTTAATGAAATTAACAAAAACAAAAATTGACCAATATTTTGGAGACTACACCATTGAAACTAAATAGCTACAATTTTTTTGAATTATATGACAATCTATCCTTTTTGAAAGAGATTTTTTCATTGATATATGAAAACTTCTATCTCCGAGTGAGAGAGGGTAGAGGATATTTTGGTTGAATTTTCCCACTAAAAGTATCATATGTGTATTTCCCTAAAGGCAGATCCAACCTAGACCTATAAATGGGTAAGATTTCACAAACCGTTAATCCAATATCAAAATATTTGAGAACAATTTCCCGACTCTTATATTTCCTACTATTTGAGATTGTACAAATGAAACATTCCAAAACAGTTAAAAGTTTGGGTTCACTAATTTTATAACACATTGTTTTTTAATTACAACTATACTCTAATAACCTATTTAAAATTTTGATATTTTTCATTTTGATTAAAAATTTTACAAATGAGAAAATGTTGTACAAATAGAACCTTTTTGTTTGTTTTTCCACAGTACAAAATCACATGCATATGGTGATGACACACTATATACAATTTAATATAATTATGTGATCTTAAGCATCAACCAATATTTCTAACCAAATTTGGCACCAAGTTTACTTGAACAGCTAAAGTCACGTCCCATAGCAGAGATCTGTTGTATACCTTAAATGCACTTTAAATAGGAAAAAATATTAAAATAAAAATGAAAATGTACCTGCATTTTCATTCCATCCTCAGCCACCCAAAAATAGTCTTTGAGAACTGAAAAAAGAGGGAAAAAAATTTCTGGTTATCACTGAGCTGTGCTTCCCAATAATTTCAGTTGACAGAAGAACTACTAATGGCAAAAATGTTCGGTTGGCTCTTCCGAACCACTAAGCCAAACGATGATTTTACCGTTAGTTTTCTAAGTTGAGTTTTTGAATCAACTGAAAGCATTTGGAAAGCACGGCCCATCAAAAAACTAGATAAAACGGTCATTGCGTCCAAAGGCCATTGGTTTTATTATTACTATTATTATTATGTAACTTAAGAAGAACTGATTATGTTGGCCATCTGCATTTGCATTTATATACACATATCTATAAATATATATATATATATATGCATATATATGTCTATAACATGTTTTCCATGATAGAAAATTTGAATGTAAAGTTGGTCAATGATTTTCATTGTAGGTTACACTTTCCATTTGTGTTTGTGCTATTATGATAACTTGATCATTCGGTAATTAAAAAAAAAAGTATTTTCCTTTTTTATATATACAAGATTTTGCATCACAAATGATATTAACAAAAACAAATATTGCATGTATTTGTTAATGAAATTAACAAAAACAAAAATTAACCAATATTTTGGAGACTACACCATTGAAACTAAATAGCTACAATCTGTTTGAATTATATGACAATCTATCCTTTTTGAAAGATATTTTTTCATTGATATATGAAAACTTCTATCTTCGAGTGAGAGAGGGTAGAGGATATTTTTGTTGAATTTTCCCCCTAAAAGTTTCATATGTGTATTTCCCTCAAGGCAGATCCAACCTAGACCTATTACTGGGTAAGATTTCACAAACCGTTAATCCAATATCAAAATATTTGAGAACATTTTTCCGGCTCTTATATTTCCTATTATTTTAGATTGTACAAATGAAACATTCCAAAACAGTTAAAAGTTTGAGTTCACTAATTTTATAACACATTGTTTTTTAATTAAAACTATACTCTAATAACCTATTTAAAATTTTGATATTTTTCATTTTGATTAAAAATTTTACAAATGAGAAAATATTGTACAAATATAACCTTTTTGTTTGTTTTTCCACAATACAAATTCACATGCATATGGTGATGACACACTATATATTGTTTACTATATTTATGTGATCTTAAGCATCAACCAATATTCCTTAACAAAATTTGTCGCCAAGTTTACTTGAACAGCTAAAGTCATGTCCCGTAGCAGAATCTGTTGTATACCTTAAATGCTCTTTAAATAGTTAAAAAAATTTAAAATAAAAATGAAAATGTACCTGCATTTTCATTCCATCCTCAGCCACCCAAAAATAGTCTTTGAGAACTGAAAAAAGAGGGAAAAAAATTCCTGGTTATCACTGACCTGTGCTTCCCAATAATTTCAGTTGATAGAAGAACTACTAACGGCAAAAATGTTCCGTTGGCTCTTCCGAACCACTAAGCCAAACGATGATTTTACCGTTAGTTTTCTAAGTTGAGTTTTTGAATCAACTGAAAGCATTTGGGAAGCACGGCCCATCAAAAAACTAGATAAAACGGTCATTGCGTCCAAAGGCCATTGGTTTTATTATTACTATTATTATTATGTAACTTAAGAAGAACTGATTATGTTGGCCATCTGCATTTGCATTTATATACACATATCTATAAATATATATATATATATGCATATATATGTCTATAACATGTTTTCCATGATAGAAAATTTGAATGTAAAGTTGGTCAATGATTTTCATTGTTGGTTATACTTTCCATTTGTGTTTGTGCTATTATGATAACTTAATCATTCGGTAATTAAAAAAAAAAGTATTTTCCTTTTTTATATATACAAGATTTTGCATCACAAATGATATTAACAAAAACAAATATTGCATGTATTTGTTAATGAAATTAACAAAAACAAAAATTGACCAATATTTTGGAGACTACACCATTGAAACTAAATAGCTACAATTTTTTTGAATTATATGACAATCTATCCTTTTTGAAAGAGATTTTTTCATTGATATATGAAAACTTCTATCTCCGAGTGAGAGAGGGTAGAGGATATTTTGGTTGAATTTTCCCACTAAAAGTATCATATGTGTATTTCCCTAAAGGCAGATCCAACCTAGACCTATAAATGGGTAAGATTTCACAAACCGTTAATCCAATATCAAAATATTTGAGAACAATTTCCCGACTCTTATATTTCCTACTATTTGAGATTGTACAAATGAAACATTACAAAACAGTTAAAAGTTTGGGTTCACTAATTTTATAACACATTGTTTTTTAATTAAAACTATACTCTAATAACCTATTTAAAATTTTGATATTTTTCATTTTGTTTAAAAATTTTACAAATGAGAAAATATTGTACAAATATAACCTTTTTGTTTGTTTTTCCACAGTACAAAATCACATGCATATGGTGATGACACACTATATACAGTTTACAATATTTATGTGATCTTAAGTATCAACCAATATTTCTAACCAAATTTGGCGCCAAGTTTACTTGAACAGCTAAAGTCACGTCCCATAGCAGAGATCTGTTGTATACCTTAAATGCACTTTAAATAGGAAAAAATATTAAAATAAAAATGAAAATGTACCTGCATTTTCATTCCATCCTCAGCCACCCAAAAATAGTCTTTGAGAACTGAAAAAAGAGGAAAAAAAATTTCTGGTTATCACTGAGCTGTGCTTCCCAATAATTTCAGTTGACAGAAGAACTACTAATGGCAAAAATGTTCGGCTGGCTCTTCCGAACCACTAAGCCAAACGATGATTTTACCGTTAGTTTTCTAAGTTGAGTTTTTGAATCAACTGAAAGCATTTGGGAAGCACGGCCCATCAAAAAACTAGATAAAACGGTCATTGCGTCCAAAGGCCATTGGTTTTATTATTACTATTATTATTATGTAACTTAAGAAGAACTGATTATGTTGGCCATCTGCATTTGCATTTATATACACATATCTATAAATATATATATATATATATATGCATATATATGTCTATAACATGTTTTCCATGATAGAAAATGTGAATGTAAAGTTGGTCAATGATTTTCATTGTTGGTTATACTTTCCATTTGTGTTTGTGCTATTATGATAACTTAATCATTCGGTAATTAAAAAAAAAAGTATTTTCCTTTTTTATATATACAAGATTTTGCATCACAAATGATATTAACAAAAACAAATATTGCATGTATTTGTTAATGAAATTAACCAAAACAAAAATTGACCAATATTTTGGAGACTACACCATTGAAACTAAATAGCTACAATTTTTTTGAATTATATGACAATCTATCCTTTTTGAAAGAGATTTTTTCATTGATATATGAAAACTTCTATCTCCGAGTGAGAGAGGGTAGAGGATATTTTGGTTGAATTTTCCCACTAAAAGTATCATATGTGTATTTCCCTAAAGGCAGATCCAACCTAGACCTATAAATGGGTAAGATTTCACAAACCGTTAATCCAATATCAAAATATTTGAGAACAATTTCCCGACTCTTATATTTCCTACTATTTGAGATTGTACAAATGAAACATTCCAAAACAGTTAAAAGTTTGAGTTCACTAATTTTATAACACATTGTTTTTTAATTAAAACTATACTCTAATAACCTATTTAAAATTTTGATATTTTTCATTTTGTTTAAAAATTTTACAAATGAGAAAATATTGTACAAATATAACCTTTTTGTTTGTTTTTCCACAGTACAAAATCACATGCATATGGTGATGACACACTATATACAGTTTACAATATTTATGTGATCTTAAGTATCAACCAATATTTCTAACCAAATTTGGCGCCAAGTTTACTTGAACAGCTAAAGTCACGTCCCATATGCATATATATGTCTATAACATGTTTTCCATGATAGAAAATTTGAATGTAAAGTTGGTCAATGATTTTCATTGTTGGTTATACTTTCCATTTGTGTTTGTGCTATTATGATAACTTAATCATTCGGTAATTAAAAAAAAAAGTATTTTCCTTTTTTATATATACAAGATTTTGCATCACAAATGATATTAACAAAAACAAATATTGCATGTATTTGTTAATAAAATTAACAAAAACAAAAATTGACCAATATTTTTGAGACTACACCATTGAAACTAAATAGCTACAATTTGTTTGAATTATATGACAATCTATCCTTTTTGAAAGAGATTTTTTCATTGATATATGAAAACTTCTATCTCCGAGTGAGAGAGGGTAAAGGATATTTTGGTTGAATTTTCCCACTAAAAGTATCATATGTGTATTTCCCTAAAGGCAGATCCAACCTAGACCTATAAATGGGTAAGATTTCACAAACCGTTAATCCAATATCAAAATATTTGAGAACAATTTCCCGACTCTTATATTTCCTACTATTTGAGATTGTACAAATGAAACATTCCAAAACAGTTAAAAGTTTGAGTTCACTAATTTTATAACACATTGTTTTTTAATTAAAACTATACTCTAATAACCTATTTAAAATTTTGATATTTTTCATTTTGATTAAAAATTTTACAAATGAGAAAATATTGTACAAATAGAACCTTTTTGTTTGTTTTTCCACAGTACAAAATCACATGCATATGGTGATGACACACTATATACAATTTAATATATTTATGTGATCTTAAGCATCAACCAATATTTCTAACCAAATTTGGCACCAAGTTTACTTGAACAGCTAAAGTCACGTCCCATAGCAGAGATCTGTTGTATACCTTAAATGCACTTTAAATAGGAAAAAATATTAAAATAAAAATGAAAATGTACCTGCATTTTCATTCCATCCTCAGCCACCCAAAAATAGTCTTTGAGAACTGAAAAAAGAGGGAAAAAAATTTCTGGTTATCACTGAGCTGTGCTTCCCAATAATTTCAGTTGACAGAAGAACTACTAATGGCAAAAATGTTCGGCTGGCTCTTCCGAACCACTAAGCCAAACGATGATTTTACCGTTAGTTTTCTAAGTTGAGTTTTTGAATCAACTGAAAGCATTTGGGAAGCACGGCCCATTAAAAAACTAGATAAAACGGTCATTGCGTCCAAAGGCCATTGGTTTTATTATTACTATTATTATTATGTAACTTAAGAAGAACTGATTATGTTGGCCATCTGCATTTGCATTTATATACACATATCTATAAATATATATATATATATATGCATATATATGTCTATAACATGTTTTCCATGATAGAAAATTTGAATGTAAAGTTGGTCAATGATTTTCATTGTAGGTTATACTTTCCATTTGTGTTTGTGCTATTATGATAACTTAATCATTCGGTAATTAAAAAAAAAAGTATTTTCCTTTTTTATATATACAAGATTTTGCATCACAAATGATATTAACAAAAACAAATATTGCATGTATTTGTTAATGAAATTAACAAAAACAAAAATTGACCAATATTTTTGAGACTACACCATTGAAACTAAATAGCTACAATTTGTTTGAATTATATGACAATCTATCCTTTTTGAAAGAGATTTTTTCATTGATATATGAAAACTTCTATCTCCGAGTGAGAGAGGGTAAAGGATATTTTGGTTGAATTTTCCCACTAAAAGTATCATATGTGTATTTCCCTAAAGGCAGATCCAACCTAGACCTATAAATGGGTAAGATTTCACAAACCGTTAATCCAATATCAAAATATTTGAGAACAATTTCCCGACTCTTATATTTCCTACTATTTGAGATTGTACAAATGAAACATTCCAAAACAGTTAAAAGTTTGAGTTCACTAATTTTATAACACATTGTTTTTTAATTAAAACTATTATCTAATAACCTATTTAAAATTTTGATATTTTTCATTTTGATTAAAAATTTTACAAATGAGAAAATATTGTACAAATAGAACCTTTTTGTTTGTTTTTCCACAGTACAAAATCACATGCATATGGTGATGACACACTATATACAATTTAATATATTTATGTGATCTTAAGCATCAACCAATATTTCTAACCAAATTTGGCACCAAGTTTACTTGAACAGCTAAAGTCACGTCCCATAGCAGAGATCTGTTGTATACCTTAAATGCACTTTAAATAGGAAAAAATATTAAAATAAAAATGAAAATGTACCTGCATTTTCATTCCATCCTCAGCCACCCAAAAATAGTCTTTGAGAACTGAAAAAAGAGGGAAAAAAATTTCTGGTTATCACTGAGCTGTGCTTCCCAATAATTTCAGTTGACAGAAGAACTACTAATGGCAAAAATGTTCGGCTGGCTCTTCCGAACCACTAAGCCAAACGATGATTTTACCGTTAGTTTTCTAAGTTGAGTTTTTGAATCAACTGAAAGCATTTGGGAAGCACGGCCCATTAAAAAACTAGATAAAACGGTCATTGCGTCCAAAGGCCATTGGTTTTATTATTACTATTATTATTATGTAACTTAAGAAGAACTGATTATGTTGGCCATCTGCATTTGCATTTATATACACATATCTATAAATATATATATATATATATGCATATATATGTCTATAACATGTTTTCCATGATAGAAAATTTGAATGTAAAGTTGGTCAATGATTTTCATTGTAGGTTATACTTTCCATTTGTGTTTGTGCTATTATGATAACTTAATCATTCGGTAATTAAAAAAAAAAGTATTTTCCTTTTTTATATATACAAGATTTTGCATCACAAATGATATTAACAAAAACAAATATTGCATGTATTTGTTAATGAAATTAACAAAAACAAAAATTGACCAATATTTTTGAGACTACACCATTGAAACTAAATAGCTACAATTTGTTTGAATTATATGACAATCTATCCTTTTTGAAAGAGATTTTTTCATTGATATATGAAAACTTCTATCTCCGAGTGAGAGAGGGTAAAGGATATTTTGGTTGAATTTTCCCACTAAAAGTATCATATGTGTATTTCCCTAAAGGCAGATCCAACCTAGACCTATAAATGGGTAAGATTTCACAAACCGTTAATCCAATATCAAAATATTTGAGAACAATTTCCCGACTCTTATATTTCCTACTATTTGAGATTGTACAAATGAAACATTCCAAAACAGTTAAAAGTTTGAGTTCACTAATTTTATAACACATTGTTTTTTAATTAAAACTATTATCTAATAACCTATTTAAAATTTTGATATTTTTCATTTTGATTAAAAATTTTACAAATGAGAAAATATTGTACAAATAGAACCTTTTTGTTTGTTTTTCCACAGTACAAAATCACATGCATATGGTGATGACACACTATATACAATTTAATATATTTATGTGATCTTAAGCATCAACCAATATTTCTAACCAAATTTGGCACCAAGTTTACTTGAACAGCTAAAGTCACGTCCCATAGCAGAGATCTGTTGTATACCTTAAATGCACTTTAAATAGGAAAAAATATTAAAATAAAAATGAAAATGTACCTGCATTTTCATTCCATCCTCAGCCACCCAAAAATAGTCTTTGAGAACTGAAAAAAGAGGGAAAAAAATTTCTGGTTATCACTGAGCTGTGCTTCCCAATAATTTCAGTTGACAGAAGAACTACTAATGGCAAAAATGTTCGGCTGGCTCTTCCGAACCACTAAGCCAAACGATGATTTTACCGTTAGTTTTCTAAGTTGAGTTTTTGAATCAACTGAAAGCATTTGGGAAGCACGGCCCATTAAAAAACTAGATAAAACGGTCATTGCGTCCAAAGGCCATTGGTTTTATTATTACTATTATTATTATGTAACTTAAGAAGAACTGATTATGTTGGCCATCTGCATTTGCATTTATATACACATATCTATAAATATATATATATATATATGCATATATATGTCTATAACATGTTTTCCATGATAGAAAATTTGAATGTAAAGTTGGTCAATGATTTTCATTGTAGGTTATACTTTCCATTTGTGTTTGTGCTATTATGATAACTTAATCATTCGGTAATTAAAAAAAAAAGTATTTTCCTTTTTTATATATACAAGATTTTGCATCACAAATGATATTAACAAAAACAAATATTGCATGTATTTGTTAATGAAATTAACAAAAACAAAAATTGACCAATATTTTTGAGACTACACCATTGAAACTAAATAGCTACAATTTGTTTGAATTATATGACAATCTATCCTTTTTGAAAGAGATTTTTTCATTGATATATGAAAACTTCTATCTCCGAGTGAGAGAGGGTAAAGGATATTTTGGTTGAATTTTCCCACTAAAAGTATCATATGTGTATTTCCCTAAAGGCAGATCCAACCTAGACCTATAAATGGGTAAGATTTCACAAACCGTTAATCCAATATCAAAATATTTGAGAACAATTTCCCGACTCTTATATTTCCTACTATTTGAGATTGTACAAATGAAACATTCCAAAACAGTTAAAAGTTTGAGTTCACTAATTTTATAACACATTGTTTTTTAATTAAAACTATTATCTAATAACCTATTTAAAATTTTGATATTTTTCATTTTGATTAAAAATTTTACAAATGAGAAAATATTGTACAAATAGAACCTTTTTGTTTGTTTTTCCACAGTACAAAATCACATGCATATGGTGATGACACACTATATACAATTTAATATATTTATGTGATCTTAAGCATCAACCAATATTTCTAACCAAATTTGGCACCAAGTTTACTTGAACAGCTAAAGTCACGTCCCATAGCAGAGATCTGTTGTATACCTTAAATGCACTTTAAATAGGAAAAAATATTAAAATAAAAATGAAAATGTACCTGCATTTTCATTCCATCCTCAGCCACCCAAAAATAGTCTTTGAGAACTGAAAAAAGAGGGAAAAAAATTTCTGGTTATCACTGAGCTGTGCTTCCCAATAATTTCAGTTGACAGAAGAACTACTAATGGCAAAAATGTTCGGTTGGCTCTTCCGAACCACTAAGCCAAACGATGATTTTACCGTTAGTTTTCTAAGTTGAGTTTTTGAATCAACTGAAAGCATTTGGAAAGCACGGCCCATCAAAAAACTAGATAAAACGGTCATTGCGTCCAAAGGCCATTGGTTTTATTATTACTATTATCATTATGTAACTTAAGAAGAACTGATTATGTTGGCCATCTGCATTTGCATTTATATACACATATCTATAAATATATATATATATATATATATGCATATATATGTCTATAACATGTTTTCCATGATAGAAAATTTGAATGTAAAGTTGGTCAATGATTTTCATTGTAGGTTATACTTTCCATTTGTGTTTGTGCTATTATGATAACTTGATCATTCGGTAATTAAAAAAAAAAGTATTTTCCTTTTTTATATATACAAGATTTTGCATCACAAATGATATTAACAAAAACAAATATTGCATGTATTTGTTAATGAAATTAACAAAAAAAAAAATTAACCAATATTTTGGAGACTACACCATTGAAACTAAATAGCTACAATCTGTTTGAATTATATGACAATCTATCCTTTTTGAAAGATATTTTTTCATTGATATATGAAAACTTCTATCTTCGAGTGAGAGAGGGTAGAGGATATTTTTGTTGAATTTTCCCCCTAAAAGTTTCATATGTGTATTTCCCTCAAGGCAGATCCAACCTAGACCTATTACTGGGTAAGATTTCACAAACCGTTAATCCAATATCAAAATATTTGAGAACATTTTTCCGGCTCTTATATTTCCTATTATTTGAGATTGTACAAATGAAACATTCCAAAACAGTTAAAAGTTTGAGTTCACTAATTTTATAACACATTGTTTTTTAATTAAAACTATACTCTAATAACCTATTTAAAATTTTGATATTTTTCATTTTGATTAAAAATTTTACAAATGAGAAAATATTGTACAAATATAACCTTTTTGTTTGTTTTTCCACAATACAAATTCACATGCATATGGTGATGACACACTATATATTGTTTACTATATTTATGTGATCTTAAGCATCAACCAATATTCCTTAACAAAATTTGTCGCCAAGTTTACTTGAACAGCTAAAGTCATGTCCCGTAGCAGAATCTGTTGTATACCTTAAATGCTCTTTAAATAGTTAAAAAAATTAAAAATAAAAATGAAAATGTACCTGCATTTTCATTCCATCCTCAGCCACCCAAAAATAGTCTTTGAGAACTGAAAAAAGAGGGAAAAAAATTCCTGGTTATCACTGACCTGTGCTTCCCAATAATTTTAGTTGACAGAAGAACTACTAACGGCAAAAATGTTCCGTTGGCTCTTCCGAACCACTAAGCCAAACGATGATTTTACCGTTAGTTTTCTAAGTTGAGTTTTTGAATCAACTGAAAGCATTTGGGAAGCACGGCCCATCAAAAAACTAGATAAAACGGTCATTGCGTCCAAAGGCCATTGGTTTTATTATTACTATTATTATTATGTAACTTAAGAAGAACTGATTATGTTGGCCATCTGCATTTGCATTTATATACACATATCTATAAATATATATATATATATATATGCATATATATGTTTATAACATGTTTTCCATGATAGAAAATTTGAATGTAAAGTTGGTCAATGATTTTCATTGTTGGTTATACTTTCCATTTGTGTTTGTGCTATTATGATAACTTAATCATTCGGTAATTAAAAAAAAAAGTATTTTCCTTTTTTATATATACAAGATTTTGCATCACAAATGATATTAACAAAAACAAATATTGCATGTATTTGTTAATGAAATTAACAAAAACAAAAATTGACCAATATTTTGGAGACTACACCATTGAAACTAAATAGCTACAATTTTTTTGAATTATATGACAATCTATCCTTTTTGAAAGAGATTTTTTCATTGATATATGAAAACTTCTATCTCCGAGTGAGAGAGGGTAGAGGATATTTTGGTTGAATTTTCCCACTAAAAGTATCATATGTGTATTTCCCTAAAGGCGGATCCAACCTAGACCTATAAATGGGTAAGATTTCACAAACCGTTAATCCAATATCAAAATATTTGAGAACAATTTCCCGACTCTTATATTTCCTACTATTTGAGATTGTACAAATGAAACATTCCAAAACAGTTAAAAGTTTGGGTTCACTAATTTTATAACACATTGTTTTTTAATTAAAACTATACTCTAATAACCTATTTAAAATTTTGATATTTTTCATTTTGATTAAAAATTTTACAAATGAGAAAATGTTGTACAAATAGAACCTTTTTGTTTGTTTTTCCACAGTACAAAATCACATGCATATGGTGATGACACACTATATACAATTTAATATAATTATGTGATCTTAAGCATCAACCAATATTTCTAACCAAATCTGGCACCAAGTTTACTTGAACAGCTAAAGTCACGTCCCATAGCAGAGATCTGTTGTATACCTTAAATGCACTTTAAATAGGAAAAAATATTAAAATAAAAATGAAAATGTACCTGCATTTTCATTCCATCCTCAGCCACCCAAAAATAGTCTTTGAGAACTGAAAAAAGAGGGAAAAAAATTTCTGGTTATCACTGAGCTGTGCTTCCCAATAATTTCAGTTGACAGAAGAACTACTAATGGCAAAAATGTTCGGTTGGCTCTTCCAAACCACTAAGCCAAACGATGATTTTACCGTTAGTTTTCTAAGTTGAGTTTTTGAATCAACTGAAAGCATTTGGAAAGCACGGCCCATCAAAAAACTAGATAAAACGGTCATTGCGTCCAAAGGCCATTGGTTTTATTATTACTATTATTATTATGTAACTTAAGAAGAACTGATTATGTTGGCCATCTGCATTTGCATTTATATACACATATCTATAAATATATATATATATATATATGCATATATATGTCTATAACATGTTTTCCATGATAGAAAATTTGAATGTAAAGTTGGTCAATGATTTTCATTGTAGGTTATACTTTCCATTTGTGTTTGTGCTATTATGATAACTTAATCATTCGGTAATTAAAAAAAAAAGTATTTTCCTTTTTTATATATACAAGATTTTGCATCACAAATGATATTAACAAAAACAAATATTGCATGTATTTGTTAATGAAATTAACAAAAACAAAAATTAACCAATATTTTGGAGACTACACCATTGAAACTAAATAGCTACAATCTGTTTGAATTATATGACAATCTATCCTTTTTGAAAGATATTTTTTCATTGATATATGAAAACTTCTATCTTCGAGTGAGAGAGGGTAGAGGATATTTTTGTTGAATTTTCCCCCTAAAAGTTTCATATGTGTATTTCCCTCAAGGCAGATCCAACCTAGACCTATTACTGGGTAAGATTTCACAAACCGTTAATCCAATATCAAAATATTTGAGAACATTTTTCCGGCTCTTATATTTCCTATTATTTGAGATTGTACAAATGAAACATTCCAAAACAGTTAAAAGTTTGAGTTCACTAATTTTATAACACATTGTTTTTTAATTAAAACTATACTCTAATAACCTATTTAAAATTTTGATATTTTTCATTTTGATTAAAAATTTTACAAATGAGAAAATATTGTACAAATATAACCTTTTTGTTTGTTTTTCCACAATACAAATTCACATGCATATGGTGATGACACACTATATATTGTTTACTATATTTATGTGATCTTAAGCATCAACCAATATTCCTTAACAAAATTTGTCGCCAAGTTTACTTGAACAGCTAAAGTCATGTCCCGTAGCAGAATCTGTTGTATACCTTAAATGCTCTTTAAATAGTTAAAAAAATTAAAAATAAAAATGAAAATGTACCTGCATTTTCATTCCATCCTCAGCCACCCAAAAATAGTCTTTGAGAACTGAAAAAAGAGGGAAAAAAATTCCTGGTTATCACTGACCTGTGCTTCCCAATAATTTCAGTTGACAGAAGAACTACTAATGGCAAAAATGTTCGGTTGGCTCTTCCGAACCACTAAGCCAAACGATGATTTTACCGTTAGTTTTCTAAGTTGAGTTTTTGAATCAACTGAAGGCATTTGGAAAGCACGGCCCATCAAAAAACTAGATAAAATGGTCATTGCGTCCAAAGGCCATTGGTTTTATTATTACTATTATTATTATGTAACTTAAGAAGAACTGATTATGTTGGCCATCTGCATTTGCATTTATATACACATATCTATAAATATATATATATATATGCATATATATGTCTATAACATGTTTTCCATGATAGAAAATTTGAATGTAAAGTTGGTCAATGATTTTCATTGTAGGTTATACTTTCCATTTGTGTTTGTGCTATTATGATAACTTAATCATTCGGTAATTAAAAAAAAAAGTATTTTCCTTTTTTATATATACAAGATTTTGCATCACAAATGATATTAACAAAAACAAATATTGCATGTATTTGTTAATGAAATTAACAAAAACAAAAATTAACCAATATTTTGGAGACTACACCATTGAAACTAAATAGCCACAAATTTTTTTGAATTATATGACAATCTATCCTTTTTGAAAGATATTTTTTCATTGATATATGAAAACTTCTATCTTCGAGTGAGAGAGGGTAGAGGATATTTTTGTTGAATTTTCCCCCTAAAAGTATCATATGTGTATTTCCCTAAAGGCAGATCCAACCTAGACCTATAAATGGGTAAGATTTCACAAACCGTTAATCCAATATCAAAATATTTGAGAACAATTTCCCGACTCTTATATTTCCTACTATTTGAGATTGTACAAATGAAACATTCCAAAACAGTTAAAAGTTTGAGTTCACTAATTTTATAACACATTGTTTTTTAATTAAAACTATACTCTAATAACCTATTTAAAATTTTGATATTTTTCATTTTGTTTAAAAATTTTACAAATGAGAAAATATTGTACAAATATAACCTTTTTGTTTGTTTTTCCACAGTACAAAATCACATGCATATGGTGATGACACACTATATACAGTTTACAATATTTATGTGATCTTAAGTATCAACCAATATTTCTAACCAAATTTGGCGCCAAGTTTACGTGAACAGCTAAAGTCACGTCCCATAGCAGAGATCTGTTGTATACCTTAAATGCACTTTAAATAGGAAAAAATATTAAAATAAAAATGAAAATGTACCTGCATTTTCATTCCATCCTCAGCTACCCAAAAATAGTCTTTGAGAACTGAAAAAAGAGGGAAAAAAATTTCTGGTTATCACTGAGCTGTGCTTCCCAATAATTTCAGTTGACAGAAGAACTACTAATGGCAAAAATGTTCGGTTGGCTCTTCCGAACCACTAAGCCAAACGATGATTTTACCGTTAGTTTTCTAAGTTGAGTTTTTGAATCAACTGAAAGCATTTGGGAAGCACGGCCCATCAAAAAACTAGATAAAACGGTCATTGCGTCCAAAGGCCATTGGTTTTATTATTACTATTATTATTATGTAACTTAAGAAGAACTGATTATGTTGGCCATCTGCATTTGCATTTATCTACACATATCTATAAATATATATATATATATGCATATATATGTCTATAACATGTTTTCCATGATAGAAAATTTGAATGTAAAGTTGGTCAATGATTTTCATTGTAGGTTATACTTTCCATTTGTGTTTGTGCTATTATGATAACTTAATCATTCGGTAATTAAAAAAAAAAGTATTTTCCTTTTTTATATATACAAGATTTTGCATCACAAATGATATTAACAAAAACAAATATTGCATGTATTTGTTAATGAAATTAACAAAAACAAAAATTGACCAATATTTTGGAGACTACACCATTGAAACTAAATAGCTACAATCTGTTTGAATTATATGACAATCTATCCTTTTTGAAAGATATTTTTTCATTGATATATGAAAACTTCTATCTCCGAGTGAGAGAGGGTAGAGGATATTTTTGTTGAATTTTCCCCCTAAAAGTTTCATATGTGTATTTCCCTCAAGGCAGATCCAACCTAGACCTATTACTGGGTAAGATTTCACAAACCGTTAATCCAATATCAAAATATTTGAGAACATTTTTCCGGCTCTTATATTTCCTATTATTTGAGATTGTACAAATGAAACATTCCAAAACAGTTAAAAGTTTGAGTTCACTAATTTTATAACACATTGTTTTTTAATTAAAACTATACTCTAATAACCTATTTAAAATTTTGATATTTTTCATTTTGATTAAAAATTTTACAAATGAGAAAATATTGTACAAATATAACCTTTTTGTTTGTTTTTCCACAATACAAATTCACATGCATATGGTGATGACACACTATATATTGTTTACTATATTTATGTGATCTTAAGCATCAACCAATATTCCTTAACAAAATTTGTCGCCAAGTTTACTTGAACAGCTAAAGTCATGTCCCGTAGCAGAATCTGTTGTATACCTTAAATGCTCTTTAAATAGTTAAAAAAATTAAAAATAAAAATGAAAATGTACCTGCATTTTCATTCCATCCTCAGCCACCCAAAAATAGTCTTTGAGAACTGAAAAAAGAGGGAAAAAAATTCCTGGTTATCACTGACCTGTGCTTCCCAATAATTTCAGTTGACAGAAGAACTACTAACGGCAAAAATGTTCCGTTGGCTCTTCCGAACCACTAAGCCAAACGATGATTTTACCGTTAGTTTTCTAAGTTGAGTTTTTGAATCAACTGAAATCATTTGGGAAGCACGGCCCATCAAAAAACTAGATAAAACGGTCATTGCGTCCAAAGGCCATTGGTTTTATTATTACTATTATTATTATGTAACTTAAGAAGAACTGATTATGTTGGCCATCTGCATTTGCATTTATATACACATATCTATAAATATATATATATATATGCATATATATGTCTATAACATGTTTTCCATGATAGAAAATTTGAATGTAAAGTTGGTCAATGATTTTCATTGTTGGTTATACTTTCCATTTGTGTTTGTGCTATTATGATAACTTAATCATTCGGTAATTAAAAAAAAAAGTATTTTCCTTTTTTATATATACAAGATTTTGCATCACAAATGATATTAACAAAAACAAATATTGCATGTATTTGTTAATGAAATTATCAAAAACAAAAATTGACCAATATTTTGGAGACTACACCATTGAAACTAAATAGCTACAATTTTTTTGAATTATATGACAATCTATCCTTTTTGAAAGAGATTTTTTCATTGATATATGAAAACTTCTATCTCCGAGTGAGAGAGGGTAGAGGATATTTTGGTTGAATTTTCCCACTAAAAGTATCATATGTGTATTTCCCTAAAGGCAGATCCAACCTAGACCTATAAATGGGTAAGATTTCACAAACCGTTAATCCAATATCAAAATATTTGAGAACAATTTCCCGACTCTTATATTTCCTACTATTTGAGATTGTACAAATGAAACATTCCAAAACAGTTAAAAGTTTGAGTTCACTAATTTTATAACACATTGTTTTTTAATTAAAACTATACTCTAATAACCTATTTAAAATTTTGATATTTTTCATTTTGATTAAAAATTTTACAAATGAGAAAATATTGTACAAATATAACCTTTTTGTTTGTTTTTCCACAATACAAATTCACATGCATATGGTGATGACACACTATATATTGTTTACTATATTTATGTGATCTTAAGCATCAACCAATATTCCTTAACAAAATTTGTCGCCAAGTTTACTTGAACAGCTAAAGTCATGTCCCGTAGCAGAATCTGTTGTATACCTTAAATGCTCTTTAAATAGTTAAAAAAATTAAAAATAAAAATGAAAATGTACCTGCATTTTCATTCCATCCTCAGCCACCCAAAAATAGTCTTTGAGAACTGAAAAAAGAGGGAAAAAAATTCCTGGTTATCACTGACCTGTGCTTCCCAATAATTTCAGTTGACAGAAGAACTACTAATGGCAAAAATGTTCGGTTGGCTCTTCCGAACCACTAAGCCAAACGATGATTTTACCGTTAGTTTTCTAAGTTGAGTTTTTGAATCAACTGAAAGCATTTGGAAAGCACGGCTCATCAAAAAACTAGATAAAACGGTCATTGCGTCCAAAGGCCATTGGTTTTATTATTACTATTATTATTATGTAACTTAAGAAGAACTGATTATGTTGGCCATCTGCATTTGCATTTATATACACATATCTATAAATATATATATATATATGCATATATATGTCTATAACATGTTTTCCATGATAGAAAATTTGAATGTAAAGTTGGTCAATGATTTTCATTGTAGGTTATACTTTCCATTTGTGTTTGTGCTATTATGATAACTTAATCATTCGGTAATTAAAAAAAAAAGTATTTTCCTTTTTTATATATACAAGATTTTGCATCACAAATGATATTAACAAAAACAAATATTGCATGTATTTGTTAATGAAATTAACAAAAACAAAAATTAACCAATATTTTGGAGACTACACCATTGAAACTAAATAGCTACAATCTGTTTGAATTATATGACAATCTATCCTTTTTGAAAGATATTTTTTCATTGATATATGAAAACTTCTATCTTCGAGTGAGAGAGGGTAGAGGATATTTTTGTTGAATTTTCCCCCTAAAAGTTTCATATGTGTATTTCCCTCAAGGCAGATCCAACCTAGACCTATTACTGGGTAAGATTTCACAAACCGTTAATCCAATATCAAAATATTTGAGAACATTTTTCCGGCTCTTATATTTCCTATTATTTGAGATTGTACAAATGAAACATTCCAAAACAGTTAAAAGTTTGAGTTCACTAATTTTATAACACATTGTTTTTTAATTAAAACTATACTCTAATAACCTATTTAAAATTTTGATATTTTTCATTTTGATTAAAAATTTTACAAATGAGAAAATATTGTACAAATATAACCTTTTTGTTTGTTTTTCCACAATACAAATTCACATGCATATGGTGATGACACACTATATATTGTTTACTATATTTATGTGATCTTAAGCATCAACCAATATTCCTTAACAAAATTTGTCGCCAAGTTTACTTGAACAGCTAAAGTCATGTCCCGTAGCAGAATCTGTTGTATACCTTAAATGCTCTTTAAATAGTTAAAAAAATTAAAAATAAAAATGAAAATGTACCTGCATTTTCATTCCATCCTCAGCCACCCAAAAATAGTCTTTGAGAACTGAAAAAAGAGGGAAAAAAATTCCTGGTTATCACTGACCTGTGCTTCCCAATAATTTCAGTTGACAGAAGAACTACTAATGGCAAAAATGTTCGGTTGGCTCTTCCGAACCACTAAGCCAAACGATGATTTTACCGTTAGTTTTCTAAGTTGAGTTTTTGAATCAACTGAAAGCATTTGGAAAGCACGGCTCATCAAAAAACTAGATAAAACGGTCATTGCGTCCAAAGGCCATTGGTTTTATTATTACTATTATTATTATGTAACTTAAGAAGAACTGATTATGTTGGCCATCTGCATTTGCATTTATATACACATATCTATAAATATATATATATATATGCATATATATGTCTATAACATGTTTTCCATGATAGAAAATTTGAATGTAAAGTTGGTCAATGATTTTCATTGTAGGTTATACTTTCCATTTGTGTTTGTGCTATTATGATAACTTAATCATTCGGTAATTAAAAAAAAAAGTATTTTCCTTTTTTATATATACAAGATTTTGCATCACAAATGATATTAACAAAAACAAATATTGCATGTATTTGTTAATGAAATTAACAAAAACAAAAATTAACCAATATTTTGGAGACTACACCATTGAAACTAAATAGCTACAATCTGTTTGAATTATATGACAATCTATCCTTTTTGAAAGATATTTTTTCATTGATATATGAAAACTTCTATCTTCGAGTGAGAGAGGGTAGAGGATATTTTTGTTGAATTTTCCCCCTAAAAGTTTCATATGTGTATTTCCCTCAAGGCAGATCCAACCTAGACCTATTACTGGGTAAGATTTCACAAACCGTTAATCCAATATCAAAATATTTGAGAACATTTTTCCGGCTCTTATATTTCCTATTATTTGAGATTGTACAAATGAAACATTCCAAAACAGTTAAAAGTTTGAGTTCACTAATTTTATAACACATTGTTTTTTAATTAAAACTATACTCTAATAACCTATTTAAAATTTTGATATTTTTCATTTTGATTAAAAATTTTACAAATGAGAAAATATTGTACAAATATAACCTTTTTGTTTGTTTTTCCACAATACAAATTCACATGCATATGGTGATGACACACTATATATTGTTTACTATATTTATGTGATCTTAAGCATCAACCAATATTCCTTAACAAAATTTGTCGCCAAGTTTACTTGAACAGCTAAAGTCATGTCCCGTAGCAGAATCTGTTGTATACCTTAAATGCTCTTTAAATAGTTAAAAAAATTAAAAATAAAAATGAAAATGTACCTGCATTTTCATTCCATCCTCAGCCACCCAAAAATAGTCTTTGAGAACTGAAAAAAGAGGGAAAAAAATTCCTGGTTATCACTGACCTGTGCTTCCCAATAATTTCAGTTGACAGAAGAACTACTAACGGCAAAAATGTTCCGTTGGCTCTTCCGAACCACTAAGCCAAACGATGATTTTACCGTTAGTTTTCTAAGTTGAGTTTTTGAATCAACTGAAAGCATTTGGGAAGCACGGCCCATCAAAAAACTAGATAAAACGGTCATTGCGTCCAAAGGCCATTGGTTTTATTATTACTATTATTATTATGTAACTTAAGAAGAACTGATTATGTTGGCCATCTGCATTTGCATTTATATACACATATCTATAAATATATATATATATATATGCATATATATGTCTATAACATGTTTTCCATGATAGAAAATTTGAATGTAAAGTTGGTCAATGATTTTCATTGTTGGTTATACTTTCCATTTGTGTTTGTGCTATTAATGTAACTTAATCATTCGGTAATTAAAAAAAAAGTATTTTCCTTTTTTATGTATACAAGATTTTGCATCACAAATGATATTAACAAAAACAAATATTGCATGTATTTGTTAATGAAATTAACAAAAACAAAAATTGACCAATATTTTGGAGACTACACCATTGAAACTAAATAGCTACAATTTTTTTGAATTATATGACAATCTATCCTTTTTGAAAGAGATTTTTTCATTGGTATATGAAAACTTCTATCTCCGAGTGAGAGAGGGTAGAGGATATTTTGGTTGAATTTTCCCACTAAAAGTATCATATGTGTATTTCCCTAAAGGCAGATCCAACCTAGACCTATAAATGGGTAAGATTTCACAAACCGTTAATCCAATATCAAAATATTTGAGAACAATTTCCCGACTCTTATATTTCCTACTATTTGAGATTTTACAAATGAAACATTCCAAAACAGTTAAAAGTTTGAGTTCACTAATTTTATAACACATTGTTTTTTAATTAAAACTATACTCTAATAACCTATTTAAAATTTTGATATTTTTCATTTTGTTTAAAAATTTTACAAATGAGAAAATATTGTACAAATATAACCTTTTTGTTTGTTTTTCCACAGTACAAAATCACATGCATATGGTGATGACACACTATATACAGTTTACAATATTTATGTGATCTTAAGTATCAACCAATATTTCTAACCAAATTTGGCGCCAAGTTTACTTGAACAGCTAAAGTCACGTCCCATAGCAGAGATCTGTTGTATACCTTAAATGCACTTTAAATAGGAAAAAATATTAAAATAAAAATGAAAATGTACCTGCATTTTCATTCCATCCTCAGCCACCCAAAAATAGTCTTTGAGTATTGAAAAAAGAGGGAAAAAAATTTCTGGTTATCACTGAGCTGTGCTTCCCAATAATTTCAGTTGACAGAAGAACTACTAATGGCAAAAATGTTCGGCTGGCTCTTCCGAACCACTAAGCCAAACGATGATTTTACCGTTAGTTTTCTAAGTTGAGTTTTTGAATCAACTGAAAGCATTTGGGAAGCACGGCCCATCAAAAAACTAGATAAAACGGTCATTGCGTCCAAAGGCCATTGGTTTTATTATTACTATTATTATTATGTAACTTAAGAAGAACTGATTATGTTGGCCATCTGCATTTGCATTTATATACACATATCTATAAATATATATATATATGCATATATATGTCTATAACATGTTTTCCATGATAGAAAATTTGAATGTAAAGTTGGTCAATGATTTTCATTGTTGGTTATACTTTCCATTTGTGTTTGTGCTATTAATGTAACTTAATCATTCGGTAATTAAAAAAAAAAGTATTTTCCTTTTTTATATATACAAGATTTTGCATCACAAATGATATTAACAAAAACAAATATTGCATGTATTTGTTAATGAAATTAACAAAAACAAAAATTGACCAATATTTTGGAGACTACACCATTGAAACTAAATAGCTACAATTTGTTTGAATTATATGACAATCTATCCTTTTTGAAAGAGATTTTTTCATTGATATATGAAAACTTCTATCTCCGAGTGAGAGAGGGTAGAGGATATTTTGGTTGAATTTTCCCACTAAAAGTATCATATGTGTATTTCCCTAAAGGCAGATCCAACCTAGACCTATAAATGGGTAAGATTTCACAAACCGTTAATCCAATATCAAAATATTTGAGAACAATTTCCCGACTCTTATATTTCCTACTATTTGAGATTGTACAAATGAAACATTTCAAAACAGTTAAAAGTTTGAGTTCACTAATTTTATAACACATTGTTTTTTAATTAAAACTATACTCTAATAACCTATTTAAAATTTTGATATTTTTCATTTTGATTAAAAATTTTACAAATGAGAAAATATTGTACAAATAGAACCTTTTTGTTTGTTTTTCCACAGTACAAAATCACATGCATATGGTGATGACACACTATATACAATTTAATATATTTATGTGATCTTAAGCATCAACCAATATTTCTAACCAAATTTGGCACCAAGTTTACTTGAACAGCTAAAGTCACGTCCCATAGCAGAGATCTGTTGTATACCTTAAATGCACTTTAAATAGGAAAAAATATTAAAATAAAAATGAAAATGTATCTGAATTTTCATTCCATCCTCAGCCACCCAAAAATAGTCTTTGAGAACTGAAAAAAGAGGGAAAAAAATTTATGGTTATCACTGAGCTGTGCTTCCCAATAATTTCAGTTGACAGAAGAACTACTAATGGCAAAAATGTTCGACTGGCTCTTCCGAACCACTAAGCCAAACGATGATTTTACCGTTTGTTTTCTAAGTTGAGTTTTTGAATCAACTGAAAGCATTGGGGAAGCACGGCCCATCAAAAAACTAGATAAAACGGTCATTGCGTCCAAAGGCCATTGGTTTTATTATTACTATTATTATTATGTAACTTAAGAAGAACTGATTATGTTGGCCATCTGCATTTGCATTTATTTACACATATCTATAAATATATATATATATGCATATATATGTCTATAACATGTTTTCCATGATAGAAAATTTGAATGTAAAATTGGTCAATGATTTTCATTGTAGGTTATACTTTCCATTTGTGTTTGTGCTATTATGATAACTTAATCATTCGGTAATTAAAAAAAAAAGTATTTTTCTTTTTTATATATACAAGATTTTGCATCACAAATGATATTAACAAAAACAAATATTGCATGTATTTGTTAATGAAATTAACAAAAACAAAAATTGACCAATATTTTGGAGACTACACCATTGAAACTAAATAGCTACAATCTGTTTGAATTATATGACAATCTATCCTTTTTGAAAGATATTTTTTCATTGATATATGAAAACTTCTATCTCCGAGTGAGAGAGGGTAGAGGATATTTTTGTTGAATTTTCCCCCTAAAAGTTTCATATGTGTATTTCCCTCAAGGCAGATCCAACCTAGACCTATTACTGGGTAAGATTTCACAAACCGTTAATCCAATATCAAAATATTTGAGAACATTTTTCCGGCTCTTATATTTCCTATTATTTGAGATTGTACAAATGAAACATTCCAAAACAGTTAAAAGTTTGAGTTCACTAATTTTATAACACATTGTTTTTTAATTAAAACTATACTCTAATAACCTATTTAAAATTTTGATATTTTTCATTTTGATTAAAAATTTTACAAATAAGAAAATATTGTACAAATATAACCTTTTTGTTTGTTTTTCCACAATACAAATTCACATGCATATGGTGATGACACACTATATATTGTTTACTATATTTATGTGATCTTAAGCATCAACCAATATTCCTTAACAAAATTTGTCGCCAAGTTTACTTGAACAGCTAAAGTCATGTCCCGTAGCAGAATCTGTTGTATACCTTAAATGCTCTTTAAATAGTTAAAAAAATTAAAAATAAAAATGAAAATGTACCTGCATTTTCATTCCATCCTCAGCCACCCAAAAATAGTCTTTGAGAACTGAAAAAAGAGGGAAAAAAATTCTTGGTTATCACTGACCTGTGCTTCCCAATAATTTCAGTTGACAGAAGAACTACTAACGGCAAAAATGTTCCGTTGGCTCTTCGGAACCACTAAGCCAAACGATGATTTTACCGTTAGTTTTCTAAGTTGAGTTTTTGAATCAACTGAAAGCATTTGGGAAGCACGGCCCATCAAAAAACTAGATAAAACGGTCATTGCGTCCAAAGGCCATTGGTTTTATTATTACTATTATTATTATGTAACTTAAGAAGAACTGATTATGTTGGCCATCTGCATTTGCATTTATATACACATATCTATAAATATATATATATATATATATATGCATATATATGTCTATAACATGTTTTCCATGATAGAAAATTTGAATGTAAAGTTGGTCAATGATTTTCATTGTTGGTTATCACTGAGCTGTGCTTCCCAATAATTTCAGTTGACAGAAGAACTACTAATGGCAACAATGTTCGGCTGGCTCTTCCGAACCACTAAGCCAAACGATGATTTTACCGTTTGTTTTCTAAGTTGAGTTTTTGAATCAACTGAAAGCATTGGGGAAGCACGGCCCATCAAAAAACTAGATAAAACGGTCATTGCGTCCAAAGGCCATTGGTTTTATTATTACTATTATTATTATGTAACTTAAGAAGAACTGATTATGTTGGCCATCTGCATTTGCATTTATATACACATATCTATAAATATATATATATATGCATATATATGTCTATAACATGTTTTCCATGATAGAAAATTTGAATGTAAAGTTGGTCAATGATTTTCATTGTTGGTTATACTTTCCATTTGTGTTTGTGCTATTAATGTAACTTAATCATTCGGTAATTAAAAAAAAAAGTATTTTCCTTTTTTATATATACAAGATTTTGCATCACAAATGATATTAACAAAAACAAATATTGCATGTATTTGTTAATGAAATTAACAAAAACAAAAATTGACCAATATTTTGGAGACTACACCATTGAAACTAAATAGCTACAATTTTTTTGAATTATATGACAATCTATCCTTTTTGAAAGAGATTTTTTCATTGATATATGAAAACTTCTATCTCCGAGTGAGAGAGGGTAGAGGATATTTTGGTTGAATTTTCCCACTAAAAGTATCATATGTGTATTTCCCTAAAGGCAGATCCAACCTAGACCTATAAATGGGTAAGATTTCACAAACCGTTAATCCAATATCAAAATATTTGAGAACAATTTCCCGACTCTTATATTTCCTACTATTTGAGATTGTACAAATGAAACATTTCAAAACAGTTAAAAGTTTGAGTTCACTAATTTTATAACACATTGTTTTTTAATTAAAACTATACTCTAATAACCTATTTAAAATTTTGATATTTTTCATTTTGATTAAAAATTTTACAAATGAGAAAATATTGTACAAATAGAACCTTTTTGTTTGTTTTTCCACAGTACAAAATCACATGCATATGGTGATGACACACTATATACAATTTAATATATTTATGTGATCTTAAGCATCAACCAATATTTCTAACCAAATTTGGCACCAAGTTTACTTGAACAGCTAAAGTCACGTCCCATAGCAGAGATCTGTTGTATACCTTAAATGCACTTTAAATAGGAAAAAATATTAAAATAAAAATGAAAATGTATCTGAATTTTCATTCCATCCTCAGCCACCCAAAAATAGTCTTTGAGAACTGAAAAAAGAGGGAAAAAAATTTATGGTTATCACTGAGCTGTGCTTCCCAATAATTTCAGTTGACAGAAGAACTACTAATGGCAAAAATGTTCGACTGGCTCTTCCGAACCACTAAGCCAAACGATGATTTTACCGTTTGTTTTCTAAGTTGAGTTTTTGAATCAACTGAAAGCATTGGGGAAGCACGGCCCATCAAAAAACTAGATAAAACGGTCATTGCGTCCAAAGGCCATTGGTTTTATTATTACTATTATTATTATGTAACTTAAGAAGAACTGATTATGTTGGCCATCTGCATTTGCATTTATTTACACATATCTATAAATATATATATATATGCATATATATGTCTATAACATGTTTTCCATGATAGAAAATTTGAATGTAAAGTTGGTCAATGATTTTCATTGTAGGTTATACTTTCCATTTGTGTTTGTGCTATTATGATAACTTAATCATTCGGTAATTAAAAAAAAAAGTATTTTTCTTTTTTATATATACAAGATTTTGCATCACAAATGATATTAACAAAAACAAATATTGCATGTATTTGTTAATGAAATTAACAAAAACAAAAATTGACCAATATTTTGGAGACTACACCATTGAAACTAAATAGCTACAATCTGTTTGAATTATATGACAATCTATCCTTTTTGAAAGATATTTTTTCATTGATATATGAAAACTTCTATCTCCGAGTGAGAGAGGGTAGAGGATATTTTTGTTGAATTTTCCCCCTAAAAGTTTCATATGTGTATTTCCCTCAAGGCAGATCCAACCTAGACCTATTACTGGGTAAGATTTCACAAACCGTTAATCCAATATCAAAATATTTGAGAACATTTTTCCGGCTCTTATATTTCCTATTATTTGAGATTGTACAAATGAAACATTCCAAAACAGTTAAAAGTTTGAGTTCACTAATTTTATAACACATTGTTTTTTAATTAAAACTATACTCTAATAACCTATTTAAAATTTTGATATTTTTCATTTTGATTAAAAATTTTACAAATAAGAAAATATTGTACAAATATAACCTTTTTGTTTGTTTTTCCACAATACAAATTCACATGCATATGGTGATGACACACTATATATTGTTTACTATATTTATGTGATCTTAAGCATCAACCAATATTCCTTAACAAAATTTGTCGCCAAGTTTACTTGAACAGCTAAAGTCATGTCCCGTAGCAGAATCTGTTGTATACCTTAAATGCTCTTTAAATAGTTAAAAAAATTAAAAATAAAAATGAAAATGTACCTGCATTTTCATTCCATCCTCAGCCACCCAAAAATAGTCTTTGAGAACTGAAAAAAGAGGGAAAAAAATTCTTGGTTATCACTGACCTGTGCTTCCCAATAATTTCAGTTGACAGAAGAACTACTAACGGCAAAAATGTTCCGTTGGCTCTTCGGAACCACTAAGCCAAACGATGATTTTACCGTTAGTTTTCTAAGTTGAGTTTTTGAATCAACTGAAAGCATTTGGGAAGCACGGCCCATCAAAAAACTAGATAAAACGGTCATTGCGTCCAAAGGCCATTGGTTTTATTATTACTATTATTATTATGTAACTTAAGAAGAACTGATTATGTTGGCCATCTGCATTTGCATTTATATACACATATCTATAAATATATATATATATATATATATATGCATATATATGTCTATAACATGTTTTCCATGATAGAAAATTTGAATGTAAAGTTGGTCAATGATTTTCATTGTTGGTTATCACTGAGCTGTGCTTCCCAATAATTTCAGTTGACAGAAGAACTACTAATGGCAACAATGTTCGGCTGGCTCTTCCGAACCACTAAGCCAAACGATGATTTTACCGTTTGTTTTCTAAGTTGAGTTTTTGAATCAACTGAAAGCATTGGGGAAGCACGGCCCATCAAAAAACTAGATAAAACGGTCATTGCGTCCTAAGGCCATTGGTTTTATTATTACTATTATTATTATGTAACTTAAGAAGAACTGATTATGTTGGCCATCTGCATTTGCATTTATATACACATATCTATAAATATATATATATATGCATATATATGTCTATAACATGTTTTCCATGATAGAAAATTTGAATGTAAAGTTGGTCAATGATTTTCATTGTTGGTTATACTTTCCATTTGTGTTTGTGCTATTAATGTAACTTAATCATTCGGTAATTAAAAAAAAAAGTATTTTCCTTTTTTATATATACAAGATTTTGCATCACAAATGATATTAACAAAAACAAATATTGCATGTATTTGTTAATGAAATTAACAAAAACAAAAATTGACCAATATTTTGGAGACTACACCATTGAAACTAAATAGCTACAATTTTTTTGAATTATATGACAATCTATCCTTTTTGAAAGAGATTTTTTCATTGATATATGAAAACTTCTATCTCCGAGTGAGAGAGGGTAGAGGATATTTTGGTTGAATTTTCCCACTAAAAGTATCATATGTGTATTTCCCTAAAGGCAGATCCAACCTAGACCTATAAATGGGTAAGATTTCACAAACCGTTAATCCAATATCAAAATATTTGAGAACAATTTCCCGACTCTTATATTTCCTACTATTTGAGATTGTACAAATGAAACATTTCAAAACAGTTAAAAGTTTGAGTTCACTAATTTTATAACACATTGTTTTTTAATTAAAACTATACTCTAATAACCTATTTAAAATTTTGATATTTTTCATTTTGATTAAAAATTTTACAAATGAGAAAATATTGTACAAATAGAACCTTTTTGTTTGTTTTTCCACAGTACAAAATCACATGCATATGGTGATGACACACTATATACAATTTAATATATTTATGTGATCTTAAGCATCAACCAATATTTCTAACCAAATTTGGCACCAAGTTTACTTGAACAGCTAAAGTCACGTCCCATAGCAGAGATCTGTTGTATACCTTAAATGCACTTTAAATAGGAAAAAATATTAAAATAAAAATGAAAATGTATCTGAATTTTCATTCCATCCTCAGCCACCCAAAAATAGTCTTTGAGAACTGAAAAAAGAGGGAAAAAAATTTATGGTTATCACTGAGCTGTGCTTCCCAATAATTTCAGTTGACAGAAGAACTACTAATGGCAAAAATGTTCGACTGGCTCTTCCGAACCACTAAGCCAAACGATGATTTTACCGTTTGTTTTCTAAGTTGAGTTTTTGAATCAACTGAAAGCATTGGGGAAGCACGGCCCATCAAAAAACTAGATAAAACGGTCATTGCGTCCAAAGGCCATTGGTTTTATTATTACTATTATTATTATGTAACTTAAGAAGAACTGATTATGTTGGCCATCTGCATTTGCATTTATTTACACATATCTATAAATATATATATATATGCATATATATGTCTATAACATGTTTTCCATGATAGAAAATTTGAATGTAAAGTTGGTCAATGATTTTCATTGTAGGTTATACTTTCCATTTGTGTTTGTGCTATTATGATAACTTAATCATTCGGTAATTAAAAAAAAAAGTATTTTTCTTTTTTATATATACAAGATTTTGCATCACAAATGATATTAACAAAAACAAATATTGCATGTATTTGTTAATGAAATTAACAAAAACAAAAATTGACCAATATTTTGGAGACTACACCATTGAAACTAAATAGCTACAATCTGTTTGAATTATATGACAATCTATCCTTTTTGAAAGATATTTTTTCATTGATATATGAAAACTTCTATCTCCGAGTGAGAGAGGGTAGAGGATATTTTTGTTGAATTTTCCCCCTAAAAGTTTCATATGTGTATTTCCCTCAAGGCAGATCCAACCTAGACCTATTACTGGGTAAGATTTCACAAACCGTTAATCCAATATCAAAATATTTGAGAACATTTTTCCGGCTCTTATATTTCCTATTATTTGAGATTGTACAAATGAAACATTCCAAAACAGTTAAAAGTTTGAGTTCACTAATTTTATAACACATTGTTTTTTAATTAAAACTATACTCTAATAACCTATTTAAAATTTTGATATTTTTCATTTTGATTAAAAATTTTACAAATAAGAAAATATTGTACAAATATAACCTTTTTGTTTGTTTTTCCACAATACAAATTCACATGCATATGGTGATGACACACTATATATTGTTTACTATATTTATGTGATCTTAAGCATCAACCAATATTCCTTAACAAAATTTGTCGCCAAGTTTACTTGAACAGCTAAAGTCATGTCCCGTAGCAGAATCTGTTGTATACCTTAAATGCTCTTTAAATAGTTAAAAAAATTAAAAATAAAAATGAAAATGTACCTGCATTTTCATTCCATCCTCAGCCACCCAAAAATAGTCTTTGAGAACTGAAAAAAGAGGGAAAAAAATTCTTGGTTATCACTGACCTGTGCTTCCCAATAATTTCAGTTGACAGAAGAACTACTAACGGCAAAAATGTTCCGTTGGCTCTTCGGAACCACTAAGCCAAACGATGATTTTACCGTTAGTTTTCTAAGTTGAGTTTTTGAATCAACTGAAAGCATTTGGGAAGCACGGCCCATCAAAAAACTAGATAAAACGGTCATTGCGTCCAAAGGCCATTGGTTTTATTATTACTATTATTATTATGTAACTTAAGAAGAACTGATTATGTTGGCCATCTGCATTTGCATTTATATACACATATCTATAAATATATATATATATATATGCATATATATGTCTATAACATGTTTTCCATGATAGAAAATTTGAATGTAAAGTTGGTCAATGATTTTCATTGTTGGTTATCACTGAGCTGTGCTTTCCAATAATTTCAGTTGACAGAAGAACTACTAATGGCAACAATGTTCGGCTGGCTCTTCCGAACCACTAAGCCAAACGATGATTTTACCGTTTGTTTTCTAAGTTGAGTTTTTGAATCAACTGAAAGCATTGGGGAAGCACGGCCCATCAAAAAACTAGATAAAACGGTCATTGCGTCCAAAGGCCATTGGTTTTATTATTACTATTATTATTATGTAACTTAAGAAGAACTGATTATGTTGGCCATCTGCATTTGCATTTATATACACATATCTATAAATATATATATATATGCATATATATGTCTATAACATGTTTTCCATGATAGAAAATTTGAATGTAAAGTTGGTCAATGATTTTCATTGTTGGTTATACTTTCCATTTGTGTTTGTGCTATTAATGTAACTTAATCATTCGGTAATTAAAAAAAAAAGTATTTTCCTTTTTTATATATACAAGATTTTGCATCACAAATGATATTAACAAAAACAAATATTGCATGTATTTGTTAATGAAATTAACAAAAACAAAAATTGACCAATATTTTGGAGACTACACCATTGAAACTAAATAGCTACAATTTTTTTGAATTATATGACAATCTATCCTTTTTGAAAGAGATTTTTTCATTGATATATGAAAACTTCTATCTCCGAGTGAGAGAGGGTAGAGGATATTTTGGTTGAATTTTCCCACTAAAAGTATCATATGTGTATTTCCCTAAAGGCAGATCCAACCTAGACCTATAAATGGGTAAGATTTCACAAACCGTTAATCCAATATCAAAATATTTGAGAACAATTTCCCGACTCTTATATTTCCTACTATTTGAGATTGTACAAATGAAACATTCCAAAACAGTTAAAAGTTTGAGTTCACTAATTTTATAACACATTGTTTTTTAATTAAAACTATACTCTAATAACCTATTTAAAATTTTGATATTTTTCATTTTGTTTAAAAATTTTACAAATGAGAAAATATTGTACAAATATAACCTTTTTGTTTGTTTTTCCACAGTACAAAATCACATGCATATGGTGATGACACACTATATACAGTTTACAATATTTATGTGATCTTAAGTATCAACCAATATTTCTAACCAAATTTGGCGCCAAGTTTACTTGAACAGCTAAAGTAACGTCCCATAGCAGAGATCTGTTGTATACCTTAAATGCACTTTAAATAGGAAAAAATATTAAAATAAAAATGAAAATGTACCTGCATTTTCATTCCATCCTCAGCCACCCAAAAATAGTCTTTGAGAACTGAAAAAAGAGGGAAAAAAATTTATGGTTATCACTGAGCTGTGCTTCCCAATAATTTCAGTTGACAGAAGAACTACTAATGGCAAAAATGTTCGGCTGGCTCTTCCGAACCACTAAGCCAAACGATGATTTTACCGTTTGTTTTCTAAGTTGAGTTTTTGAATCAACTGAAAGCATTGGGGAAGCACGGCCCATCAAAAAACTAGATAAAACGGTCATTGCGTCCAAAGGCCATTGGTTTTATTATTACTATTATTATTATGTAACTTAAGAAGAACTGATTATGTTGGCCATCTGCATTTGCATTTATATACACATATCTATAAATATATATATATATGCATATATATGTCTATAACATGTTTTCCATGATAGAAAATTTGAATGTAAAGTTGGTCAATGATTTTCATTGTTGGTTATACTTTCCATTTGTGTTTGTGCTATTAATGTAACTTAATCATTCGGTAATTAAAAAAAAAAGTATTTTCCTTTTTTATATATACAAGATTTTGCATCACAAATGATATTAACAAAAACAAATATTGCATGTATTTGTTAATGAAATTAACAAAAACAAAAATTGACCAATATTTTGGAGACTACACCATTGAAACTAAATAGCTACAATTTTTTTGAATTATATGACAATCTATCCTTTTTGAAAGAGATTTTTTCATTGATATATGAAAACTTCTATCTCCGAGTGAGAGAGGGTAGAGGATATTTTGGTTGAATTTTCCCACTAAAAGTATCATATGTGTATTTCCCTAAAGGCAGATCCAACCTAGACCTATAAATGGGTAAGATTTCACAAACCGTTAATCCAATATCAAAATATTTGAGAACAATTTCCCGACTCTTATATTTCCTACTATTTGAGATTGTACAAATGAAACATTTCAAAACAGTTAAAAGTTTGAGTTCACTAATTTTATAACACATTGTTTTTTAATTAAAACTATACTCTAATAACCTATTTAAAATTTTGATATTTTTCATTTTGATTAAAAATTTTACAAATGAGAAAATATTGTACAAATAGAACCTTTTTGTTTGTTTTTCCACAGTACAAAATCACATGCATATGGTGATGACACACTATATACAATTTAATATATTTATGTGATCTTAAGCATCAACCAATATTTCTAACCAAATTTGGCACCAAGTTTACTTGAACAGCTAAAGTCACGTCCCATAGCAGAGATCTGTTGTATACCTTAAATGCACTTTAAATAGGAAAAAATATTAAAATAAAAATGAAAATGTATCTGAATTTTCATTCCATCCTCAGCCACCCAAAAATAGTCTTTGAGAACTGAAAAAAGAGGGAAAAAAATTTATGGTTATCACTGAGCTGTGCTTCCCAATAATTTCAGTTGACAGAAGAACTACTAATGGCAAAAATGTTCGACTGGCTCTTCCGAACCACTAAGCCAAACGATGATTTTACCGTTTGTTTTCTAAGTTGAGTTTTTGAATCAACTGAAAGCATTGGGGAAGCACGGCCCATCAAAAAACTAGATAAAACGGTCATTGCGTCCAAAGGCCATTGGTTTTATTATTACTATTATTATTATGTAACTTAAGAAGAACTGATTATGTTGGCCATCTGCATTTGCATTTATTTACACATATCTATAAATATATATATATATGCATATATATGTCTATAACATGTTTTCCATGATAGAAAATTTGAATGTAAAGTTGGTCAATGATTTTCATTGTAGGTTATACTTTCCATTTGTGTTTGTGCTATTATGATAACTTAATCATTCGGTAATTAAAAAAAAAAGTATTTTTCTTTTTTATATATACAAGATTTTGCATCACAAATGATATTAACAAAAACAAATATTGCATGTATTTGTTAATGAAATTAACAAAAACAAAAATTGACCAATATTTTGGAGACTACACCATTGAAACTAAATAGCTACAATCTGTTTGAATTATATGACAATCTATCCTTTTTGAAAGATATTTTTTCATTGATATATGAAAACTTCTATCTCCGAGTGAGAGAGGGTAGAGGATATTTTTGTTGAATTTTCCCCCTAAAAGTTTCATATGTGTATTTCCCTCAAGGCAGATCCAACCTAGACCTATTACTGGGTAAGATTTCACAAACCGTTAATCCAATATCAAAATATTTGAGAACATTTTTCCGGCTCTTATATTTCCTATTATTTGAGATTGTACAAATGAAACATTCCAAAACAGTTAAAAGTTTGAGTTCACTAATTTTATAACACATTGTTTTTTAATTAAAACTATACTCTAATAACCTATTTAAAATTTTGATATTTTTCATTTTGATTAAAAATTTTACAAATAAGAAAATATTGTACAAATATAACCTTTTTGTTTGTTTTTCCACAATACAAATTCACATGCATATGGTGATGACACACTATATATTGTTTACTATATTTATGTGATCTTAAGCATCAACCAATATTCCTTAACAAAATTTGTCGCCAAGTTTACTTGAACAGCTAAAGTCATGTCCCGTAGCAGAATCTGTTGTATACCTTAAATGCTCTTTAAATAGTTAAAAAAATTAAAAATAAAAATGAAAATGTACCTGCATTTTCATTCCATCCTCAGCCACCCAAAAATAGTCTTTGAGAACTGAAAAAAGAGGGAAAAAAATTCTTGGTTATCACTGACCTGTGCTTCCCAATAATTTCAGTTGACAGAAGAACTACTAACGGCAAAAATGTTCCGTTGGCTCTTCGGAACCACTAAGCCAAACGATGATTTTACCGTTAGTTTTCTAAGTTGAGTTTTTGAATCAACTGAAAGCATTTGGGAAGCACGGCCCATCAAAAAACTAGATAAAACGGTCATTGCGTCCAAAGGCCATTGGTTTTATTATTACTATTATTATTATGTAACTTAAGAAGAACTGATTATGTTGGCCATCTGCATTTGCATTTATATACACATCTATAAATATATATATATATATGCATATATATGTCTATAACATGTTTTCCATGATAGAAAATTTGAATGTAAAGTTGGTCAATGATTTTCATTGTTGGTTATCACTGAGCTGTGCTTCCCAATAATTTCAGTTGACAGAAGAACTACTAATGGCAACAATGTTCGGCTGGCTCTTCCGAACCACTAAGCCAAACGATGATTTTACCGTTTGTTTTCTAAGTTGAGTTTTTGAATCAACTGAAAGCATTGGGGAAGCACGGCCCATCAAAAAACTAGATAAAACGGTCATTGCGTCCAAAGGCCATTGGTTTTATTATTACTATTATTATTATGTAACTTAAGAAGAACTGATTATGTTGGCCATCTGCATTTGCATTTATATACACATATCTATAAATATATATATATATGCATATATATGTCTATAACATGTTTTCCATGATAGAAAATTTGAATGTAAAGTTGGTCAATGATTTTCATTGTTGGTTATACTTTCCATTTGTGTTTGTGCTATTAATGTAACTTAATCATTCGGTAATTAAAAAAAAAAGTATTTTCCTTTTTTATATATACAAGATTTTGCATCACAAATGATATTAACAAAAACAAATATTGCATGTATTTGTTAATGAAATTAACAAAAACAAAAATTGACCAATATTTTGGAGACTACACCATTGAAACTAAATAGCTACAATTTTTTTGAATTATATGACAATCTATCCTTTTTGAAAGAGATTTTTTCATTGATATATGAAAACTTCTATCTCCGAGTGAGAGAGGGTAGAGGATATTTTGGTTGAATTTTCCCACTAAAAGTATCATATGTGTATTTCCCTAAAGGCAGATCCAACCTAGACCTATAAATGGGTAAGATTTCACAAACCGTTAATCCAATATCAAAATATTTGAGAACAATTTCCCGACTCTTATATTTCCTACTATTTGAGATTGTACAAATGAAACATTCCAAAACAGTTAAAAGTTTGAGTTCACTAATTTTATAACACATTGTTTTTTAATTAAAACTATACTCTAATAACCTATTTAAAATTTTGATATTTTTCATTTTGTTTAAAAATTTTACAAATGAGAAAATATTGTACAAATATAACCTTTTTGTTTGTTTTTCCACAGTACAAAATCACATGCATATGGTGATGACACACTATATACAGTTTACAATATTTATGTGATCTTAAGTATCAACCAATATTTCTAACCAAATTTGGCGCCAAGTTTACTTGAACAGCTAAAGTAACGTCCCATAGCAGAGATCTGTTGTATACCTTAAATGCACTTTAAATAGGAAAAAATATTAAAATAAAAATGAAAATGTACCTGCATTTTCATTCCATCCTCAGCCACCCAAAAATAGTCTTTGAGAACTGAAAAAAGAGGGAAAAAAATTTATGGTTATCACTGAGCTGTGCTTCCCAATAATTTCAGTTGACAGAAGAACTACTAATGGCAAAAATGTTCGGCTGGCTCTTCCGAACCACTAAGCCAAACGATGATTTTACCGTTTGTTTTCTAAGTTGAGTTTTTGAATCAACTGAAAGCATTGGGGAAGCACGGCCCATCAAAATACTAGATAAAACGGTCATTGCGTCCAAAGGCCATTGGTTTTATTATTACTATTATTATTATGTAACTTAAGAAGAACTGATTATGTTGGCCATCTGCATTTGCATTTATATACACATATCTATATATATATATATATATATATGCATATATATGTCTATAACATGTTTTCCATGATAGAAAATTTGAATCTAAAGTTGGTCAATGATTTTCATTGCTGGTTATACTTTCCATTTGTGTTTGTGTTATTATGATAACTTAATCATTCGGTAATTAAAAAAAAAGTATTTTCCTTTTTTATATATACAAGATTTTGCATCACAAATGATATTAACAAAAACAAATATTGCATGTATTTGTTAATGAAATTAACAAAAACAAAAATTGACCAATATTTTGGAGACTACACCATTGAAACTAAATAGCTACAATTTTTTTGAATTATATGACAATCTATCCTTTTTGAAAGAGATTTTTTCATTGATATATGAAAACTTCTATCTCCGAGTGAGAGAGGGTAGAGGATATTTTGGTTGAATTTTCCCACTAAAAGTATCATATGTGTATTTCCCTAAAGGCAGATCCAACCTAGACCTATAAATGGGTAAGATTTCACAAACCGTTAATCCAATATCAAAATATTTGAGAACAATTTCCCGACTCTTATATTTCCTACTATTTGAGATTGTACAAATGAAACATTTCAAAACAGTTAAAAGTTTGAGTTCACTAATTTTATAACACATTGTTTTTTAATTAAAACTATACTCTAATAACCTATTTAAAATTTTGATATTTTTCATTTTGATTAAAAATTTTACAAATGAGAAAATATTGTACAAATAGAACCTTTTTGTTTGTTTTTCCACAGTACAAAATCACATGCATATGGTGATGACACACTATATACAATTTAATATATTTATGTGATCTTAAGCATCAACCAATATTTCTAACCAAATTTGGCACCAAGTTTACTTGAACAGCTAAAGTCACGTCCCATAGCAGAGATCTGTTGTATACCTTAAATGCACTTTAAATAGGAAAAAATATTAAAATAAAAATGAAAATGTATCTGAATTTTCATTCCATCCTCAGCCACCCAAAAATAGTCTTTGAGAACTGAAAAAAGAGGGAAAAAAATTTATGGTTATCACTGAGCTGTGCTTCCCAATAATTTCAGTTGACAGAAGAACTACTAATGGCAAATATGTTCGACTGGCTCTTCCGAACCACTAAGCCAAACGATGATTTTACCGTTTGTTTTCTAAGTTGAGTTTTTGAATCAACTGAAAGCATTGGGGAAGCACGGCCCATCAAAAAACTAGATAAAACGGTCATTGCGTCCAAAGGCCATTTGTTTTATTATTACTATTATTATTATGTAACTTAAGAAGAACTGATTATGTTGGCCATCTGCATTTGCATTTATTTACACATATCTATATATATATATATATGCATATATATGTCTATAACATGTTTTCCATGATAGAAAATTTGAATGTAAAGTTGGTCAATGATTTTCATTGTAGGTTATACTTTCCATTTGTGTTTGTGCTATTATGATAACTTAATCATTCGGTAATTAAAAAAAAAAGTATTTTTCTTTTTTATATATACAAGATTTTGCATCACAAATGATATTAACAAAAACAAATATTGCATGTATTTGTTAATGAAATTAACAAAAACAAAAATTGACCAATATTTTGGAGACTACACCATTGAAACTAAATAGCTACAATCTGTTTGAATTATATGACAATCTATCCTTTTTGAAAGATATTTTTTCATTGATATATGAAAACTTCTATCTCCGAGTGAGAGAGGGTAGAGGATATTTTTGTTGAATTTTCCCCCTAAAAGTTTCATATGTGTATTTCCCTCAAGGCAGATCCAACCTAGACCTATTACTGGGTAAGATTTCACAAACCGTTAATCCAATATCAAAATATTTGAGAACATTTTTCCGGCTCTTATATTTCCTATTATTTGAGATTGTACAAATGAAACATTCCAAAACAGTTAAAAGTTTGAGTTCACTAATTTTATAACACATTGTTTTTTAATTAAAACTATACTCTAATAACCTATTTAAAATTTTGATATTTTTCATTTTGATTAAAAATTTTACAAATAAGAAAATATTGTACAAATATAACCTTTTTGTTTGTTTTTCCACAATACAAATTCACATGCATATGGTGATGACACACTATATATTGTTTACTATATTTATGTGATCTTAAGCATCAACCAATATTCCTTAACAAAATTTGTCGCCAAGTTTACTTGAACAGCTAAAGTCATGTCCCGTAGCAGAATCTGTTGTATACCTTAAATGCTCTTTAAATAGTTAAAAAAATTAAAAATAAAAATGAAAATGTACCTGCATTTTCATTCCATCCTCAGCCACCCAAAAATAGTCTTTGAGAACTGAAAAAAGAGGGAAAAAAATTCTTGGTTATCACTGACCTGTGCTTCCCAATAATTTCAGTTGACAGAAGAACTACTAACGGCAAAAATGTTCCGTTGGCTCTTCGGAACCACTAAGCCAAACGATGATTTTACCGTTAGTTTTCTAAGTTGAGTTTTTGAATCAACTGAAAGCATTTGGGAAGCACGGCCCATCAGAAAACTAGATAAAACGGTCATTGCGTCCAAAGGCCATTGGTTTTATTATTACTATTATTATTATGTAACTTAAGAAGAACTGATTATGTTGGCCATCTGCATTTGCATTTATATACACATATCTATAAATATATATATATATATATGCATATATATGTCTATAACATGTTTTCCATGATAGAAAATTTGAATGTAAAGTTGGTCAATGATTTTCATTGTTGGTTATCACTGAGCTGTGCTTCCCAATAATTTCAGTTGACAGAAGAACTACTAATGGCAACAATGTTCGGCTGGCTCTTCCGAACCACTAAGCCAAACGATGATTTTACCGTTTGTTTTCTAAGTTGAGTTTTTGAATCAACTGAAAGCATTGGGGAAGCACGGCCCATCAAAAAACTAGATAAAACGGTCATTGCGTCCAAAGGCCATTGGTTTTATTATTACTATTATTATTATGTAACTTAAGAAGAACTGATTATGTTGGCCATCTGCATTTGCATTTATATAAATATATATCTATAAATATATATATATATATATATGCACATATATGTCAATAACATGTTTTCCATGATAGAAAATTTGAATGTAAAGTTGGTCAATGATTTTCATTGTTGGTTATACTTTCCATTTGTGTTTGTGCTATTATGATAACTTAATCATTCGGTAATTAAAAAAAAAGTATTTTCCTTTTTTATATATACAAGATTTTGCATCACAAATGATATTAACAAAAACAAATATTGCATGTATTTGTTAATGAAATTAACAAAAACAAAAATTGACCAATATTTTTGAGACTACACCATTGAAACTAAATAGCTACAATTTGTTTGAATTATATGACAATCTATCCTTTTTGAAAGAGATTTTTTCATTGATATATGAAAACTTCTATCTCCGAGTGAGAGAGGGTAAATAATATTTTGGTTGAATTTTCCCACTAAAAGTATCATATGTGTATTTCCCTAAAGGCAGATCCATCCTAGACCTATAAATGGGTAAGATTTCACAAACCGTTAATCCAATATCAAAATATTTGAGAACAATTTCCCGAGTCTTATATTTCCTACTATTTGAGATTGTACAAATGAAACATTCCAAAACAGTTAAAAGTTTGAGTTCACTAATTTTATAACACATTGTTTTTTAATTAAAACTATACTCTAATAACCTATTTAAAATTTTGATATTTTTCATTTTATTTAAAAATTTTACAAATGAGAAAATATTGTACAAATATAACCTTTTTGTTTGTTTTTCCACAGTACAAAATCACATGCATATGGTGATGACACACTATATACAGTTTACAATATTTATGTGATCTTAAGTATCAACCAATATTTCTAACCAAATTTGGCGCCAAGTTTACTTGAACAGCTAAAGTCACGTCCCATAGCAGAGATCTGTTGTATACCTTAAATGCACTTTAAATAGGAAAAAATATTAAAATAAAAATGAAAATGTATCTGAATTTTCATTCCATCCTCAGCCACCCAAAAATAGTCTTTGAGAACTGAAAAAAGAGGGAAAAAAATTTATGGTTATCACTGAGCTGTGCTTCCCAATAATTTCAGTTGACAGAAGAACTACTAATGGCAAAAATGTTCGACTGGCTCTTCCGAACCACTAAGCCAAACGATGATTTTACCGTTTGTTTTCTAAGTTGAGTTTTTGAATCAACTGAAAGCATTGGGGAAGCACGGCCCATCAAAAAACTAGATAAAACGGTCATTGCGTCCAAAGGCCATTGGTTTTATTATTACTATTATTATTATGTAACTTAAGAAGAACTGATTATGTTGGCCATCTGCATTTGCATTTATATACACATATCTATAAATATATATATATATATATATATGCACATATATGTCAATAACATGTTTTCCATGATAGAAAATTTGAATGTAAAGTTGGTCAATGATTTTCATTGTTGGTTATACTTTCCATTTGTGTTTGTGCTATTATGATAACTTAATCATTCGGTAATTAAAAAAAAAGTATTTTCCTTTTTTATATATACAAGATTTTGCATCACAAATGATATTAACAAAAACAAATATTGCATGTATTTGTTAATGAAATTAACAAAAACAAAAATTGACCAATATTTTTGAGACTACACCATTGAAACTAAATAGCTACAATTTGTTTGAATTATATGACAATCTATCCTTTTTGAAAGAGATTTTTTCATTGATATATGAAAACTTCTATCTCCGAGTGAGAGAGGGTAAATAATATTTTGGTTGAATTTTCCCACTAAAAGTATCATATGTGTATTTCCCTAAAGGCAGATCCAACCTAGACCTATAAATGGGTAAGATTTCACAAACCGTTAATCCAATATCAAAATATTTGAGAACAATTTCCCGAGTCTTATATTTCCTACTATTTGAGATTGTACAAATGAAACATTCCAAAACAGTTAAAAGTTTGAGTTCACTAATTTTATAACACATTGTTTTTTAATTAAAACTATACTCTAATAACCTATTTAAAATTTTGATATTTTTCATTTTGATTAAAAATTTTACAAATGAGAAAATATTGTACAAATATAACCTTTTTGTTTGTTTTTCCACAGTACAAATTCACATGCATATGGTGATGACACACTATATACAGTTTACAATATTTATGTGATCTTAAGTATCAACCAATATTTCTAACCAAATTTGGCGCCAAGTTTACGTGAACAGCTAAAGTCACGTCCCATAGCAGAGATCTGTTGTATACCTTAAATGCACTTTAAATAGGAAAAAATATTAAAATAAAAATGAAAATGTACCTGCATTTTCATTCCATCCTCAGCCACCCAAAAATAGTCTTTGAGAACTGAAAAAAGAGGGAAAAAAATTCCTGGTTATCACTGACCTGTGCTTCCCAATAATTTCAGTTGACAGAAGAACTACTAACGGCAAAAATGTTCCGTTGGCTCTTCCGAACCACTAAGCCGAACGATGATTTTACCGTTAGTTTTCTAAGTTGAGTTTTTGAATCAACTGAAAGCATTTGGGAAGCACGGCCCATCAAAAAACTAGATAAAACGGTCATTGCGTCCAAAGGCCATTGGTTTTATTATTACTATTATTATTATGTAACTTAAGAAGAACTGATTATGTTGGCCATCTGCATTTGCATTTATATACACATATCTATAAATATATATATATATATGCATATATATGTCTATAACATGTTTTCCATGATAGAAAATTTGAATGTAAAGTTGGTCAATGATTTTCATTGTTGGTTATACTTTCCATTTGTGTTTGTGCTATTATGATAACTTAATCATTCGGTAAATTAAAAAAAAGTATTTTCCTTTTTTATATATACAAGATTTTGCATCACAAATGATATCAACAAAAACAAATATTGCATGTATTTGTTAATGAAATTAACAAAAACAAAAATTGACCAATATTTTGGAGACTACACCATTGAAACTAAATAGCTACAATCTGTTTGAATTATATGACAATCTATCCTTTTTGAAAGATATTTTTTCATTGATATATGAAAACTTCTATCTCCGAGTGAGAGAGGGTAGAGGATATTTTTGTTGAATTTTCCCCCTAAAAGTTTCATATGTGTATTTCCCTCAAGGCAGATCCAACCTAGACCTATTACTGGGTAAGATTTCACAAACCGTTAATCCAATATCAAAATATTTGAGAACATTTTTCCGGCTCTTAGATTTCCTATTATTTGAGATTGTACAAATGAAACATTCCAAAACAGTTAAAAGTTTGAGTTCACTAATTTTATAACACATTGTTTTTTAATTAAAACTATACTCTAATAACCTATTTAAAATTTTGATATTTTTCATTTTGATTAAAAATTTTACAAATGAGAAAATATTGTACAAATATAACCTTTTTGTTTGTTTTTCCACAGTACAAATTCACATGCATATGGTGATGACACACTATATACAGTTTACTATATTTATGTGATCTTAAGCATCAACCAATATTCCTTAACAAAATTTGTCGCCAAGTTTACTTGAACAGCTAAAGTCATGTCCCGTAGCAGAATCTGTTGTATACCTTAAATGCTCTTTAAATAGTTAAAAAAATTAAAAATAAAAATGAAAATGTACCTGCATTTTCATTCCATCCTCAGCCACCCAAAAATAGTCTTTGAGAACTGAAAAAAGAGGGAAAAAAATTCCTGGTTATCACTGACCTGTGCTTCCCAATAATTTCAGTTGACAGAAGAACTACTAACGGCAAAAATGTTCCGTTGGCTCTTCCGAACCACTAAGCCAAATGATGATTTTACCGTTAGTTTTCTAAGTTGAGTTTTTGAATCAACTGAAAGCATTTGGGAAACACGGCCCATCAAAAAACTAGATAAAACGGTCATTGCGTCCAAAGGCCATTGGTTTTATTATTACTATTATTATTATGTAACTTAAGAAGAACTGATTATGTTGGCCATCTGCATTTGCATTTATATACACATATCTATAAATATATATATATATGCATATATATGTCTATAACATGTTTTCCATGATAGAAAATTTGAATGTAAAGTTGGTCAATGATTTTCATTGTTGGTTATACTTTCCATTTGTGTTTGTGCTATTATGATAACTTAATCATTCGGTAATTAAAAAAAAAAGTATTTTCCTTTTTTATATATACAAGATTTTGCATCACAAATGATATTAACAAAAACAAATATTGCATGTATTTGTTAATGAAATTAACAAAAACAAAAATTGACCAATATTTTGGAGACTACACCATTGAAACTAAATAGCTACAATCTGTTTGAATTATATGACAATCTATCCTTTTTGAAAGATATTTTTTCATTGATATATGAAAACTTCTATCTCCGATTGAGAGAGGGTAGAGGATATTTTTGTTGAATTTTCCCCCTAAAAGTTTCATATGTGTATTTCCCTCAAGGCAGATCCAACCTAGACCTATTACTGGGTAAGATTTCACAAACCGTTAATCCAATATCAAAATATTTGAGAACATTTTTCCGGCTCTTAGATTTCCTATTATTTGAGATTGTACAAATGAAACATTCCAAAACAGTTAAAAGTTTGAGTTCACTAATTTTATAACACATTGTTTTTTAATTAAAACTATACTCTAATAACCTATTTAAAATTTTGATATTTTTCATTTTGATTAAAAATTTTACAAATGAGAAAATATTGTACAAATATAACCTTTTTGTTTGTTTTTCCACAGTACAAATTCACATGCATATGGTGATGACACACTATATACAGTTTACTATATTTATGTGATCTTAAGCATCAACCAATATTCCTTAACAAAATTTGTCGCCAAGTTTACTTGAACAGCTAAAGTCATGTCCCGTAGCAGAATCTGTTGTATACCTTAAATGCTCTTTAAATAGTTAAAAAAATGAAAAATAAAAATGAAAATGTACCTGCATTTTCATTCCATCCTCAGCCACCCAAAAATAGTCTTTGAGAACTGAAAAAAGAGGGAAAAAAATTCCTGGTTATCACTGACCTGTGCTTCCCAATAATTTCAGTTGAAAGAAGAACTACTAACGGCAAAAATGTTCCGTTGGCTCTTCCGAACCACTAAGCCAAACGATGATTTTACCGTTAGTTTTCTAAGTTGAGTTTTTGAATCAACTGAAAGCATTTGGGAAGCACGGCCCATCAAAAAACTAGATAAAACGGTCATTGCGTCCAAAGGCCATTGGTTTTATTATTACTATTATTATTATGTAACTTAAGAAGAACTGATTATGTTGGCCATCTGCATTTGCATTTATATACACATATCTATAAATATATATATATATATGCATATATATGTCTATAACATGTTTTCCATGATAGAAAATTTGAATGTAAAGTTGGTCAATGATTTTCATTGTTGGTTATACTTTCCATTTGTGTTTGTGCTATTATGATAACTTAATCATTCGGTAATTAAAAAAAAAAGTATTTTCCTTTTTTATATATACAAGATTTTGCATCACAAATGATATTAACAAAAACAAATATTGCATGTATTTGTTAATGAAATTATCAAAAACAAAAATTGACCAATATTTTGGAGACTACACCATTGAAACTAAATAGCTACAATTTTTTTGAATTATATGACAATCTATCCTTTTTGAAAGAGATTTTTTCATTGATATATGAAAACTTCTATCTCCGAGTGAGAGAGGGTAGAGGATATTTTGGTTGAATTTTCTTACTAAAAGTATCATATGTGTATTTCCCTAAAGGCAGATCCAACCTAGACCTATAAATGGGTAAGATTTCACAAACCGTTAATCCAATATCAAAATATTTGAGAACAATTTCCCGACTCTTATATTTCCTACTATTTGAGATTGTACAAATGAAACATTCCAAAACAGTTAAAAGTTTGAGTTCACTAATTTTATAACACATTGTTTTTTAATTAAAACTATACTCTAATAACCTATTTAAAATTTTGATATTTTTCATTTTGTTTAAAAATTTTACAAATGAGAAAATATTGTCCAAATATAACCTTTTTGTTTGTTTTTCCACAGTACAAAATCACATGCATATGGTGATGACACACTATATACAGTTTACAATATTTATGTGATCTTAAGTATCAACCAATATTTCTAACCAAATTTGGCGCCAAGTTTACTTGAACAGCTAAAGTCACGTCCCATAGCAGAGATCTGTTGTATACCTTAAATGCACTTTAAATAGGAAAAAATATTAAAATAAAAATGAAAATGTACCTGCATTTTCATTCCATCCTCAGCCACCCAAAAATAGTCTTTGAGAACTGAAAAAAGAGGGAAAAAAATTTCTGGTTATCACTGAGCTGTGCTTCCCAATAATTTCAGTTGACAGAAGAACTACTAATGGCAAAAATGTTCGACTGGCTCTTCCGAACCACTAAGCCAAACGATGATTTTACCGTTTGTTTTCTAAGTTGAGTTTTTGAATCAACTGAAAGCATTTGGGAAGCACGGCCCATCAAAAAACTAGATAAAACGGTCATTGCGTCCAAAGGCCATTGGTTTTGTTATTACTATTATTATTATGTAACTTAAGAAGAACTGATTATGTTGGCCATCTGCATTTGCATTTATATACACATATCTATAAATATATATATATATATGCATATATATGTCTATAACATGTTTTCCATGATAGAAAATTTGAATCTAAAGTTGGTCAATGATTTTCATTGCTGGTTATACTTTCCATTTGTGTTTGTGTTATTATGATAACTTAATCATTCGGTAATTAAAAAAAAAGTATTTTCCTTTTTTATATATACAAGATTTTGCATCACAAATGATATTAACAAAAACAAATATTGCATGTATTTGTTAATGAAATTAACAAAAACAAAAATTGACCAATATTTTGGAGACTACACCATTGAAACTAAATAGCTACAATCTGTTTGAATTATATGACAATCTATCCTTTTTGAAAGATATTTTTTCATTGATATATGAAAACTTCTATCTCCGAGTGAGAGAGGGTAGAGGATATTTTTGTTGAATTTTCCCCCTAAAAGTATCATATGTGTATTTCCCTCAAGGCAGATCCAACCTAGACCTATTACTGGGTAAGATTTCACAAACCGTTAATCCAATATCAAAATATTTGAGAACATTTTTCCGGCTCTTATATTTCCTATTATTTGAGATTGTACAAATGAAACATTCCAAAACAGTTAAAAGTTTGAGTTCACTAATTTTATAACACATTGTTTTTTAATTAAAACTATACTCTAATAACCTATTTAAAATTTTGATATTTTTCATTTTGATTAAAAATTTTACAAATGAGAAAATATTGTACAAATATAACCTTTTTGTTTGTTTTTCCACAGTACAAATTCACATGCATATGGTGATGACACACTATATACAGTTTACTATATTTATGTGATCTTAAGCATCAACCAATATTCCTTAACAAAATTTGTCGCCAAGTTTACTTGAACAGCTAAAGTCATGTCCCGTAGCAGAATCTGTTGTATACCTTAAATGCTCTTTAAATAGTTAAAAAAATTAAAAATAAAAATGAAAATGTACCTGCATTTTCATTCCATCCTCAGCCACCCAAAAATAGTCTTTGAGAACTGAAAAAAGAGGGAAAAAAATTCCTGGTTATCACTGACCTGTGCTTCCCAATAATTTCAGTTGAAAGAAGAACTACTAACGGCAAAAATGTTCCGTTGGCTCTTCCGAACCACTAAGCCAAACGATGATTTTACCGTTAGTTTTCTAAGTTGAGTTTTTGAATCAACTGAAAGCATTTGGGAAGCACGGCCCATCAAAAAACTAGATAAAACGGTCATTGCGTCCAAAGGCCATTGGTTTTATTATTACTATTATTATTATGTAACTTAAGAAGAACTGATTATGTTGGCCATCTGCATTTGCATTTATATACACATATCTATAAATATATATATATATATGCATATATATGTCTATAACATGTTTTCCATGATAGAAAATTTGAATGTAAAGTTGGTCAATGATTTTCATTGTTGGTTATACTTTCCATTTGTGTTTGTGCTATTATGATAACTTAATCATTCGGTAATTAAAAAAAAAAGTATTTTCCTTTTTTATATATACAAGATTTTGCATCACAAATGATATTAACAAAAACAAATATTGCATGTATTTGTTAATGAAATTAACAAAAACAAAAATTGACCAATATTTTGGAGACTACACCATTGAAACTAAATAGCTACAATCTGTTTGAATTATATGACAATCTATCCTTTTTGAAAGATATTTTTTCATTGATATATGAAAACTTCTATCTCCGAGTGAGAGAGGGTAGAGGATATTTTTGTTGAATTTTCCCCCTAAAAGTTTCATATGTGTATTTCCCTCAAGGCAGATCCAACCTAGACCTATTACTGGGTAAGATTTCACAAACCGTTAATCCAATATCAAAATATTTGAGAACATTTTTCCGGCTCTTAGATTTCCTATTATTTGAGATTGTACAAATGAAACATTCCAAAACAGTTAAAAGTTTGAGTTCACTAATTTTATAACACATTGTTTTTTAATTAAAACTATACTCTAATAACCTATTTAAAATTTTGATATTTTTCATTTTGATTAAAAATTTTACAAATGAGAAAATATTGTACAAATATAACCTTTTTGTTTGTTTTTCCACAGTACAAATTCACATGCATATGGTGATGACACACTATATACAGTTTACTATATTTATGTGATCTTAAGCATCAACCAATATTCCTTAACAAAATTTGTCGCCAAGTTTACTTGAACAGCTAAAGTCATGTCCCGTAGCAGAATCTGTTGTATACCTTAAATGCTCTTTAAATAGTTAAAAAAATTAAAAATAAAAATGAAAATGTACCTGCATTTTCATTCCATCCTCAGCCACCCAAAAATAGTCTTTGAGAACTGAAAAAAGAGGGAAAAAAATTCCTGGTTATCACTGACCTGTGCTTCCCAATAATTTCAGTTGACAGAAGAACTACTAACGGCAAAAATGTTCCGTTGGCTCTTCCGAACCACTAAGCCAAATGATGATTTTACCGTTAGTTTTCTAAGTTGAGTTTTTGAATCAACTGAAAGCATTTGGGAAGCACGGCCCATCAAAAAACTAGATAAAACGGTCATTGCGTCCAAAGGCCATTGGTTTTATTATTACTATTATTATTATGTAACTTAAGAAGAACTGATTATGTTGGCCATCTGCATTTGCATTTATATACACATATCTATAAATATATATATATATGCATATATATGTCTATAACATGTTTTCCATGATAGAAAATTTGAATGTAAAGTTGGTCAATGATTTTCATTGTTGGTTATACTTTCCATTTGTGTTTGTGCTATTATGATAACTTAATCATTCGGTAATTAAAAAAAAAAGTATTTTCCTTTTTTATATATACAAGATTTTGCATCACAAATGATATTAACAAAAACAAATATTGCATGTATTTGTTAATGAAATTAACAAAAACAAAAATTGACCAATATTTTGGAGACTACACCATTGAAACTAAATAGCTACAATCTGTTTGAATTATATGACAATCTATCCTTTTTGAAAGATATTTTTTCATTGATATATGAAAACTTCTATCTCCGAGTGAGAGAGGGTAGAGGATATTTTTGTTGAATTTTCCCCCTAAAAGTTTCATATGTGTATTTCCCTCAAGGCAGATCCAACCTAGACCTATTACTGGGTAAGATTTCACAAACCGTTAATCCAATATCAAAATATTTGAGAACATTTTTCCGGCTCTTAGATTTCCTATTATTTGAGATTGTACAAATGAAACATTCCAAAACAGTTAAAAGTTTGAGTTCACTAATTTTATAACACATTGTTTTTTAATTAAAACTATACTCTAATAACCTATTTAAAATTTTGATATTTTTCATTTTGATTAAAAATTTTACAAATGAGAAAATATTGTACAAATATAACCTTTTTGTTTGTTTTTCCACAGTACAAATTCACATGCATATGGTGATGACACACTATATACAGTTTACTATATTTATGTGATCTTAAGCATCAACCAATATTCCTTAACAAAATTTGTCGCCAAGTTTACTTGAACAGCTAAAGTCATGTCCCGTAGCAGAATCTGTTGTATACCTTAAATGCTCTTTAAATAGTTAAAAAAATTAAAAATAAAAATGAAAATGTACCTGCATTTTCATTCCATCCTCAGCCACCCAAAAATAGTCTTTGAGAACTGAAAAAAGAGGGAAAAAAATTCCTGGTTATCACTGACCTGTGCTTCCCAATAATTTCAGTTGAAAGAAGAACTACTAACGGCAAAAATGTTCCGTTGGCTCTTCCGAACCACTAAGCCAAACGATGATTTTACCGTTAGTTTTCTAAGTTGAGTTTTTGAATCAACTGAAAGCATTTGGGAAGCACGGCCCATCAAAAAACTAGATAAAACGGTCATTGCGTCCAAAGGCCATTGGTTTTATTATTACTATTATTATTATGTAACTTAAGAAGAACTGATTATGTTGGCCATCTGCATTTGCATTTATATACACATATCTATAAATATATATATATATGCATATATATGTCTATAACATGTTTTCCATGATAGAAAATTTGAATGTAAAGTTGGTCAATGATTTTCATTGTTGGTTATACTTTCCATTTGTGTTTGTGCTATTATGATAACTTAATCATTCGGTAATTAAAAAAAAAAGTATTTTCCTTTTTTATATATACAAGATTTTGCATCACAAATGATATTAACAAAAACAAATATTGCATGTATTTGTTAATGAAATTATCAAAAACAAAAATTGACCAATATTTTGGAGACTACACCATTGAAACTAAATAGCTACAATTTTTTTGAATTATATGACAATCTATCCTTTTTGAAAGAGATTTTTTCATTGATATATGAAAACTTCTATCTCCGAGTGAGAGAGGGTAGAGGATATTTTGGTTGAATTTTCTTACTAAAAGTATCATATGTGTATTTCCCTAAAGGCAGATCCAACCTAGACCTATAAATGGGTAAGATTTCACAAACCGTTAATCCAATATCAAAATATTTGAGAACAATTTCCCGACTCTTATATTTCCTACTATTTGAGATTGTACAAATGAAACATTCCAAAACAGTTAAAAGTTTGAGTTCACTAATTTTATAACACATTGTTTTTTAATTAAAACTATACTCTAATAACCTATTTAAAATTTTGATATTTTTCATTTTGTTTAAAAATTTTACAAATGAGAAAATATTGTCCAAATATAACCTTTTTGTTTGTTTTTCCACAGTACAAAATCACATGCATATGGTGATGACACACTATATACAGTTTACAATATTTATGTGATCTTAAGTATCAACCAATATTTCTAACCAAATTTGGCGCCAAGTTTACTTGAACAGCTAAAGTCACGTCCCATAGCAGAGATCTGTTGTATACCTTAAATGCACTTTAAATAGGAAAAAATATTAAAATAAAAATGAAAATGTACCTGCATTTTCATTCCATCCTCAGCCACCCAAAAATAGTCTTTGAGAACTGAAAAAAGAGGGAAAAAAATTTCTGGTTATCACTGAGCTGTGCTTCCCAATAATTTCAGTTGACAGAAGAACTACTAATGGCAAAAATGTTCGACTGGCTCTTCCGAACCACTAAGCCAAACGATGATTTTACCGTTAGTTTTCTAAGTTGAGTTTTTGAATCAACTGAAAGCATTTGGGAAGCACGGCCCATCAAAAAACTAGATAAAACGGTCATTGCGTCCAAAGGCCATTGGTTTTGTTATTACTATTATTATTATGTAACTTAAGAAGAACTGATTATGTTGGCCATCTGCATTTGCATTTATATACACATATCTATAAATATATATATATATATGCATATATATGTCTATAACATGTTTTCCATGATAGAAAATTTGAATCTAAAGTTGGTCAATGATTTTCATTGCTGGTTATACTTTCCATTTGTGTTTGTGTTATTATGATAACTTAATCATTCGGTAATTAAAAAAAAAGTATTTTCCTTTTTTATATATACAAGATTTTGCATCACAAATGATATTAACAAAAACAAATATTGCATGTATTTGTTAATGAAATTAACAAAAACAAAAATTGACCAATATTTTGGAGACTACACCATTGAAACTAAATAGCTACAATCTGTTTGAATTATATGACAATCTATCCTTTTTGAAAGATATTTTTTCATTGATATATGAAAACTTCTATCTCCGAGTGAGAGAGGGTAGAGGATATTTTTGTTGAATTTTCCCCCTAAAAGTATCATATGTGTATTTCCCTCAAGGCAGATCCAACCTAGACCTATTACTGGGTAAGATTTCACAAACCGTTAATCCAATATCAAAATATTTGAGAACATTTTTCCGGCTCTTAGATTTCCTATTATTTGAGATTGTACAAATGAAACATTCCAAAACAGTTAAAAGTTTGAGTTCACTAATTTTATAACACATTGTTTTTTAATTAAAACTATACTCTAATAACCTATTTAAAATTTTGATATTTTTCATTTTGATTAAAAATTTTACAAATGAGAAAATATTGTACAAATATAACCTTTTTGTTTGTTTTTCCACAGTACAAATTCACATGCATATGGTGATGACACACTATATACAGTTTACTATATTTATGTGATCTTAAGCATCAACCAATATTCCTTAACAAAATTTGTCGCCAAGTTTACTTGAACAGCTAAAGTCATGTCCCGTAGCAGAATCTGTTGTATACCTTAAATGCTCTTTAAATAGTTAAAAAAATTAAAAATAAAAATGAAAATGTACCTGCATTTTCATTCCATCCTCAGCCACCCAAAAATAGTCTTTGAGAACTGAAAAAAGAGGGAAAAAAATTCCTGGTTATCACTGACCTGTGCTTCCCAATAATTTCAGTTGAAAGAAGAACTACTAACGGCAAAAATGTTCCGTTGGCTCTTCCGAACCACTAAGCCAAACGATGATTTTACCGTTAGTTTTCTAAGTTGAGTTTTTGAATCAACTGAAAGCATTTGGGAAGCACGGCCCATCAAAAAACTAGATAAAACGGTCATTGCGTCCAAAGGCCATTGGTTTTATTATTACTATTATTATTATGTAACTTAAGAAGAACTGATTATGTTGGCCATCTGCATTTGCATTTATATACACATATCTATAAATATATATATATATATGCATATATATGTCTATAACATGTTTTCCATGATAGAAAATTTGAATGTAAAGTTGGTCAATGATTTTCATTGTTGGTTATACTTTCCATTTGTGTTTGTGCTATTATGATAACTTAATCATTCGGTAATTAAAAAAAAAAGTATTTTCCTTTTTTATATATACAAGATTTTGCATCACAAATGATATTAACAAAAACAAATATTGCATGTATTTGTTAATGAAATTAACAAAAACAAAAATTGACCAATATTTTGGAGACTACACCATTGAAACTAAATAGCTACAATCTGTTTGAATTATATGACAATCTATCCTTTTTGAAAGATATTTTTTCATTGATATATGAAAACTTCTATCTCCGAGTGAGAGAGGGTAGAGGATATTTTTGTTGAATTTTCCCCCTAAAAGTATCATATGTGTATTTCCCTCAAGGCAGATCCAACCTAGACCTATTACTGGGTAAGATTTCACAAACCGTTAATCCAATATCAAAATATTTGAGAACATTTTTCCGGCTCTTATATTTCCTATTATTTGAGATTGTACAAATGAAACATTCCAAAACAGTTAAAAGTTTGAGTTCACTAATTTTATAACACATTGTTTTTTAATTAAAACTATACTCTAATAACCTATTTAAAATTTTGATATTTTTCATTTTGATTAAAAATTTTACAAATGAGAAAATATTGTACAAATATAACCTTTTTGTTTGTTTTTCCACAGTACAAATTCACATGCATATGGTGATGACACACTATATACAGTTTACTATATTTATGTGATCTTAAGCATCAACCAATATTCCTTAACAAAATTTGTCGCCAAGTTTACTTGAACAGCTAAAGTCATGTCCCGTAGCAGAATCTGTTGTATACCTTAAATGCTCTTTAAATAGTTAAAAAAATTAAAAATAAAAATGAAAATGTACCTGCATTTTCATTCCATCCTCAGCCACCCAAAAATAGTCTTTGAGAACTGAAAAAAGAGGGAAAAAAATTCCTGGTTATCACTGACCTGTGCTTCCCAATAATTTCAGTTGAAAGAAGAACTACTAACGGCAAAAATGTTCCGTTGGCTCTTCCGAACCACTAAGCCAAACGATGATTTTACCGTTAGTTTTCTAAGTTGAGTTTTTGAATCAACTGAAAGCATTTGGGAAGCACGGCCCATCAAAAAACTAGATAAAACGGTCATTGCGTCCAAAGGCCATTGGTTTTATTATTACTATTATTATTATGTAACTTAAGAAGAACTGATTATGTTGGCCATCTGCATTTGCATTTATATACACATATCTATAAATATATATATATATATGCATATATATGTCTATAACATGTTTTCCATGATAGAAAATTTGAATGTAAAGTTGGTCAATGATTTTCATTGTTGGTTATACTTTCCATTTGTGTTTGTGCTATTATGATAACTTAATCATTCGGTAATTAAAAAAAAAAGTATTTTCCTTTTTTATATATACAAGATTTTGCATCACAAATGATATTAACAAAAACAAATATTGCATGTATTTGTTAATGAAATTAACAAAAACAAAAATTGACCAATATTTTTGAGACTACACCATTGAAACTAAATAGCTACAATTTGTTTGAATTATATGACAATCTATCCTTTTTGAAAGAGATTTTTTCATTGATATATGAAAACTTCTATCTCCGAGTGAGAGAGGGTAAAGGATATTTTGGTTGAATTTTCCCACTAAAAGTATCATATGTGTATTTCCCTAAAGGCAGATCCATCCTAGACCTATAAATGGGTAAGATTTCACAAACCGTTAATCCAATATCAAAATATTTGAGAACAATTTCCCGACTCTTATATTTCCTACTATTTGAGATTGTACAAATGAAACATTCCAAAACAGTTAAAAGTTTGAGTTCACTAATTTTATAACACATTGTTTTTTAATTAAAACTATACTCTAATAACCTATTTAAAATTTTGATATTTTTCATTTTGTTTAAAAATTTTACAAATGAGAAAATATTGTACAAATATAACCTTTTTGTTTGTTTTTCCACAGTACAAAATCACATGCATATGGTGATGACACACTATATAAAGTTTACAATATTTATGTGATCTTAAGTATCAACCAATATTTCTAACCAAATTTGGCGCCAAGTTTACTTAAACAGCTAAAGTCACGTCCCATAGCAGAGATCTGTTGTATACCTTAAATGCACTTTAAATAGGAAAAAATATTAAAATAAAAATGAAAATGTACCTGCATTTTCATTCCATCCTCAGCCACCCAAAAATAGTCTTTGAGAACTGAAAAAAGAGGGAAAAAAATTTATGGTTATCACTGAGCTGTGCTTCCCAATAATTTCAGTTGACAGAAGAACTACTAATGGCAAAAATGTTCGGCTGGCTCTTCCGAACCACTAAGCCAAACGATGATTTTACCGTTTGTTTTCTAAGTTGAGTTTTTGAATCAACTGAAAGTATTGGGGAAGCACGGCCCATCAAAAAACTAGATAAAACGGTCATTGCGTCCAAAGGCCATTGGTTTTATTATTACTATTATTATTATGTAACTTAAGAAAAACTGATTATGTTGGCCATCTGCATTTGCATTTATATACACATATCTATAAATATATATATATATGCATATATATGTCTATAACATGTTTTCCATGATAGAAAATTTGAATCTAAAGTTGGTCAATGATTTTCATTGCTGGTTATACTTTCCATTTATGTTTGTGTTATTATGATAACTTAATCATTCGGTAATTAAAAAAAAAGTATTTTCCTTTTTTATATATACAAGATTTTGCATCACAAATGATATTAACAAAAACAAATATTGCATGTATTTGTTAATGAAATTAACAAAAACAAAAATTGACCAATATTTTGGAGACTACACCATTGAAACTAAATAGCTACAATCTGTTTGAATTATATGACAATCTATCCTTTTTGAAAGATATTTTTTCATTGATATATGAAAACTTCTATCTCCGAGTGAGAGAGGGTAGAGGATATTTTTGTTGAATTTTCCCCCTAAAAGTTTCATATGTGTATTTCCCTCAAGGCAGATCCAACCTAGACCTATTACTGGGTAAGATTTCACAAACCGTTAATCCAATATCAAAATATTTGAGAACATTTTTCCGGCTCTTATATTTCCTATTATTTGAGATTGTACAAATGAAACATTCCAAAACAGTTAAAAGTTTGAGTTCACTAATTTTATAACACATTGTTTTTTAATTAAAACTATACTCTAATAACCTATTTAAAATTTTGATATTTTTCATTTTGATTAAAAATTTTACAAATGAGAAAATATTGTACAAATAGAACCTTTTTGTTTGTTTTTCCACAATACAAATTCACATGCATATGGTGATGACACACTATATATTGTTTACTATATTTATGTGATCTTAAGCCTCAACCAATATTCCTTAACAAAATTTGTCGCCAAGTTTACTTGAACAGCTAAAGTCATGTCCCGTAGCAGAATCTGTTGTATACCTTAAATGCTATTTAAATAGTTAAAAAAATTAAAAATAAAAATGAAAATGTACCTGCATTTTCATTCCATCCTCAGCCACCCAAAAATAGTCTTTGAGAACTGAAAAAAGAGGGAAAAATATTTATGGTTATCACTGAGCTGTGCTTCCCAATAATTTCAGTTGACAGAAGAACTACTAATGGCAAAAATGTTCGGCTGGCTCTTCCGAACCACTAAGCCAAACGATGATTTTACCTTTTGTTTTCTAAGTTGAGTTTTTGAATCAACTGAAAGCATTGGGGAAGCACGGCCCATCAAAAAACTAGATAAAACGGTCATTGCGTCCAAAGGCCATTGGTTTTATTATTACTATTATTATTATGTAACTTAAGAAGAACTGATTATGTTGGCCATCTGCATTTGCATTTATATACACATATCTATAAATATATATATATGCATATATATGTCTATAACATGTTTTCCATGATAGAAAATTTGAATCTAAAGTTGGTCAATGATTTTCATTGCTGGTTATACTTTCCATTTATGTTTGTGTTATTATGATAACTTAATCATTCGGTAATTAAAAAAAAAGTATTTTCCTTTTTTATATATACAAGATTTTGCATCAAAAATGATATTAACAAAAACAAATATTGCACGTATTTGTTAATGAAATTAACAAAAACAAAAATTGACCAATATTTTGGAGACTACACCATTGAAACTAAATAGCTACAATCTGTTTGAATTATATGACAATCTATCCTTTTTGAAAGATATTTTTTCATTGATATATGAAAACTTCTATCTCCGAGTGAGAGAGGGTAGAGGATATTTTTGTTGAATTTTCCCCCTAAAAGTTTCATATGTGTATTTCCCTCAAGGCAGATCCAACCTAGACCTATTACTGGGTAAGATTTCACAAACCGTTAATCCAATATCAAAATATTTGAGAACATTTTTCCGGCTCTTATATTTCCTATTATTTGAGATTGTACAAATGAAACATTCCAAAACAGTTAAAAGTTTGAGTTCACTAATTTTATAACACATTGTTTTTTAATTAAAACTATACTCTAATAACCTATTTAAAATTTTGATATTTTTCATTTTGATTAAAAATTTTACAAATGAGAAAATATTGTACAAATAGAACCTTTTTGTTTGTTTTTCCACAATACAAATTCACATGCATATGGTGATGACACACTATATATTGTTTACTATATTTATGTGATCTTAAGCCTCAACCAATATTCCTTAACAAAATTTGTCGCCAAGTTTACTTGAACAGCTAAAGTCATGTCCCGTAGCAGAATCTGTTGTATACCTTAAATGCTATTTAAATAGTTAAAAAAATTAAAAATAAAAATGAAAATGTACCTGCATTTTCATTCCATCCTCAGCCACCCAAAAATAGTCTTTGAGAACTGAAAAAAGAGGGAAAAAAATTTATGGTTATCACTGAGCTGTGCTTCCCAATAATTTCAGTTGACAGAAGAACTACTAATGGCAAAAATGTTCGGCTGGCTCTTCCGAACCACTAAGCCAAACGATGATTTTACCGTTTGTTTTCTAAGTTGAGTTTTTGAATCAACTGAAAGCATTGGGGAAGCACGGCCCATCAAAAAACTAGATAAAACGGTCATTGCGTCCAAAGGCCATTGGTTTTATTATTACTATTATTATTATGTAACTTAAGAAGAACTGATTATGTTGGCCATCTGCATTTGCATTTATATACACATATCTATAAATATATATATATATGCATATATATGTCTATAACATGTTTTCCATGATAGAAAATTTGAATCTAAAGTTGGTCAATGATTTTCATTGCTGGTTATACTTTCCATTTATGTTTGTGTTATTATGATAACTTAATCATTCGGTAATTAAAAAAAAAGTATTTTCCTTTTTTATATATACAAGATTTTGCATCACAAATGATATTAACAAAAACAAATATTGCATGTATTTGTTAATGAAATTAACAAAAACAAAAATTGACCAATATTTTGGAGACTACACCATTGAAACTAAATAGCTACAATTTTTTTGAATTATATGACAATCTATCCTTTTTTAAAGAGATTTTTTCATTGATATATGAAAACTTCTATCTCCGAGTGAGAGAGGGTAGAGGATATTTTGGTTGAATTTTCCCCCTAAAAGTATCATATGTGTATTTCCCTAAAGGCAGATCCAACCAAGACCTATAAATGGGTAAGATTTCACAAACCATTAATCCAATATCAAAATATTTGAGAACATTTTCCCGACTCTTATATTTCCTATTATTTGAGATTGTACAAATGAAACATTCCAAAACAGTTAAAAGTTTGAGTTCACTAATTTTATAACACATTGTTTTTTAATTAAAACTATACTCTAATAACCTATTTAAAATTTTGATATTTTTCATTTTGATTAAAAATTTTACAAATGAGAAAATATTGTACAAATATAACCTTTTTGTTTGTTTTTCCACAGTACAAATTCACATGCATATGGTGATGACACACTATACACTGTTTACTATATTTATGTGATCTTAAGCATCAACCAATATTCCTTAACCAAATTTGGCGCCAAGTTTACTTGAACAGCTAAAGCCACGTCCCATAGCAGAGATCTGTTATATACCTTAAATGCTCTTTAAATGGGAAAAAAATTAAAATAAAAATGAAAATGTACCTGCATTTTTATTCTATCCTCAGCCACCCAAAAATAGTCTTTGAGAACTGAAAAAACAGAGGAAAAAATTTCTTGTTATCACTGACTTGTGCTTCCCAATAATTTCAGTTGACAGAAGAACTACTAACGGCAAAAATGTTCGGTTGGTTCTTCCGAACCACTAAGCCGAACGATGATTTTACCGTTTGTTTTCTAAGTTGAGTTTTTGAATCAACTGAAAGCATTGAGGAAGCACAGCCCATCAAAAAACTAGATAAAACGGTCATTGCGTCCAAAGGCCATTGGTTTTATTATTACTATTATTATTATGTAACTTAAGAAGAACTGATTATGTTGGCCATCTGCATTTGCATTTATATACACATATCTATATATATATATATATGCATATATATGTCTATAACATGTTTTCCATGATAGAAAATTTGAATCTAAAGTTGGTCAATGATTTTCATTGCTGGTTATACTTTCCATTTGTGTTTGTGTTATTATGATAACTTAATCATTCGGTAATTAAAAAAAAAGTATTTTCCTTTTTTATATATACAAGATTTTGCATCACAAATGATATTAACAAAAACAAATATTGCATGTATTTGCTAATGAAATTAACAAAAACAAAAATTGACCAATATTTTGGAGACTACACCATTGAAACTAAATAGCTACAATCTGTTTGAATTATATGACAATCTATCCTTTTTGAAAGAGATTTTTTCATTGATATATGAAAACTTCTATCTCCGAGTGAGGGAGGGTAGAGGATATTTTGGTTGAATTTTCCCCCTAAAAGTATCATAAGGGTATTTCCCTAAAGGCAGATCCAACCAAGACCTATAAATGGGTAAGATTTCACAAACCGTTAATCCAATATCAAAATATTTGAGAACATTTTCCCGACTCTTATATTTCCTATTATTTGAGATTGTACAAATGAAACATTCCAAAACAGTTAAAAGTTTGAGTTCACTAATTTTATAACACATTGTTTTTTAATTAAAACTATACTCTAATAACCTATTTAAAATTTTGATATTTTTCATTTTGATTAAAAATTTTACAAATGAGAAAATATTGTACAAATATAACCTTTTTGTTTGTTTTTCCACAGTACAAATTCACATGCATATGGTGATGACACACTATACACTGTTTACTATATTTATGTGATCTTAAGCATCAACCAATATTCCTTAACCAAATTTGGCGCTAAGTTTACTTGAACAGCTAAAGCCACGTCCCATAGCAGAGATCTGTTATATACCTTAAATGCTCTTTAAATGGGAAAAAAATTAAAATAAAAATGAAAATGTACCTGCATTTTTATTCTATCCTCAGCCACCCAAAAATAGTCTTTGAGAACTGAAAAAACAGAGGAAAAAATTTCTTGTTATCACTGAGTTGTGCTTCCCAATAATTTCAGTTGACAGAAGAACTACTAACGGCAAAAATGTTCGGTTGGTTCTTCCGAACCACTAAGCCGAACGATGATTTTATCGTTTGTTTTCTAAGTTGAGTTTTTGAATCAACTGAAAGCATTGAGGAAGCACGGCCCATCAAAAAACTAGATAAAACGGTCATTGCATCCAAAGGCCATTGGTTTTATTATTACTATTATTATTATGTAACTTAAGAAGAACTGATTATGTTGGCCATCTGCATTTGCATTTATATAAACATATATCTATAAATATGCATATATATGTCTATAAGATGTTTTCCATGATAGAAAATTTGAATGTAAAGTTGGTCAATGATTTTCATTGTTGGTTATACTTTCCATTTGTGTTTGTGCTATTATGATAACTTAATCATTCGGTAATTAAAAAAAAAGTATTTTCCTTTTTTATATATACAAGATTTTGCATCACAAATGATATTAACAAAAACAAATATTGCATGTATTTGCTAATGAAATTAACAAAAACAAAAATTGACCAATATTTTGGAGATTACACCATTGAAACTAAATAGCTACAATCTGTTTGAATTATATGACAATCTATCCTTTTTGAAAGAGATTTTTTCATTGATATATGAAAACTTCTATCTCCGAGTGAGGGAGGGTAGAGGATATTTTGGTTGAATTTTCCCCCTAAAAGTATCATAAGGGTATTTCCCTAAAGGCAGATCCAACCAAGACCTATAAATGGGTAAGATTTCACAAACCGTTAATCCAATATCAAAATATTTGAGAACATTTTCCCGACTCTTATATTTCCTATTATTTGAGATTGTACAAATGAAACATTCCAAAACAGTTAAAAGTTTGAGTTCACTAATTTTATAACACATTGTTTTTTAATTAAAACTATACTCTAATAACCTATTTAAAATTTTGATATTTTTCATTTTGATTAAAAATTTTACAAATGAGAAAATATTGTACAAATATAACCTTTTTGTTTGTTTTTCCACAGTACAAATTCACATGCATATGGTGATGACACACTATACACTGTTTACTATATTTATGTGATCTTAAGCATCAACCAATATTCCTTAACCAAATTTGGCGCTAAGTTTACTTGAACAGCTAAAGCCACGTCCCATAGCAGAGATCTGTTATATACCTTAAATGCTCTTTAAATGGGAAAAAAATTAAAATAAAAATGAAAATGTACCTGCATTTTTATTCTATCCTCAGCCACCCAAAAATAGTCTTTGAGAACTGAAAAAACAGAGGAAAAAATTTCTTGTTATCACTGAGTTGTGCTTCCCAATAATTTCAGTTGACAGAAGAACTACTAACGGCAAAAATGTTCGGTTGGTTCTTCCGAACCACTAAGCCGAACGATGATTTTATCGTTTGTTTTCTAAGTTGAGTTTTTGAATCAACTGAAAGCATTGAGGAAGCACGGCCCATCAAAAAACTAGATAAAACGGTCATTGCGTCCAAAGGCCATTGGTTTTATTATTACTATTATTATTATGTAACTTAAGAAGAACTGATTATGTTGGCCATCTGCATTTGCATTTATATAAACATATATCTATAAATATGCATATATATGTCTATAAGATGTTTTCCATGATAGAAATTTGAATGTAAAGTTGGTCAATGATTTTCATTGTTGGTTATACTTTCCATTTGTGTTTGTGCTATTATGATAACTTAATCATTCGGTAATTAAAAAAAAAAGTATTTTCCTTTTTTATATATACAAGATTTTGCATCACAAATGATATTAACAAAAACAAATATTGCATGTATTTGCTAATGAAATTAACAAAAACAAAAATTGACCAATATTTTGGAGATTACACCATTGAAACTAAATAGCTACAATCTGTTTGAATTATATGACAATCTATCCTTTTTGAAAGAGATTTTTTCATTGATATATGAAAACTTCTATCTCCGAGTGAGGGAGGGTAGAGGATATTTTGGTTGAATTTTCCCCCTAAAAGTATCATATGTGTATTTCCCTAAAGGCAGATCCAACCAAGACCTATAAATGGGTAAGATTTCACAAACCGTTAATCCAATATCAAAATATTTGAGAACATTTTCCCGACTCTTATATTTCCTATTATTTGAGATTGTACAAATGAAACATTCCAAAACAGTTAAAAGTTTGAGTTCACTAATTTTATAACACATTGGTTTTTTAATTAAAACTATACTCTAATAACCTATTTAAAATTTTGATATTTTTCATTTTGATTAAAAATTTTACAAATGAGAAAATATTGTACAAATATAACCTTTTTGTTTGTTTTTCCACAGTACAAATTCACATGCATATGGTGATGACACACTATACACTGTTTACTATATTTATGTGATCTTAAGCATCAACCAATATTCCTTAACCAAATTTGGCGCTAAGTTTACTTGAACAGCTAAAGCCACTTCCCATAGCAGAGATCTGTTATATACCTTAAATGCTCTTTAAATGGGAAAAAAATTAAAATAAAAATGAAAATGTACCTGCATTTTTATTCTATCCTCAGCCACCCAAAAATAGTCTTTGAGAACTGAAAAAACAGAGGAAAAAATTTCTTGTTATCACTGAGTTGTGCTTCCCAATAATTTCAGTTGACAGAAGAACTACTAACGGCAAAAATGTTCGGTTGGTTCTTCCGAACCACTAAGCCGAACGATGATTTTATCGTTTGTTTTCTAAGTTGAGTTTTTGAATCAACTGAAAGCATTGAGGAAGCACGGCCCATCAAAAAACTAGATAAAACGGTCATTGCGTCCAAAGGCCATTGGTTTTATTATTACTATTATTATTATGTAACTTAAGAAGAACTGATTATGTTGGCCATCTGCATTTGCATTTATATACACATATCTATATATATATATATGCATATATATGTCTATAAGATGTTTTCCATGATAGAAAATTTGAATCTAAAGTTGGTCAATGATTTTCATTGCTGGTTATACTTTCCATTTGTGTTTGTGTTATTATGATAACTTAATCATTCGGTAATTAAAAAAAAAGTATTTTCCTTTTTTATATATACAAGATTTTGCATCACAAATGATATTAACAAAAACAAATATTGCATGTATTTGCTAATGAAATTAACAAAAACAAAAATTGACCAATATTTTGGAGCTTACACCATTGAAACTAAATAGCTACAATCTGTTTGAATTATATGACAATCTATCCTTTTTGAAAGAGATTTTTTCATTGATATATGAAAACTTCTATCTCCGAGTGAGGGAGGGTAGAGGATATTTTGGTTGAATTTTCCCCCTAAAAGTATCATATGTGTATTTCCCTAAAGGCAGATCCAACCAAGACCTATAAATGGGTAAGATTTCACAAACCGTTAATCCAATATCAAAATATTTGAGAACATTTTCCCGACTCTTATATTTCCTATTATTTGAGATTGTACAAATGAAACATTCCAAAACAGTTAAAAGTTTGAGTTCACTAATTTTATAACACATTGTTTTTTAATTAAAACTATACTCTAATAACCTATTTAAAATTTTGATATTTTTCATTTTGATTAAAAGTTTTACAAATGAGAAAATATTGTACAAATATAACCTTTTTGTTTGTTTTTCCACAGTACAAATTCACATGCATATGGTGATGACACACTATACACTGTTTACTATAGTTATGTGATCTTAAGCATCAACCAATATTCCTTAACCAAATTTGGCGCTAAGTTTACTTGAACAGCTAAAGCCAAGTCCCATAGCAGAGATCTGTTATATACCTTAAATGCTCTTTAAATGGGAAAAAAATTAAAATAAAAATGAAAATGTACCTGCATTTTTATTCTATCCTCAGCCACCCAAAAATAGTCTTTGAGAACTGAAAAAAGAGAGGAAAAAATTTCTTGTTATCACTGAGTTGTGCTTCCCAATAATTTCAGTTGACAGAAGAACTACTAACGGCAAAAATGTTCGGTTGGTTCTTCCGAACCACTAAGCCGAACGATGATTTTACCGTTTGTTTTCTAAGTTGAGTTTTTGAATCAACTGAAAGCATTGAGGAAGCACGGCCCATCAAAAAACTAGATAAAACGGTCATTGCGTCCAAAGGCCATTGGTTTTATTATTACTATTATTATTATGTAACTTAAGAAGAACTGATTATGTTGGCCATCTGCATTTGCATTTATATACACATATCTATATATATATATATATATATGCATATATATGTCTATAACATGTTTTCCATGATAGAAAATTTGAATCTAAAGTTGGTCAATGATTTTCATTGCTGGTTATACTTTCCGTTTGTGTTTGTGTTATTATGATAACTTAATCATTCGGTAATTAAAAAAAAAGTATTTTCCTTTTTTATATATACAAGATTTTGCATCACAAATGATATTAACAAAAAAAAATATTGCATGTATTTGCTAATGAAATTAACAAAAACAAAAATTGACCAATATTTTGGAGATTACACCATTGAAACTAAATAGCTACAATCTGTTTGAATTATATGACAATCTATCCTTTTTGAAAGAGATTTTTTCATTGATATATGAAAACTTCTATCTCCGAGTGAGAGAGGGTAGAGGATATTTTGGTTGAATTTTCCCCCTAAAAGTATCATATGTGTATTTCCCTAAAGGCAGATCCAACCAAGACCTATAAATGGGTAAGATTTCACAAACCGTTAATCCAATATCAAAATATTTGAGAACATTTTCCCGACTCTTATATTTCCTATTATTTGAGATTGTACAAATGAAACATTCCAAAACAGTTAAAAGTTTGAGTTCACTAATTTTATAACACATTGTTTTTTAATTAAAACTATACTCTAATAACCTATTTAAAATTTTGATATTTTTCATTTTGATTAAAAATTTTACAAATGAGAAAATATTGTACAAATATAACCTTTTTGTTTGTTTTTCCACAGTACAAATTCACATGCATATGGTGATGACACACTATACACTGTTTACTATATTTATGTGATCTTAAGCATCAACCAATATTCCTTGACCAAATTTGGCGCTAAGTTTACTTGAACAGCTAAAGCCACGTCCCATAGCAGAGATCTGTTATATACCTTAAATGCTCTTTAAATGGGAAAAAAATTAAAATAAAAATGAAAATGTACCTGCATTTTTATTCTATCCTCAGCCACCCAAAAATAGTCTTTGAGAACTGAAAAAACAGAGGAAAAAATTTCTTGTTATCACTGAGTTGTGCTTCCCAATAATTTCAGTTGACAGAAGAACTACTAACGGCAAAAATGTTCGGTTGGTTCTTCCGAACCACTAAGCCGAACGATGATTTTACCGTTTGTTTTCTAAGTTGAGTTTTTGAATCAACTGAAAGCATTGAGGAAGCACGGCCCATCAAAAAACTAGATAAAACGGTCATTGCGTCCAAAGGCCATTGGTTTTATTATTACTATTATTATTATGTAACTTAAGAAGAACTGATTATGTTGGCCATCTGCATTTGCATTTATATACACATATCTATATATATATATATGCATATATATGTCTATAAGATGTTTTCCATGATAGAAAATTTGAATCTAAAGTTGGTCAATGATTTTCATTGCTGGTTATACTTTCCATTTGTGTTTGTGTTATTATGATAACTTAATCATTCGGTAATTAAAAAAAAAGTATTTTCCTTTTTTATATATACAAGATTTTGCATCACAAATGATATTAACAAAAAAAAATATTGCATGTATTTGCTAATGAAATTAACAAAAACAAAAATTGACCAATATTTTGGAGATTACACCATTGAAACTAAATAGCTACAATCTGTTTGAATTATATGACAATCTATCCTTTTTGAAAGAGATTTTTTCATTGATATATGAAAACTTCTATCTCCGAGTGAGGGAGGGTAGAGGATATTTTGGTTGAATTTTCCCCCTAAAAGTATCATATGTGTATTTCCCTAAAGGCAGATCCAACCAAGACCTATAAATGGGTAAGATTTCACAAACCGTTAATCCAATATCAAAATATTTGAGAACATTTTCCCGACTCTTATATTTCCTATTATTTGAGATTGTACAAATGAAACATTCCAAAACAGTTAAAAGTTTGAGTTCACTAATTTTATAACACATTGGTTTTTTAATTAAAACTATACTCTAATAACCTATTTAAAATTTTGATATTTTTCATTTTGATTAAAAATTTTACAAATGAGAAAATATTGTACAAATATAACCTTTTTGTTTGTTTTTCCACAGTACAAATTCACATGCATATGCTGATGACACACTATATACTGTTTACTATATTTATGTGATCTTAAGCATCAACCAATATTCCTTAACCAAATTTGGCGCCAAGTTTACTTGAACAGCTAAAGTCACGTCCCATAGCAGAGATCTGTTGTATACCTTAAATGCTCTTTATATGGGTAAAACAATTAAAATAAAAATGAAAATGAACCTGCATTTTCATTCTATCCTCAGCCACCCAAAAATAGTCTTTGAGAACTGAAAAAAAAGAGAAAAAAATTTCTTGTTATCACTGAGCTGTGCTTCCCAATAATTTCAGTTGGCAGAAGAACTACTAACGGCAAAAATGTTTGGTTGGCTCTTCCGAACCACTAAGCCAAACGATGATTTTACCGTTTCTTTTCTAAGTTGAGTTTTTGAATCAACTGAAAGCATTGGGGAAGCACGGCCCATCAAAAAACGGTCATTGCGTCCAAAGGCCATTGGTTTTATTATTACTATTATTATTATGTAACTTAAGAAGAACTGATTATGTTGGCCATCTGCATTTGCATTTATATACACATATCTATATATATATATATATATGCATATATATGTCTATAACATGTTTTCCATGATAGAAAATTTGAATCTAAAGTTGGTCAATGATTTTCATTGCTGGTTATACTTTCCATTTGTGTTTGTGTTATTATGATAACTTAATCATTCGGTAATTAAAAAAAAAGTATTTTCCTTTTTTATATATACAAGATTTTGCATCACAAATGATATTAACAAAAAAAAATATTGCATGTATTAGCTAATGAAATTAACAAAAACAAAAATTGACCAATATTTTGGAGATTACACCATTGAAACTAAATAGCTACAATCTGTTTGAATTATATGACAATCTATCCTTTTTGAAAGAGATTTTTTCATTGATATATGAAAACTTCTATCTCCGAGTGAGAGAGGGTAGAGGATATTTTGGTTGAATTTTCCCCCTAAAAGTATCATATGTGTATTTCCCTAAAGGCAGATCCAACCAAGACCTATAAATGGGTAAGATTTCACAAACCGTTAATCCAATATCAAAATATTTGAGAACATTTTCCCGACTCTTATATTTCCTATTATTTGAGATTGTACAAATGAAACATTCCAAAACAGTTAAAAGTTTGAGTTCACTAATTTTATAACACATTGTTTTTTAATTAAAACTATACTCTAATAACCTATTTAAAATTTTGATATTTTTCATTTTGATTAAAAGTTTTACAAATGAGAAAATATTGTACAAATATAACCTTTTTGTTTGTTTTTCCACAGTACAAATTCACATGCATATGGTGATGACACACTATACACTGTTTACTATATTTATGTGATCTTAAGCATTAACCAATATTCCTTGACCAAATTTGGCGCTATGTTTACTTGAACAGCTAAAGCCACGTCCCATAGCAGAGATCTGTTATATACCTTAAATGCTCTTTAAATGGGAAAAAAATTAAAATAAAAATGAAAATGTACCTGCATTTTTATTCTATCCTCAGCCACCCAAAAATAGTCTTTGAGAACTGAAAAAACAGAGGAAAAAATTTCTTGTTATCACTGAGTTGTGCTTCCCAATAATTTCAGTTGACAGAAGAACTACTAACGGCAAAAATGTTCGGTTGGTTCTTCCGAACCACTAAGCCGAACGATGATTTTACCGTTTGTTTTCTAAGTTGAGTTTTTGAATCAACTGAAAGCATTGAGGAAGCATGGCCCATCAAAAAACTAGATAAAACGGTCATTGCGTCCAAAGGCCATTGGTTTTATTATTACTATTATTATTATGTAACTTAAGAAGAACTGATTATGTTGGCCATCTGCATTTGCATTTATATACACATATCTATATATATATATATGCATATATATGTCTATAAGATGTTTTCCATGATAGAAAATTTGAATGTAAAGTTGGTCAATGATTTTCATTGTTGGTTATACTTTCCATTTGTGTTTGTGCTATTATGATAACTTAATCATTCGGTAATTAAAAAAAAAGTATTTTCCTTTTTTATATATACAAGATTTTGCATCACAAATGATATTAACAAAAACAAATATTGCATGTATTTGCTAATGAAATTAACAAAAACAAAAATTGACCAATATTTTGGAGATTACACCATTGAAACTAAATAGCTACAATCTGTTTGAATTATATGACAATCTATCCTTTTTGAAAGAGATTTTTTCATTGATATATGAAAACTTCTATCTCCGAGTGAGGGAGGGTAGAAGATATTTTGGTTGAATTTTCCCCCTAAAAGTATCATATGTGTATTTCCCTAAAGGCAGATCCAACCAAGACCTATAAATGGGTAAGATTTCACAAACCGTTAATCCAATATCAAAATATTTGAGAACATTTTCCCGACTCTTATATTTCCTATTATTTGAGATTGTACAAATGAAACATTCCAAAACAGTTAAAAGTTTGAGTTCACTAATTTTATAACACATTGTTTTTTAATTAAAACTATACTCTAATAACCTATTTAAAATTTTGATATTTTTCATTTTGATTAAAAGTTTTACAAATGAGAAAATATTGTACAAATATAACCTTTTTGTTTGTTTTTCCACAGTACAAATTCACATGCATATGGTGATGACACACTATACACTGTTTACTATAGTTATGTGATCTTAAGCATCAACCAATATTCGTTAACCAAATTTGGCGCTAAGTTTACTTGAACAGCTAAAGCCAAGTCCCATAGCAGAGATCTGTTATATACCTTAAATGCTCTTTAAATGGGAAAAAAATTAAAATAAAAATGAAAATGTACCTGCATTTTTATTCTATCCTCAGCCACCCAAAAATAGTCTTTGAGAACTGAAAAAACAGAGGAAAAAATTTCTTGTTATCACTGAGTTGTGCTTCCCAATAATTTCAGTTGACAGAAGAACTACTAACGGCAAAAATGTTCGGTTGGTTCTTCCGAACCACTAAGCCGAACGATGATTTTACCGTTTGTTTTCTAAGTTGAGTTTTTGAATCAACTGAAAGCATTGAGGAAGCACGGCCCATCAAAAAACTAGATAAAACGGTCATTGCGTCCAAAGGCCATTGGTTTTATTATTACTATTATTATTATGTAACTTAAGAAGAACTGATTATGTTGGCCATCTGCATTTGCATTTATATACACATATCTATATATATATATATATATATGCATATATATGTCTATAACATGTTTTCCATGATAGAAAATTTGAATCTAAAGTTGGTCAATGATTTTCATTGCTGGTTATACTTTCCATTTGTGTTTGTGTTATTATGATAACTTAATCATTCGGTAATTAAAAAAAAAGTATTTTCCTTTTTTATATATACAAGATTTTGCATCACAAATGATATTAACAAAAAAAAATATTGCATGTATTTGCTAATGAAATTAACAAAAACAAAAATTGACCAATATTTTGGAGATTACACCATTGAAACTAAATAGCTACAATCTGTTTGAATTATATGACAATCTATCCTTTTTGAAAGAGATTTTTTCATTGATATATGAAAACTTCTATCTCCGAGTGAGAGAGGGTAGAGGATATTTTGGTTGAATTTTCCCCCTAAAAGTATCATATGTGTATTTCCCTAAAGGCAGATCCAACCAAGACCTATAAATGGGTAAGATTTCACAAACCGTTAATCCAATATCAAAATATTTGAGAACATTTTCCCGACTCTTATATTTCCTATTATTTGAGATTGTACAAATGAAACATTCCAAAACAGTTAAAAGTTTGAGTTCACTAATTTTATAACACATTGTTTTTTAATTAAAACTATACTCTAATAACCTATTTAAAATTTTGATATTTTTCATTTTGATTAAAAGTTTTACAAATGAGAAAATATTGTACAAATATAACCTTTTTGTTTGTTTTTCCACAGTACAAATTCACATGCATATGGTGATGACACACTATACACTGTTTACTATAGTTATGTGATCTTAAGCATCAACCAATATTCGTTAACCAAATTTGGCGCTAAGTTTACTTGAACAGCTAAAGCCAAGTCCCATAGCAGAGATCTGTTATATACCTTAAATGCTCTTTAAATGGGAAAAAAATTAAAATAAAAATGAAAATGTACCTGCATTTTTATTCTATCCTCAGCCACCCAAAAATAGTCTTTGAGAACTGAAAAAACAGAGGAAAAAATTTCTTGTTATCACTGAGTTGTGCTTCCCAATAATTTCAGTTGACAGAAGAACTACTAACGGCAAAAATGTTCGGTTGGTTCTTCCGAACCACTAAGCCGAACGATGATTTTACCGTTTGTTTTCTAAGTTGAGTTTTTGAATCAACTGAAAGCATTGAGGAAGCACGGCCCATCAAAAAACTAGATAAAACGGTCATTGCGTCCAAAGGCCATTGGTTTTATTATTACTATTATTATTATGTAACTTAAGAAGAACTGATTATGTTGGCCATCTGCATTTGCATTTATATACACATATCTATATATATATATATATATATGCATATATATGTCTATAACATGTTTTCCATGATAGAAAATTTGAATCTAAAGTTGGTCAATGATTTTCATTGCTGGTTATACTTTCCATTTGTGTTTGTGTTATTATGATAACTTAATCATTCGGTAATTAAAAAAAAAGTATTTTCCTTTTTTATATATACAAGATTTTGCATCACAAATGATATTAACAAAAAAAAATATTGCATGTATTTGCTAATGAAATTAACAAAAACAAAAATTGACCAATATTTTGGAGATTACACCATTGAAACTAAATAGCTACAATCTGTTTGAATTATATGACAATCTATCCTTTTTGAAAGAGATTTTTTCATTGATATATGAAAACTTCTATCTCCGAGTGAGGGAGGGTAGAGGATATTTTGGTTGAATTTTCCCCCTAAAAGTATCATATGTGTATTTCCCTAAAGGCAGATCCAACCAAGACCTATAAATGGGTAAGATTTCACAAACCATTAATCCAATATCAAAATATTTGAGAACATTTTCCCGACTCTTATATTTCCTATTATTTGAGATTGTACAAATGAAACATTCCAAAACAGTTAAAAGTTTGAGTTCACTAATTTTATAACACATTGTTTTTTAATTAAAACTATACTCTAATAACCTATTTAAAATTTTGATATTTTTCATTTTGATTAAAAATTTTACAAATGAGAAAATATTGTACAAATATAACCTTTTTGTTTGTTTTTCCACAGTACAAATTCACATGCATATGCTGATGACACACTATATACTGTTTACTATATTTATGTGATCTTAAGCATCAACCAATATTCCTTAACCAAATTTGGCGCCAAGTTTACTTGAACAGCTAAAGTCACGTCCCATAGCAGAGATCTGTTGTATACCTTAAATGCTCTTTATATGGGTAAAACAATTAAAATAAAAATGAAAATGAACCTGCATTTTCATTCTATCCTCAGCCACCCAAAAATAGTCTTTGAGAACTGAAAAAAAAGAGAAAAAAATTTCTTGTTATCACTGAGCTGTGCTTCCCAATAATTTCAGTTGACAGAAGAACTACTAACGGCAAAAATGTTCGGTTGGCTCTTCCGAACCACTAAGCCAAACGATGATTTTACCGTTTCTTTTCTAAGTTTAGGTTTTGAATCAACTGAAAGCATTGGGGAAGCACGGCCCATCAAAAAACGGTCATTGCGTCCAAAGGCCATTGGTTTTATTATTACTATTATTATTATGTAACTTAAGAAGAACTGATTATGTTGGCCATCTGCATTTGCATTTATATACACATATCTATATATATATATATATGCATATATATGTCTATAACATGTTTTCCATGATAGAAAATTTGAATCTAAAGTTGGTCAATGATTTTCATTGCTGGTTATACTTTCCATTTGTGTTTGTGTTATTATGATAACTTAATCATTCGGTAATTAAAAAAAAAGTATTTTCCTTTTTTATATATACAAGATTTTGCATCACAAATGATATTAACAAAAACAAATATTGCATGTATTTGCTAATGAAATTAACAAAAACAAAAATTGACCAATATTTTGGAGATTACACCATTGAAACTAAATAGCTACAATCTGTTTGAATTATATGACAATCTATCCTTTTTGAAAGAGATTTTTTCATTGATATATGAAAACTTCTATCTCCGAGTGAGAGAGGGTAGAGGATATTTTGGTTGAATTTTCCCCCTAAAAGTATCATATGTGTATTTCCCTAAAGGCAGATCCAACCAAGACCTATAAATGGGTAAGATTTCACAAACCGTTAATCCAATATCAAAATATTTGAGAACATTTTCCCGACTCTTATATTTCCTATTATTTGAGATTGTACAAATGAAACATTCCAAAACAGTTAAAAGTTTGAGTTCACTAATTTTATAACACATTGTTTTTTAATTAAAACTATACTCTAATAACCTATTTAAAATTTTGATATTTTTCATTTTGATTAAAAGTTTTACAAATGAGAAAATATTGTACAAATATAACCTTTTTGTTTGTTTTTCCACAGTACAAATTCACATGCATATGGTGATGACACACTATACACTGTTTACTATAGTTATGTGATCTTAAGCATCAACCAATATTCGTTAACCAAATTTGGCGCTAAGTTTACTTGAACAGCTAAAGCCAAGTCCCATAGCAGAGATCTGTTATATACCTTAAATGCTCTTTAAATGGGAAAAAAATTAAAATAAAAATGAAAATGTACCTGCATTTTTATTCTATCCTCAGCCACCCAAAAATAGTCTTTGAGAACTGAAAAAACAGAGGAAAAAATTTCTTGTTATCACTGAGTTGTGCTTCCCAATAATTTCAGTTGACAGAAGAACTACTAACGGCAAAAATGTTCGGTTGGTTCTTCCGAACCACTAAGCCGAACGATGATTTTACCGTTTGTTTTCTAAGTTGAGTTTTTGAATCAACTGAAAGCATTGAGGAAGCACGGCCCATCAAAAAACTAGATAAAACGGTCATTGCGTCCAAAGGCCATTGGTTTTATTATTACTATTATTATTATGTAACTTAAGAAGAACTGATTATGTTGGCCATCTGCATTTGCATTTATATACACATATCTATATATATATATATATATGCATATATATGTCTATAACATGTTTTCCATGATAGAAAATTTGAATCTAAAGTTGGTCAATGATTTTCATTGCTGGTTATACTTTCCATTTGTGTTTGTGTTATTATGATAACTTAATCATTCGGTAATTAAAAAAAAAGTATTTTCCTTTTTTATATATACAAGATTTTGCATCACAAATGATATTAACAAAAAAAAATATTGCATGTATTTGCTAATGAAATTAACAAAAACAAAAATTGACCAATATTTTGGAGATTACACCATTGAAACTAAATAGCTACAATCTGTTTGAATTATATGACAATCTATCCTTTTTGAAAGAGATTTTTTCATTGATATATGAAAACTTCTATCTCCGAGTGAGAGAGGGTAGAGGATATTTTGGTTGAATTTTCCCCCTAAAAGTATCATATGTGTATTTCCCTAAAGGCAGATCCAACCAAGACCTATAAATGGGTAAGATTTCACAAACCGTTAATCCAATATCAAAATATTTGAGAACATTTTCCCGACTCTTATATTTCCTATTATTTGAGATTGTACAAATGAAACATTCCAAAACAGTTAAAAGTTTGAGTTCACTAATTTTATAACACATTGTTTTTTAATTAAAACTATACTCTAATAACCTATTTAAAATTTTGATATTTTTCATTTTGATTAAAAGTTTTACAAATGAGAAAATATTGTACAAATATAACCTTTTTGTTTGTTTTTCCACAGTACAAATTCACATGCATATGGTGATGACACACTATACACTGTTTACTATAGTTATGTGATCTTAAGCATCAACCAATATTCGTTAACCAAATTTGGCGCTAAGTTTACTTGAACAGCTAAAGCCAAGTCCCATAGCAGAGATCTGTTATATACCTTAAATGCTCTTTAAATGGGAAAAAAATTAAAATAAAAATGAAAATGTACCTGCATTTTTATTCTATCCTCAGCCACCCAAAAATAGTCTTTGAGAACTGAAAAAACAGAGGAAAAAATTTCTTGTTATCACTGAGTTGTGCTTCCCAATAATTTCAGTTGACAGAAGAACTACTAACGGCAAAAATGTTCGGTTGGTTCTTCCGAACCACTAAGCCGAACGATGATTTTACCGTTTGTTTTCTAAGTTGAGTTTTTGAATCAACTGAAAGCATTGAGGAAGCACGGCCCATCAAAAAACTAGATAAAACGGTCATTGCGTCCAAAGGCCATTGGTTTTATTATTACTATTATTATTATGTAACTTAAGAAGAACTGATTATGTTGGCCATCTGCATTTGCATTTATATACACATATCTATATATATATATATATATATGCATATATATGTCTATAACATGTTTTCCATGATAGAAAATTTGAATCTAAAGTTGGTCAATGATTTTCATTGCTGGTTATACTTTCCATTTGTGTTTGTGTTATTATGATAACTTAATCATTCGGTAATTAAAAAAAAAGTATTTTCCTTTTTTATATATACAAGATTTTGCATCACAAATGATATTAACAAAAAAAAATATTGCATGTATTTGCTAATGAAATTAACAAAAACAAAAATTGACCGATATTTTGGAGATTACACCATTGAAACTAAATAGCTACAATCTGTTTGAATTATATGACAATCTATCCTTTTTGAAAGAGATTTTTTCATTGATATATGAAAACTTCTATCTCCGAGTGAGGGAGGGTAGAGGATATTTTGGTTGAATTTTCCCCCTAAAAGTATCATATGTGTATTTCCCTAAAGGCAGATCCAACCAAGACCTATAAATGGGTAAGATTTCACAAACCATTAATCCAATATCAAAATATTTGAGAACATTTTCCCGACTCTTATATTTCCTATTATTTGAGATTGTACAAATGAAACATTCCAAAACAGTTAAAAGTTTGAGTTCACTAATTTTATAACACATTGTTTTTTAATTAAAACTATACTCTAATAACCTATTTAAAATTTTGATATTTTTCATTTTGATTAAAAATTTTACAAATGAGAAAATATTGTACAAATATAACCTTTTTGTTTGTTTTTCCACAGTACAAATTCACATGCATATGGTGATGACACACTATATACTGTTTACTATATTTATGTGATCTTAAGCATCAACCAATATTCCTTAACCAAATTTGGCGCCAAGTTTACTTGAACAGCTAAAGGCACGTCCCATAGCAGAGATCTGTTGTATACCTTAAATGCTCTTTATATGGGTAAAACAATTAAAATAAAAATGAAAATGTATCTGCATTTTCATTCTATCCTCAGCCACCCAAAAATAGTCTTTGAGAACTGAAAAAAAAGAGAAAAAAATTTCTTGTTATCACTGAGCTGTGCTTCCCAATAATTTCAGTTGACAGAAGAACTACTAACGGCAAAAATGTTCGGTTGGCTCTTCCGAACCACTAAGCCAAACGATTATTTTACCGTTTGTTTTCTAAGTTGAGTTTTTGAATCAACTGAAAGCATTGAGGAAGCACGGCCCATCAAAAAACTAGATAAAACGGTCATTGCGTCCAAAGGCCATTGGTTTTATTATTACTATTATTATTATGTAACTTAAGAAGAACTGATTATGTTGGCCATCTGCATTTGCATTTATATACACATATCTATATATATATATATATATGCATATATATGTCTATAACATGTTTTCCATGATAGAAAATTTGAATCTAAAGTTGGTCAATGATTTTCATTGCTGGTTATACTTTCCATTTGTGTTTGTGTTATTATGATAACTTAATCATTCGGTAATTAAAAAAAAAGTATTTTCCTTTTTTATATATACAAGATTTTGCATCACAAATGATATTAACAAAAACAAATATTGCATGTATTTGTTAATGAAATTAACAAAAACAAAAATTGACCAATATTTTGGAGATTACACCATTGAAACTAAATAGCTACAATCTGTTTGAATTATATGACAATCTATCCTTTTTGAAAGAGATTTTTTCATTGATATATGAAAACTTCTATCTCCGAGTGAGAGAGGGTAGAGGATAGTCTGGTTGAATTTTCCCCCTAAAAGTATCATATGTGTATTTCCCTAAAGGCAGATCCAACCTAGTCCTATAAATGGGTAAGATTTCACAAACTGTTAATCCAATATCAAAATATTTGAGAACAATTACCCGACTCTTATATTTCCTATTATTTGAGATTGTACAAATGAAACATTCCAAAACAGTTAAAAGTTTGAGTTCACTAATTTTATAACACATTGTTTTTTAATTAAAACTATACTCTAATAACCTATTTAAAATTTTGATATTTTTCATTTTGATTAAAAATTTTACAAATGAGAAAATATTGTACAAATATAACCTTTTTGTTTGTTTTTCCACAGTACAAATTCACATGCATATGGTGATGACACACTATATACTGTTTACTATATTTATGTGATCTTAAGCATCAACCAATATTCCTTAACCAAATTTGACGCCAAGTTTACTTGAACAGCTAAAGTCACGTCCCATAGCAGAGATCTGTTGTATACCTTAAATGCTCTTTAAATGGGTAAACCAACTAAAATAAAAATGAAAATGTACCTGCATTTTCATTCTATCCTCAGCCACCCAAAAATAGTCTTTGAGAACTGAAAAAAAAGAGAAAAAAAATTTTTGTTATCACTGAGCTGTGCTTCCCAATAATTTCATTTGACAGAAGAACTACTAACGGCAAAAATGTTCGGTTGGCTCTTCCGAACCACTAAGCCAAACGATGATTTTACCGTTTCTTTTCTAAGTTGAGTTTTTGAATCAACTGAAAGCATTGGGGAAGCACGGCCCATAAAAAAACTAGATAAAACGGTCATTGCGTCCAAAGGCCATTGGTTTTATTATTACTATTATTATTATGTAACTTAAGAAGAACTGATTATGTTGGCCATCTGCATTTGCATTTATATACACATATCTATATATATATATGCATATATATGTCTATAACATGTTTTCCATGATAGAAAATTTGAATCTAAAGTTGGTCAATGATTTTCATTGCTGGTTATACTTTCCATTTGTGTTTGTGTTATTATGATAACTTAATCATTCGGTAATTAAAAAAAAAGTATTTTCCTTTTTTATATATACAAGATTTTGCATCACAAATGATATTAACAAAAACAAATATTGCATGTATTTGCTAATGAAATTAACAAAAACAAAAATTGACCAATATTTTGGAGATTACACCATTGAAACTAAATAGCTACAATCTGTTTGAATTATATGACAATCTATCCTTTTTGAAAGAGATTTTTTCATTGATATATGAAAACTTCTATCTCCGAGTGAGGGAGGGTAGAGGATATTTTGGTTGAATTTTCCCCCTAAAAGTATCATATGTGTATTTCCCTAAAGGCAGATCCAACCAAGACCTATAAATGGGTAAGATTTCACAAACCATTAATCCAATATCAAAATATTTGAGAACATTTTCCCGACTCTTATATTTCCTATTATTTGAGATTGTACAAATGAAACATTCCAAAACAGTTAAAAGTTTGAGTTCACTAATTTTATAACACATTGTTTTTTAATTAAAACTATACTCTAATAACCTATTTAAAATTTTGATATTTTTCATTTTGATTAAAAATTTTACAAATGAGAAAATATTGTACAAATATAACCTTTTTGTTTGTTTTTCCACAGTACAAATTCACATGCATATGCTGATGACACACTATATACTGTTTACTATATTTATGTGATCTTAAGCATCAACCAATATTCCTTAACCAAATTTGGCGCCAAGTTTACTTGAACAGCTAAAGTCACGTCCCATAGCAGAGATCTGTTGTATACCTTAAATGCTCTTTATATGGGTAAAACAATTAAAATAAAAATGAAAATGTACCTGCATTTTTATTCTATCCTCAGCCACCCAAAAATAGTCTTTGAGAACTGAAAAAAAAGAGAAAAAAATTACTTGTTATCACTGAGCTGTGCTTCCCAATAATTTCATTTGACAGAAGAACTACTAACGGCAAAAATGTTCGGTTGGCTCTTCCGAACCACTAAGCCAAACGATGATTTTACCGTTTCATTTCTAAGTTGAGTTTTTGAATCAACAGAAAGCATTGGGGAAGCACGGCCCATCAAAAAACTAGATAAAACGGTCATTGCGTCCAAAGGCCATTGGTTTTATTATTACTATTATTATTATGTAACTTAAGAAGAACTGATTATGTTGGCCATCTGCATTTGCATTTATATACACATATATATATATATATATATATATGCATATATATGTCTATAACATGTTTTCCATGATAGAAAATTTGAATGTAAAGTTGGTCAATGATTTTCAATTTTGGTTATACTTTCCATTTGTGTTTGTGCTATTATGATAACTTAATCATTCGGTAATTAAAAAAAAAGTATTTTCCTTTTTTATATATACAAGATTTTGCATCACAAATGATATTAACAAAAACAAATATTGCATGTATTTGTTAATGAAATTAACAAAAACAAAAATTGACCAATATTTTGGAGATTACACCATTGAAACTAAATAACTACAATCTGTTTGAATTATATGACAATCTATCCTTTTTGAAAGAGATTTTTTCATTGATATATGAAAACTTCTATCTCCGAGTGAGAGAGGGTAGAGGATAGTTTGGTTGAATTTTCCCCCTAAAAGTATCATATGTGTATTTCCCTAAAGGCAGATCCAACCTAGTCCTATAAATGGGTAAGATTTCACAAACCGTTAATCCAATATCAAAATATTTGAGAACAATTTCCCGACTCTTATATTTCCTATTATTTGAGATTGTACAAATGAAACATTCCAAAACAGTTAAAAGTTTGAGTTCACTAATTTTATAACACATTGTTTTTTAATTAAAACTATACTCTAATAACCTATTTAAAATTTTGATATTTTTCATTTTGATTAAAAATTTTACAAATGAGAAAATATTGTACAAATATAACCTTTTTGTTTGTTTTTCCACAGTACAAATTCACATGCATATGCTGATGACACACTATATACTGTTTACTATATTTATGTGATCTTAAGCATCAACCAATATTCCTTAACCAAATTTGGCGCCAAGTTTACTTGAACAGCTAAAGTCACGTCCCATAGCAGAGATCTGTTGTATACCTGAAATGCTCTTTTTATGGGTAAAACAATTAAAATAAAAATGAAAATGTACCTGCATTTTCATTCTATCCTCAGCCACCCAAAAATAGTCTTTGAGAACTGAAAAAAAAGAGAAAAAAATTTCTTGTTATCACTGAGCTGTGCTTCCCAATAATTTCATTTGACAGAAGAACTACTAACGGCAAAAATGTTCGGTTGGCTCTTCCGAACCACTAAGCCAAACGATGATTTTACCGTTTCTTTTCTAAGTTGAGTTTTTGAATCAACTGAAAGCATTGGGGAAGCACGGCCCATCAAAAAACTAGATAAAACGGTCATTGCGTCCAAAGGCCATTGGTTTTATTATTACTATTATTATTATGTAACTTAAGAAGAACTGATTATGTTGGCCATCTGCATTTGCATTTATATACACATATCTATATATATATATGCATATATATGTCTATAACATGTTTTCCATGATAGAAAATTTGAATGTAAAGTTGGTCAATGATTTTCATTGCTGGTTATACTTTCCATTTGTGTTTGTGTTATTTTGATAACTTAATCATTCGGTAATTAAAAAAAAAGTATTTTCCTTTTTTATATATACAAGATTTTGCATCACAAATGATATTAACAAAAACAAATATTGCATGTATTTGCTAATGAAATTAACAAAAACAAAAATTGACCAATATTTTGGAGATTACACCATTGAAACTAAATAGCTACAATCTGTTTGAATTATATGACAATCTATCCTTTTTGAAAGAGATTTTTTCATTGATATATGAAAACTTCTATCTCCGAGTGAGAGAGGGTAGAGGATATTTTGGTTGAATTTTCCCCCTAAAAGTATCATATGTGTATTTCCCTAAAGGCAGATCCAACCTAGTCCTATAAATGGGTAAGATTTCACAAACCGTTAATCCAATATCAAAATATTTGAGAACAATAGCCCGACTCTTATATTTCCTATTATTTGAGATTGTACAAATGAAACATTCCAAAACAGTTAAAAGTTTGAGTTCACTAATTTTATAACACATTATTTTTTAATTAAAACTATACTCTAATAACCTATTTAAAATTTGATATTTTTCATTTTGATTAAAAATTTTACAAATGAGAAAATATTGTACAAATATAACCTTTTTGTTTGTTTTTCCACAGTACAAATTCACATGCATATGGTGATGACACACTATATACTGTTTACTATATTTATGTGATCTTAAGCATCAACCAATATTCCTTAACCAAATTTGGCGCCAAGTTTACTTGAACAGCTAAAGTCACGTCCCATAGCAGAGATCTGTTGTATACCTTAAATGCTCTTTAAATGGGTAAAACAATTAAAATAAAAATGAAAATGTACCTGCATTTTCATTCTATCCTCAGCCACCCAAAAATAGTCTTTGAGAACTGAAAAAAAAGAGAAAAAAATTTCTTGTTATCACTGAGCTGTGCTTCCCAATAATTTCAGTTGACAGAAGAACTACTAACGGCAAAAATGTTCGGTTGGTTCTTCCGAACCACTAAGCCGAACGATGATTTTACCGTTTGTTTTCTAAGTTGAGTTTTTGAATCAACTGAAAGCATTGAAGAAGCACGGCCCATCAAAAAACTAGATAAAACTGTCATTGCGTGCAAAGGCCATTGGTTTTATTATTACTATTATTATTATGTAACTTAAGAAGAACTGATTATGTTGGCCATCTGCATTTGCATTTATATACACATATCTATATATATATATATGCATATATATGTCTATAACATGTTTTCCATGATAGAAAATTTGAATGTAAAGTTGGTCAATGATTTTCAATTTTGGTTATACTTTCCATTTGTGTTTGTGCTATTATGATAACTTAATCATTCGGTAATTAAAAAAAAAGTATTTTCCTTTTTTATATATACAAGATTTTGCATCACAAATGATATTAACAAAAACAAATATTGCATGTATTTGTTAATGAAATTAACAAAAACAAAAATTGACCAATATTTGGGAGACTACACCATTGAAACTAAATAGCTACAATTTGTTTGAATTATATGACAATCTATCCTTTTTGAAAGAGATTTTTTCATTGATATATGAAAACTTCTATCTCCGAGTGAGAGAGGGTAGAGGATATTTTGGTTGAATTTTCCCCCTAAAAGTATCATATGTGTATTTCCCTAAAGGCAGATCCAACCTAGTCCTATAAATGGGTAAGATTTCACAAACCGTTAATCCAATATCAAAATATTTGAGAACAATTTCCCGACTCTTATATTTCCTATTATTTGAGATTGTACAAATGAAACATTCCAAAATAGTTAAAAGTTTGAGTTCACTAATTTTATAACACATTGTTTTTTAATTAAAACTATACTCTAATAACCTATTTAAAATTTTAATATTTTTCATTTTGATTAAAAATTTTACAAATGAGAAAATATTGTACAAATATAACCTTTTTGTTTGTTTTTCCACAGTACAAATTCACATGCATATGGTGATGACACACTATATACTGTTTACTATATTTATGTGATCTTAAGCATCAACCAATATTCCTTAACCAAATTTGGCGCCAAGTTTACTTGAACAGCTAAAGTCACGTCCCATAGCAGAGATCTGTTGTATACCTCAAATGCTCTTTAAATGGGAAAAAATATTAAAATAAAAATGAAAATGTACCTGCATTTTCATTCCATCCTCAGCTATCCAAAAATAGTCTTTGAGAACTGAAAAAAAAGAGAAAAAAATTTCTTGTTATCACTGAGCTGTCCTTCCCAATAATTTCAGTTGACAGAAGAACTACTAACGGCAAAAATGTTCGGTTGGCTCTTCCGAACCACTAAGCCAAACGATGATTTTACCGTTTCTTTTCTAAGTTGAGTTTTTGAATCAACTGAAAGCATTGGGGAAGCACGGCCCATCAAAAAACTAGATAAAACGGTCATTGCGTCCAAAGGCCATTGGTTTTATTATTACTATTATTATTATGTAACTTAAGAAGAACTGATTATGTTGGCCATCTGCATTTGCATTTATATACACATATCTATATATATATATATATGCATATATATGTCTATAACATGTTTTCCATGATAGAAAATTTGAATGTAAAGTTGGTCAATGATTTTCAATTTTGGTTATACTTTCCATTTGTGTTTGTGCTATTATGATAACTTAATCATTCGGTAATTAAAAAAAAAGTATTTTCCTTTTTTATATATACAAGATTTTGCATCACAAATGATATTAACAAAAACAAATATTGCATGTATTTGTTAATGAAATTAACAAAAACCAAAATTGACCAATATTTTGGAGACTACACCATTGAAACTAAATAGCTACAATTTGTTTGAATTATATGACAATCTATCCTTTTTGAAAGAGATTTTTTCATTGATATATGAAAACTTCTATCTCCGAGTGCGAGAGGGTAGAGGATATTTTGGTTGAATTTTCCCACTAAAAGTATCATATGTGTATTTCCCTAAAGGCAGATCCAACCTAGACCTATAAATGGGTAAGATTTCACAAACCGTTAATCCAATATCAAAATATTTGAGAACAATTACCCGACTCTTATATTTCCTATTATTTGAGATTGTACAAATGAAACATTCCAAAACAGTTAAAAGTTTGAGTTCACTAATTTTATAACACATTGTTTTTTAATTAAAACTATACTCTAATAACCTATTTAAAATTTTAATATTTTTCATTTTGATTAAAAATTTTACAAATGAGAAAATATTGTACAAATATAACCTTTTTGTTTGTTTTTCCACAGTACAAATTCACATGCATATGGTGATGACACACTATATACTGTTTACTATATTTATGTGATCTTAAGCATCAACCAATATTCCTTAACCAAATTTGGCGCCAAGTTTACTTGAACAGCTAAAGTCACGTCCCATAGCAGAGATCTGTTGTATACCTCAAATGCTCTTTAAATGGGAAAAAATATTAAAATAAAAATGAAAATGTACCTGCATTTTCATTCCATCCTCAGCCACCCAAAAATAGTCTTTGAGAACTGAAAAAAAAGAGAAAAAAATTTCTTGTTATCACTGAGCTGTCCTTCCCAATAATTTCAGTTGACAGAAGAACTACTAACGGCAAAAATGTTCGGTTGGCTCTTCCGAACCACTAAGCCAAACGATGATTTTACCGTTTCTTTTCTAAGTTGAGTTTTTGAATCAACTGAAAGCATTGGGGAAGCACGGCCCATCAAAAAACTAGATAAAACGGTCATTGCGTCCAAAGGCCATTGGTTTTATTATTACTATTATTATTATGTAACTTAAGAAGAACTGATTATGTTGGCCATCTGCATTTGCATTTATATACACATATCTATATATATATATGCATATATATGTCTATAACATGTTTTCCATGATAGAAAATTTGAATGTAAAGTTGGTCAATGATTTTCAATTTTGGTTATACTTTCCATTTGTGTTTGTGCTATTATGATAACTTAATCATTCGGTAATTAAAAAAAAAGTATTTTCCTTTTTTATATATACAAGATTTTGCATCACAAATGATATTAACAAAAACAAATTTTGCATGTATTTGTTAATGAAATTAACAAAAACAAAAATTGACCAATATTTGGGAGACTACACCATTGAAACTAAATAGCTACAATTTGTTTGAATTATATGACAATCTATCCTTTTTGAAAGAGATTTTTTCATTGATATATGAAAACTTCTATCTCCGAGTGAGAGAGGGTAGAGGATATTTTGGTTGAATTTTCCCACTAAAAGTATCATATGTGTATTTCCCTAAAGGCAGATCCAACCTAGACCTATAAATGGGTAAGATTTCACAAACCGTTAATCCAATATCAAAATATTTGAGAACAATTACCCGACTCTTATATTTCCTATTATTTGAGATTGTACAAATGAAACATTCCAAAACAGTTAAAAGTTTGAGTTCACTAATTTTATAACACATTGTTTTTTAATTAAAACTATACTCTAATAACCTATTTAAAATTTTGATATTTTTCATTTTGATTAAAAATTTTACAAATGAGAAAATATTGTACAAATATAACCTTTTTGTTTGTTTTTCCACAGTACAAATTCACATGCATATGGTGATGACACACTATATACTGTTTACTATATTTATGTGATCTTAAGCATCAACCAATATTCCTTAACCAAATTTGGCGCCAAGTTTACTTGAACAGCTAAAGTCACGTCCCATAGCAGAGATCTGTTGTATACCTTAAATGCTCTTTAAATGGGTAAAACAATTAAAATAAAAATGAAAATGTACCTGCATTTTCATTCTATCCTCGGCCACCCAAATATAGTCTTTGAGAACTGAAAAAAAAGAGAAAAAAATTTCTTGTTATCACTGAGCTGTGCTTCCCAATAATTTCAGTTGACAGAAGAACTACTAACGGCAAAAATGTTCGGTTGGCTCTTCCGAACCACTAAGCCAAACGATGATTTTACCGTTTCTTTTCTAAGTTGAGTTTTTGAATCAACTGAAAGCATTGGGGAAGCACGGCCCATCAAAAAACTAGATAAAACGGTCATTGCGTCCAAAGGCCATTGGTTTTATTATTACTATTATTATTATGTAACTTAAGAAGAACTGATTATGTTGGCCATCTGCATTTGCATTTATATACACATATCTATATATATATATATGCATATATATGTCTATAACATGTTTTCCATGATAGAAAATTTGAATGTAAAGTTGGTCAATGATTTTCAATTTTGGTTATACTTTCCATTTGTGTTTGTGCTATTATGATAACTTAATCATTCGGTAATTAAAAAAAAAGTATTTTCCTTTTTTATATATACAAGATTTTGCATCACAAATGATATTAACAAAAACAAATATTGCATGTATTTGTTAATGAAATTAACAAAAACAAAAATTGACCAATATTTGGGAGACTACACCATTGAAACTAAATAGCTACAATTTGTTTGAATTATATGACAATCTATCCTTTTTGAAAGAGATTTTTTCATTGATATATGAAAACTTCTATCTCCGAGTGAGAGAGGGTAGAGGATATTTTGGTTGAATTTTCCCACTAAAAGTATCATATGTGTATTTCCCTAAAGGCAGATCCAACCTAGACCTATAAATGGGTAAGATTTCACAAACCGTTAATCCAATATCAAAATATTTGAGAACAATTTCCCGACTCTTATATTTCCTATTATTTGAGATTGTACAAATGAAACATTCCAAAATAGTTAAAAGTTTGAGTTCACTAATTTTATAACACATTGTTTTTTAATTAAAACTATACTCTAATAACCTATTTAAAATTTTAATATTTTTCATTTTGATTAAAAATTTTACAAATGAGAAAATATTGTACAAATATAACCTTTTTGTTTGTTTTTCCACAGTACAAATTCACATGCATATGGTGATGACACACTATATACTGTTTACTATATTTATGTGATCTTAAGCATCAACCAATATCCCTTAACCAAATTTGGCGCCAAGTTTACTTGAACAGCTAAAGTCACGTCCCATAGCAGAGATCTGTTGTATACCTCAAATGCTCTTTAAATGGGAAAAAATATTAAAATAAAAATGAAAATGTACCTGCATTTTCATTCCATCCTCAGCCACCCAAAAATAGTCTTTGAGAACTGAAAAAAAAGAGAAAAAAATTTCTTGTTATCACTGAGCTGTCCTTCCCAATAATTTCAGTTGACAGAAGAACTACTAACGGCAAAAATGTTCGGTTGGCTCTTCCGAACCACTAAGCCAAACGATGATTTTACCGTTTCTTTTCTAAGTTGAGTTTTTGAATCAACTGAAAGCATTGGGGAAGCACGGCCCATCAAAAAACTAGATAAAACGGTCATTGCGTCCAAAGGCCATTGGTTTTATTATTACTATTATTATTATGTAACTTAAGAAGAACTGATTATGTTGGCCATCTGCATTTGCATTTATATACACATATCTATATATATATATATGCATATATATGTCTATAACATGTTTTCCATGATAGAAAATTTGAATGTAAAGTTGGTCAATGATTTTCAATTTTGGTTATACTTTCCATTTGTGTTTGTGCTATTATGATAACTTAATCATTCGGTAATTAAAAAAAAAGTATTTTCCTTTTTTATATATACAAGATTTTGCATCACAAATGATATTAACAAAAACAAATATTGCATGTATTTGTTAATGAAATTAACAAAAACAAAAATTGACCAATATTTGGGAGACTACACCATTGAAACTAAATAGCTACAATTTGTTTGAATTATATGACAATCTATCCTTTTTGAAAGAGATTTTTTCATTGATATATGAAAACTTCTATCTCCGAGTGAGAGAGGGTAGAGGATATTTTGGTTGAATTTTCCCACTAAAAGTATCATATGTGTATTTCCCTAAAGGCAGATCCAACCTAGACCTATAAATGGGTAAGATTTCACAAACCGTTAATCCAATATCAAAATATTTGAGAACAATTACCCGACTCTTATATTTCCTATTATTTGAGATTGTACAAATGAAACATTCCAAAACAGTTAAAAGTTTGAGTTCACTAATTTTATAACACATTGTTTTTTAATTAAAACTATACTCTAATAACCTATTTAAAATTTTGATATTTTTCATTTTGATTAAAAATTTTACAAATGAGAAAATATTGTACAAATATAACCTTTTTGTTTGTTTTTCCACAGTACAAATTCACATGCATATGGTGATGACACACTATATACTGTTTACTATATTTATGTGATCTTAAGCATCAACCAATATTCCTTAACCAAATTTGGCGCCAAGTTTACTTGAACAGCTAAAGTCACGTCCCATAGCAGAGATCTGTTGTATACCTTAAATGCTCTTTAAATGGGTAAAACAATTAAAATAAAAATGAAAATGTACCTGCATTTTCATTCTATCCTCAGCCACCCAAATATAGTCTTTGAGAACTGAAAAAAAAGAGAAAAAAATTTCTTGTTATCACTGAGCTGTGCTTCCCAATAATTTCAGTTGACAGAAGAACTACTAATGGCAAAAATGTTCGGTTGGCTCTTCCGAACCACTAAGCCAAACGATGATTTTACCGTTTCTTTTCTAAGTTGAGTTTTTGAATCAACTGAAAGCATTGGGGAAGCACGGCCCATCAAAAAACTAGATAAAACGGTCATTGCGTCCAAAGGCCATTGGTTTTATTATTACTATTATTATTATGTAACTTAAGAAGAACTGATTATGTTGGCCATCTGCATTTGCATTTATATACACATATCTATATATATATATATGCATATATATGTCTATAACATGTTTTCCATGATAGAAAATTTGAATGTAAAGTTGGTCAATGATTTTCAATTTTGGTTATACTTTCCATTTGTGTTTGTGCTATTATGATAACTTAATCATTCGGTAATTAAAAAAAAAGTATTTTCCTTTTTTATATATACAAGATTTTGCATCACAAATGATATTAACAAAAACAAATATTGCATGTATTTGTTAATGAAATTAACAAAAACAAAAATTGACCAATATTTGGGAGACTACACCATTGAAACTAAATAGCTACAATTTGTTTGAATTATATGACAATCTATCCTTTTTGAAAGAGATTTTTTCATTGATATATGAAAACTTCTATCTCCGAGTGAGAGAGGGTAGAGGATATTTTGGTTGAATTTTCGCACTAAAAGTATCATATGTGTATTTCCCTAAAGGCAGATCCAACCTAGACCTATAAATGGGTAAGATTTCACAAACCGTTAATCCAATATCAAAATATTTGAGAACAATTACCCGACTCTTATATTTCCTATTATTTGAGATTGTACAAATGAAACATTCCAAAACAGTTAAAAGTTTGAGTTCACTAATTTTATAACACATTGTTTTTTAATTAAAACTATACTCTAATAACCTATTTAAAATTTTGATATTTTTCATTTTGATTAAAAATTTTACAAATGAGAAAATATTGTACAAATATAACCTTTTTGTTTGTTTTTCCACAGTACAAATTCACATGCATATGGTGATGACATACTATATACTGTTTACTATATTTATGTGATCTTAAGCATCAACCAATATTCCTTAACCAAATTTGGCGCCAAGTTTACTTGAACAGCTAAAGTCACGTCCCATAGCAGAGATCTGTTGTATACCTTAAATGCTCTTTAAATGGGTAAAACAATTAAAATAAAAATGAAAATGTACCTGCATTTTCATTCCATCCTCAGCCACCCAAAAATAGTCTTTGAGAACTGAAAAAAAAGAGAAAAAAATTTCTTGTTATCACTGAGCTGTGCTTCCCAATAATTTCAGTTGACAGAAGAACTACTAACGGCAAAAATGTTGGGTTGGTTCTTCCGAACCACTAAGCCGAACGATGATTTTACCGTTTGTTTTCTAAGTTGAGTTTTTGAATCAACTGAAAGCATTGAAGAAGCACGGCCCATCAAAAAACTAGATAAAACGGTCATTGCATCCAAAGGCCATTGGTTTTATTATTACTATTATTATTATGTAACTTAAGAAGAACTGATTATGTTGGCCATCTGCATTTGCATTTATATACACATATCTATATATATATATATGCATATATATGTCTATAACATGTTTTCCATGATAGAAAATTTGAATGTAAAGTTGGTCAATGATTTTCAATTTTGGTTATACTTTCAATTTGTGTTTGTGCTATTATGATAACTTAATCATTCGGTAATTAAAAAAAAAGTATTTTCCTTTTTTATATATACAAGATTTTGCATCACAAATGATATTAACAAAAACAAATATTGCATGTATTTGTTAATGAAATTAACAAAAACCAAAATTGACCAATATTTTGGAGACTACACCATTGAAACTAAATAGCTACAATCTGTTTGAATTATATGACAATCTATCCTTTTTGAAAGAGATTTTTTCATTGATATATGAAAACTTCTATCTCCGAGTGAGAGAGGGTAGAGGATATTTTGGTTGAATTTTCCCACTAAAAGTATCATATGTGTATTTCCCTAAAGGCAGATCCAACCTAGACCTATAAATGGGTAAGATTTCACAAACCGTTAATCCAATATCAAAATATTTGAGAACAATTACCCGACTCTTATATTTCCTATTATTTGAGATTGTACAAATGAAACATTCCAAAACAGTTAAAAGTTTTAGTTCACTAATTTTATAACACATTGTTTTTTAATTAAAACTATACTCTAATAACCTATTTAAAATTTTGATATTTTTCATTTTGATTAAAAAATTTACAAATGAAAAAATATTGTACAAATATAACGTTTTTGTTTGTTTTTCCACAGTACAAATTCATATGCATATGCTGATGACACACTATATACTGTTTACTATATTTATGTGATCTTAAGCATCAACCAATATTCCTTAACCAAATTTGGCGCCAAGTTTACTTGAACAGCTAAAGTCACGTCCCATAGCAGAGATCTGTTGTATACCTTAAATGCTCTTTAAATGGGTAAAACAATTAAAATAAAAATGAAAATGTACCTGCATTTTCATTCTATCCTCAGCCACCCAAAAATAGTCTTTGAGAACTGAAAAAAAAGAGAAAAAAATTTCTTGTTATCACTGAGCTGTGCTTCCCAATAATTTCAGTTGACAGAAGAACTACTAACGGCAAAAATGTTCGGTTGGTTCTTCCGAACCACTAAGCCAAACGATGATTTTACCGTTTGTTTTCTAAGTTGAGTTTTTGAATCAACTGAAAGCATTGAGGAAGCACGGCCCATCAATAAACTAGATAAAACGGTCATTGCGTCCAAAGGCCATTGGTTTTATTATTACTATTATTATTATGTAACTTAAGAAGAACTGATTATGTTGTCCATCTGCATTCGCATTTATATACACATATCTATATATATATATATGCATATATATGTCTATAACATGTTTTCCATGATAGAAAATTTGAATGTAAAGTTGGTCAATGATTTTCAATTTTGGTTATACTTTCCATTTGTGTTTGTGCTATTATGATAACTTAATCATTCGGTAATTAAAAAAATATATTTTCCTTTTTTATATATACAAGATTTTGCATCACAAATGATATTAACAAAAACAAATATTGCATGTATTTGTTAATGAAATTAACAAAAACCAAAATTGACCAATATTTTGGAGACTACACCATTGAAACTAAATAGCTACAATCTGTTTGAATTATATGACAATCTATCCTTTTTGAAAGAGATTTTTTCATTGATATATGAAAACTTCTATCTCCGAGTGAGAGAGGGTAGAGGATATTTTGGTTGAATTTTCCCACTAAAAGTATCATATGTGTATTTCCCTAAAGGCAGATCCAACCTAGACCTATAAATGGGTAAGATTTCACAAACTGTTAATCCAATATCAAAATATTTGAGAACAATTACCCGACTCTTATATTTCCTATTATTTGAAATTGTACAAATGAAACATTCCAAAACAGTTAAAAGTTTGAGTTCACTAATTTTATAACACATTGTTTTTTAATTAAAACTATACTCTAATAACCTATTTAAAATTTTGATATTTTTCATTTTGATTAAAAATTTTACAAATGAAAAAATATTGTACAAATATAACCTTTTTGTTTGTTTTTCCACAGTACAAATTCACATGCATATGCTGATGACACACTATATACTGTTTACTATATTTATGTGATCTTAAGCATCAACCAATATTCCTTAACCAAATTTGGTGCCAAGTTTACTTGAACAGCTAAAGTCACGTCCCATAGTAGAGATCTGTTGTATACCTTAAATGCTCTTTAAATGGGTAAAACAATTAAAATAAAAATGAAAATGTACCTGCATTTTCATTCTATCCTCAGCCACCCAAAAATAGTCTTTGAGAACTGAAAAAAAAGAGAAAAAATTTTCTTGTTATCACTGAGCTGTGCTTCCCAATAATTTCAGTTGACATAAGAGCTACTAACGGCAAAAATGTTCGGTTGGTTCTTCCGAACCACTAAGCCGAACGATGATTTTACCGTTTGTTTTCTAAGTTGAGTTTTTGAATCAACTGAAAGCATTGAGGAAGCACGGCCCATCAAAAAACTAGATAAAACGGTCATTGCGTCCAAAGGCCATTGGTTTTATTATTACTATTATTATTATGTAACTTAAGAAGAACTGATTATGTTGGCCATCTGCATTTGCATTTATATACACATATCTATATATATATATATGCATATATATGTCTATAACATGTTTTCCATGATAGAAAATTTGAATGTAAAGTTGGTCAATGATTTTCAATTTTGGTTATACTTTCCATTTGTGTTTGTGCTATTATGATAACTTAATCATTCGGAAATTAAAAAAATATATTTTCCTTTTTTATATATACAAGATTTTGCATCACAAATCATATTAACAAAAACAAATATTGCATGTATTTGTTAATGAAATTAACAAAAACCAAAATTGACCAATATTTTGGAGACTACACCATTGAAACTAAATAGCTACAATCTGTTTGAATTATATGACAATCTATCCTTTTTGAAAGAGATTTTTTCATTGATATATGAAAACTTCAATCTCTGAGTGTGGGAGGGTAGAGGATATTTTGGTTGAATTTTACCCCTAAAAGTATCATATGTGTATTTCCCTCAAGGCAGATCCAACCAAGACCTATAAATGGGTAAGATTTCACAAACCATTAATCCAATATCAAAATATTTGAGAACATTTTCCCGACTCTTATATTTCCTATTATTTGAGATTGTACAAATGAAACATTCCAAAACAGTTAAAAATTTGAGTTCACTAATTTTATAACACATTGTTTTTTAATTAAAACTATACTCTAATAACCTATTTAAAATTTTGATATTTTTCATTTTGATTAAAAATTTTACAAATGGGAAAATATTGTACAAATATAAACTTTTTGTTTGTTTTTCCACAGTACAAATTCACATGCATATGCTGATGACACACTATATACTGTTTACTATATTTATGTGATCTTAAGCATCAACCAATATTCCTTAACCAAATTTGGCGCCAAGTTTACTTAAACAGCTAAAGTCACGTCCCATAGCAGAGATCTGTTGTATACCTTAAATGCTCTTTAAATGGGTAAAACAATTAAAATAAAAATGAAAATGTACCTGCATTTTCATTCTATCCTCAGCCACCCAAAAATAGTCTTTGAGAACTGAAAAAAGAGAGAAAAAAGTTTTTTGTTATCACTGAGCTGTGCTTCCCAATAATTTCAGTTGACAGAAGAACTACTAACGGCAAAAATGTTCGGTTGGTTCTTCCGAACCACTAAGCCAAACGATGATTTTACCGTTTGTTTTCTAAGTTGAGTTTTTGAATCAACTTAAAGCATTGAGGAAGCACGGCCCATCAAAAAACTAGATAAAACGGTCATTACGTCCAAAGGCCAATGGTTTTATTATTACTATTATTATTATGTAACTTAAGAAGAACTGATTATGTTGGCCATCCGCATTTGCATTTATATACACATATCTATATATATATATATATGCATATATATGTCTATAACATGTTTTCCATGATAGAAAATTTGAATGTAAAGTTGGTCAATGATTTTCATTGTTGGTTATACTTTCCATTTGTGTTTGTGCTATTATGATAACTTAATCATTCGGTAATTAAAAAAAAAGTATTTTCCTTTTTTATATATACAAGATTTTGCATCACAAATGATATTAACAAAAACAAATATTGCATGTATTTGTTAATGAAATTAACAAAAACAAAATTGACCAATATTTTGGAGACTACACCATTGAAACTAAATAGCTACAATCTGTTTGAATTATATGACAATCTATCCTTTTTGAAAGAGATTTTTTCATTGATATATGAAAACTTCTATCTCCGAGTGAGGGAGGGTAGAGGATATTTTGGTTGAATTTTCCCACTAAAAGTATCATATGTGTATTTCCCTAAAGGCAGATCCAACCTAGACCTATAAATGGGTAAGATTTCACAAACCGTTAATCCAATATCAAAATATTTGAGAACAATTTCCCGACTCTTATATTTCCTATTATTTGAGATTGTACAAATGAAACATTCCAAAACAGTTAAAAGTTTGAGTTCACTAATTTTATAACACATTGTTTTTTAATTAAAACTATACTCTAATAACCTAATTAAAATTTTGATATTTTTCATTTTGATTAAAAATTTTACAAATGAGAAAATATTGTACAAATATAACCTTTTTGTTTGTTTTTCCACAGTACAAATTCACATGCATATGGTGATGACACACTATATACTGTTTACTATATTTATGTGATCTTAAGCATCAACCAATATTCCTTAACCAAATTTGGCGCCAAGTTTACTTAAACAGCTAAAGTCACGTCCCATAGCAGAGATCTGTTGTATACCTTAAATGCTCTTTAAATGGGTAAAACAATTAAAATAAAAATGAAAATGTACCTGCATTTTCATTCTATCCTCAGCCACCCAAAAATAGTCTTTGAGAACTGAAAAAAGAGAGAAAAAAGTTTTTTGTTATCACTGAGCTGTGCTTCCCAATAATTTCAGTTGACAGAAGAACTACTAACGGCAAAAATGTTCGGTTGGTTCTTCCGAACCACTAAGCCAAACGATGATTTTACCGTTTGTTTTCTAAGTTGAGTTTTTGAATCAACTTAAAGCATTGAGGAAGCACGGCCCATCAAAAAACTAGATAAAACGGTCATTGCGTCCAAAGGCCATTGGTTTTATTATTACTATTATTATTATGTAACTTAAGAAGAACTGATTATGTTGGCCATCCGCATTTGCATTTATATACACATATCTATATATATATATATGCATATATATGTCTATAACATGTTTTCCATGATAGAAAATTTGAATGTAAAGTTGGTCAATGATTTTCATTGTTGGTTATACTTTCCATTTGTGTTTGTGCTATTATGATAACTTAATCATTCGGTAATTAAAAAAAAAGTATTTTCCTTTTTTATATATACAAGATTTTGCATCACAAATGATATTAACAAAAACAAATATTGCATGTATTTGTTAATGAAATTAACAAAAACAAAAATTGACCAATATTTTGGAGACTACACCATTGAAACTAAATAGCTACAATCTGTTTGAATTATATGACAAACTATCCTTTTTGAAAGAGATTTTTTCATTGATATATGAAAACTTCTATCTTCGAGTGAGGGAGGGTAGAGGATATTTTGGATGAATTTTCCCACTAAAAGTATCATATGTGTATTTCCCTAAAGGCAGATCCAACCTAGACCTATAAATGGGTAAGATTTCACAAACTGTTAATCCAATATCAAAATATTTGAGAACAATTACCCGACTCTTATATTTCCTATTATTTGAAATTGTACAAATGAAACATTCCAAAAGAGTTAAAAGTTTGAGTTCACTAATTTTATAACACATTGTTTTTTAATTAAAACTATACTCTAATAACCTATTTAAAATTTTGATATTTTTCATTTTGATTAAAAATTTTACAAATGAAAAAATATTGTACAAATATAACCTTTTTGTTTGTTTTTCCACAGTACAAATTCACATGCATATGCTGATGACACACTATATACTGTTTACTATATTTATGTGATCTTAAGCATCAACCAATATTCCTTAACCAAATTTGGCGCCAAGTTTACTTGAACAGCTAAAGTCACGTCCCATAGCAGAGATCTGTTGTATACCTTAAATGCTCTTTAAATGGGTAAAACAATTAAAATAAAAATGAAAATGTACCTGCATTTTCATTCTATCCTCAGCCACCCAAAAATAGTCTTTGAGAACTGAAAAAAAAGAGAAAAAATTTTCTTGTTATCACTGAGCTGTGCTTCCCAATAATTTCAGTTGACATAAGAACTACTAACGGCAAAAATGTTCGGTTGGTTCTTCCGAACCACTAAGCCGAACGATGATTTTACCGTTTGTTTTCTAAGTTGAGTTTTTGAATCAACTGAAAGCATTGAGGAAGCACGGCCCATCAAAAAACTAGATAAAACGGTCATTGCGTCCAAAGGCCATTGGTTTTATTATTACTATTATTATTATGTAACTTAAGAAGAACTGATTATGTTGGCCATCTGCATTTGCATTTATATACACATATCTATATATATATATATGCATATATATGTCTATAACATGTTTTCCATGATAGAAAATTTGAATGTAAAGTTGGTCAATGATTTTCAATTTTGGTTATACTTTCCATTTGTGTTTGTGCTATTATGATAACTTAATCATTCGGTAATTAAAAAAATATATTTTCCTTTTTTATATATACAAGATTTTGCATCACAAATCATATTAACAAAAACAAATATTGCATGTATTTGTTAATGAAATTAACAAAAACCAAAATTGACCAATATTTTGGAGACTACACCATTGAAACTAAATAGCTACAATCTGTTTGAATTATATGACAATCTATCCTTTTTGAAAGAGATTTTTTCATTGATATATGAAAACTTCAATCTCTGAGTGTGGGAGGGTAGAGGATATTTTGGTTGAATTTTACCCCTAAAAGTATCATATGTGTATTTCCCTCAAGGCAGATCCAACCAAGACCTATAAATGGGTAAGATTTCACAAACCATTAATCCAATATCAAAATATTTGAGAACATTTTCCCGACTCTTATATTTCCTATTATTTGAGATTGTACAAATGAAACATTCCAAAACAGTTAAAAATTTGAGTTCACTAATTTTATAACACATTGTTTTTTAATTAAAACTATACTCTAATAACCTATTTAAAATTTTGATATTTTTCATTTTGATTAAAAATTTTACAAATGGGAAAATATTGTACAAATATAAACTTTTTGTTTGTTTTTCCACAGTACAAATTCACATGCATATGCTGATGACACACTATATACTGTTTACTATATTTATGTGATCTTAAGCATCAACCAATATTCCTTAACCAAATTTGGCGCCAAGTTTACTTAAACAGCTAAAGTCACGTCCCATAGCAGAGATCTGTTGTATACCTTAAATGCTCTTTAAATGGGTAAAACAATTAAAATAAAAATGAAAATGTACCTGCATTTTCATTCTATCCTCAGCCACCCAAAAATAGTCTTTGAGAACTGAAAAAAGAGAGAAAAAAGTTTTTTGTTATCACTGAGCTGTGCTTCCCAATAATTTCAGTTGACAGAAGAACTACTAACGGCAAAAATGTTCGGTTGGTTCTTCCGAACCACTAAGCCAAACGATGATTTTACCGTTTGTTTTCTAAGTTGAGTTTTTGAATCAACTTAAAGCATTGAGGAAGCACGGCCCATCAAAAAACTAGATAAAACGGTCATTGCGTCCAAAGGCCATTGGTTTTATTATTACTATTATTATTATGTAACTTAAGAAGAACTGATTATGTTGGCCATCCGCATTTGCATTTATATACACATATCTATATATATATATATGCATATATATGTCTATAACATGTTTTCCATGATAGAAAATTTGAATGTAAAGTTGGTCAATGATTTTCATTGTTGGTTATACTTTCCATTTGTGTTTGTGCTATTATGATAACTTAATCATTCGGTAATTAAAAAAAAAGTATTTTCCTTTTTTATATATACAAGATTTTGCATCACAAATGATATTAACAAAAACAAATATTGCATGTATTTGTTAATGAAATTAACAAAAACAAAAATTGACCAATATTTTGGAGACTACACCATTGAAACTAAATAGCTACAATCTGTTTGAATTATATGACAAACTATCCTTTTTGAAAGAGATTTTTTCATTGATATATGAAAACTTCTATCTTCGAGTGAGGGAGGGTAGAGGATATTTTGGTTGAATTTTCCCACTAAAAGTATCATATGTGTATTTCCCTAAAGGCAGATCCAACCTAGACCTATAAATGGGTAAGATTTCACAAACCGTTAATCCAATATCAAAATATTTGAGAACAATTTCCCGACTCTTATATTTCCTATTATTTGAGATTGTACAAATGAAACATTCCAAAAGAGTTAAAAGTTTGAGTTCACTAATTTTATAACACATTGTTTTTTAATTAAAACTATACTCTAATAACCTATTTAAAATTTTGATATTTTTCATTTTGATTAAAAATTTTACAAATGAGAAAATATTGTACAAATATAACCTTTTTGTTTGTTTTTCCACAGTACAAATTCACATGCATATGGTGATGACACACTATATACTGTTTACTATATTTATGTGATCTTAAGCATCAACGAATATTCCTTAACCAAATTTGGCGCCAAGTTTATTTGAACAGCTAAAGTCACGTCCCATAGCAGAGATATGTTGTATACCTTAAATGCTCTTTAAATGGGTAAAACAATTAAAATAAAAATGAAAATGTACCTGCATTTTCATTCTATCCTCAGCCACCCAAAAATAGTCTTTGAGAACTGAAAAAAGAGAGAAAAAAATTTCTTGTTATCACTGAGCTGTGCTGCCCAATAATCTCAGTTGACAGAAGAACTACTAACGGCAAAAATGTTCGGTTGGTTCTTCCGAACCACTAAGCCAAACGATGATTTTACCGTTTGTTTTCTAAGTTGAGTTTTTGAATCAACTTAAAGCATTGAGGAAGCACGGCCCATCAAAAAACTAGATAAAACGGTCATTGCGTCCAAAGGCCATTGGTTTTATTATTACTATTATTATTATGTAACTTAAGAAGAACTGATTATGTTGGCCATCCGCATTTGCATTTATATACACATATCTATATATATATATATGCATATATATGTCTATAACATGTTTTCCATGATAGAAAATTTGAATGTAAAGTTGGTCAATGATTTTCATTGTTGGTTATACTTTCCATTTGTGTTTGTGCTATTATGATAACTTAATCATTCGGTAATTAAAAAAAAAGTATTTTCCTTTTTTATATATACAAGATTTTGCATCACAAATGATATTAACAAAAACAAATATTGCATGTATTTGTTAATGAAATTAACAAAAACAAAAATTGACCAATATTTTGGAGACTACACCATTGAAACTAAATAGCTACAATCTGTTTGAATTATATGACAAACTATCCTTTTTGAAAGAGATTTTTTCATTGATATATGAAAACTTCTATCTTCGAGTGAGGGAGGGTAGAGGATATTTTGGTTGAATTTTCCCACTAAAAGTATCATATGTGTATTTCCCTAAAGGCAGATCCAACCTAGACCTATAAATGGGTAAGATTTCACAAACCGTTAATCCAATATCAAAATATTTGAGAACAATTTCCCGACTCTTATATTTCCTATTATTTGAGATTGTACAAATGAAACATTCCAAAAGAGTTAAAAGTTTGAGTTCACTAATTTTATAACACATTGTTTTTTAATTAAAACTATACTCTAATAACCTATTTAAAATTTTGATATTTTTCATTTTGATTAAAAATTTTACAAATGAGAAAATATTGTACAAATATAACCTTTTTGTTTGTTTTTCCACAGTACAAATTCACATGCATATGGTGATGACACACTATATACTGTTTACTATATTTATGTGATCTTAAGCATCAACGAATATTCCTTAACCAAATTTGGCGCCAAGTTTATTTGAACAGCTAAAGTCACGTCCCATAGCAGAGATATGTTGTATACCTTAAATGCTCTTTAAATGGGTAAAACAATTAAAATAAAAATGAAAATGTACCTGCATTTTCATTCTATCCTCAGCCACCCAAAAATAGTCTTTGAGAACTGAAAAAAGAGAGAAAAAAATTTCTTGTTATCACTGAGCTGTGCTGCCCAATAATCTCAGTTGACAGAAGAACTACTAACGGCAAAAATGTTCGGTTGGTTCTTCCGAACCACTAAGCCAAACGATGATTTTACCGTTTGTTTTCTAAGTTGAGTTTTTGAATCAACTTAAAGCATTGAGGAAGCACGGCCCATCAAAAAACTAGATAAAACGGTCATTGCGTCCAAAGGCCATTGGTTTTATTATTACTATTATTATTATGTAACTTAAGAAGAACTGATTATGTTGGCCATCCGCATTTGCATTTATATACACATATCTATATATATATATATGCATATATATGTCTATAACATGTTTTCCATGATAGAAAATTTGAATGTAAAGTTGGTCAATGATTTTCATTGTTGGTTATACTTTCCATTTGTGTTTGTGCTATTATGATAACTTAATCATTCGGTAATTAAAAAAAAAGTATTTTCCTTTTTTATATATACAAGATTTTGCATCACAAATGATATTAACAAAAACAAATATTGCATGTATTTGTTAATGAAATTAACAAAAACAAAAATTGACCAATATTTTGGAGACTACACCATTGAAACTAAATAGCTACAATCTGTTTGAATTATATGACAAACTATCCTTTTTGAAAGAGATTTTTTCATTGATATATGAAAACTTCTATCTTCGAGTGAGGGAGGGTAGAGGATATTTTGGTTGAATTTTCCCACTAAAAGTATCATATGTGTATTTCCCTAAAGGCAGATCCAACCTAGACCTATAAATGGGTAAGATTTCACAAACCGTTAATCCAATATCAAAATATTTGAGAACAATTTCCCGACTCTTATATTTCCTATTATTTGAGATTGTACAAATGAAACATTCCAAAACAGTTAAAAGTTTGAGTTCACTAATTTTATAACACATTGTTTTTTAATTAAAACTATACTCTAATAACCTATTTAAAATTTTGATATTTTTCATTTTGATTAAAAATTTTACAAATGAGAAAATATTGTACAAATATAACCTTTTTGTTTGTTTTTCCACAGTACAAATTCACATGCATATGGTGATGACACACTATATAGTGTTTACTATATTTATGTGATCTTAAGCATCAACCAATATTCCTTAACCAAATTTGGCGCCAAGTTTACTTGAACAGCTAAAGTCACGTCCCATAGCAGAGATCTGTTGTATACCTTAAATGCTCTTTAAATGGGAAAAATAATTAAAATAAAATCGAAAATGTACCTGCATTTTTATTCCATCCTCAGCCACCCAAAAATAGTCTTTGAGAACTGAAAAAAGTGAGAAAAATATTTCAGGTCATCACTGAGCTGTGCTTCCCAATAATTTCAGTTAACAGAAGAACTACTAACGGCAAAAATGTTCGGTTGGCTCTTCCGAACCACTAAGCCAAACGATGATTTTACCGTTTGTTTTCTAAGTTGAGTTTTTGAATCAACTTAAAGCATTGAGGAAGCACGGCCCATCAAAAAACTAGATAAAACGGTCATTACGTCCAAAGGCCATTGGTTTTATTATTACTATTATTATTATGTAACTTAAGAAGAACTGATTATGTTGGCCATCCGCATTTGCATTTATATACACATATCTATATATATATATATATGCATATATATGTCTATAACATGTTTTCCATGATAGAAAATTTGAATGTAAAGTTGGTCAATGATTTTCATTGTTGGTTATGCTTTACATTTGTGTTTGTGCTATTATGATAACTTAATCATTCGGTAATTAAAAAAAAAATATTTTCCTTTTTTATATATACAAGATTTTGCATCACAAATGATATTAACAAAAACAAATATTGCATGTATTTGTTAATGAAATTAACAAAAACAAAAATTGACCAATATTTTGGAGAATACACCATTGAAACTAAATAGCTACAATCTGTTTGAATTATATAACAATCTATCCTTTTTGAAAGAGATTTTTTCATTGATATATGAAAACTTCTATCTCCGAGTGAGGGAGGGTAGAGGATATTTTGGTTAAATTTTCCCCCTAAAAGTATCATATGGGTATTACCCTAAAGGAAGATCCAACCTAGACCTATAAATGGGTAAGATTTCACAAACCGTTAATCCAATATCAAAATATTTGAGAACATTTTCCCGACCCTTATATTTCCTATTATTTGAGATTGTACAAACGAAACATTCCAAAACAGTTAAAAGTTTGAGTTCACTAATTTTATAACACAATTTTTTTTAATTAAAACTATACTCTAATAACCTATTTAAAATTTTGATATTTTTCATTTTGATTAAAAATTTTACAAATGAGAAAATATTGTACAAATAAAACCTTTTTGTTTGTTTTTCCACAGTACAAATTCACATGCATATGGTGATGACACACTATATACAGTTTACTATATTTATGTGACTAAGCATCAACCATTATTCCTTAACCAAATTTGGCGCCAAGTTTACTTGAACAGCTAAAGTCACGTCCCATAACAAAGATCTGTTGTATACCTTAAATGCTCTTTAAATGGGAAAAAAAATTAAAATAAAAATGAAAATGTACCTGCATTTTTATTCTATCCTCAGCCACCCAAAAATAGTCTTTGAGAACTGAAAAAAAAGAGAAAAAAATTTCAAGTTATCATTGAGCTGTGCTTCCCAATAATTTCAGTTGACAGAAGAACTACTAACGGCAAAAATGTTCGGTTGGCTCTTCCGAACCACTAAGCCAAACGATGATTTTACCGTTTTTATTCTAAGTTGAGTTTTTTAATCAACTGAAAGCATTGAGGAAGCACGGCCCATCAAAAAACTAGATAAAACGGTCATTGCGTCCAAAGGCCATTGGTTTTATTATTACTATTATTATTATGTAACTTAAGAAGAACTGATTATGTTGGCCATCTGCATTTGCATTTATATACACATATCTATATATATATTTATATGCATATATATGTCTATAACATGTTTTCCATGATAGAAAATTTGAATGTAAAGTTGGTCAATGATTTTCATTGCTGGTTATACTTTCCATCTGTGTTTGTGTTATTATGATAACTTAATCATTCGGTAATTAAAAAAAAAGTATTTTCCTTTTCTATATATACAAGATTTTGCATAACAAATGATATTAACAAAAACAAATATTGCATGTATTTGTTAATGAAATTAACAAAAACAAAAATTGACTAATATTTTGGAGATTACACCACTGAAACTAAATAGCTAAAATCTGTTTGAATTATATGACAATCTATCCTTTTTGAAAGAGATTTTTTCATTGATATATGAAAATTTCTATCTCCGAGTGAGGGAGGGTAGAGGATATTTTGGTTAAATTTTCCCCCTAAAAGTATCATATGGGTATTACCCTAAAGGAAGATCCAACCTAGACCTATAAATGGGTAAGATTTCACAAACCGTTAATCCAATATCAAAATATTTGAGAACATTTTCCCGCCTCTTATATTTCCTATTATTTGAGATTGTACAAAAGAAACATTCCAAAACAGTTAAAAAGTTAGAGTTCACTAATTTTATAACACATTGTTTTTTAATTAAAACTATACTCTAATAACCTATTTAAAATTTTGATATTTTTCATTTTGATTAAAAATTTTACAAATGAGAAAATATTGTACAAATATAACCTTTTTGTTTGTTTTTCCACAGTACAAATTCACATGCATATAGTGATGACACACTATATACTGTTTACTATATTTATGTGATCTTAAGCATCAACCAATATTCCTTAACCAAATTTGGCGCCAAGTTTACTTGAACAGCTAAAGTCACATCCCATAGCAGAGATCTGTTGTATACCTTAAATGCTCTTTAAATGGGTAAAACAATTAAAATAAAAATAAAAATGTACTTGCATTTTCATTCTATCCTCAGCCACCCAAAAATAGTCTTTGAGAACTGAAAAAAGAGAGAAAAAAATTTCTTGTTATCACTGAGCTGTGCTTCCCAATAATTTCAGTTGACAGAAGAACTACTAACAGCAAAAATGTTCGGTTGGCTCTTCCGAACCACTAAGCCAAACGATGATTTTACCGTTTGTTTTCTAAGTTGAGTTTTTGAATCAACTCAAAGCATTGAGGAAGCACGGCCCATCAAAAAACTAGATAAAACGGTCATTGCATCCAAAGGCCATTGGTTTTATTATTACCATTATTATTATGTAACTTAAGAAGAACTGATTATGTTGGCCATCCACATTTGCATTTATATACACATATCTATATATATATATATGCATATATATGTCTATAACATGTTTTCCATGATTGAAAATTTGAATGTAAAGTTGGTCAATGATTTTCATTGTTGGTTATACTTTCCATTTGTGTTTATGTTATTATGATAACTTTATCATTCGGTAATTAAAAAAAAAGTATTTTCCTTTTTTATATATACAAGATTTTGCATCACAAATGATATTAACAAAAACAAATATTGCATGTATTTGTTAATGAAATTAACAAAAACAAAAATTGACCAATATTTTGGAGACTACACCATTGAAACTAAATAGCTACAATCTGTTTGAATTATATGACAAACTATCCTTTTTGAAAGAGATTTTTTCATTGATATATGAAAACTTCTATCTCCGAGTGAGGGAGGGTAGAGGATATTTTGGTTCAATTTTCCCACTAAAAGTATCATATGTGTATTTCCCTAAAGGCAAATCCAACCTAGACCTATAAATGGGTAAGATTTCACAAACCGTTAATCCAATATTAAAATATTTGAGAACAATTTTCCGACTCTTATATTTCCTATTATTTGAGATTGTACAAATGAGACATTCCAAAACAGTTAAAAGTTTTAGTTCACTAATTTTATAACACATTGTTTTTTAATTAAAACTATACTCTAATAACCTATTTAAAATTTTGATACTTTTCATTTTGATTAAAAATTTTACAAATGAGAAAATATTGTACAAATATAACTTTTTTGTTTGTTTTTCCACAGTACAAATTCACATGCATATGGTGACGACACACTATATACTGTTTACTATATTTATGTGATCTTAAGCATCAACCAATATTCCTTAACCAAATTTGGCGCCAAGTTTACTTGAACAGCTAAAGTCACATCCCATAGCAGAGATCTGTTGTATACCTTAAATGCTCTTTAAATGGGTAAAACAATTAAAGTAAAAATGAAAATGTACCTGCATTTTCATTCTATCCTCAGGCACCCAAAAATAGTCTTTGAGAACTGAAAAAAGAGAGAAAAAATTTTCAAGTTATCACTGAGCTGTGCTTCCCAATAATTACAGTTGACATAAGAACTACTAACGGCAAAAATGTTCGGTTGGCTCTTCCGAACCACAATGCCAAACGATGATTTTACCGTTTTGTTTCTACGATGAGTTTTTGAATCAACTGAAAGCATTGAGGAAGCACGGCCCATCAAAAAACTAGATAAAACGCTCATTGCGTCCAAAGGCCATTGGTTTTATTATTACTATTATTATTATGTAACTTAAGAAGAAATGATTATGTTGGCCATCTGCATTTGCATTTATATACACATATCTATATATATATATATGCATATATATGTCTATAACATGTTTTCCATGATAGAAAATTTGAATGTAAAGTTGGTCAATGATTTTCATTGCTGGTTATACTTTCCATTTGTGTTTGTGTTATTATGATAACTTAATCATTCGGTAATTAAAAAAAAAAGTATTTTCCTTTTTTATATATACAAGATTTTGCATCACAAATGATATTAACAAAAACAAATAATGACTAATATTTTGGAGATTACACCATTGAAACTAAATAGCTACAATCTGTTTGAATTATATGACAATCTATCCTTTTTGAAAGAGATTTTTTCATTGATATATGAAAACTTCTATCTCCGAGTGAGGGAGGGTAGAGGATATTTTGGTTGAATTTTCCCACTAAAAGTATCATATGTGTATTTCCCTAAAGGCAGATCCAACCTAGACCTATAAATGGGTAAGATTTCACAAACCGTTAATCCAATATCAAAATATTTGAGAACATTTTCCCGACTCTTATATTTCCTATTATTTGAGATTGTACAAACGAAACATTCCAAAACAGTTAAAAGTTTTAGTTCACTAATTTTATAACACATTGTTTTTTAATTAAAACTATACTCTAATAACCTATTTAAAATTTTGATATTTTTCATTTTGATTAAAAATTTTACAAATGAGAAAATATTGTACAAATATAACCTTTTTGTTTGTTTTTCCACCGTACAAATTCACATGCATATGGTGATGACACACTATATACTGTTTACTATATTTATGTGATCTTAAGCATCAACCAATATTCCTTAACCAAATTTGGCGCCAAGTTTATTTGAACAGCTAAAGTCACGTCCCATAGCAGAGATCTGTTGTATACCTTAAATGCTCTTTAAATGGGTAAAACAATTAAAACAAAAATGAAAATGTACCTGCATTTTCATTCTATCCTCAGCCACCCAAAAATAGTCTTTGAGAACTGAAAAAAGAGAGAAAAAATTTTCAAGTTATCACTGAGCTGTGCTTCCCAATAATTTCAGTTGACAGAAGAACTACTAACGGCAAAAATGTTCGGTTGGCTCTTCCGAACCACAATGCCGAACGATGATTTTACCGTTTGTTTTCTAAGTTGAGTTTTTGAATCAACTGAAAGCATTGAACAAGCACGGCCCATCAAAAAACTAGATAAAACGGTCATTGCGTCCAAAGGCCATTGGTTTTATTATTACTATTATTATTATGTAACTTAAGAAGAAATGATTATGTTGGCCATCTGCATTTGCATTTATATACACATATCTATATATATATATGCATATATATGTCTATAACATGTTTTCCATGATAGAAAATTTGAATGTAAAGTTGGTCAATGATTTTCATTGCTGGTTATACTTTCCATTTGTGTTTGTGTTATTATGATAACTTAATCATTCGGTAATTAAAAAAAAAAGTATTTTCCTTTTTTATATATACAAGATTTTGCATCACAAATGATATTAACAAAAACAAATATTGCATGTATTTGTTAATGAAATTAACAAAAACAAATAATGACTAATATTTTGGAGATTACACCATTGAAACTAAATAGGAACAATCTGTTTAAATTATATGACAATCTATCCTTTTTGAAAGAGATTTTTTCATTGATATATGAAAACTTCTATCTCCGAGTGAGGGAGGGTAGAGGATATTTTGGTTGAATTTTCCCCCTAAAAGTATCATATGGGTATTACCCTAAAGGCAGATCCAACCTAGACCTATAAATGGGTAAGATTTCACAAACCGTTAATCCAATATCAAAATATTTGAGAACATTTTCCCGACTCTTATATTCCTATTATTTGAGATTGTACAAATGAAACATTCCCAAACAGTTAAAAGTTTGAGTTCACTAATTTCATAACACATTATTTTTTAATTAAAACTATACTCTAATAACCTATTTAAAATTTTGATATTTTTATTTTTGATTAAAAATTTTACAAATGAGAAAATATTGTACAAATAGAACCTTTTTGTTTGTTTTTCCACAGTACAAATTCACATGCATATGGTGATGACACACTATATACAGTTTACTATATTTATGTGATCTTAAGCATCAACCAATATTCCTTAACCAAATTTGGCGCCAAGTTTACTTGAACAGCTAAAGTCACGTCCCATAGCAGAGATCTGTTGTATACCTTAAATGCTCTTTAAATGGGAAAAAATATTAAAATAAAAATTAAAATGTACCTGCATTTTTATTCCATCCTCAGCCACCCAAAAATAGTCTTTGAGAACTGAATAAAGAGAGAAAAAAATTTCTGGTTATCACTGAGCTGTGCTTCCCAATAATTTCAGTTGACAGAAGAACTACTAACGACAAAAATGTTCGGTTGGCTCTTCCGAACCACTAAGCCAAACGATGATTTTACCGTTTGTTTTCTAAGTTGATTTTTTGAATCAACTGAAAGCATTGAGGAAGCACGGCCCATCAAAAAACTAGATAAAACGGTCATTGCGTCCAAAGGCCATTGGTTTTATTATTTCTATTATTATTATGTAACTTAAGAAGAACTGATTATGTTGGCCATCTGCATTTGCATTTATATACACATATCTATAAATATATATATGCATATATATGTCTAAAACATGTTTTCCATGATAGAAAATTTGAATGTAAAGTTGGTCAATGATTTTCATTGCTGGTTATACTTTCCATTTGTGTTTGTGCTTTTATGATAACTTAATCATTCGGTAATTAAAAAAAAGTATTTTCCTTTTTTATATATACAAGATTTTTCATCACAAATGATATTAACAAAAACAAATATTGCATGTATTTGTTAATGAAATTAACAAAAACAAAAATTGACCAATATTTTGGAGACTACACCATTGAAACTAAATAGCTACAATCTGTTTGAATTATATGACAATCTATCCTTTTTGAAAGAGATTTTTTCATTGATATATGAAAACTTCTATCTCCGAGTGAGGGAGGGTAGAGGATATTTTTGTTGAATTTTCCCCCTAAAAGTATCATATGGGTATTACCCTAAAGGCAGATCCAACCTAGACCTATAAATGGGTAAGATTTCACAAACCTTTAATCCAATATCAAAATATTTGAGAACATTTTCCCGACTCTTATATTTCCTATTATTTGATATTGTACAAACGAAACATTCCCAAACAGTTAAAAGTTTGAGTTCACTAATTTTATAACACATTGTTTTTGAATTAAAACTATACTCTAATAACCTATTTAAAATTTTGATATTTTTCATTTTGGATAAAAATTTTACAAATGAGAAAATATTGTACAAATAGAACCTTTTTGTTTGTTTTTCCACAGTACAAATTCACATGCATATGGTGATGACACACTATATACAGTATACTATATTTATGTGATCTTAAGCATCAACCAATATTCCTTAACTAAATTTGGCGCCAAGTTTACTTGAACTGCTAAAGTCATGTCGCATAGCAGAGATCTATTGTATACCTTAAATGCTCTTTAAATGGGAAAAAAATTAATATAAAAATGAAAATGTACCTGCATTTTTATTCTATCCTCAGCCACCCAAAAATAGTCTTTGAGAACTGAAAAAAGAGAGAAAAAATTTCTGGTTATCACTGAGCTGTGCTTCCCAATAATTTCAGTTGACAAAAGAACTACTAACGGCAAAAATGTTCGGTTGGCTCTTCCGAACCACTAAGCCAAACGATGATTTACTGTTTGTTTTCTTAGTTGAGTTTTTGAATCAACTGAAAGCATTGAGGAAGCACGGCCCATCCAAAAATTAGATAAAACGGTCATTGCGTCCAAAGGCCATTGGTTTTATTATTACTATTATTATTATGTAACTTAAGAAGAACAGATTATGTTGGCCATCTGCATTTGCATTTATATACACATATCTATATATATATATGCATATATATGTCTATAACATGTTTTCCATGATAGAAAATTTGAATGTAAAGTTGGTCAATCATTTTCATTGTTGGTTAAACTTTCCATTTGTGTTTGTGTTATTATGATAACTTAATCATTCGCTAATTAAAAAAAAAGTATTTTCCTTTTTTATATATACAAGATTTTGCATCACAAATGATATTAACAAAAACAAATATTGCATGTATTTGTTAATGAAATTAACAAAAACAAAAATTGACCAATATTTTGGAGACTACACCATTGAAACTAAATAGTTACAATTTGTTTGAATTATATGACAATCTATCCTTTTTGAAAGAGATTTTTTCATTGATATATGAAAACTTCTATCTCCGAGTGAGGGAGGGTAGAGGATATTTTGGTTGAATTTTCCCCCTAAAATTATCATATGTGTATTTCCCTAAAGGCAGATCCAACCTAGACCTATAAATGGGTAAGATTTCACAAACCGTTAATCCAATATCAAAATATTTGAGAACATTTTCCCGACTCTTATATTCCTATTATTTGAGATTGTACAAATGAAACATTCCCAAACAGTTAAAAGTTTGAGTTCACTAATTTTATAACACATTGTTTTTGAATTAAAACTATACTCTAAGAACCTATTTAAAATTTTGATATTTTTCATTTTGATTAAAAATTTTACAAATGAGAAAATATTGTACAAATTGAACCTTTTTGTTTGTTTTTCCACAGTACAAATTCACATGCATATGGGGATGACATACGATATACAATTTACTATATTTATGTGGTCTTAAGCATCAACCAATATTCCTTAACCAAATTTGGCGCCAAGTTTACTTGAACAGCTAAAGTCATGTCGCATAGCAGAGATCTGTTGTATACCTTAAAAGCTCTTTAAATGGGAAAAAATATTAAAATAAAAATTAAAATGTACCTGCATTTTTATTCCATCCTCAGCCACCCATAAATGGTCTTTGAGAACTGAATAAAGAGAGAAAAAAATTTCAGGTTATCACTGAGCTGTGTTTCCCAATAATTTCAGTTGACAGAAGAACTACTAACGGCTAAAATGTTCGGTTGGCTCTTCCGAACCACTAAGCCAAACGATAATTTTACTGTTTGTTTTCTAAGTTGAGTTTTTGAATCAACTGAAAGCATTGAGGAAGCACGGCCCATCAAAAAATTAGATAAAACGGTCATTGCGTCCAAAGGCCATTGGTTTTATTATTACTATTATTATTATGTAACTTAAGAAGAACTGATTATGTTGGCCATCTGCATTTGCATTTATATACACATATCTATAAATATATATATGCATATATATGTCTATAACATGTTTTCCATGATAGAAAATTTGAATGTAAAGTTGGTCAAGGATTTTCATTGTTGGTTATACTTTCCATTTGTGTTTGTGCTATTATGATAACTTAATCATTCGGTAATTAAAAAAAAAGTATTTTCCTTTTTTATATATACAAGATTTTGCATCACAAATGATATTAACAAAAACAAATATTGCATGTATTTGTTAATGAAATTAACGAAAACAAAAATTGACCAATATTTTAGAGACTACACCATTGAAACTAAATAGCTACAATCTGTTTGAATTATATGACAATCTATCCTTTTTGAAAGAGATTATTTCATTGATATATGAAAACTTCTATCTCTGAGTGAGGGAGAGTAGAGGATATTTTGGTTGAATTTTCCCCCTAATAGTATCATATGTGTATTTTCCTAAAGGCAGATCCAACCTAGACCTATAAATGGGTAAGATTTCACAAACCATTAATCTAATATCAAAATATTTGAGAACATTTTCCCGACTCTTATATTCCTATTATTTGAGATTGTACAAATGAAACATTCCCAAAAAGTTAAAATTTTGAGTTCACTAATTTTATAACACATTGTTTTTTAATTAAAACTATACTCTAATAACCTATTTAAAATTTTGATATTTTTCATTTTGATTAAAAATTTTACAAATGAGAAAATATTGTACAAATTGAACCTTTTTGTTTGTTTTTCCACAGTACAAATTCACATGCATATGGTGATGACACACTAAATACTGTTTACTATATTTATGTGATCTTATGCAACAACCAATATTCCTTAACCAAATTTGGCGCCAAGTTTACTTGAATAGCTAAAGTCACGTCCCATAGCATAGATCTATTGTATACCTTAAATGCTCTTTAAATGGGAAAAAAATTAATATAAAAATGAAAATGTACCTGCATTTTTATTCTATCTTCAGCCACCCAAAAATAGTCTTTGAGAACTGAATAAAGAGAGAAAAAACTTCTGGTTATCACTGAGTTGTGCTTCCCAATAATTTCAGTTGACAGAAGAACTACTAACGGCAAAAATGTTCGGTTGGCTCTTCCAAACCACTAAGCCAAACGATGATTTTACTGTTTGTTTTCTAAGTTGAGTTTTTGAATCAACTGAAAGCATTGAGGAAGCACGGCCCATCAAAAAATTAGATAAAACGGTCATTGCGTCCAAAGGCCATTGGTTTTATTATTACTATTATTATTATGTAACTTAAGAAGAACAGATTATGTTGGCCATCTGCATTTGCATTTATATACACATATCTATATATATATATATATGCATATATATGTCTATAACATGTTTTCCATGATAGAAAATTTGAATGTAAAGTTGGTCAATAATTTTCATTGTTGGTTAAACTTTCCATTTGTGTTTGTGTTATTATGATAACTTAATCATTCGCTAATTAAAAAAAAAGTATTTTCCTTTTTTATATATACAAGATTTTGCATCACAAATGATATTAACAAAAACAAATATTGCATGTATTTGTTAATGAAATTAACAAAAACAAAAATTGACAAATATTTTGGAGACTACACCATTGAAACTAAATAGTTACAATTTGTTTGAATTATATGACAATCTATCCTTTTTGAAAGAGATTTTTTCATTGATTTATGAAAACTTCTATCTCCGAGTGAGGGAGGGTAGAGGATATTTTGGGTTAATTTTCCCCCTAAAATTATCATATGTGTATTTCCCTAAAGGCAGATCCAACCTAGACCTATAAATGGGTAAGATTTCACAAACCGTTAATCCAATATCAAAATATTTGAGAACATTTTCCCGACTCTTATATTCCTATTATTTGAGATTGTACAAATGAAACATTCCCAAACAGTTAAAAGTTTGAGTTCACTAATTTTATAACATATTGTTTTTGAATTAAAACTATACTCTAAGAACCTATTTAAAATTTTGATATTTTTCATTTTGATTAAAAATTTTACAAATGAGAAAATATTGTACAAATTGAACCTTTTTGTTTGTTTTTCCACAGTACAAATTCACATGCATATGGGGATGACATACGATATACAATTTACTATATTTATGTGGTCTTAAGCATCAACCAATATTCCTTAACCAAATTTGGCGCCAAGTTTACTTGAACAGCTAAAGTCATGTCGCATAGCAGAGATCTGTTGTATACCTTAAAAGCTCTTTAAATGGGAAAAAATATTAAAATAAAAATTAAAATGTACCTGCATTTTTATTCCATCCTCAGCCACCCATAAATGGTCTTTGAGAACTGAATAAAGAGAGAAAAAAATTTCAGGTTATCACTGAGCTGTGCTTCCCAATAATTTCAGTTGACAGAAGAACTACTAACGGCAAAAATGTTCGGTTGGCTCTTCCGAACCACTAAGCCAAACGATGATTTTACCGTTTGTTTTCTAAGTTGAGTTTTTGAATCAACTGAAAGCGTTGAGGAAGCACGGCCCATCAAAAAACTAGATAAAACGGTCATTGCGTCCAAAGGCCATTGGTTTTATTATTACTATTATTATTATGTAACTTAAGAAGAACTGATTATGTTGGCCATCTGCATTTGCATTTATATACACATATCTATATATATATATGCATATATATATGTCTATAACATGTTTTCCATGATAGAAAATTTGAATGTAAAGTTGGTCAATGATTTTCATTGTTGGTTATACTTTCCATTTGTGTTTGTGCTATTATGATAACTTAATCATTCGGAAATTAAAAAAAAAGAAGTATTTTCCTTTTTTATGTATACAAGATTTTGCATCACAAATGATATTAACAAAAACAAATATTGCATTTATTTGTTAATGAAATTAACAAAAACAAAAATTGACCAATATTTTGGAGATACACCAATGAAACTAAATAGCTACCATCTGTTTGAATTATATGACAATCTATTCTTTTTGAAAGAGATTTTTTTCATTGATATATGAAAACTTCTATCTCCGAGTGAGGGAGGGTAGAGGATATTTTGGTTGAATTTTCCCCCTAAAAGTATCATATGGGTATTACCATAAAGGCAGATCCAACCTAGACCTATAAATGGGTAAGATTTCACAAACCGTTAATCCAATATCAAAATATTTGAGAACATTTTCCTGACTCTTATATTCCTATTATTTGAGATTGTACAAATGAAACATTCCCAAACAGTTAAAAGTTTGAGTTCACTAATTTTATAACACATTGTTTTTTAATTAAAACTATACTCTAATAACCTATTTAAAATTTTGATATTTTTCATTTTGCTTAAAAATTTTACAAATGAGATAATATTGTACAAATAGAATCTTTTTGTTTGTTTTTCCATAGTACAAATTCACATGCATATGGTGATGACACACTATATACTGTTTACTATATTTATGTTATCTTAAGCATCAACCAATATTCCTTAACCAAATTTGGCGCCAAGTTTACTTGAATAGCTAAAGTCACGGCCCATGGCAGAGATCTGTTGTATACCTTAAATGCTCTTTAAATAAGAAAAAATATTAAAATAAAAATTAAAATGTACCTGCATTTTTATTCTAACCTCAGCCACCCAAAATTAGTCTTTGAGAACTGAAAAAAAAGAGAAAAAATTTCTGGTTATCACTGAGCTGTGCTTCCCAATAATTTCAGTTGACAGAAGAACTACTAACGGCAAAAATGTTCGGTTGGCTCTTCCAAACCACTAAGCCAAACGATGATTTTACCGTTTGTTTTCTAAGTTGAGTTTTTGAATCAACTGAAAGCATTGAGGAAGCACGGCCCATCAAAGAACTAGATAAAATGGTCATTGCGTCCAAAGGCCATTGGTTTTATTATTACTATTATTATTATGTAACTTAAGAAGAACTGATTATGTTGGCCATCTACATTTGCATTTATATACACATATCTATATATATATATATGCATATATATGTCTATAACATGTTTTCCATGATAGAAAATTTGAATGTAAAGTTGGTCAATGATTTTCATTGTTGGTTATACCTTCCATTTGTGTTTGTGCTATTATGATAACTTAATCATTCGGAAATTAAAAAAAAAAAGTATTTTCCTTTTTTATATATACAAGATTTTGCATCACAAATGATATTAACAAAAACAAATATTGCATGTATTTGTTAATATAATTAACAAAAACAAAAATTGACCAATATTTTGGAGACAACACCATTGAAACTAAATAGCTACAATCTGTTTGAATTATATGACAATCTATCCTTTTTGAAAGAGATTTTTTCATTGATATATGAAAACTTCTATCTCCGAGTGAGGGAGGGTAGAGGATATTTTGGTTGAATTTTCCCCCTAAAAGTATCATATGGGTATTACTCTAAAGGCAGATCCAACCTAGACCTATAAATGGGTAAGATTTCACAAACCGTTAATCCAATATATAAATATTTGAGAACATTTTCCCGACTCTTATATTCCTATTACTTGAAATTGTACAAATGAAACATTCCCAAACAGTTAAAAGTTTGAGTTCACTAATTTTATAACACATTGTTTTTTAATTAAAACTATACTCTAATAACCTATTTAAAATTTTGATATTTTTCATTTTGCTTAAAAATTTTACAAATGAGATAATATTGTACAAATAAAACCTTTTTTTTTTGTTTTTCCACAGTACAAATTCACATGCATATGGTGATGACACACTATATACTGTTTACTATATTTATGTGATCTTAAGCATCAACCAATATTCCTTAACCAAATTTGGCGCCAAGTTTACTTGAATAGCTAAAGTCACGTCCCATGGCAGAGATCTGTTGTATACCTTAAATGCTCTTTAAATGGGAAAAAATATTAAAATAAAAATTAAAATGTACCTGCATTTTTATTCTAACCTCAGCCACCCAAAATTAGTCTTTGAGAACTGAAAAAAAAGAGAAAAAATTTCTGGTTATCACTGAGCTGTGCTTCCCAATAATTTCAGTTGACAGAAGAACTACTAACGGCAAAAATGTTCGGTTGGCTCTTCCGAACCACTAAGCCAAACGATGATTTTACCGTTTGTTTTCTAAGTTGAGTTTTTGAATCAACTGAAAGCATTGAGGAAGCACGGCCCATCAAAGAACTAGATAAAATGGTCATTGCGTCCAAAGGCCATTGGTTTTATTATTACTATTATTATTATGTAACTTAAGAAGAACTGATTATGTTGGCCATCTACATTTGCATTTATATACACATATCTATATATATATATATGCATATATATGTCTATAACATGTTTTCCATGATAGAAAATTTGAATGTAAAGTTGGTCAATGATTTTCATTGTTGGTTATACCTTCCATTTGTGTTTGTGCTATTATGATAACTTAATCATTCGGAAATTAAAAAAAAAAAAGTATTTTCCTTTTTTATATATACAAGATTTTGCATCACAAATGATATTAACAAAAACAAATATTGCATGTATTTGTTAATATAATTAACAAAAACAAAAATTGACCAATATTTTGGAGACAACACCATTGAAACTAAATAGCTACAATCTGTTTGAATTATATGACAATCTATCCTTTTTGAAAGAGATTTTTTCATTGATATATGAAAACTTCTATCTCCGAGTGAGGGAGGGTAGAGGATATTTTGGTTGAATTTTCCCCCTAAAAGTATCATATGGGTATTACTCTAAAGGCAGATCCAACCTAGACCTATAAATGGGTAAGATTTCACAAACCGTTAATCCAATATATAAATATTTGAGAACATTTTCCCGACTCTTATATTCCTATTATTTGAAATTGTACAAATGAAACATTCCCAAACAGTTAAAAGTTTGAGTTCACTAATTTTATAACACATTGTTTTTTAATTAAAACTATACTCTAATAACCTATTTAAAATTTTGATATTTTTCATTTTGCTTAAAAATTTTACAAATGAGATAATATTGTACAAATAAAACCTTTTTTTTTTGTTTTTCCACAGTACAAATTCACATGCATATGGTGATGACACACTATATACTGTTTACTATATTTATGTGATCTTAAGCATCAACCAATATTCCTTAACCAAATTTGGCGCCAAGTTTACTTGAATAGCTAAAGTCACGTCCCATGGCAGAGATCTGTTGTATACCTTAAATGCTCTTTAAATGGGAAAAAATATTAAAATAAAAATTAAAATGTACCTGCATTTTTATTCTATCCTCAGCCACCCAAAATTAGTCTTTGAGAACTGAAAAAAGAGAGAAAAAATTTGTGGTTATCACTGAGCTGTGCTTCCCAATAATTTCAGTTGACAGAAGAACTACTAACAGCAAAAATGTTTGGTTGGCTCTTCAGAACCACTAAGCCAAATGATGATTTTACCGTTTGTTTTCTAAGTTGAGTTTTTGAATCAACTGAAAGCATTGAGGAAGCACGGCCCATCAAAAAATTAGATAAAACGGTCATTGCGTCCAAAGGCCATTGGTTTTATTATTACTATTATTATTATGTAACTTAAGAAGAACTGATTATGTTGGCCATCTGCATTTGCATTTATATACACATATCTATATATATATATATGCATATATATGTCTATAACATGTTTTCCATGATAGAAAATTTGAATGTAAAGTTGGTCAATGATTTTCATACCTGGTTATACTTTCCATTTGTGTTTGTGTTATTATGATAACTTAATCATTCGGTAATTAAAAAAAAAGTATTTTCCTTTTTTATATATACAAGATTTTGCATCACAAATGATATTAACAAAAACAAATATTTCATGTATTTGTTAATGAAATTAACAAAAACAAAAATTGACCAATATTTTGGAGACTACACCATTGAAACTAAATAGCTACAATTTGTTTGAATTATATGACAATCTATTCTTTTTGAAAGAGATTTTTTCATTGATATATGAAAACTTCTATCTCCGAGTGAGGGAGGGTAGAGGATATTTTGGTTGAATTTTCCCCCTAAAAGTATCATATAGGTATTACCCTAAAGGCAGATCCAACCTAGACCTATAAATGGGTAAGATTTCACAAACCGTTAATCCAATATCAAAATATTTGAGAACATTTTCCCGACACTTATATTCCTATTATTTGAGATTGTACAAATGAAACATTCCCAAACAGTTAAAAGTTTGAGTTCACTAATTTTATAACACATTGTTTTTTAATTAAAACTATACTCTAATAACCTATTTAAAATTTTGATATTTTTCATTTTGATTAAAAATTTTACAAATGAGAAAATATTGTACAAATTGAACCTTTTTGTTTGTTTTTCCACAGTACAAATTCACATGCATATGGTGATGACACACTAAATACTGTTTACTATATTTATGTGATCTTATGCAACAACCAATATTCCTTAACCAAATTTGGCGCCAAGTTTACTTGAATAGCTAAAGTCACGTCCCATAGCATAGATCTATTGTATACCTTAAATGCTCTTTAAATGGGAAAAAAAATTAATATAAAAATGAAAATGTACCTGCATTTTTATTCTATCCTCAGCCACCCAAAAATAGTCTTTGAGAACTGAAAAAAGAGAGAAAAAATTTCTGGTTATCACTGAGCTGTGCTTCCCAATAATTTCAGTAGATAGAAGAACTACTAACGGCAAAAATGTTCGGTTGGCTCTTCCGAACCACTAAGCCAAACGATGATTTTACTGTTTGTTTTCTAAGTTGAGTTTTTGAATCAACTGAAAGCATTGAGGAAGCACGGCCCATCAAAAAATTAGATAAAACGGTCATTGCGTCCAAAGGCCATTGGTTTTATTATTACTATTATTATTATGTAACTTAAGAAGAACAGATTATGTTGGCCATCTGCATTTGCATTTATATACACATATCTATATATATATATGCATATATATGTCTATAACATGTTTTCCATGATAGAAAATTTGAATGTAAAGTTGGTCAATGATTTTCATTGTTGGTTAAACTTTCCATTTGTGTTTGTGTTATTATGATAACTTAATCATTCGGTAATTAAAAAAAAAGTATTTTCCTTTTTTATATATACAAGATTTTGCATCACAAATGATATTAACAAAAACAAATATTGCATGTATTTGTTAATGAAATTAACAAAAACAAAAATTGACCAATATTTTGGAGACTACACCATTGAAACTAAATAGCTACAATTTGTTTGAATTATATGACAATCTATCCTTTTTGAAAAAGATTTTTTCATTGATATATGAAAACTTCTATCTCCGAGTGAGGGAGGGTAGAGGATATTTTGGTTGAATTTTCCCCCTAAAAGTATCATATGGGTATTACCCTAAAGGCAGATCCAACCTAGACCTATAAATGGGTAAGATTTCACAAACCGTTAATCCAATATTAAAATATTTGAGAACATTTTCCCGACTCTTATATTCCTATCATTTGAGATTGTACAAATGAAACATTCCCAAACAGTTAAAAGTTTGAGTTCACTAATTTTATAACACATTGTTTTTTAATTAAAACTATACTCTAATAACCTATTTAAAATTTTGATATTTTTCATTTTGCTTAAAAATTTTACAAATGAGATAATATTGTAAAAATAGAACCTTTTTGTTTGTTTTTCGACAGTACAAATTCACATGCATATGGTGATGACACACTATATACTGTATACTATATTTATGTGATCTTAAGCATCAACCAATATTCCTTAACCAAATTTGGCGCCAAGTTTACTTGAATAGCTAAAGTCACGTCCCATGGCAGAGATCTGTTGTATACCTTAAATGCTCTTTAAATAGGAAAAAATATTAAAATAAAAATCAAAATGTACCTGCTTTTTTATTCTATCCTCAGCCACCCAAAAATAGTCTTTGAGAACTGAAAAATGAGAGAAAAAAATTTCTGGTTATCACTGAGCTGTGCTTCCCAATAATTTCAGTTGACAGAAGAACTACTAACGGCAAAAATGTTCGGTTGGCTCTTCCGAACCACTAAGCCAAATGATGATTTTACCGTTTGTTTTCTAAGTTGAGTTTTTGAATCAACTGAAAGCATTGAGGAAGCACGGCCCATCAAAAAACTAGATAAAACGGTCATTGCGTCCAAAGGCCATTGGTTTTATTATTACTATTATTATTATGTAACTTAAGAATAACTGATTATGTTGGCCATCTACATTTGCATTTATATACACATATCTATATATATATATATATATGCATATATATGTCTATAACATGTTTTCCATGATAGAAAATTTGAATGTAAAGTTGGTCAATGATTTTCATTGTTGGTTATACTTTCCATTTGTGTTTGTGCTATTATGATAACTTAATCATTCGGAAATTAAAAAAAAAAGTATTTTCCTTTTTTATATATACAAGATTTTGCATCACAAATGATATTTACAAAAACAAATATTGCATGTATTTGTTAATGAAATTAACAAAAACAAAAATTGACCAATATTTTGGAGATACACCAATGAAACTAAATAGCTACAATCTGTTTGAATTATATGACAATCTATTCTTTTTGAAAGAGATTTTTTTCATTGATATATGAAAACTTCTATCTCCGAGTGAGGGAGGGTAGAGGATATTTTGGTTGAATTTTCCCCCTAAAAGTATCATATGGGTATTACCATAAAGGCAGATCCAACCTAGACCTATAAATGGGTAAGATTTCACAAACCGTTAATCCAATATCAAAATATTTGAGAACATTTTCCTGACTCTTATATTCCTATTATTTGAGATTGTACAAATGAAACATTCCCAAACAGTTAAAAGTTTGAGTTCACTAATTTTATAACACATTGTTTTTTAATTAAAATTATACTCTAATAACCTATTTAAAATTTTGATATTTTTCATTTTGCTTAAAAATTTTACAAATGAGATAATATTGTACAAATAGAACCTTTTTGTTTGTTTTTCCATAGTACAAATTCACATGCATATGGTGATGACACACTATATACTGTTTACTATATTTATGTGATCTTAAGCATCAACCAATATTCCTTAACCAAATTTGGCACCAAGTTTACTTGAATAGCTAAAGTCACGTCCCATGGCAGAGATCTGTTGTATACCATAAATGCTCTTTAAATGGGAAAAAATATTAAAATAAAAATTAAAATGTACCTGCATTTTTATTCTATCCTCAGCCACCCAAAATTAGTCTTTGAGAACTGAAAAAAGAGAGAAAAAATTTGTGGTTATCACTGAGCTGTGCTTCCCAATAATTTCAGTTGACAGAAGAACTACTAACGGCAAAAATGTTTGGTTGGCTCTTCAGAACCACTAAGCCAAATGATGATTTTACCGTTTGTTTTCTAAGTTGAGTTTTTGAATCAACTGAAAGCATTGAGGAAGCACGGCCCATCAAAAAACTAGATAAAACGGTCATTGCGTCCAAAGGCCATTGGTTTTATTATTACTATTATTATTATGTAACTTAAGAAGAACTGATTATGTTGGCCATCTGCATTTGCATTTATATACACATATCTATATATATATATATATGCATATATATGTCTATAACATGTTTTCCATGATAGAAAATTTGAATGTAAAGTTGGTCAATGATTTTCATTGTTGGTTATACTTTCCATTTGTGTTTGTGCTATTATAATAACTTAATCATTCGGAAATTAAAAAAAAAAGTATTTTCCTTTTTTATATATACAAGATTTTGCATCACAAATGATATTTACAAAAACAAATATTGCATGTATTTGTTAATGAAATTAACAAAAACAAAAATTGACCAATATTTTGGAGATACACCAATGAAACTAAATAGCTACAATCTGTTTGAATTATATGACAATCTATTCTTTTTGAAAGAGATTTTTTTCATTGATTTATGAAAACTTCTATCTCCGAGTGAGGGAGGGTAGAGGATATTTTGGTTGAATTTTCCCCCTAAAAGTATCATATGGGTATTACCATAAAGGCAGATCCAACCTAGACCTATAAATGGGTAAGATTTCACAAACCGTTAATCCAATATCAAAATATTTGAGAACATTTTCCTGACTCTTATATTCCTATTATTTGAGATTGTACAAATGAAACATTCCCAAACAGTTAAAAGTTTGAGTTCACTAATTTTATAACACATTGTTTTTTAATTAAAATTATACTCTAATAACCTATTTAAAATTTTGATATTTTTCATTTTGCTTAAAAATTTTACAAATGAGATAATATTGTACAAATAGAACCTTTTTGTTTGTTTTTCCATAGTACAAATTCACATGCATATGGTGATGACACACTATATACTGTTTACTATATTTATGTGATCTTAAGCATCAACCAATATTCCTTAACCAAATTTGGCGCCAAGTTTACTTGAATAGCTAAAGTCACGTCCCATGGCAGAGATCTGTTGTATACCAAAAATGCTCTTTAAATGGGAAAAAATATTAAAATAAAAATTAAAATGTACCTGCATTTTTATTCTATCCTCAGCCACCCAAAATTAGTCTTTGAGAACTGAAAAAAGAGAGAAAAAATTTGTGGTTATCACTGAGCTGTGCTTCCCAATAATTTCAGTTGATAGAAGAACTACTAACGGCAAAAATGTTCGGTTGGCTCTTCCGAACCACTAAGCCAAACGATGATTTTACTGTTTGTTTTCTAAGTTGAGTTTTTGAATCAACTGAAAGCATTGAGGAAGCACGGCCCATCAAAAAATTAGATAAAACGGTCATTGCGTCCAAAGGCCATTGGTTTTATTATTACTATTATTATTATGTAACTTAAGAAGAACTGATTATGTTGGCCATCTGCATTTGCATTTATATACACATATCTATATATATATATATATATGCATATATATGTCTATAACATGTTTTCCATGATAGAAAATTTGAATGTAAAGTTGGTCAATGATTTTCATTGTTGGTTAAACTTTCCATTTGTGTTTGTGCTATTATGATAACTTAATCATTCGGAAATTAAAAAAAAAAGTATTTTCCTTTTTTATATATACAAGATTTTGCATCACAAATGATATTAACAAAAACAAATATTGCATGTATTTGTTAATGAAATTAACAAAAACAAAAATTGACCAATATTTTGGAGACTACACCATTGAAACTAAATAGCTACAATTTGTTTGAATTATATGACAATCTATTCTTTTTGAAAGAGATTTTTTCATTGATATATGAAAACTTCTATCTCCGAGTGAGGGAGGGTAGAGGATATTTTGGTTGAATTTTCCCCCTAAAAGTATCATATGGGTATTACCCTAAAGGCAGATCAAACCTAGACCTATAAATGGGTAAGATTTCACAAACCGTTAATCCAATATATAAATATTTGAGAGCATTTTCCCGACTCTTATATTCCTATTATTTTAAATTGTACAAATGAAACATTCCCAAACAGTTAAAAGTTTGAGTTCACTAATTTTATAACACATTGTTTTTAATTAAAACTATACTCTAATAACCTATTTAAAATTTTGATATTTTTCATTTTGATTAAAAATTTTAAAAATGAGAAAATATTGTACAAATATAACCTTTTTGTTTGTTTTTCTACAGTACAAATTCACATGCATATGGTGCTGACACACTATATACTGTTTACTATATTTATGTGATCTTAAGCATCAACCAATATTCCTTAACCAAATTTGGCGCAAAGTTTACTTGAACAACTAAAGTCACGTCCCATAGCAGAGATCTGTTGTATACCTTAAATGCTCTTTAAATGGGAAAAAAAATTAAAATAAAAATGAAAATGTACCAGCATTTTCATTCTATCCTCAGCCACCCAAAAATAGTCTTTGAGAACTGAAAAATGAAAGAAAAAAATTTCTAGTTATCACTGAGCTGTGCTTCCCAATAATTTCAGTTGACAGAAGAACTACTAACGGCAAAAATGTTCGGTTGGCTCTTCCGAACCACTAAGCCAAACGATGATTTTACCGTTTGTTTTCTAAGTTGAGTTTTTGAAACAACTGAAAGCATTGAGGAAGCACGGCCCATCAAAAAACTAGATAAAACGGTCATTGCGTCCAAAGGCCATTGGTTTTATTATTACTATTATTATTATGTAACTTAAGAAGAACTGATTATGTTGGCCATCTACATTTGCATTTATATACACATATCTATATATATATATATGCATATATATGTCTATAACATGTTTTCCATGATAGAAAATTTGAATGTAAAGTTGGTCAATGATTTTCATTGTTGGTTATACTTTCCATTTGTGTTTGTGCTATTATGATAACTTAATCATTCGGAAATTAAAAAAAAAAAAGTATTTTCCTTTTTTATATATACAAGATTTTGCATCACAAATGATATTAACAAAAACAAATATTGCATGTATTTGTTAATGAAATTAACAAAAACAAAAATTGACCAATATTTTGGAGACTACACCATTGAAACTAAATAGCTACAATTTGTTTGAATTATATGACAATCTATTCTTTTTGAAAGAGATTTTTTCATTGATATATGAAAACTTCTATCTCCGAGTGAGGGAGGGTAGAGGATATTTTGGTTGAATTTTCCCCCTAAAAGTATCATATGTGTATTTCCCTAAAGGCAGATCCAACATAGACCTATAAATGGGTAAGATTTCACAAACCGTTAATCCAATATCAAAGTATTTGAGAACATTTTCCCAACTCTTATATTTCCTATTATTTAAGATTGTACAAATGAAACATTCCAATACAGTTAAAAGTTTGAGTTCACTAATTTTATAACACATTGTTTATTAATTAAAACTATACTCTAATAACCTATTTAAAATTTTGATATTTTTCATTTTGATTAAAAATTTTACAAATGAGAAAATATTGTACAAATAGAACCTTTTTGTTTGTTTTTCCACAGTACAAATTCACATGCATATGGTGATGACACACTATATACTGTTTACTATATTTATGTGATCTTAAGCATCAACCAATATTCCTTAACCAAATTTGGCGCAAAGTTTACTTGAACAACTAAAGTCACGTCCCATAGCAGATATCTGTTGTATACCTTAAATGCTCTTTAAATGGGAAAAAATATTAAAATAAAAATGAAAATGTACCTGCATTTTCATTCCATCCTCAGCCACCCAAAAATAGTCTTTGAGAACTGAAAAAAGAGAGAAAAAATTTCGGGTTATCACTGAGCTGTGCTTCCCAATAATTTTAGTTGACAGAAGAACTACTAACGGCAAAAATGTTCGGTTGGCTCTTCCGAACCACTAAGCCAAACGATGATTTTACTGTTTGTTTTCTAAGTTGAGTTTTTGAATCAAATGAAAGCATTGAGGAAGCACGGCCCATCAAAAAACTAGATAAAAGGTCATTGCGTCCAAAGGCCATTGGTTTTATTGTTACTATTATTATTATGTAACTTAAGAAGAACTGATTATGTTGGCCATCTGCATTTGCCTTTATATACACATATCTATATATATATATATATTTATATGCATATATATGTCTATAACATGTTTTCCATAATAGAAAATTTGAATGTAAAGTTGGTCAATGAATTTCATTGTTGGTTATACTTTCAATTTGTGTTTGTGCTATTATGATAACTTAATCATTCGGAAATTAAAAAAAAAAAGTATTTTCCTTTTTAATATATACAAGATTTTGCATCACAAATGATATTAACAAAAACAAATATTACATGTATTTGTTAATGAAATTAACAAAAACAAAAATTGACCAATATTTTGGAGACAACACCATTGAAACTAAATAGCTACAATCTGTTTGAATTATATGACAATCTATCCTTTTTGAAAGAGATTTTTTCATTGATATATGAAAACTTCTATCTCCGAGTGAGAGAGGGTAGAGGATATTTTGGTTGAATTTTCCCCCTAAAAGTATTATATGTGTATTTCCCTAAAGGCAGATCCAACCTAGACCTATAAATGGGTAAGATTTCACAAACCATTAATCCAATATCAAAATATTTGAGAACATTTTCCCGGCTCTTATATTTCCTATTATTTGAGATTGTACAAATGAAACATTCCAAAACAGTTAAAAGTTTGAGTTCACTAATTTTATAACACATTATTTTTTAATTAAAACTATACACTAATAACCTATTTAAAATTTTGATATTTTTCATTTTGATTAAAAATTTTACAAATGAGAAAATATTGTACAAATATAACCTTTTTGTTTGTTTTTCCACAGTACAAATTCACATGCATATGGTGCTGACACACTATATACTGTTTACTATATTTATGTGATCTTAAGCATCAACCAATATTCCTTAACCAAATTTGGTGCAAATTTACTTGAACAACTAAAGTCACGTCCCATAGCAGAGATCTGTTGTATACCTTAAATGCTCTTTAAATGGGAAAAAAATTAAAATAAAAATGAAAATGTACCAGCATTATTATTCTATCCTCAGCCACCCAAAAATAGTCTTTGAGAACTGAAAAATGAGAGAAAAAAATTTCTGGTTATCACTGAGGTGTGCTTCCCAATAATTTCAGTTGACAGAAGAATTACTAACGGCAAAAATGTTCGGTTGGCTCTTCCGAACCACTAAGCCAAACGATGATTTTACCGTTTGTTTTCTAAGTTGAGTTTTTGAATCAACTGAAAGCATTGAACAAGCACGGCCCATCAAAAAACTAGATAAAACGGTCATTGCGTCCAAAGGCCATTGGTTTTATTATTACTATTATTATTATGTATCTTAAGAAGAACTGATTATGTTGGCCATCTGCATTTGCATTTATATACACATATCTATATATATATATATATGCATATATATGTCTATAACATGTTTTCCATGATAGAAAATTTGAATGTAAAGTTGGTCAATGATTTTCATTGTTGGTTATACTTTCCATTTGCGTTTGTGCTATTATGATAACTTAATCATTCGGTAATTAAAAAAAAAGTATTTTCCTTTTTTATATATACAAGATTTTGCATCACAAATGATATTAACAAAAACAAATATTGCATGTATTTGTTAATGAAATTAACAAAAACAAAAATTGACCAATATTTTGGAGACTACACCATTGAAACTAAATAGCTACAATTTGTTTGAATTATATGACAATCTATTCTTTTTGAAAGAGATTTTTTCATTGATATATGAAAACTTCTATCTCCGAGTGAGGGAGGGTAGAGGATATTTTGGTTGAATTTTCCCCCTAAAAGTATCATATAGGTATTACCCTAAAGGCAGATCCAACCAAGACCTATAAATGGGTAAGATTTCACAAACCGTTAATCCAATATATAAATATTTGAGAACATTTTCCCGACTCTTATATTCCTATTATTTGAAATTGTACAAATGAAACATTCCCAAACAGTTAAAAGTTTGAGTTCACTAATTTTATAACACATTGTTTTTTAATTAAAACTATACTCTAATAACCTATTTAAAATTTTGATATTTTTCATTTTGATTAAAAATTTTACAAATGAGAAAATATTGTACAAATATAACCTTTTTGTTTGTTTTTCCACAGTACAAATTCACATGCATATGGTGCTGACACACTATATACTGTTTACTATATTTATGTGATCTTAAGCATCAACCAATATTCCTTAACCAAATTTGGCGCAAAGTTTACTTGAACAACTAAAGTCACGTCCCATAGCAGAGATCTGTTGTATACCTTAAATGCTCTTTAAATGGGAAAAAAAATTAAAATAAAAATGAAAATGTACCAGCATTTTCATTCTATCCTCAGCCACCCAAAAATAGTCTTTGAGAACTGAAAAATGAGAGAAAAAAATTTCTGGTTATCACTGAGCTGTGCTTCCCAATAATTTTAGTTGACAGAAGAACTACTAACGGCAAAAATGTTCGGTTGGCTCTTCCGAACCACTAAGCCAAACGATGATTTTACCGTTTGTTTTCTAAGTTGAGTTTTTGAATCAACTGAAAGCATTGAGGAAGCACGGCCCATCAAAAAACTAGATAAAACGGTCATTGCGTCCAAAGGCCATTGGTTTTATTATTACTATTATTATTATGTAACTTAAGAAGAACTGATTATGTTGGCCATCTGCATTTGCATTTATATACACATATCTATATATATATATATGCATATATATATCTATAACATGTTTTCCATGATAGAAAATTTGAATGTAAAGTTGGTAAATGATTTTCATTGTTGGTTATACCTTCCATTTGTGTTTGTGCTATTATGATAACTTAATCATTCGGAAATTAAAAAAAAAAAGTATTTTCCTTTTTTATATATACAAGATTTTGCATCACAAATGATATTAACAAAAACAAATATTGCATGTATTTGTTAATATAATTAACAAAAACAAAAATTGACCAATATTTTGGAGACTACACCATTGAAACTAAATAGCTACAATCTGTTTGAATTATATGACAATCTATCCTTTTTGAAAGAGATTTTTTCATTGATATATGAAAACTTCTATCTCCGAGTGAGAGAGGGTAGAGGATATTTTGGTTGAATTTTCCCCCTAAAAGTATTATATGTGTATTTCCCTAAAGGCAGATCCAACCTAGACCTATAAATGGGTAAGATTTCACAAACCGTTAATCCAATATCAAAATATTTGAGAACATTTTCCTGACTCTTATATTTCCTATTATTTGAGATTGTACAAATGAAACATTCCAAAACAGTTAAAAGTTTGAGTTCACTAATTTTATAACACATTGTTTTTTAATTAAAACTATACTCTAATAACCTATTTAAAATTTTGATATTTTTCATTTTGCTTAAAAATTTTACAAATGAGATAATATTGTACAAATAGAACCTTTTTGTTTGTTTTTCCACAGTACAAATTCACATGCATATGGTGATGACACACTATATACTGTTTACTATATTTATGTGATCTTAAGCATCAACCAATATTCCTTAACCAAATTTGGTGCAAATTTACTTGAACAACTAAAGTCACGTCCCATAGCAGAGATCTGTTGTATACCTTAAATGCTCTTTAAATGGGAAAAAAATTAAAATAAAAATGAAAATGTACCAGCATTATTATTCTATCCTCAGCCACCCAAAAATAGTCTTTGAGAACTGAAAAATGAGAGAAAAAAATTTCTGGTTATCACTGAGGTGTGCTTCCCAATAATTTCAGTTGACAGAAGAATTACTAACGGCAAAAATGTTCGGTTGGCTCTTCCGAACCACTAAGCCAAACGATGATTTTACCGTTTGTTTTCTAAGTTGAGTTTTTGAATCAACTGAAAGCATTGAACAAGCACGGCCCATCAAAAAACTAGATAAAACGGTCATTGCGTCCAAAGGCCATTGGTTTTATTATTACTATTATTATTATGTATCTTAAGAAGAACTGATTATGTTGGCCATCTGCATTTGCATTTATATACACATATCTATATATATATATATATATGCATATATATGTCTATAACATGTTTTCCATGATAGAAAATTTGAATGTAAAGTTGGTCAATGATTTTCATTGTTGGTTATACTTTCCATTTGCGTTTGTGCTATTATGATAACTTAATCATTCGGTAATTAAAAAAAAAGTATTTTCCTTTTTTATATATACAAGATTTTGCATCACAAATGATATTAACAAAAACAAATATTGCATGTATTTGTTAATGAAATTAACAAAAACAAAAATTGACCAATATTTTGGAGACTACACCATTGAAACTAAATAGCTACAATTTGTTTGAATTATATGACAATCTATTCTTTTTGAAAGAGATTTTTTCATTGATATATGAAAACTTCTATCTCCGAGTGAGGGAGGGTAGAGGATATTTTGGTTGAATTTTCCCCCTAAAAGTATCATATAGGTATTACCCTAAAGGCAGATCCAACCAAGACCTATAAATGGGTAAGATTTCACAAACCGTTAATCCAATATATAAATATTTGAGAACATTTTCCCGACTCTTATATTCCTATTATTTGAAATTGTACAAATGAAACATTCCCAAACAGTTAAAAGTTTGAGTTCACTAATTTTATAACACATTGTTTTTTAATTAAAACTATACTCTAATAACCTATTTAAAATTTTGATATTTTTCATTTTGATTAAAAATTTTACAAATGAGAAAATATTGTACAAATATAACCTTTTTGTTTGTTTTTCCACAGTACAAATTCACATGCATATGGTGCTGACACACTATATACTGTTTACTATATTTATGTGATCTTAAGCATCAACCAATATTCCTTAACCAAATTTGGCGCAAAGTTTACTTGAACAACTAAAGTCACGTCCCATAGCAGAGATCTGTTGTATACCTTAAATGCTCTTTAAATGGGAAAAAAAATTAAAATAAAAATGAAAATGTACCAGCATTTTCATTCTATCCTCAGCCACCCAAAAATAGTCTTTGAGAACTGAAAAATGAGAGAAAAAAATTTCTGGTTATCACTGAGCTGTGCTTCCCAATAATTTTAGTTGACAGAAGAACTACTAACGGCAAAAATGTTCGGTTGGCTCTTCCGAACCACTAAGCCAAACGATGATTTTACCGTTTGTTTTCTAAGTTGAGTTTTTGAATCAACTGAAAGCATTGAGGAAGCACGGCCCATCAAAAAACTAGATAAAACGGTCATTGCGTCCAAAGGCCATTGGTTTTATTATTACTATTATTATTATGTAACTTAAGAAGAACTGATTATGTTGGCCATCTGCATTTGCATTTATATACACATATCTATATATATATATATGCATATATATATCTATAACATGTTTTCCATGATAGAAAATTTGAATGTAAAGTTGGTAAATGATTTTCATTGTTGGTTATACCTTCCATTTGTGTTTGTGCTATTATGATAACTTAATCATTCGGAAATTAAAAAAAAAAAGTATTTTCCTTTTTTATATATACAAGATTTTGCATCACAAATGATATTAACAAAAACAAATATTGCATGTATTTGTTAATATAATTAACAAAAACAAAAATTGACCAATATTTTGGAGACTACACCATTGAAACTAAATAGCTACAATCTGTTTGAATTATATGACAATCTATCCTTTTTGAAAGAGATTTTTTCATTGATATATGAAAACTTCTATCTCCGAGTGAGAGAGGGTAGAGGATATTTTGGTTGAATTTTCCCCCTAAAAGTATTATATGTGTATTTCCCTAAAGGCAGATCCAACCTAGACCTATAAATGGGTAAGATTTCACAAACCGTTAATCCAATATCAAAATATTTGAGAACATTTTCCTGACTCTTATATTTCCTATTATTTGAGATTGTACAAATGAAACATTCCAAAACAGTTAAAAGTTTGAGTTCACTAATTTTATAACACATTGTTTTTTAATTAAAACTATACTCTAATAACCTATTTAAAATTTTGATATTTTTCATTTTGCTTAAAAATTTTACAAATGAGATAATATTGTACAAATAGAACCTTTTTGTTTGTTTTTCCACAGTACAAATTCACATGCATATGGTGATGACACACTATATACTGTTTACTATATTTATGTGATCTTAAGCATCAACCAATATTCCTTAACCAAATTTGGCGCCAACTTTACTTGAATAGCTAAAGTCACGTCCCATGGCAAAGATCTGTTGTATACCTTAAATGCTCTTTAAATGGGAAAAAATATTAAAATAAAAATTAAAATGTACCTGCATTTTTATTCTATCCTCAGCCACCCAAAATTAGTCTTTGAGAATTGAAAAAAGAGAGAAAAATTTTCTGGTTATCACTGAGTTGTGCTTCCAAATAATTTCAGTTGACAGAAGAACGACTAACGGCAAAAATGTTCGGTTGGCTCTTCCGAACCACTAAGCCAAACGATGATTTTACCGTTTGTTTTCTAAGTTGAGTTTTTGAATCAACTGAAAGCATTGAACAAGCACGGCCCATCAAAAAACTAGATAAAACGGTCATTGCGTCCAAAGGCCATTGGTTTTATTATTACTATTATTATTATGTAACTTAAGAAGAACAGATTATGTTGGCCATCTGCATTTGCATTTATATACACATATCTATATATATATATGCATATATATGTCTATAACATGTTTTCCATGATAGAAAATTTGAATGTAAAGTTGGTCAATGATTTTCATTGTTGGTTATACTTTCCATTTGTGTTTCTGTTATTATGATAACTTAATCATTCGGTAATTAAAAAAAAAGTATTTTCCTTTTTTATATATACAAGATTTTGCATCACAAATGATATTAACAAAAACAAATATTGCATGTATTTGTTAATGAAATTAACAAAAACAAAAATTGACCAATATTTTGGAGACTACACCATTGAAACTAAATAGCTACAATTTGTTTGAATTATATGACAATCTATTCTTTTTGAAAGAGATTTTTTCATTGATATATGAAAACTTCTATCTCCGAGTGAGGGAGGGTAGAGGATATTTTGGTTGAATTTTCCCCCTAAAAGTATCATATAGGTATTACCCTAAAGGCAGATCCAACCAAGACCTATAAATGGGTAAGATTTCACAAACCGTTAATCCAATATATAAATATTTGAGAACATTTTCCCGTCTCTTATATTCCTATTATTTGAAATTGTACAAATGAAACATTCCCAAACAGTTAAAAGTTTGAGTTCACTAATTTTATAACACATTATTTTTTAATTAAAACTATACTCTAATAACCTATTTAAAATTTTGATATTTTTCATTTTGATTAAAAATTTTACAAATGAGAAAATATTGTACAAATATAACCTTTTTGTTTGTTTTTCCACAGTACAAATTCACATGCATATGGTGCTGACACACTATATACTGTTTACTATATTTATGTGATCTTAAGCATCAACCAATATTCCTTAACCAAATTTGGCGCAAAGTTTACTTGAACAACTAAAGTCACGTCCCATAGCAGAGATCTGTTGTATACCTTAAATGCTCTTTAAATGGGAAAAAAAATTAAAATAAAAATGAAAATGTACCAGCATTTTCATTCTATCCTCAGCCACCCAAAAATAGTCTTTGAGAACTGAAAAATGAGAGAAAAAAATTTCTGGTTATCACTGAGCTGTGCTTCCCAATAATTTCAGTTGACAGAAGAACTACTAACGGCAAAAATGTTCGGTTGGCTCTTCCGAACCACTAAGCCAAACGATGATTTTACCGTTTGTTTTCTAAGTTGAGTTTTTGAACAACTGAAAGCATTGAGGAAGCACGGCCCATTAAAAAACTAGATAAAACGGTCATTGCGTCCAAAGGCCATTGGTTTTATTATTACTATTATTATTATGTAACTTAAGAAGAACAGATTATGTTGGCCATCTGCATTTGCATTTATATACACATATCTATATATATATATGCATATATATGTCTATAACATGTTTTCCATGATAGAAAATTTGAATGTAAAGTTGGTCAATGATTTTCATTGTTGGTTATACTTTCCATTTGTGTTTCTGTTATTATGATAACTTAATCATTCGGTAATTAAAAAAAAAGTATTTTCCTTTTTTATATATACAAGATTTTGCATCACAAATGATATTAACAAAAACAAATATTGCATGTATTTGTTAATGAAATTAACAAAAACAAAAATTGACCAATATTTTGGAGACTACACCATTGAAACTAAATAGCTACAATTTGTTTGAATTATATGACAATCTATTCTTTTTGAAAGAGATTTTTTCATTGATATATGAAAACTTCTATCTCCGAGTGAGGGAGGGTAGAGGATATTTTGGTTGAATTTTCCCCCTAAAAGTATCATATAGGTATTAGCCTAAAGGCAGATCCAACCAAGACCTATAAATGGGTAAGATTTCACAAACCGTTAATCCAATATATAAATATTTGAGAACATTTTCCCGTCTCTTATATTCCTATTATTTGAAATTGTACAAATGAAACATTCCCAAACAGTTAAAAGTTTGAGTTCACTAATTTTATAACACATTATTTTTTAATTAAAACTATACTCTAATAACCTATTTAAAATTTTGATATTTTTCATTTTGATTAAAAATTTTACAAATGAGAAAATATTGTACAAATATAACCTTTTTGTTTGTTTTTCCACAGTACAAATTCACATGCATATGGTGCTGACACACTATATACTGTTTACTATATTTATGTGATCTTAAGCATCAACCAATATTCCTTAACCAAATTTGGCGCAAAGTTTACTTGAACAACTAAAGTCACGTCCCATAGCAGAGATCTGTTGTATACCTTAAATGCTCTTTAAATGGGAAAAAAAATTAAAATAAAAATGAAAATGTACCAGCATTTTCATTCTATCCTCAGCCACCCAAAAATAGTCTTTGAGAACTGAAAAATGAGAGAAAAAAATTTCTGGTTATCACTGAGCTGTGCTTCCCAATAATTTCAGTTGACAGAAGAACTACTAACGGCAAAAATGTTCGGTTGGCTCTTCCGAACCACTAAGCCAAACGATGATTTTACCGTTTGTTTTCTAAGTTGAGTTTTTGAATCAACTGAAAGCATTGAGGAAGCACGGCCCATCAAAAAACTAGATAAAACGGTCATTGCGTCCAAATGCCATTGGTTTTATTATTACTATTATTATTATGTAACTTAAGAAGAACTGATTATGTTGGCCATCTGCATTTGCATTTATATACACATATCTATATATATATATATATGCATATATATGTCTATAACATGTTTTCCATGATAGAAAATTTGAATGTAATGTTGGTCAATGATTTTCATTGTTGGTTATACCTTCCATTTGTGTTTGTGCTATTATGATAACTTAATCATTCGGAAATTAAAAAAAAAAAGTATTTTCCTTTTTTATATATACAAGATTTTGCATCACAAATGATATTAACAAAAACAAATATTGCATGTATTTGTTAATATAATTAACAAAAACAAAAATTGACCAATATTTTGGAGACAACACCATTGAAACTAAATAGCTACAATCTGTTTGAATTATATGACAATCTATCCTTTTTGAAAGAGATTTTTTCATTGATATATGAAAACTTCTATCTCCGAGTGAGAGAGGGTAGAGGATATTTTGGTTGAATTTTCCCCCTAAAAGTATTATATGTGTATTTCCCTAAAGGCAGATCCAACCTAGACCTATAAATGGGTAAGATTTCACAAACCGTTAATCCAATATCAAAATATTTGAGAACATTTTCCCGTCTCTTATATTTCCTATTATTTGAGATTGTACAAATGAAACATTCCAAAACAGTTAAAAGTTTGAGTTCACTAATTTTATAACACATTATTTTTTAATTAAAACTATACTCTAATAACCTATTTAAAATTTTGATATTTTTCATTTTGATTAAAAATTTTACAAATGAGAAAATATTGTACAAATAGAACCTTTTTGTTTGTTTTTCCACAGTACAAATTCACATGCGTATGGTGCTGACACACTATATACTGTTTACTATATTTATGTGATCTTAAGCATCAACCAATATTCCTTAACCAAATTTGGTGCAAAGTTTACTTGAACAACTAAAGTCACGTCCCATAGCAGAGATCTGTTGTATACCTTAAATGCTCTTTAAATGGGAAAAAAAATTAAAATAAAAATGAAAATGTACCAGCATTTTCATTCTATCCTCAGCCACCCAAAAATAGTCTTTGAGAACTGAAAAATGAGAGAAAAAAATTTCTGGTTATCACTGAGCTGTGCTTCCCAATAATTTCAGTTGACAGAAGAACTACTAACGGCAAAAATGTTCGGTTGGCTCTTCCGAACCACTAAGCCAAACGATGATTTTACCGTTTGTTTTCTAAGTTGAGTTTTTGAATCAACTGAAAGCATTGAGGAAGCACGGCCCATTAAAAAACTAGATAAAACGGTCATTGCGTCCAAAGGCCATTGGTTTTATTATTACTATTATTATTATGTAACTTAAGAAGAACAGATTATGTTGGCCATCTGCATTTGCATTTATATACACATATCTATATATATATATGCATATATATGTCTATAACATGTTTTCCATGATAGAAAATTTGAATGTAAAGTTAGTCAATGATTTTCATTGTTGGTTATACTTTCCATTTGTGTTTCTGTTATTATGATAACTTAATCATTCGGTAATTAAAAAAAAAGTATTTTCCTTTTTTATATATACAAGATTTTGCATCACAAATGATATTAACAAAAACAAATATTGCATGTATTTGTTAATGAAATTAACAAAAACAAAAATTGACCAATATTTTGGAGACTACACCATTGAAACTAAATAGCTACAATTTGTTTGAATTATATGACAATCTATTCTTTTTGAAAGAGATTTTTTCATTGATATATGAAAACTTCTATCTCCGAGTGAGGGAGGGTAGAGGATATTTTGGTTGAATTTTCCCCCTAAAAGTATCATATGTGTATTTCCCTAAAGGCAGATCCAACATAGACCTATAAATGGGTAAGATTTCACAAACCGTTAATCCAATATCAAAGTATTTGAGAACATTTTCCCAACTCTTATATTTCCTATTATTTAAGATTGTACAAATGAAACATTCCAATACAGTTAAAAGTTTGAGTTCACTAATTTTATAACACATTATTTTTTAATTAAAACTATACTCTAATAACCTATTTAAAATTTTGATATTTTTCATTTTGCTTAAAAATTTTACAAATGAGATAATATTGTACAAATAGAACCTTTTTGTTTGTTTTTCCACAGTACAAATTCACATGCATATGGTGCTGACACACTATATACTGTTTACTATATTTATGTGATCTTAAGCATCAACCAATATTCCTTAACCAAATTTGGCGCAAAGTTTACTTGAACAACTAAAGTCACGTCCCATAGCAGAGATCTGTTGTATACCTTAAATGCTCTTTAAATGGGAAAAAAAATTAAAATAAAAATGAAAATGTACCAGCATTTTCATTCTATCCTCAGCCACCCAAAAATAGTCTTTGAGAACTGAAAAATGAGAGAAAAAAATTTCTGGTTATCACTGAGCTGTGCTTCCCAATAATTTCAGTTGACAGAAGAACTACTAACGGCAAAAATGTTCGGTTGGCTCTTCCGAACCACTAAGCCAAACGATGATTTTACCGTTTGTTTTCTAAGTTGAGTTTTTGAATCAACTGAAAGCATTGAGGAAGCACGGCCCATCAAAAAACTAGATAAAACGGTCATTGCGTCCAAATGCCATTGGTTTTATTATTACTATTATTATTATGTAACTTAAGAAGAACTGATTATGTTGGCCATCTGCATTTGCATTTATATACACATATCTATATATATATATATATGCATATATATGTCTATAACATGTTTTCCATGATAGAAAATTTGAATGTAAAGTTGGTCAATGATTTTCATTGTTGGTTATACCTTCCATTTGTGTTTGTGCTATTATGATAACTTAATCATTCGGAAATTAAAAAAAAAAAGTATTTTCCTTTTTTATATATACAAGATTTTGCATCACAAATGATATTAACAAAAACAAATATTGCATGTATTTGTTAATCTAATTAACAAAAACAAAAATTGACCAATATTTTGGAGACAACACCATTGAAACTAAATAGCTACAATCTGTTTGAATTATATGACAATCTATCCTTTTTGAAAGAGATTTTTTCATTGATATATGAAAACTTCTATCTCCGAGTGAGAGAGGGTAGAGGATATTTTGGTTGAATTTTCCCCCTAAAAGTATTATATGTGTATTTCCCTAAAGGCAGATCCAACCTAGACCTATAAATGGGTAAGATTTCACAAACCGTTAATCCAATATCAAAATATTTGAGAACATTTTCCCGTCTCTTATATTTCCTATTATTTGAGATTGTACAAATGAAACATTCCAAAACAGTTAAAAGTTTGAGTTCACTAATTTTATAACACATTATTTTTTAATTAAAACTATACTCTAATAACCTATTTAAAATTTTGATATTTTTCATTTTGATTAAAAATTTTACAAATGAGAAAATATTGTACAAATATAACCTTTTTGTTTGTTTTTCCACAGTACAAATTCACATGCATATGGTGCTGACACACTATATACTGTTTACTATATTTATGTGATCTTAAGCATCAACCAATATTCCTTAACCAAATTTGGTGCAAAGTTTACTTGAACAACTAAAGTCACGTCCCATAGCAGAGATCTGTTGTATACCTTAAATGCTCTTTAAATGGGAAAAAAAATTAAAATAAAAATGAAAATGTACCAGCATTTTCATTCTATCCTCAGCCACCCAAAAATAGTCTTTGAGAACTGAAAAATGAGAGAAAAAAATTTCTGGTTATCACTGAGCTGTGCTTCCCAATAATTTCAGTTGACAGAAGAACTACTAACGGCAAAAATGTTCGGTTGGCTCTTCCGAACCACTAAGCCAAACGATGATTTTACCGTTTGTTTTCTAAGTTGAGTTTTTGAATCAACTGAAAGCATTGAGGAAGCACGGCCCATTAAAAAACTAGATAAAACGGTCATTGCGTCCAAAGGCCATTGGTTTTATTATTACTATTATTATTATGTAACTTAAGAAGAACAGATTATGTTGGCCATCTGCATTTGCATTTATATACACATATCTATATATATATATGCATATATATGTCTATAACATGTTTTCCATGATAGAAAATTTGAATGTAAAGTTGGTCAATGATTTTCATTGTTGGTTATACTTTCCATTTGTGTTTCTGTTATTATGATAACTTAATCATTCGGTAATTAAAAAAAAAGTATTTTCCTTTTTTATATATACAAGATTTTGCATCACAAATGATATTAACAAAAACAAATATTGCATGTATTTGTTAATGAAATTAACAAAAACAAAAATTGACCAATATTTTGGAGACTACACCATTGAAACTAAATAGCTACAATTTGTTTGAATTATATGACAATCTATTCTTTTTGAAAGAGATTTTTTCATTGATATATGAAAACTTCTATCTCCGAGTGAGGGAGGGTAGAGGATATTTTGGTTGAATTTTCCCCCTAAAAGTATCATATAGGTATTACCCTAAAGGCAGATCCAACCAAGACCTATAAATGGGTAAGATTTCACAAACCGTTAATCCAATATATAAATATTTGAGAACATTTTCCCGACTCTTATATTCCTATTATTTGAAATTGTACAAATGAAACATTCCCAAACAGTTAAAAGTTTGAGTTCACTAATTTTATAACACATTATTTTTTAATTAAAACTATACTCTAATAACCTATTTAAAATTTTGATATTTTTCATTTTGATTAAAAATTTTACAAATGAGAAAATATTGTACAAATATAACCTTTTTGTTTGTTTTTCAACAGTACAAATTCACATGCATATGGTGCTGACACACTATATACTGTTTACTATATTTATGTGATCTTAAGCATCAACCAATATTCTTTAACCAAATTTGGCGCAAAGTTTACTTGAACAACTAAAGTCACGTCCCATAGCAGAGATCTGTTGTATACCTTAAATGCTCTTTAAATGGGAAAAAAAATTAAAATAAAAATGAAAATGTACCAGCACTTTCATTCTATCCTCAGCCACCCAAAAATAGTCTTTGAGAACTGAAAAATGAGAGAAAAAAATTTCTGGTTATCACTGAGCTGTGCTTCCCAATAATTTCAGTTGACAGAAGAACTACTAACGGCAAAAATGTTCGGTTGGCTCTTCCGAACCACTAAGCCAAACGATGATTTTACCGTTTGTTTTCTAAGTTGAGTTTTTGAATCAACTGAAAGCATTGAGGAAGCACGGCCCATCAAAAAACTAGATAAAACGGTCATTGCGTCCAAATGCCATTGGTTTTATTATTACTATTATTATTATGTAACTTAAGAAGAACTGATTATGTTGGCCATCTGCATTTGCATTTATATACACATATCTATATATATATATATATGCATATATATGTCTATAACATGTTTTCCATGATAGAAAATTTGAATGTAAAGTTGGTCAATGATTTTCATTGTTGGTTATACCTTCCATTTGTGTTTGTGCTATTATGATAACTTAATCATTCGGAAATTAAAAAAAAAAATTATTTTCCTTTTTTATATATACAAGATTTTGCATCACAAATGATATTAACAAAAACAAATATTGCATGTATTTGTTAATATAATTAACAAAAACAAAAATTGACCAATATTTTGGAGACAACACCATTGAAACTAAATAGCTACAATCTGTTTGAATTATATGACAATCTATCCTTTTTGAAAGAGATTTTTTCATTGATATATGAAAACTTCTATCTCCGAGTGAGAGAGGGTAGAGGATATTTTGGTTGAATTTTCCCCCTAAAAGTATTATATGTGTATTTCCCTAAAGGCAGATCCAACCTAGACCTATAAATGGGTAAGATTTCACAAACCGTTAATCCAATATCAAAATATTTGAGAACATTTTCCCGTCTCTTATATTTCCTATTATTTGAGATTGTACAAATGAAACATTCCAAAACAGTTAAAAGTTTGAGTTCACTAATTTTATAACACATTATTTTTTAATTAAAACTATACTCTAATAACCTATTTAAAATTTTGATATTTTTCATTTTGATTAAAAATTTTACAAATGAGAAAATATTGTACAAATAGAACCTTTTTGTTTGTTTTTCCACAGTACAAATTCACATGCATATGGTGCTGACACACTATATACTGTTTACTATATTTATGTGATCTTAAGCATCAACCAATATTCCTTAACCAAATTTGGTGCAAAGTTTACTTGAACAACTAAAGTCACGTCCCATAGCAGAGATCTGTTGTATACCTTAAATTCTCTTTAAATGGGAAAAAAAATTAAAATAAAAATGAAAATGTACCAGCATTTTCATTCTATCCTCAGCCACCCAAAAATAGTCTTTGAGAACTGAAAAATGAGAGAAAAAAATTTCTGGTTATCACTGAGCTGTGCTTCCCAATAATTTCAGTTGACAGAAGAACGACTAACGGCAAAAATGTTCGGTTGGCTCTTCCGAACCACTAAGCCAAACGATGATTTTACCGTTTGTTTTCTAAGTTGAGTTTTTGAATCAACTGAAAGCATTGAAGAAGCACGGCCCATCAAAAAACTAGATAAAACGGTCATTGCGTCCAAAGGCCATTGGTTTTATTATTACTATTATTATTATGTAACTTAAGAAGAACTGATTATGTTGGCCATCTGCATTTGCATTTATATACACATATCTATATATATATATATATGCATATATATGTCTATAACATGTTTTCCATGATAGAAAATTTGAATGTAAAGTTGGTCAATGATTTTCATTGTTGGTTATACCTTCCATTTGTGTTTGTGCTATTATGATAACTTAATCATTCGGAAATTAAAAAAAAAAGTATTTTCCTTTTTTATATATACAAGATTTTGCATCACAAATGATATTAACAAAAACAGATATTGCATGTATTTGTTAATATAATTAACAAAAAAAAAAATTGACCAATATTTTGGAGACTACACCATTGAAACTAAATAGCTACAATTTGTTTGAATTATATGACAATCTATTCTTTTTGAAAGAGATTTTTTCATTGATATATGAAAACTTCTATCTCCGAGTGAGGGAGGGTAGAGGATATTTTGGTTGAATTTTCCCCCTAAAAGTATCATATGTGTATTTCCCTAAAGGCAGATTTAACATAGACCTATAAATGGGTAAGATTTCACAAACCGTTAATCTAATATCAAAGTATTTAAGAACATTTTCCCAACTCTTATATTTCCTATTATTTAAGATTGTACAAATGAAACATTCCAATACAGTTAAAAGTTTGAGTTCACTAATTTTATAACACATTATTTTTTAATTAAAACTATACTCTAATAACCTATTTAAAATTTTGATATTTTTCATTTTGATTAAAAATTTTACAAATGAGAAAATATTGTACAAATAGAACCTTTTTGTTTGTTTTTCCACAGTACAAATTCACATGCATATGGTGATGACACACTATATACTGTTTACTATATTTATGTGATCTTAAGCATCAACCAATATTCCTTAACCAAATTTGGCGCCAAGTTTACTTGAACAACTAAAGTCACGTCCCATAGAAGATATCTGTTGTATACCTTAAATGCTCTTTAAATGGGAAAAAATATTAAAATAAAAATGAAAATGTACCTGCATTTTCATTCCTTCCTCAGCCACCCAAAATTAGTCTTTGAGAACTGAAAAAAGAGAGAAAAAATTTCGGGTTATCACTGAGCTGTGCTTCCCAATAATTTCAGTTGACAGAAGAACTACTAACGGCAAAAATGTTCAGTTGGCTCTTCCGAACCACTAAGCCAAACGATGATTTTACCGTTTGTTTTCTAAGTTGAGTTTTTGAATCAAATGAAAGCATTGAGGAAGCACGACCCATCAAAAAACTAGATAAAAGGTCATTGCGTCCAAAGGCCATTGGTTTTATTATTACTATTATTTTTATGTAACTTAAGAAGAACTGATTATGTTGGCCATCTGCATTTGCCTTTATATACACATATCTATATATATATATATATATTTATATGCATATATATGTCTATAACATGTTTTCCATAATAGAAAATTTGAATGTAAAGTTGGTCAATGATTTTCATTGTTGGTTATACTTTCAATTTGTGTTTGTGCTATTATGATAACTTAATCATTCGGTAATTAAAAAAAAAGTATTTTCCTTTTTTATATATACAAGATTTTGCATCACAAATGATATTAACAAAAACAAATATTGCATGTATTTGTTAATATAATTAACAAAAACAAAAATTGACCAATATTTTGGAGACTACACCATTGAAACTAAATAGCTACAATCTGTTTGAATTATATGACAATCTATCCTTTTTGAAAGAGATTTTTTCATTGATATATGAAAACTTCTATCTCCGAGTGAGAGAGGGTAGAGGATATTTTGGTTGAATTTTCCCCCTAAAAGTATTATATGTGTATTTCCCTAAAGGCAGATCCAACCTAGACCTATAAATGGGTAAGATTTCACAAACCATTAATCCAATAACAAAATATTTGAGAACATTTTCCCGGCTCTTATATTTCCTATTATTTGAGATTGTACAAATGAAACATTCCAAAACAGTTAAAAGTTTGAGTTCACTAATTTTATAACACATTATTTTTTAATTAAAACTATACTCTAATAACCTATTTAAAATTTTGATATTTTTCATTTTGATTAAAAATTTTACAAATGAGAAAATATTGTACAAATAGAACCTTTTTGTTTGTTTTTCCACAGTACAAATTCACATGCATATGGTGCTGACACACTATATACTGTTTACTATATTTATGTGATCTTAAGCATCAACCAATATTCCTTAACCAAATTTGGCGCAAAGTTTACTTGAACAACTAAAGTCACGTCCCATAGCAGAGATCTGTTGTATACCTTAAATGCTCTTTAAATGGGAAAAAAATTAAAATAAAAATGAAAATGTACCAGCATTTTCATTCTATCCTCAGCCACCCAAAAATAGTCTTTGAGAACTGAAAAATGAGAGAAAAAAATTTCTGGTTATCACTGAGCTGTGCTTCCCAATAATTTCAGTTGACAGAAGAACTACTAACGGCAAAAATGTTCGGTTGGCTCTTCCGAACCACTAAGCCAAACGATGATTTTACCGTTTGTTTTCTAAGTTGAGTTTTTGAATCAACTGAAAGCATTGAGGAAGCACGGCCCATCAAAAAACTAGATAAAACGGTCATTGCGTCCAAAGGCCATTGGTTTTATTATTACTATTATTATTATGTAACTTAAGAAGAACTGATTATGTTGGCCATCTGCATTTGCATTTATATACACATATCTATATATATATATATATGCATATATATGTCTATAACATGTTTTTCATGATAGAAAATTTGAATGTAAAGTTGGTCAATGATTTTCATTGTTGGTTATACCTTCCATTTGTGTTTGTGCTATTATGATAACTTAATCATTCGGAAATTAAAAAAAAAAAGTATTTTCCTTTTTTATATATACAAGATTTTGCATCACAAATGATATTAACAAAAACAAATATTGCATGTATTTGTTAATATAATTAACAAAAACAAAAATTGACCAATATTTTGGAGACAACACCATTGAAACTAAATAGCTACAATCTGTTTGAATTATATGACAATCTATCCTTTTTGAAAGAGATTTTTTCATTGATATATGAAAACTTCTATCTCCGAGTGAGAGAGGGTAGAGGATATTTTGGTTGAATTTTCCCCCTAAAAGTATTATATGTGTATTTCCCTAAAGGCAGATCCAACCTAGACCTATAAATGGGTAAGATTTCACAAACCATTAATCCAATATCAAAATATTTGAGAACATTTTCCCGGCTCTTATATTTCCTATTATTTGAGATTGTACAAATGAAACATTCCAAAACAGTTAAAAGTTTGAGTTCACTAATTTTATAACACATTATTTTTTAATTAAAACTATACTCTAATAACCTATTTAAAATTTTGATTAAAAATTTTACAAATGAGAAAATATTGTACAAATAGAACCTTTTTGTTTGTTTTTCCACAGTACAAATTCACATGCATATGGTGCTGACACACTATATACTGTTTACTATATTTATGTGATCTTAAGCATCAACCAATATTCCTTAACCAAATTTGGCGCAAAGTTTACTTGAACAACTAAAGTCACGTCCCATAGCAGAGATCTGTTGTATACCTTAAATGCTCTTTAAATGGGAAAAAAATTAAAATAAAAATGAAAATGTACCAGCATTTTCATTCTATCCTCAGCCACCCAAAAATAGTCTTTGAGAACTGAAAAATGAGAGAAAAAAATTTCTGGTTATCACTGAGCTGTGCTTCCCAATAATTTCAGTTGACAGAAGAACTACTAACGGCAAAAATGTTCGGTTAGCTCTTCCGAACCACTAAGCCAAACGATGATTTTACCGTTTGTTTTCTAAGTTGAGTTTTTGAATCAACTGAAAGCATTGAACAAGCACGGCCCATCAAAAAACTAGATAAAACGGTCATTGCATCCAAAGGCCATTGGTTTTATTATTACTATTATTATTATGTAACTTAAGAAGAACTGATTATGTTGGCCATCTGCATTTGCATTTATATACACATATCTATATATATATATATATGCATATATATGTCTATAACATGTTTTCCATGATAGAAAATTTGAATGTAAAGTTGGTCAATGATTTTCATTGTTGGTTATACCTTGCATTTGTGTTTGTGCTATTATGATAACTTAATCATTCGGAAATTAAAAAAAAAAAGTATTTTCCTTTTTTATATATACAAGATTTTGCATCACAAATGATATTAACAAAAACAAATATTGCATGTATTTGTTAATGAAATTAACAAAAACAAAAATTGACCAATATTTTGGAGACTACACCATTGAAACTAAATAGCTACAATTTGTTTGAATTATATGACAATCTATCCTTTTTGAAAGAGATTTTTTCATTGATATATGAAAACTTCTATCTCCGAGTGAGGGAGGGTAGAGGATATTTTGGTTGAATTTTCCCCCTAAAAGTATCATATGTGTATTTTCCTAAAGGCAGATCCAACCTAGACCTATAAATGGGTAATATTTCACAAACCGTTAATCCAAAATCAAAATATTTGAGAACATTTTCCTGACTCTTATATTCCTATTATTTGAGATTGTACAAATGAAACATTTCCAAACAGTTAAAAGTTTGAGTTCACTAATTTTATAACACATTGTTTTTTAATTAAAACTATACTCTAATAACCTATTTAAAATTTTGATATTTTTCATTTTGCTTAAAATTTTTACAAATGAGATAATATTGTACAAATAGAACCTTTTTGTTTGTTTTTCCACAGTACAAATTCACATGCATATGGTGATGACACACTATATACTGTTTACTATATTTATGTGATCTTAAGCATCAACCAATATTCCTTAACCAAATTTGGCGCCAAGTTTACTTGAATAGCTAAAGTCACGTCCCATGGCAAAGATCTGTTGTATACCTTAAATGCTCTTTAAATGGGAAAAAATATTAAAATAAAAATTAAAATGTACCTGCATTTTTATTCTATCCTCAGCCACCCAAAATTAGTCTTTGAGAACTGAAAAAAGAGAGAAACATTTTCTGGTTATCACTGAGCTGTGCTTCCAAATAATTTCAGTTGACAGAAGAACGACTAACGGCAAAAATATTCGGTTGGCTCTTCCGAACCACTAAGCCAAACGATGATTTTACCGTTTGTTTTCTAAGTTGAGTTTTTGAATCAACTGAAAGCATTGAGGAAGCACGGCCCATCAAAAAACTAGATAAAACGGTCATTGCGTCCAAAGGCCATTGGTTTAATTATTACTATTATTATTATGTAACTTAAGAAGAACTGATTATGTTGGCCATCTGCATTTGCATTTATATACACATATCTATAAATATATATATATGCATATATATGTCTATAACATGTTTTCCATGATAGAAAATTTGAATGTAAAGTTGGTCAATGATTTTCATTGTTGGTTATACTTTCAATTTGTGTTTCTGTTATTATGATAACTTAATCATTCGGTAATTAAAAAAAAAGTATTTTCCTTTTTTATATATACAAGATTTTGCATCATAAATGATATTAACAAAAACAAATATTGCATGTATTTGTTAATATAATTAACAAAAACAAAAATTGACCAATATTTTGGAGACAACACCATTGAAACTAAATAGCTACAATCTGTTTGAATTATATGACAATCTATTCTTTTTGAAAGAGATTTTTTCATTGATATATGAAAACTTCTATCTCCGAGTGAGAGAGGGTAGAGGATATTTTGGTTGAATTTTCCCCCTAAAAGTATTATATGTGTATTTCCCTAAAGGCAGATCCAACCTAGACCTATAAATGGGTAAGATTTCACAAACCGTTAATCCAATATCAAAATATTTGAGAACATTTTCCCGTCTCTTATATTTCCTATTATTTGAGATTGTACAAATGAAACATTCCAAAACAGTTAAAAGTTTGAGTTCACTAATTTTATAACACATTATTTTTTAATTAAAACTATACTCTAATAACCTATTTAAAATTTTGATATTTTTCATTTTGATTAAAAATTTTACAAATGAGAAAATATTGTACAAATAGAACCTTTTTGTTTGTTTTTCCACAGTACAAATTCACATGCATATGGTGCTGACACACTATATACTGTTTACTATATTTATGTGATCTTAAGCATCAACCAATATTCCTTAACCAAATTTGGTGCAAAGTTTACTTGAACAACTAAAGTCACGTCCCATAGCAGAGATCTGTTGTATACCTTAAATGCTCTTTAAATGGGAAAAAAAATTAAAATAAAAATGAAAATGTACCAGCATTTTCATTCTATCCTCAGCCACCCAAAAATAGTCTTTGAGAACTGAAAAATGAGAGAAAAAAATTTCTGGTTATCACTGAGCTGTGCTTCCCAATAATTTCAGTTGACAGAAAAACTACTAACGGCAAAAATGTTCGGTTGGCTCTTCCGAACCACTAAGCCAAACGATGATTTTACCGTTTGTTTTCTAAGTTGAGTTTTTGAATCAACTGAAAGCATTGAAGAAGCACGGCCCATCAAAAAACTAGATAAAACGGTCATTGCGTCCAAAGGGCATTGGTTTTATTATTACTATTATTATTATGTAACTTAAGAAGAACTGATTATGTTGGCCATCTGCATTTGCATTTATATACACATATCTATATATATATATATATATGCATATATATGTCTATAACATGTTTTCCATGATAGAAAATTTGAATGTAAAGTTGGTCAATGATTTTCATTGTTGGTTATACCTTGCATTTGTGTTTGTGCTATTATGATAACTTAATCATTCGGAAATTAAAAAAAAAAAGTATTTTCCTTTTTTATATATACAAGATTTTGCATCACAAATGATATTAACAAAAACAAATATTGCATGTATTTGTTAATGAAATTAACAAAAACAAAAATTGACCAATATTTTGGAGACTACACCATTGAAACTAAATAGCTACAATTTGTTTGAATTATATGACAATCTATTCTTTTTGAAAGAGATTTTTTCATTGATATATGAAAACTTCTATCTCCGAGTGAGGGAGGGTAGAGGATATTTTGGTTGAATTTTCCCCCTAAAAGTATCATATGTGTATTTTCCTAAAGGCAGATCCAACATAGACCTATAAATGGGTAATATTTCACAAACCGTTAATCCAAAATCAAAATATTTGAGAACATTTTCCTGACTCTTATATTCCTATTATTTGAGATTGTACAAATGAAACATTTCCAAACAGTTAAAAGTTTGAGTTCACTAATTTTATAACACATTGTTTTTTAATTAAAACTATACTCTAATAACCTATTTAAAATTTTGATATTTTTCATTTTGCTTAAAAATTTTACAAATGAGATAATATTGTACAAATAGAACCTTTTTGTTTGTTTTTCCACAGTACAAATTCACATGCATATGGTGATGACACACTATATACTGTTTACTATATTTATGTGATCTTAAGCATCAACCAATATTCCTTAACCAAATTTGGCGCCAAGTTTACTTGAATAGCTAAAGTCACGTCCCATGGCAAAGATCTGTTGTATACCTTAAATGCTCTTTAAATGGGAAAAAATATTAAAATAAAAATTAAAATGTACCTGCATTTTTATTCTATCCTAAGCCACCCAAAATTAGTCTTTGAGAACTGAAAAAAGAGAGAAAAATTTTCTGGTTATCACTGAGCTGTGCTTCCAAATAATTTCAGTTGACAGAAGAACGACTAACGGCAAAAATATTCGGTTGGCTCTTCCGAACCACTAAGCCAAACGATGATTTTACCGTTTGTTTTCTAAGTTGAGTTTTTGAATCAACTGAAAGCATTGAGGAAGCACGGCCCATCAAAAAACTAGATAAAACGGTCATTGCGTCCAAAGGCCATTGGTTTAATTATTACTATTATTATTATGTAACTTAAGAAGAACTGATTATGTTGGCCATCTGCATTTGCATTTATATACACATATCTATAAATATATATATGCATATATATGTCTATAACATGTTTTCCATGATAGAAAATTTGAATGTAAAGTTGGTCAATGATTTTCATTGTTGGTTATACTTTCAATTTGTGTTTCTGTTATTATGATAACTTAATCATTCGGTAATTAAAAAAAAAGTATTTTCCTTTTTTATATATACAAGATTTTGCATCATAAATGATATTAACAAAAACAAATATTGCATGTATTTGTTAATATAATTAACAAAAACAAAAATTGACCAATATTTTGGAGACAACACCATTGAAACTAAATAGCTACAATCTGTTTGAATTATATGACAATCTATCCTTTTTGAAAGAGATTTTTTCATTGATATATGAAAACTTCTATCTCCGAGTGAGAGAGGGTAGAGGATATTTTGGTTGAATTTTCCCCCTAAAAGTATTATATGTGTATTTCCCTAAAGGCATATCCAACCTAGACCTATAAATGGGTAAGATTTCACAAACCGTTAATCCAATATCAAAATATTTGAGAACATTTTCCCGTCTCTTATATTTCCTATTATTTGAGATTGTACAAATGAAACATTCCAAAACAGTTAAAAGTTTGAGTTCACTAATTTTATAACACATTATTTTTTAATTAAAACTATACTCTAATAACCTATTTAAAATTTTGATATTTTTCATTTTGATTAAAAATTTTACAAATGAGAAAATATTGTACAAATAGAACCTTTTTGTTTGTTTTTCCACAGTACAAATTCACATGCATATGGTGCTGACACACTATATACTGTTTACTATATTTATGTGATCTTAAGCATCAACCAATATTCCTTAACCAAATTTGGTGCAAAGTTTACTTGAACAACTAAAGTCACGTCCCATAGCAGAGATCTGTTGTATACCTTAAATGCTCTTTAAATGGGAAAAAAAATTAAAATAAAAATGAAAATGTACCAGCATTTTCATTCTATCCTCAGCCACCCAAAAATAGTCTTTGAGAACTGAAAAATGAGAGAAAAAAATTTCTGGTTATCACTGAGCTGTGCTTCCCAATAATTTCAGTTGACAGAAGAACTACTAACGGCAAAAATGTTCGGTTGGCTCTTCCGAACCACTAAGCCAAACGATGATTTTACCGTTTGTTTTCTAAGTTGAGTTTTTGAATCAACTGAAAGCATTGAGGAAGCACGGCCCATCAAAAAACTAGATAAAACGGTCATTGCGTCCAAAGGCCATTGGTTTTATTATTACTATTATTATTATGTAACTTAAGAAGAACTGATTATGTTGGCCATCTGCATTTGCATTTATATACACATATCTATATATATATATATATGCATATATATGTCTATAACATGTTTTCCATGATAGAAAATTTGAATGTAAAGTTGGTCAATGATTTTCATTGTTGGTTATACCTTCCATTTGTGTTTGTGCTATTATGATAACTTAATCATTCGGAAATTAAAAAAAAAAAGTATTTTCCTTTTTTATATATACAAGATTTTGCATCACAAATGATATTAACAAAAACAGATATTGCATGTATTTGTTAATATAATTAACAAAAAAAAAAATTGACCAATATTTTGGAGACTACACCATTGAAACTAAATAGCTACAATTTGTTTGAATTATATGACAATCTATTCTTTTTGAAAGAGATTTTTTCATTGATATATGAAAACTTCTATCTCCGAGTGAGGGAGGGTAGAGGATATTTTGGTTGAATTTTCCCCCTAAAAGTATCATATGTGTATTTCCCTAAAGGCAGATCCAACATAGACCTATAAATGGGTAAGATTTCACAAACCGTTAATCCAATATCAAAGTATTTGAGAACATTTTCCCAACTCTTATATTTCCTATTATTTAAGATTGTACAAATGAAACATTCCAATACAGTTAAAAGTTTGAGTTCACTAATTTTATAACACATTATTTTTTAATTAAAACTATACTCTAATAACCTATTTAAAATTTTGATATTTTTCATTTTGATTAAAAATTTTACAAATGAGAAAATATTGTACAAATAGAACCTTTTTGTTTGTTTTTCCACAGTACAAATTCACATGCATATGGTGATGACACACTATATACTGTTTACTATATTTATGTGATCTTAAGCATCAACCAATATTCCTTAACCAAATTTGGCGCCAAGTTTACTTGAACAACTAAAGTCACGTCCCATAGCAGAGATCTGTTGTATACCTTAAATGCTCTTTAAATGGGAAAAAAATTAAAATAAAAATGAAAATGTACCAGCATTTTCATTCTATCCTCAGCCACCCAAAAATAGTCTTTGAGAACTGAAAAATGAGAGAAAAAAATTTCTGGTTATCACTGAGCTGTGCTTCCCAATAATTTCAGTTGACAGAAGAACTACTAACGGCAAAAATGTTCGGTTGGCTCTTCCGAACCAGTAAGCCAAACGATGATTTTACCGTTTGTTTTCTAAGTTGAGTTTTTGAATCAACTGAAAGCATTGAAGAAGCACGGCCCATCAAAAAACTAGATAAAACGGTCATTGCGTCCAAAGGCCATTGGTTTTATTATTACTATTATTATTATGTAACTTAAGAAGAACTGATTATGTTGGCCATCTGCATTTGCATTTATATACACATATCTATATATATATATATATGCATATATATGTCTATAACATGTTTTCCATGATAGAAAATTTGAATGTAAAGTTGGTCAATGATTTTCATTGTTGGTTATACCTTGCATTTGTGTTTGTGCTATTATGATAACTTAATCATTCGGAAATTAAAAAAAAAAAGTATTTTCCTTTTTTATATATACAAGATTTTGCATCACAAATGATATTAACAAAAACAAATATTGCATGTATTTGTTAATGAAATTAACAAAAACAAAAATTGACCAATATTTTGGAGACTACACCATTGAAACTAAATAGCTACAATTTGTTTGAATTATATGACAATCTATTCTTTTTGAAAGAGATTTTTTCATTGATATATGAAAACTTCTATCTCCGAGTGAGGGAGGGTAGAGGATATTTTGGTTGAATTTTCCCCCTAAAAGTATCATATGTGTATTTTCCTAAAGGCAGATCCAACCTAGACCTATAAATGGGTAATATTTCACAAACCGTTAATCCAAAATCAAAATATTTGAGAACATTTTCCTGACTCTTATATTCCTATTATTTGAGATTGTACAAATGAAACATTTCCAAACAGTTAAAAGTTTGAGTTCACTAATTTTATAACACATTGTTTTTTAATTAAAACTATACTCTAATAACCTATTTAAAATTTTGATATTTTTCATTTTGCTTAAAATTTTTACAAATGAGATAATATTGTACAAATAGAACCTTTTTGTTTGTTTTTCCACAGTACAAATTCACATGCATATGGTGATGACACACTATATACTGTTTACTATATTTATGTGATCTTAAGCATCAACTAATATTCCTTAACCAAATTTGGCGCCAAGTTTACTTGAATAGCTAAAGTCACGTCCCATGGCAAAGATCTGTTGTATACCTTAAATGCTCTTTAAATGGGAAAAAATATTAAAATAAAAATTAAAATGTACCTGCATTTTTATTCTATCCTCAGCCACCCAAAATTAGTCTTTGAGAACTGAAAAAAGAGAGAAACATTTTCTGGTTATCACTGAGCTGTGCTTCCAAATAATTTCAGTTGACAGAAGAACGACTAACGGCAAAAATATTCGGTTGGCTCTTCCGAACCACTAAGCCAAACGATGATTTTACCGTTTGTTTTCTAAGTTGAGTTTTTGAATCAACTGAAAGCATTGAGGAAGCACGGCCCATCAAAAAACTAGATAAAACGGTCATTGCGTCCAAAGGCCATTGGTTTAATTATTACTATTATTATTATGTAACTTAAGAAGAACTGATTATGTTGGCCATCTGCATTTGCATTTATATACACATATCTATAAATATATATATATGCATATATATGTCTATAACATGTTTTCCATGATAGAAAATTTGAATGTAAAGTTGGTCAATGATTTTCATTGTTGGTTATACTTTCAATTTGTGTTTCTGTTATTATGATAACTTAATCATTCGGTAATTAAAAAAAAAGTATTTTCCTTTTTTATATATACAAGATTTTGCATCATAAATGATATTAACAAAAACAAATATTGCATGTATTTGTTAATATAATTAACAAAAACAAAAATTGACCAATATTTTGGAGACAACACCATTGAAACTAAATAGCTACAATCTGTTTGAATTATATGACAATCTATCCTTTTTGAAAGAGATTTTTTCATTGATATATGAAAACTTCTATCTCCGAGTGAGAGAGGGTAGAGGATATTTTGGTTGAATTTTCCCCCTAAAAGTATTATATGTGTATTTCCCTAAAGGCATATCCAACCTAGACCTATAAATGGGTAAGATTTCACAAACCGTTAATCCAATATCAAAATATTTGAGAACATTTTCCCGTCTCTTATATTTCCTATTATTTGAGATTGTACAAATGAAACATTCCAAAACAGTTAAAAGTTTGAGTTCACTAATTTTATAACACATTATTTTTTAATTAAAACTATACTCTAATAACCTATTTAAAATTTTGATATTTTTCATTTTGATTAAAAATTTTACAAATGAGAAAATATTGTACAAATAGAACCTTTTTGTTTGTTTTTCCACAGTACAAATTCACATGCATATGGTGCTGACACACTATATACTGTTTACTATATTTATGTGATCTTAAGCATCAACCAATATTCCTTAACCAAATTTGGTGCAAAGTTTACTTGAACAACTAAAGTCACGTCCCATAGCAGAGATCTGTTGTATACCTTAAATGCTCTTTAAATGGGAAAAAAAATTAAAATAAAAATGAAAATGTACCAGCATTTTCATTCTATCCTCAGCCACCCAAAAATAGTCTTTGAGAACTGAAAAATGAGAGAAAAAAATTTCTGGTTATCACTGAGCTGTGCTTCCCAATAATTTCAGTTGACAGAAGAACTACTAACGGCAAAAATGTTCGGTTGGCTCTTCCGAACCACTAAGCCAAACGATGATTTTACCGTTTGTTTTCTAAGTTGAGTTTTTGAATCAACTGAAAGCATTGAAGAAGCACGGCCCATCAAAAAACTAGATAAAACGGTCATTGCGTCCAAAGGCCATTGGTTTTATTATTACTATTATTATTATGTAACTTAAGAAGAACTGATTATGTTGGCCATCTGCATTTGCATTTATATACACATATCTATATATATATATATATGCATATATATGTCTATAACATGTTTTCCATGATAGAAAATTTGAATGTAAAGTTGGTCAATGATTTTCATTGTTGGTTATACCTTGCATTTGTGTTTGTGCTATTATGATAACTTAATCATTCGGAAATTAAAAAAAAAAAGTATTTTCCTTTTTTATATATACAAGATTTTGCATCACAAATGATATTAACAAAAACAAATATTGCATGTATTTGTTAATGAAATTAACAAAAACAAAAATTGACCAATATTTTGGAGACTACACCATTGAAACTAAATAGCTACAATTTGTTTGAATTATATGACAATCTATTCTTTTTGAAAGAGATTTTTTCATTGATATATGAAAACTTCTATCTCCGAGTGAGGGAGGGTAGAGGATATTTTGGTTGAATTTTCCCCCTAAAAGTATCATATGTGTATTTTCCTAAAGGCAGATCCAACCTAGACCTATAAATGGGTAATATTTCACAAACCGTTAATCCAAAATCAAAATATTTGAGAACATTTTCCTGACTCTTATATTCCTATTATTTGAGATTGTACAAATGAAACATTTCCAAACAGTTAAAAGTTTGAGTTCACTAATTTTATAACACATTGTTTTTTAATTAAAACTATACTCTAATAACCTATTTAAAATTTTGATATTTTTCATTTTGCTTAAAAATTTTACAAATGAGATAATATTGTACAAATAGAACCTTTTTGTTTGTTTTTCCACAGTACAAATTCACATGCATATGGTGATGACACACTATATACTGTTTACTATATTTATGTGATCTTAAGCATCAACCAATATTCCTTAACCAAATTTGGCGCCAAGTTTTCTTGAGTAGCTAAAGTCACGTCCCATGGCAAAGATCTGTTGTATACCTTAAATGCTCTTTAAATGGGAAAAAATATTAAAATAAAAATTAAAATGTACCTGCATTTTTATTCTATCCTAAGCCACCCAAAATTAGTCTTTGAGAACTGAAAAAAGAGAGAAAAATTTTCTGGTTATCACTGAGCTGTGCTTCCAAATAATTTCAGTTGACAGAAGAACGACTAACGGCAAAAATATTCGGTTGGCTCTTCCGAACCACTAAGCCAAACGATGATTTTACCGTTTGTTTTCTAAGTTGAGTTTTTGAATCAACTGAAAGCATTGAGGAAGCACGGCCCTTCAAAAAACTAGATAAAACGGTCATTGCGTCCAAAGGCCATTGGTTTAATTATTACTATTATTATTATGTAACTTAAGAAGAACTGATTATGTTGGCCATCTGCATTTGCATTTATATACACATATCTATAAATATATATATGCATATATATGTCTATAACATGTTTTCCATGATAGAAAATTTGAATGTAAAGTTGGTCAATGATTTTCATTGTTGGTTATACTTTCAATTTGTGTTTCTGTTATTATGATAACTTAATCATTCGGTAATTAAAAAAAAAGTATTTTCCTTTTTTATATATACAAGATTTTGCATCATAAATGATATTAACAAAAACAAATATTGCATGTATTTGTTAATATAATTAACAAAAACAAAAATTGACCAATATTTTGGAGACAACACCATTGAAACTAAATAGCTACAATCTGTTTGAATTATATGACAATCTATCCTTTTTGAAAGAGATTTTTTCATTGATATATGAAAACTTCTATCTCCGAGTGAGAGAGGGTAGAGGATATTTTGGTTGAATTTTCCCCCTAAAAGTATTATATGTGTATTTCCCTAAAGGCATATCCAACCTAGACCTATAAATGGGTAAGATTTCACAAACCGTTAATCCAATATCAAAATATTTGAGAACATTTTCCCGTCTCTTATATTTCCTATTATTTGAGATTGTACAAATGAAACATTCCAAAACAGTTAAAAGTTTGAGTTCACTAATTTTATAACACATTATTTTTTAATTAAAACTATACTCTAATAACCTATTTAAAATTTTGATATTTTTCATTTTGATTAAAAATTTTACAAATGAGAAAATATTGTACAAATAGAACCTTTTTGTTTGTTTTTCCACAGTACAAATTCACATGCATATGGTGCTGACACACTATATACTGTTTACTATATTTATGTGATCTTAAGCATCAACCAATATTCCTTAACCAAATTTGGTGCAAAGTTTACTTGAACAACTAAAGTCACGTCCCATAGCAGAGATCTGTTGTATACCTTAAATGCTCTTTAAATGGGAAAAAAAATTAAAATAAAAATGAAAATGTACCAGCATTTTCATTCTATCCTCAGCCACCCAAAAATAGTCTTTGAGAACTGAAAAATGAGAGAAAAAAATTTCTGGTTATCACTGAGCTGTGCTTCCCAATAATTTCAGTTGACAGAAGAACTACTAACGGCAAAAATGTTCGGTTGGCTCTTCCGAACCACTAAGCCAAACGATGATTTTACCGTTTGTTTTCTAAGTTGAGTTTTTGAATCAACTGAAAGCATTGAGGAAGCACGGCCCATCAAAAAACTAGATAAAACGGTCATTGCGTCCAAAGGCCATTGGTTTTATTATTACTATTATTATTATGTAACTTAAGAAGAACTGATTATGTTGGCCATCTGCATTTGCATTTATATACACATATCTATATATATATATATATGCATATATATGTCTATAACATGTTTTCCATGATAGAAAATTTGAATGTAAAGTTGGTCAATGATTTTCATTGTTGGTTATACCTTCCATTTGTTTTTGTGCTATTATGATAACTTAATCATTCGGAAATTAAAAAAAAAAAGTATTTTCCTTTTTTATATATACAAGATTTTGCATCACAAATGATATTAACAAAAACAGATATTGCATGTATTTGTTAATATAATTAACAAAAAAAAAAATTGACCAATATTTTGGAGACTACACCATTGAAACTAAATAGCTACAATTTGTTTGAATTATATGACAATCTATTCTTTTTGAAAGAGATTTTTTCATTGATATATGAAAACTTCTATCTCCGAGTGAGGGAGGGTAGAGGATATTTTGGTTGAATTTTCCCCCTAAAAGTATCATATGTGTATTTCCCTAAAGGCAGATCCAACATAGACCTATAAATGGGTAAGATTTCACAAACCGTTAATCCAATATCAAAGTATTTGAGAACATTTTCCCAACTCTTATATTTCCTATTATTTAAGATTGTACAAATGAAACATTCCAATACAGTTAAAAGTTTGAGTTCACTAATTTTATAACACATTATTTTTTAATTAAAACTATACTCTAATAACCTATTTAAAATTTTGATATTTTTCATTTTGATTAAAAATTTTACAAATGAGAAAATATTGTACAAATAGAACCTTTTTGTTTGTTTTTCCACAGTACAAATTCACATGCATATGGTGATGACACACTATATACTGTTTACTATATTTATGTGATCTTAAGCATCAACCAATATTCCTTAACCAAATTTGGCGCCAAGTTTACTTGAACAACTAAAGTCACGTCCCATAGCAGATATCTGTTGTATACCTTAAATGCTCTTTAAATGGGAAAAAATATTAAAATAAAAATGAAAATGTACCTGCATTTTCATTCCATCCTCAGCAACCCAAAATTAGTCTTTGAGAACTGAAAAAAGAGAGAAAAAATTTCGGGTTATCACTGAGCTGTGCTTCCCAATAATTTCAGTTGACAGAAGAACTACTAACGGCAAAAATGTTCAGTTGGCTCTTCCGAACCACTAAGCCAAACGATGATTTTACCGTTTGTTTTCTAAGTTGAGTTTTTGAATCAAATGAAAGCATTGAGGAAGCACGACCCATCAAAAAACTAGATAAAAGGTCATTGCGTCCAAAGGCCATTGGTTTTATTATTACTATTATTATTATGTAACTTAAGAAGAACTGATTATGTTGGCCATCTGCATTTGCATTTATATACACATATCTATATATATATATATGCATATATATGTCTATAACATGTTTTTCATGATAGAAAATTTGAATGTAAAGTTGGTCAATGATTTTCATTGTTGGTTATACCTTCCATTTGTGTTTGTGCTATTATGATAACTTAATCATTCGGAAATTAAAAAAAAAAAGTATTTTCCTTTTTTATATATACAAGATTTTGCATCACAAATGATATTAACAAAAACAAATATTGCATGTATTTGTTAATATAATTAACAAAAACAAAAATTGACCAATATTTTGGAGACAACACCATTGAAACTAAATAGCTACAATCTGTTTGAATTATATGACAATCTATCCTTTTTGAAAGAGATTTTTTCATTGATATATGAAAACTTCTATCTCCGAGTGAGAGAGGGTAGAGGATATTTTGGTTGAATTTTCCCCCTAAAAGTATTATATGTGTATTTCCCTAAAGGCAGATCCAACCTAGACCTATAAATGGGTAAGATTTCACAAACCATTAATCCAATAACAAAATATTTGAGAACATTTTCCCGGCTCTTATATTTCCTATTATTTGAGATTGTACAAATGAAACATTCCAAAACAGTTAAAAGTTTGAGTTCACTAATTTTATAACACATTATTTTTTAATTAAAACTATACTCTAATAACCTATTTAAAATTTTGATATTTTTCATTTTGATTAAAAATTTTACAAACGAGAAAATATTGTACAAATAGAACCTTTTTGTTTGTTTTTCCACAGTACAAATTCACATGCATATGGTGCTGACACACTATATACTGTTTACTATATTTATGTGATCTTAAGCATCAACCAATATTCCTTAACCAAATTTGGCGCCAAGTTTACTTGAACAACTAAAGTCACGTCCCATAGCAGATATCTGTTGTATACCTTAAATGCTCTTTAAATGGGAAAAAATATTAAAATAAAAATGAAAATGTACCTGCATTTTCATTCCATCCTCAGCAACCCAAAATTAGTCTTTGAGAACTGAAAAAAGAGAGAAAAAATTTCGGGTTATCACTGAGCTGTGCTTCCCAATAATTTCAGTTGACAGAAGAACTACTAACGGCAAAAATGTTCAGTTGGCTCTTCCGAACCACTAAGCCAAACGATGATTTTACCGTTTGTTTTCTAAGTTGAGTTTTTGAATCAAATGAAAGCATTGAGGAAGCACGACCCATCAAAAAACTAGATAAAAGGTCATTGCGTCCAAAGGCCATTGGTTTTATTATTACTATTATTATTATGTAACTTAAGAAGAACTGATTATGTTGGCCATCTGCATTTGCATTTATATACACATATCTATATATATATATATGCATATATATGTCTATAACATGTTTTTCATGATAGAAAATTTGAATGTAAAGTTGGTCAATGATTTTCATTGTTGGTTATACCTTCCATTTGTGTTTGTGCTATTATGATAACTTAATCATTCGGAAATTAAAAAAAAAAAGTATTTTCCTTTTTTATATATACAAGATTTTGCATCACAAATGATATTAACAAAAACAAATATTGCATGTATTTGTTAATGAAATTAACAAAAACAAAAATTGACCAATATTTTGGAGACAACACCATTGAAACTAAATAGCTACAATCTGTTTGAATTATATGACAATCTATCCTTTTTGAAAGAGATTTTTTCATTGATATATGAAAACTTCTATCTCCGAGTGAGAGAGGGTAGAGGATATTTTGGTTGAATTTTCCCCCTAAAAGTATTATATGTGTATTTCCCTAAAGGCAGATCCAACCTAGACCTATAAATGGGTAAGATTTCACAAACCATTAATCCAATAACAAAATATTTGAGAACATTTTCCCGGCTCTTATATTTCCTATTATTTGAGATTGTACAAATGAAACATTCCAAAATAGTTAAAAGTTTGAGTTCACTAATTTTATAACACATTATTTTTTAATTAAAACTATACTCTAATAACCTATTTAAAATTTTGATATTTTTCATTTTGATTAAAAATTTTACAAACGAGAAAATATTGTACAAATAGAACCTTTTTGTTTGTTTTTCCACAGTACAAATTCACATGCATATGGTGCTGACACACTATATACTGTTTACTATATTTATGTGATCTTAAGCATCAACCAATATTCCTTAACCAAATTTGGCGCAAAGTTTACTTGAACAACTAAAGTCACGTCCCATAGCAGAGATCTGTTGTATACCTTAAATGCTCTTTAAATGGGAAAAAAAATTAAAATAAAAATGAAAATGTACCAGCATTTTCATTCTATCCTCAGCCACCCAAAAATAGTCTTTGAGAACTGAAAAATGAGAGAAAAAAATTTCTGGTTATCACTGAGCTGTGCTTCCCAATAATTTCAGTTGACAGAAGAACTACTAACGGCAAAAATGTTCGGTTGGCTCTTCCGAACCACTAAGCCAAACGATGATTTTACCGTTTGTTTTCTAAGTTGAGTTTTTGAATCAACTGAAAGCATTGAAGAAGCACGGCCCATCAAAAAACTAGATAAAACGGTCATTGCGTCCAAAGGCCATTGGTTTTATTATTACTATTATTATTATGTAACTTAAGAAGAACTGATTATGTTGGCCATCTGCATTTGCATTTATATACACATATCTATATATATATATATATGCATATATATGTCTATAACATGTTTTCCATGATAGAAAATTTGAATGTAAAGTTGGTCAATGATTTTTATTGTTGGTTATACCTTCCATTTGTGTTTGTGCTATTATGATAACTTAATCATTCGGTAATTAAAAAAAAAGTATTTTCCTTTTTTATATATACAAGATTTTGCATCACAAATGATATTAACAAAAACAAATATTGCATGTATTTGTTAATGAAATTAACAAAAACAAAAATTGACCAATATTTTGGAGACTACACCATTGAAACTAAATAGCTACAATTTGTTTGAATTATATGACAATCTATTCTTTTTGAAAGAGATTTTTTCATTGATATATGAAAACTTCTATCTCCGAGTGAGGGAGGGTAGAGGATATTTTGGTTGAATTTTCCCCCTAAAAGTATCATATAGGTATTACCCTAAAGGCAGATCCAACCTAGACCTATAAATGGGTAAGATTTCACAAACCGTTAATCCAATATCAAAGTATTTGAGAACATTTTCCCAACTCTTATATTCCTATTATTTGAAATTGTACAAATGAAACATTTCCAAACAGTTAAAAGTTTGAGTTCACTAATTTTATAACACATTGTTTTTTAATTAAAACTATACTCTAATAACCTATTTAAAATTTTGATATTTTTCATTTTGATTAAAAATTTTACAAATGAGAAAATATTGTACAAATATAACCTTTTTGTTTGTTTTTCCACAGTACAAATTCACATGCATATGGTGCTGACACACTATATACTGTTTACTATATTTATGTGATCTTAAGCATCAACCAATATTCCTTAACCAAATTTGGTGCAAAGTTTACTTGAACAACTAAAGTCACGTCCCATAGCAGAGATCTGTTGTATACCTTAAATGCTCTTTAAATGGGAAAAAAAATTAAAATAAAAATGAAAATATACCAGCATTTTCATTCTATCCTCAGCCACCCAAAAATAGTCTTTGAGAACTGAAAAATGAGAGAAAAAAATTTCTGGTTATCACTGAGCTGTGCTTCCCAATAATTTCAGTTGACAGAAGAACTACTAACGGCAAAAATGTTCGGTTGGCTCTTCCGAACTACTAAGCCAAACGATGATTTTACCGTTTGTTTTCTAAGTTGAGTTTTTGAATCAACTGAAAGCATTGAGGAAGCACGGTCCATCAAAAAACTAGATAAAAGGTCATTGCGTCCAAAGGCCATTGGTTTTATTATTACTATTATTATTATGTAACTTAAGAAGAACTGATTATGTTGGCCATCTGCATTTGCATTTATATACACATATCTATATATATATATATATGCATATATATGTCTATAACATGTTTTCCATGATAGAAAATTTGAATGTAAAGTTGGTCAATGATTTTCATTGTTGGTTATACCTTCCATTTGTGTTTGTGCTATTATGATAACTTAATCATTCGGAAATTAAAAAAAAAAAGTATTTTCCTTTTTTATATATACAAGATTTTGCATCACAAATGATATTAACAAAAACAAATATTACATGTATTTGTTAATGAAATTAACAAAAACAAAAATTGACCAATATTTTGGAGACTACACCATTGAAACTAAATAGCTACAATCTGTTTGAATTATATGACAATCTATCCTTTTTGAAAGAGATTTTTTCATTGATATATGAAAACTTCTATCTCCGAGTGAGAGAGGGTAGAGGATATTTTGGTTGAATTTTCCCCCTAAAAGTATTATATGTGTATTTCCCTAAAGGCAGATCCAACCTAGACCTATAAATGGGTAAGATTTCACAAACCGTTAATCCAATATCAAAATATTTGAGAACATTTTCCCGGCTCTTATATTTCCTATTATTTGAGATTGTACAAATGAGACATTCCAAAACAGTTAAAAGTTTGAGTTCACTAATTTTATAACACATTATTTTTTAATTAAAACTATACTCTAATAACCTATTTAAAATTTTGATATTTTTTATTTTGATTAAAAATTTTACAAATGAGAAAATATTGTACAAATATAACCTTTTTGTTTGCTTTTCCACAGTACAAATTCACATGCATATGGTGCTGACACACTATATACTGTTTACTATATTTATGTGATCTTAAGCATCAACCAATATTCCTTAACCAAATTTGGCGCAAAGTTTACTTGAACAACTAAAGTCACGTCCCATAGCAGAGATCTGTTGTATACCTTAAATGCTCTTTAAATGGGAAAAAAAATTAAAATAAAAATGAAAATGTACCAGCATTTTCATTCTATCCTCAGCCACCCAAAATTAGTCTTTGAGAACTGAAAAATGAGAAAAAAAATTTCTGGTTATCACTGAGCTGTGCTTCCCAATAATTTCAGTTGACAGAAGAACTACTAACGGCAAAAATGTTCGGTTGGCTCTTCCGAACCACTAAGCCAAACGATGATTTTACCGTTTGTTTTCTAAGTTGAGTTTTTGAATCAACTGAAAGCATTGAGGAAGCACGGCCCATCAAAAAACTAGATAAAAGGTCATTGCGTCCAAAGGCCATTGGTTTTATTATTACTATTATTATTATGTAACTTAAGAAGAACTGATTATGTTGGCCATCTGCATTTGCATTTATATACACATATCTATATATATATATATATGCATATATATGTCTATAACATGTTTTCCATGATAGAAAATTTGAATGTAAAGTTGGTCAATGATTTTCATTGTTGGTTATACCTTCCATTTGTGTTTGTGCTATTATGATAACTTAATCATTCGGAAATTAAAAAAAAAAAGTATTTTCCTTTTTTATATATACAAGATTTTGCATCACAAATGATATTAACAAAAACAAATATTACATGTATTTGTTAATGAAATTAACAAAAACAAAAATTGACCAATATTTTGGAGACTACACCATTGAAACTAAATAGCTACAATCTGTTTGAATTATATGACAATCTATCCTTTTTGAAAGAGATTTTTTCATTGATATATGAAAACTTCTATCTCCGAGTGAGAGAGGGTAGAGGATATTTTGGTTGAATTTTCCCCCTAAAAGTATTATATGTGTATTTCCCTAAAGGCAGATCCAACCTAGACCTATAAATGGGTAAGATTTCACAAACCGTTAATCCAATATCAAAATATTTGAGAACATTTTCCCGGCTCTTATATTTCCTATTATTTGAGATTGTACAAATGAAACATTCCAAAACAGTTAAAAGTTTGAGTTCACTAATTTTATAACACATTATTTTTTAATTAAAACTATACTCTAATAACCTATTTAAAATTTTGATATTTTTCATTTTGATTAAAAATTTTACAAATGAGAAAATATTGTACAAATATAACCTTTTTGTTTGCTTTTCCACAGTACAAATTCACATGCATATGGTGCTGACACACTATATACTGTTTACTATATTTATGTGATCTTAAGCATCAACCAATATTCCTTAACCAAATTTGGCGCAAAGTTTACTTGAACAACTAAAGTCACGTCCCATAGCAGAGATCTGTTGTATACCTTAAATGCTCTTTAAATGGGAAAAAAAATTAAAATAAAAATGAAACTGTACCAGCATTTTCATTCTATCCTCAGCCACCCAAAAATAGTCTTTGAGAACTGAAAAATGAGAGAAAAAAATTTCTGGTTATCACTGAGCTGTGCTTCCCAATAATTTCAGTTGACAGAAGAACTACTAACGGCAAAAATGTTCGGTTGGCTCTTCCGAACCACTAAGCCAAACGATGATTTTACCGTTTGTTTTCTAAGTTGAGTTTTTGAATCAACTGAAAGCATTGAGGAAGCACGGCCCATCAAAAAACTAGATAAAACGGTCATTGCGTCCAAAGGCCATTGGTTTTATTATTACTATTATTATTATGTAACTTAAGAAGAACTGATTATGTTGGCCATCTGCATTTGCATTTATATACACATATCTATATATATATATGCATATATATGTCTATAACATGTTTTCCATGATAGAAAATTTGAATGTAAAGTTGGTCAATGATTTTCATACCTGGTTATACTTTCCATTTGTGTTTGTGTTATTATGATAACTTAATCATTCGGTAATTAAAAAAAAAGTATTTTCTTTTTTTATATATACAAGATTTTGCATCACAAATGATATTAACAAAAACAAATATTGCATGTATTTGTTAATGAAATTAACAAAAACAAAAATTGACCATTATTTTGGAGACTACACCATTGAAACTAAATAGCTACAATTTGTTTGAATTATATGACAATCTATTCTTCTTGAAAGAGATTTTTTCATTGATATATGAAAACTTCTATCTCCGAGTGAGGGAGGGTAGAGGATATTTTGGTTGAATTTTCCCCCTAAAAGTATCATATAGGTATTACCCTAAAGGCAGATCCAACCTAGACCTATAAATGGGTAAGATTTCACAAACCGTTAATCCAATATATAAATATTTGAGAACATTTTCCCGACTCTTATATTCCTATTATTTGAAATTGTACAAATGAAACATTCCCAAACAGTTAAAAGTTTGAGTTCACTAATTTTATAACACATTGTTTTTTAATTAAAACTATACTCTAATAACCTATTTAAAATTTTGATATTTTTCATTTTGATTAAAAATTTTACAAATGAGAAAATATTGTACAAATATAACCTTTTTGTTTGTTTTTCCACAGTACAAATTCACATGCATATGGTGCTGACACACTATATACTGTTTACTATATTTATGTGATCTTAAGCATCAACCAATATTCCTTAACCAAATTTTGCGCAAAGTTTACTTGAACAACTAAAGTCACGTCCCATAGCAGAGATCTGTTGTCTACCTTAAATGCTCTTTAAATGGGAAAAAAAATTAAAATAAAAATGAAAATGTACCAGCATTTTCATTCTATCCTCAGCCACCCAAATATAGTCTTTGAGAACTGAAAAATGAGAGAAAAAAATTTCTGGTTATCACTGAGCTGTGCTTCCCAATAATTTCAGTTGACAGAAGAACTACTAACGGCAAAAATGTTCGGTTGGCTCTTCCGAACCACTAAGCCAAACGATGATTTTACCGTTTGTTTTCTAAGTTGAGTTTTTGAATCAACTGAAAGCATTGAGGAAGCACGGCCCATCAAAAAACTAGATAAAACGGTCATTGCGTCCAAAGGCCATTGGTTTTATTATTACTATTATTATTATGTAACTTAAGAGGAACTGATTATGTTGGCCATCTGCATTTGCATTTATATACACATATCTATCTATATATATATATATGTATATATATATCTATAACATGTTTTCCATGATAGAAAATTTGAATGTAAAGTTGGTCAATGATTTTCTTACCTGGTTATACTTTTCATTTGTGTTTGTGTTATTATGATAACTTAATCATTCGGTAATTAAAAAAAAAGTATTTTCCTTTTTTATATATACAAGATTTTGCATCACAAATGATATTAACAAAAACAAATATTGCATGTATTTGTTAATGAAATTAACAAAAACAAAAATTGACCAATATTTTGGAGACTACACCATTGAAACTAAATAGCTACAATTTGTTGGAATTATATGACAATCTATTCTTTTTGAAAGAGATTTTTTTATTGATATATGAAAACTTCTATCTCCGAGTGAGGGAGGGTAGAGGATATTTTGGTTGAATTTTCCCCCTAAAAGTATCATATAGGTATTACCCTAAAGGCAGATCCAACCTAGACCTATAAATGGGTAAGATTTAACAAACCGTTAATCCAATATCAAAATATTTGAGAACATTTTCCCGGCTCTTATATTTCCTATTATTTGAGATTGTACAAATGAAACATTCCCAAACAGTTAAAAGTTTGAGTTCACTAATTTTATAACACATTATTTTTTAATTAAAACTATACTCTAATAACCTATTTAAAATTTTGATATTTTTCATTTTGATTAAAAATTTTACAAATGAGAAAATATTGTACAAATATAACCTTTTTGTTTGTTTTTCCACAGTACAAATTCACATGCATATGGTGCTGACACACTATATACTGTTTACTATATTTATGTGATCTTAAGCATCAACCAATATTCCTTAACCAAATTTGGCGCAAAGTTTACTTGAACAACTAAAGTCACGTCCCATAGCAGAGATCTGTTGTCTACCTTAAATGCTCTTTAAATGGGGAAAAAAATTAAAATAAAAATGAAACTGTACCAGCATTTTCATTCTATCCTCAGCCACCCAAAAATAGTCTTTGAGAACTGAAAAATGAGAGAAAAAAATTTCTGGTTATCACTGAGCTGTGCTTCCCAATAATTTCAGTTGACAGAAGAACTACTAACGGCAAAAATGTTCGGTTGGCTCTTCCGAACCACTAAGCCAAACGATGATTTTACCGTTTGTTTTCTAAGTTGAGTTTTTGAATCAACTGAAAGCATTGAGGAAGCACGGCCCATCAAAAAACTAGATAAAACGGTCATTGCGTCCAAAGGCCATTGGTTTTATTATTACTATTATTATTATGTAACTTAAGAAGAACTGATTATGTTGGCCATCTGCATTTGCATTTATATACACATATCTATATATATATATGCATATATATGTCTATAACATGTTTTCCATGATAGAAAATTTGAATGTAAAGTTGGTCAATGATTTTCATACCTGGTTATACTTTCCATTTGTGTTTGTGTTATTATGATAACTTAATCATTCGGTAATTAAAAAAAAAGTATTTTCCTTTTTTATATATACAAGATTTTGCATCACAAATGATATTAACAAAAACAAATATTGCATGTATTTGTTAATGAAATTAACAAAAACAAAAATTGACCATTATTTTGGAGACTACACCATTGAAACTAAATAGCTACAATTTGTTTGAATTATATGACAATCTATTCTTCTTGAAAGAGATTTTTTCATTGATATATGAAAACTTCTATCTCCGAGTGAGGGAGGGTAGAGGATATTTTGGTTGAATTTTCCCCCTAAAAGTATCATATAGGTATTACCCTAAAGGCAGATCCAACCTAGACCTATAAATGGGTAAGATTTCACAAACCGTTAATCCAATATATAAATATTTGAGAACATTTTCCCGACTCTTATATTCCTATTATTTGAAATTGTACAAATAAAACATTCCCAAACAGTTAAAAGTTTGAGTTCACTAATTTTATAACACATTGTTTTTTAATTAAAACTATACTCTAATAACCTATTTAAAATTTTGATATTTTTCATTTTGATTAAAAATTTTACAAATGAGAAAATATTGTACAAATATAACCTTTTTGTTTGTTTTTCCACAGTACAAATTCACATGCATATGGTGCTGACACACTATATACTGTTTACTATATTTATGTGATCTTAAGCATCAACCAATATTCCTTAACCAAATTTGGCGCAAAGTTTACTTGAACAACTAAAGTCACGTCCCATAGCAGAGATCTGTTGTATACCTTAAATGCTCTTTAAATGGGAAAAAAAATTAAAATAAAAATGAAAATGTACCAGCATTTTCATTCTATCCTCAGCCACCCAAAATTAGTCTTTGAGAACTGAAAAAAGAGAGAAAAAATTTCTGGTTATCACTGAGCTGTGCTTCCCAATAATTTCAGTTGACAGAAGAACTACTAACGGCAAAAATGTTCGGTTGGCTCTTCCGAACCACTAAGCCAAACGATGATTTTACCGTTTGTTTTCTAAGTTGAGTTTTTGAATCAACTGAAAGCATTGAGGAAGCACGGCCCATCAAAAAACTAGATAAAACGGTCATTGCGTCCAAAGGCCATTGGTTTTATTATTACTATTATTATTATGTAACTTAAGAAGAACTGATTATGTTGGCCATCTGCATTTGCATTTATATACACATATCTATCTATATATATATATGTATATATATATCTATAACATTTTTTCCATGATAGAAAATTTGAATGTAAAGTTGGTCAATGATTTTCTTACCTGGTTATACTTTTCATTTGTGTTTGTGTTATTATGATAACTTAATCATTCGGTAATTAAAAAAAAAGTATTTTCCTTTTTTATATATACAAGATTTTGCATCACAAATGATATTAACAAAAACAAATATTGCATGTATTTGTTAATGAAATTAACAAAAACAAAAATTGACCAATATTTTGGAGACTACACTATTGAAACTAAATAGCTACAATTTGTTGGAATTATATGACAATCTATTCTTTTTGAAAGAGATTTTTTTATTGATATATGAAAACTTCTATCTCCGAGTGAGGGATGGTAGAGGATATTTTGGTTGAATTTTCCCCCTAAAAGTATCATATAGGTATTACCCTAAAGGCAGATCCAACCTAGACCTATAAATGGGTAAGATTTAACAAACCGTTAATCCAATATATAAATATTTGAGAACATTTTCCCGACTCTTATATTCCTATTATTTGAAATTGTACAAATAAAACATTCCCAAACAGTTAAAAGTTTGAGTTCACTAATTTTATAACACATTGTTTTTTAATTAAAACTATACTCTAATAACCTATTTAAAATTTTGATATTTTTCATTTTGATTAAAAATTTTACAAATGAGAAAATATTGTACAAATATAACCTTTTTGTTTGTTTTTCCACAGTACAAATTCACATGCATATAGTGCTGACACACTATATACTGTTTACTATATTTATGTGATCTTAAGCATCAACCAATATTCCTTAACCAAATTTTGCGCAAAGTTTACTTGAACAACTAAAGTCACGTCCCATAGCAGAGATCTGTTGTATACCTTAAATGCTCTTTAAATGGGAAAAAAAATTAAAATAAAAATGAAAATGTACCAGCATTTTCATTCTATCCTCAGCCACCCAAAATTAGTCTTTGAGAACTGAAAAAAGAGAGAAAAAATTTCTGGTTATCACTGAGCTGTGCTTCCCAATAATTTCAGTTGACAGAAGAACTACTAACGGCAAAAATGTTCGGTTGGCTCTTCCGAACCACTAAGCCAAACGATGATTTTACCGTTTGTTTTCTAAGTTGAGTTTTTGAATCAACTGAAAGCATTGAGGAAGCACGGCCCATCAAAAAACTAGATAAAACGGTCATTGCGTCCAAAGGCCATTGGTTTTATTATTACTATTATTATTATGTAACTTAAGAAGAACTGATTATGTTGGCCATCTGCATTTGCATTTATATACACATATCTATATATATATATATGCATATATATGTCTATAACATGTTTTCCATGATAGAAAATTTGAATGTAAAGTTGGTCAATGATTTTCATTGTTGGTTAAACTTACCATTTGTGTTTGTGCTATTATGATAACTTAATAATTCGGAAATTAAAAAAAAAAGTATTTTCCGTTTTTATATATACAAGATTTTGCATCACAAATGATATTAACAAAAACAAATATTGCATGTATTTGTTAATGAAATTAACAAAAACAAAAATTGACCAATATTTTGGTGACTACACCATTGAAACTAAATAGCTACAATTTGTTTGAATTATATGACAATCTATTCTTTTTGAAAGAGATTTTTTCATTGATATATGAAAACTTCTATCTCCGAGTGAGGGAGGGTAGAGGATATTTTGGTTGAACTTTCCCCCTAAAAGTATCATATGTGTATTTCCCTAAAGGCAGATCCAACCTAGACCTATAAATGGGTAAGATTTCACAAACCGTTATTCCAATATCAAAATATTTGAGAACATTTTCCCGACTCTTATATTTCTATTATTTGAGATTGTACAAATGAAACATTCCCAAACAGTTAAAAGTTTGAGTTCACTAATTTTATAACACATTGTTTTTTAATTAAAACTATACTCTAATAACCTATTTAAAATTTTGATATTTTTCATTTTGATTAAAAATTTTACAAATGAGAAAATATTGTACAAATAGAACCTTTTTGTTTGTTTTTCCACAGTACAAATTCACATGCATATGGTGCTGACACACTATATACTGTTTACTATATTTATGTGATCTTAAGCATCAACCAATATTCCTTAACCAAATTTGGCGCAAAGTTTACTTGAACAACTAAAGTCACGTCCCACAGCAGATATCTGTTGTATACCTTAAATGCTCTTTAAATGGTAAAAAAAATTAAAATAAAAATGAAAATATACCAGCATTTTCATTCTATCCTCAGCCACCCAAAATTAGTCTTTGAGAACTGAAAAAAGAGAGAAAAAATTTCTGGTTATCACTGAGCTGTGCTTCCCAATAATTTCAGTTGACAGAAGAACTACTAACGGCAAAAATGTTCGGTTGGCTCTTCCGAACCACTAAGCCAAACGATGATTTTACCGTTTGTTTTCTAAGTTGAGTTTTTGAATCAACTGAAAGCATTGAGGAAGCACGGCCCATCAAAAAACTAGATAAAACGGTCATTGCGTCCAAAGGCCATTGGTTTTATTATTACTATTATTATTATGTAACTTAAGAAGAACTGATTATGTTGGCCATCTGCATTTGCATTTATATACACATATCTATCTATATATATATATATATGCATATATATATCTATAACATGTTTTCCATGATAGAAAATTTGAATGTAAAGTTGGTCAATGATTTTCTTACCTGGTTATACTTTTCATTTGTGTTTGTGTTATTATGATAACTTAATCATTCGGTAATTAAAAAAAAAGTATTTTCCTTTTTTATATATACAAGATTTTGCATCACAAATGATATTAACAAATACAAATATTGCATGTATTTGTTAATGAAATTAACAAAAACAAAAATTGACCAATATTTTGGAGACTACACCATTGAAACTAAATAGCTACAATTTGTTGGAATTATATGACAATCTATTCTTTTTGAAAGAGATTTTTTCATTGATATATGAAAACTTCTATCTCCGAGTGAGAGAGGGTAGAGGATATTTTGGTTGAATTTTCCCCCTAAAAGTATCATATAGGTATTACCCTAAAGGCAGATCCAACCTAGACCTATAAATGGGTAAGATTTAACAAACCGTTAATCCGATATATAAATATTTGAGAACATTTTCCCGACTCTTATATTCCTATTATTTGAAATTGTACAAATAAAACATTCCCAAACAGTTAAAAGTTTGAGTTCACTAATTTTATAACACATTGTTTTTTAATTAAAACTATACTCTAATAACCTATTTAAAATTTTGATATTTTTCATTTTGATTAAAAATTTTACAAATGAGAAAATATTGTACAAATATAACCTTTTTGTTTGTTTTTCCACAGTACAAATTCACATGCATATAGTGCTGACACACTATATACTGTTTACTATATTTATGTGATCTTAAGCATCAACCAATATTCCTTAACCAAATTTGGCGCAAAGTTTACTTGAACAACTAAAGTCACGTCCCATAGCAGAGATCTGTTGTATACCTTAAATGCTCTTTAAATGGGAAAAAAAATTAAAATAAAAATGAAAATGTACCAGCATTTTCATTCTATCCTCAGCCACCCAAAATTAGTCTTTGAGAACTGAAAAAAGAGAGAAAAAATTTCTGGTTATCACTGAGCTGTGCTTCCCAATAATTTCAGTTGACAGAAGAACTACTAACGGCAAAAATGTTCGGTTGGCTCTTCCGAACCACTAAGCCAAACGATGATTTTACCGTTTGTTTTCTAAGTTGAGTTTTTGAATCAACTGAAAGCATTGAGGAAGCACGGCCCATCAAAAAACTAAATAAAACGGTCATTGCGTCCAAAGGCCATTGGTTTTATTATTACTATTATTATTATGTAACTTAAGAAGAACTGATTATGTTGGCCATCTGCATTTGCATTTATATACACATATCTATCTATATATATATATGCATATATATATCTATAACATGTTTTCCATGATAGAAAATTTGAATGTAAAGTTGGTCAATGATTTTCTTACCTGGTTATACTTTTCATTTGTGTTTGTGTTATTATGATAACTTAATCATTCGGTAATTAAAAAAAAAGTATTTTCCTTTTTTATATATACAAGATTTTGCATCACAAATGATATTAACAAAAACAAATATTGCATGTATTTGTTAATGAAATTAACAAAAACAAAAATTGACCAATATTTTGGAGACTACACCTTTGAAACTAAATAGCTACAATTTGTTGGAATTATATGACAATCTATTCTTTTTGAAAGAGATTTTTTCATTGATATATGAAAACTTCTATCTCCGAGTGAGGGAGGGTAGAGGATATTTTGGTTGAATTTTCCCCCTAAAAGTATCATATAGGTATTACCCTAAAGGTAGATCCAACCTAGACCTATAAATGGGTAAGATTTAACAAACCGTTAATCCAATATATAAATATTTGAGAACATTTTCCCGACTCTTATATTCCTATTATTTGAAATTGTACAAATAAAACATTCCCAAACAGTTAAAAGTTTGAGTTCACTAATTTTATAACACATTGTTTTTTAATTAAAACTATACTCTAATAACCTATTTAAAATTTTGATATTTTTCATTTTGATTAAAAATTTTACAAATGAGAAAATATTGTACAAATATAACCTTTTTGTTTGTTTTTCCACAGTACAAATTCACATGCATATGGTGCTGACACACTATATACTGTTTACTATATTTATGTGATCTTAAGCATCAACCAATATTCCTTAACCAAATTTGGCGCAAAGTTTACTTGAACAACTAAAGTCACGTCCCATAGCAGAGATCTGTTGTATACCTTAAATGCTCTTTAAATGGGAAAAAAAATTAAAATAAAAATGAAAATGTACCAGCATTTTCATTCTATCCTCAGCCGCCCAAATATAGTCTTTGAGAACTGAAAAATGAGAGAAAAAAATTTCTGGTTATCACTGAGCTGTGCTTCCCAATAATTTCAGTTGACAGAAGAACTACTAACGGCAAAAATGTTCGGTTGGCTCTTCCGAACCACTAAGCCAAACGATGATTTTACCGTTTGTTTTCTAAGTTGAGTTTTTGAATCAACTGAAAGCATTGAGGAAGCACGGCCCATCAAAAAACTAGATAAAACGGTCATTGCGTCCAAAGGCCATTGGTTTTATTATTACTATTATTATTATGTAACTTAAGAAGAACTGATTATGTTGGCCATCTGCATTTGCATTTATATACACATATCTATCTATATATATATATATATGCATATATATATCTATAACATGTTTTCCATGATAGAAAATTTGAATGTAAAGTTGGTCAATGATTTTCTTACCTGGTTATACTTTTCATTTGTGTTTGTGTTATTATGATAACTTAATCATTCGGTAATTAAAAAAAAAGTATTTTCCTTTTTTATATATACAAGATTTTGCATCACAAATGATATTAACAAAAACAAATATTGCATGTATTTGTTAATGAAATTAACAAAAACAAAAATTGACCAATATTTTGGTGACTACACCATTGAAACTAAATAGCTACAATTTGTTTGAATTATATGACAATCTATTCTTTTTGAAAGAGATTTTTTCATTGATATATGAAAACTTCTATCTCCGAGTGAGGGAGGGTAGAGGATATTTTGGTTGAACTTTCCCCCTAAAAGTATCATATGTGTATTTCCCTAAAGTCAGATCCAACCTAGACCTATAAATGGGTAAGATTTCACAAACCGTTATTCCAATATCAAAATATTTGAGAACATTTTCCTGACTCTTATATTCCTATTATTTGAGATTGTACAAATGAAACATTCCCAAACAGTTAAAAGTTTGAGTTCACTAATTTTATAACACATTGTTTTTTAATTAAAACTATACTCTAATAACCTATTTAAAATTTTGATATTTTTCATTTTGATTAAAAATTTTACAAATGAGAAAATATTGTACAAATAGAACCTTTTTGTTTGTTTTTCCACAGTACAAATTCACATGCATATGGTGCTGACACACTATATACTGTTTACTATATTTATGTGATCTTAAGCATCAACCAATATTCCTTAACCAAATTTGGCGCAAAGTTTACTTGAACAACTAAAGTCACGTCCCACAGCAGAGATCTGTTGTATACCTTAAATGCTCTTTAAATGGGAAAAAAAATTAAAATAAAAATGAAAATGTACCAGCATTTTCATTCTATCCTCAGCCACCCAAAAATAGTCTTTGAGAACTGACATATGAGAGAAAAAAATTTCTGGTTATCACTGAGCTGTGCTTCCCAATAATTTCAGTTGACAGAATAACTACTAACGGCAAAAATGTTCGGTTGGCTCTTCCGAACCACTAAGCCAAACGATGATTTTACCGTTTGTTTTCTAAGTTGAGTTTTTGAATCAACTGAAAGCATTGAGGAAGCACGGCCCATCAAAAAACTAGATAAAACGGTCATTGCGTCCAAAGGCCATTGGTTTTATTATTACTATTATTATTATGTAACTTAAGAAGAACTGATTATGTTGGCCATCTGCATTTGCATTTATATACACATATCTATATATATATATATGCATATATATGTCTATAACATGTTTTCCATGATAGAAAATTTGAATGTAAAGTTGGTCAATGATTTTCTTACCTGGTTATACTTTTCATTTGTGTTTGTGTTATTATGATAACTTAATCATTCGGTAATTAAAAAAAAAGTATTTTCCTTTTTTATATATACAAGATTTTGCATCACAAATGATATTAACAAAAACAAATATTGCATGTAGTTGTTAATGAAATTAACAAAAACAAAAATTGACCAATATTTTGGAGACTACACCATTGAAACTAAATAGCTACAATTTGTTGGAATTATATGACAATCTATTCTTTTTGAAAGAGATTTTTTCATTGATATATGAAAACTTCTATCTCCGACTGAGGGAGGGTAGAGGATATTTTGGTTGAATTTTCCCCCTAAACGTATCATATAGGTATTACACTAAAGGCAGATCCAACCTAGACCTATAAATGGGTAAGATTTAACAAACCGTTAATCCAATATATAAATATTTGAGAACATTTTCCCGACTCTTATATTCCTATTATTTGAGATTGTACAAATGAAACATTCCCAAACAGTTAAAAGTTTGAGTTCACTAATTTTATAACACATTGTTTTTTAATTAAAACTATACTCTAATAACCTATTTAAAATTTGGATATTTTTCATTTTGATTAAAAATTTTACAAATGAGAAAATATTGTACAAATAGAACCTTTTTGTTTGTTTTTCCACAGTACAAATTCACATGCATATGGTGCTGACACACTATATACTGTTTACTATATTTATGTGATCTTAAGCATCAACCAATATTCCTTAACCAAATTTGGCGCAAAGTTTACTTGAACAACTAAAGTCACGTCCCACAGCAGAGATCTGTTGTATACCTTAAATGCTCTTTAAATGGGAAAAAAAATTAAAATAAAAATGAAAATGTACCAGCATTTTCATTCTATCCTCAGCCACCCAAAAATAGTCTTTGAGAACTGACATATGAGACAAAAAAATTTCTGGATATCACTGAGCTGTGCTTCCCAATAATTTCAGTTGACAGAAGAACTACTAACGGCAAAAATGTTCGGTTGGCTCTTCCGAACCACTAAGCCAAACGATGATTTTACCGTTTGTTTTCTAAGTTGAGTTTTTGAATCAACTGAAAGCATTGAGGAAGCACGGCCCATCAAAAAACTAGATAAAACGGTCATTGCGTCCAAAGGCCATTGGTTTTATTATTACTATTATTATTATGTAACTTAAGAAGAACTGATTATGTTGGCCATCTGCATTTGCATTTATATACACATATCTATATATATATATATGCATATATATGTCTATAACATGTTTTCCATGATAGAAAATTTGAATGTAAAGTTGGTCAATGATTTTCATTGTTGGTTATACTTTCCATTTGTGTTTGTGCTATTATGATAACTTAATCATTCGGAAATTTAAAAAAAAAGTATTTTCCTTTTTTATATATACAAGATTTTGCATCACAAATGATATTAACAAAAACAAATATTGCATGTATTTGTTAATGAAATTAACAAAAACAAAAATTGACCAATATTTTGGAGACTACACCATTGAAACTAAATAGCTATAATTTGTTTGAATTATATGACAATCTATTCTTTTTGAAAGAGATTTTTTCATTGATATATGAAAACTTCTATCTCCGAGTGAGGGAGGGTAGAGGATATTTTGGTTGAATTTTCCCCCTAAAAGTATCATATAGGTATTACCCTAAAGGCAGATCCAACCTAGACCTATAAATGGGTAAGATTTAACAAACCGTTAATCCAATATATAAATATTTGAGAACATTTTCCCGACTCTTATATTTCTATTATTTGAAATTGTACAAATGAAACATTCCCAAACAGTTAAAAGTTTGAGTTCACTAATTTTATAACACATTGTTTTTTAATTAAAACTATACTCTAATAACCTATTTAAAATTTTGATATTTTTCATTTTGATTAAAAATTTTACAAATGAGAAAATATTGTACAAATATAACCTTTTTGTTTGTTTTTCCACAGTACAAATTCACATGCATATGGTGCTGACACACTATATACTGTTTACTATATTTATGTGATCTTAAGCATCAACCAATATTCCTTAACCAAATTTGGCGCAAAGTTTACTTGAACAACTAAAGTCACGTCCCATAGCAGAGATCTGTTGTATACCTTAAATGCTCTTTAAATGGGAAAAAAATTTAAAATAAAAATGAAAATGTACCAGCATTTTCATTCTATCCTCAGCCACCCAAAATTAGTCTTTGAGAACTGAAAAAAGAGAGAAAAAATTTCTGGTTATCACTGAGCTGTGCTTCCCAATAATTTCAGTTGACAGAAGAACTACTAACAGCAAAAATGTTCGGTTGGCTCTTCCGAACCACTAAGCCAAACGATGATTTTACCGTTTGTTTTCTAAGTTGAGTTTTTGAATCAACTGAAAGCATTGAGGAAGCACGGCCCATCAAAAAACTAGATAAAACGGTCATTGCGTCCAAAGGCCATTGGTTTTATTATTACTATTATTATTATGTAACTTAAGAAGAACTGATTATGTTGGCCATCTGCATTTGCATTTATATACACATATCTATATATATATATATATATGCATATATATGTCTATAACATGTTTTCCATGATAGAAAATTTGAATGTAAAGTTGGTCAATGATTTTCATTGTTGGTTATACTTTTCATTTGTGTTTGTGCTATTATGATAACTTAATCATTCGGAAATTAAAAAAAAAAAGTATTTTCCTTTTTTATATATACAAGATTTTGCATCACAAATGATATTAACAAAAACAAATATTGCATGTATTTGTTAATGAAATTAACAAAAACAAAAATTGACCAATATTTGGGAGACTACACCATTGAAACTAAATAGCTACAATTTGTTTGAATTATATGACAATCTATCCTTTTTGAAAGAGATTTTTTCATTGATATATGAAAACTTCTATCTCCGAGTGAGGGAGGGTAGAGGATATTTTGGTTGAACTTTCCCCCTAAAAGTATCATATGTGTATTTCCCTAAAGGCAGATCCAACCTAGACCTATAAATGGGTAAGATTTCACAAACCGTTATTCCAATATCAAAATATTTGAGAACATTTTCCTGACTCTTATATTCCTATTATTTGAGATTGTACAAATGAAACATTCCCAAACAGTTAAAAGTTTGAGTTCACTAATTTTATAACACATTGTTTTTTAATTAAAACTATACTCTCATAACCTATTTAAAATTTTGATATTTTTCATTTTGATTAAAAATTTTACAAATGAGAAAATATTGTACAAATAGAACCTTTTTGTTTGTTTTTCCACAGTACAAATTCACATGCATATGGTGCTGACACACTATATACTGTTTACTATATTTATGTGATCTTAAGCATCAACCAATATTCCTTAACCAAATTTGGCGCAAAGTTTACTTGAACAACTAAAGTCACGTCCCACAGCAGAGATCTGTTGTATACCTTAAATGCTCTTTAAATGGGAAAAAAAATTAAAATAAAAATGAAAATGTACCAGCATTTTCATTCTATCCTCAGCCACCCAAAAATAGTCTTTGAGAACTGACATATGAGACAAAAAAATTTCTGGATATCACTGAGCTGTGCTTCCCAATAATTTCAGTTGACAGAAGAACTACTAACGGCAAAAATGTTCGGTTGGCTCTTCCGAACCACTAAGCCAAACGATGATTTTACCGTTTGTTTTCTAAGTTGAGTTGTTGAATCAACTGAAAGCATTGAGGAAGCACGGCCCATCAAAAAACTAGATAAAACGGTCATTGCGCCCAAAGGCCATTGGTTTTATTATTACTATTATTATTATGTAACTTAAGAAGAACTGATTATGTTGGCCATCTGCATTTGCATTTATATACACATATCTATATATATATATATGCATATATATGTCTATAACATGTTTTCCATGATAGAAAATTTGAATGTAAAGTTGGTCAATGATTTTCATTGTTGGTTATACTTTCCATTTGTGTTTGTGCTATTATGATAACTTAATCATTCGGAAATTTAAAAAAAAAGTATTTTCCTTTTTTATATATACAAGATTTTGCATCACAAATGATATTAACAAAAAAAAATATTGCATGTATTTGTTAATGAAATTAACAAAAACAAAAATTGACCAATATTTTGGAGACTACACCATTGAAACTAAATAGCTACAATTTGTTTGAATTATATGACAATCTATTCTTTTTGAAAGAGATTTTTTCATTGATATATGAAAACTTCTATTTCCGAGTGAGGGAGGGTAGAGGATATTTTGGTTGAATTTTCCCCCTAAAAGTATCATATAGGTATTACCCTAAAGGCAGATCCAACCTAGACCTATAAATGGGTAAGATTTAACAAACCGTTAATCCAATATATAAATATTTGAGAACATTTTCCCGACTCTTATATTTCTATTATTTGAAATTGTACAAATGAAACATTCCCAAACAGTTAAAAGTTTGAGTTCACTAATTTTATAACACATTGTTTTTTAATTAAAACTATACTCTAATAACCTATTTAAAATTTTGATATTTTTCATTTTGATTAAAAATTTTACAAATGAGAAAATATTGTACAAATATAACCTTTTTGTTTGTTTTTCCACAGTACAAATTCACATGCATATGGTGCTGACACACTATATACTGTTTACTATATTTATGTGATCTTAAGCATCAACCAATATTCCTTAACCAAATTTGGCGCAAAGTTTACTTGAACAACTAAAGTCACGTCCCATAGCAGAGATCTGTTGTATACCTTAAATGCTCTTTAAATGGGAAAAAAATTTAAAATAAAAATGAAAATGTACCAGCATTTTCATTCTATCCTCAGCCACCCAAAATTAGTCTTTGAGAACTGAAAAAAGAGAGAAAAAATTTCTGGTTATCACTGAGCTGTGCTTCCCAATAATTTCAGTTGACAGAAGAACTACTAACAGCAAAAATGTTCGGTTGGCTCTTCCGAACCACTAAGCCAAACGATGATTTTACCGTTTGTTTTCTAAGTTGAGTTTTTGAATCAACTGAAAGCATTGAGGAAGCACGGCCCATCAAAAAACTAGATAAAACGGTCATTGCGTCCAAAGGCCATTGGTTTTATTATTACTATTATTATTATGTAACTTAAGAAGAACTGATTATGTTGGCCATCTGCATTTGCATTTATATACACATATCTATATATATATATATATATATGCATATATATGTCTATAACATGTTTTCCATGATAGAAAATTTGAATGTAAAGTTGGTCAATGATTTTCATTGTTGGTTATACTTTTCATTTGTGTTTGTGCTATTATGATAACTTAATCATTCGGAAATTAAAAAAAAAATGTATTTTCCTTTTTTATATATACAAGATTTTGCATCACAAATGATATTAACAAAAACAAATATTGCATGTATTTGTTAATGAAATTAACAAAAACAAAAATTGACCAATATTTGGGAGACTACACCATTGAAACTAAATAGCTACAATTTGTTTGAATTATATGACAATCTATCCTTTTTGAAAGAGATTTTTTCATTGATATATGAAAACTTCTATCTCCGAGTGAGGGAGGGTAGAGGATATTTTGGTTGAACTTTCCCCCTAAAAGTATCATATGTGTATTTCCCTAAAGGCAGATCCAACCTAGACCTATAAATGGGTAAGATTTCACAAACCGTTATTCCAATATCAAAATATTTGAGAACATTTTCCTGACTCTTATATTCCTATTATTTGAGATTGTACAAATGAAACATTCCCAAACAGTTAAAAGTTTGAGTTCACTAATTTTATAACACATTGTTTTTTAATTAAAACTATACTCTCATAACCTATTTAAAATTTTGATATTTTTCATTTTGATTAAAAATTTTACAAATGAGAAAATATTGTACAAATAGAACCTTTTTGTTTGTTTTTCCACAGTACAAATTCACATGCATATGGTGCTGACACACTATATACTGTTTACTATATTTATGCGATCTTAAGCATCAACCAATATTCCTTAACCAAATTTGGCGCAAAGTTTACTTGAACAACTAAAGTCACGTCCCACAGCAGAGATCTGTTGTATACCTTAAATGCTCTTTAAATGGGAAAAAAAATTAAAATAAAAATGAAAATGTACCAGCATTTTCATTCTATCCTCAGCCACCCAAAAATAGTCTTTGAGAACTGACATATGAGACAAAAAAATTTCTGGATATCACTGAGCTGTGCTTCCCAATAATTTCAGTTGACAGAAGAACTACTAACGGCAAAAATGTTCGGTTGGCTCTTCCGAACCACTAAGCCAAACGATGATTTTACCGTTTGTTTTCTAAGTTGAGTTGTTGAATCAACTGAAAGCATTGAGGAAGCACGGCCCATCAAAAAACTAGATAAAACGGTCATTGCGCCCAAAGGCCATTGGTTTTATTATTACTATTATTATTATGTAACTTAAGAAGAACTGATTATGTTGGCCATCTGCATTTGCATTTATATACACATATCTATATATATATATATGCATATATATGTCTATAACATGTTTTCCATGATAGAAAATTTGAATGTAAAGTTGGTCAATGATTTTCATTGTTGGTTATACTTTCCATTTGTGTTTGTGCTATTATGATAACTTAATCATTCGGAAATTTAAAAAAAAAGTATTTTCCTTTTTTATATATACAAGATTTTGCATCACAAATGATATTAACAAAAAAAAATATTGCATGTATTTGTTAATGAAATTAACAAAAACAAAAATTGACCAATATTTTGGAGACTACACCATTGAAACTAAATAGCTACAATTTGTTTGAATTATATGACAATCTATTCTTTTTGAAAGAGATTTTTTCATTGATATATGAAAACTTCTATTTCCGAGTGAGGGAGGGTAGAGGATATTTTGGTTGAATTTTCCCCCTAAAAGTATCATATAGGTATTACCCTAAAGGCAGATCCAACCTAGACCTATAAATGGGTAAGATTTAACAAACCGTTAATCCAATATATAAATATTTGAGAACATTTTCCCGACTCTTATATTTCTATTATTTGAAATTGTACAAATGAAACATTCCCAAACAGTTAAAAGTTTGAGTTCACTAATTTTATAACACATTGTTTTTTAATTAAAACTATACTCTAATAACCTATTTAAAATTTTGATATTTTTCATTTTGATTAAAAATTTTACAAATGAGAAAATATTGTACAAATATAACCTTTTTGTTTGTTTTTCCACAGTACAAATTCACATGCATATGGTGCTGACACACTATATACTGTTTACTATATTTATGTGATCTTAAGCATCAACCAATATTCCTTAACCAAATTTGGCGCAAAGTTTACTTGAACAACTAAAGTCACGTCCCATAGCAGAGATCTGTTGTATACCTTAAATGCTCTTTAAATGGGAAAAAAATTTAAAATAAAAATGAAAATGTACCAGCATTTTCATTCTATCCTCAGCCACCCAAAATTAGTCTTTGAGAACTGAAAAAAGAGAGAAAAAATTTCTGGTTATCACTGAGCTGTGCTTCCCAATAATTTCAGTTGACAGAAGAACTACTAACAGCAAAAATGTTCGGTTGGCTCTTCCGAACCACTAAGCCAAACGATGATTTTACCGTTTGTTTTCTAAGTTGAGTTTTTGAATCAACTGAAAGCATTGAGGAAGCACGGCCCATCAAAAAACTAGATAAAACGGTCATTGCGTCCAAAGGCCATTGGTTTTATTATTACTATTATTATTATGTAACTTAAGAAGAACTGATTATGTTGGCCATCTGCATTTGCATTTATATACACATATCTATATATATATATATATATGCATATATATGTCTATAACATGTTTTCCATGATAGAAAATTTGAATGTAAAGTTGGTCAATGATTTTCATTGTTGGTTATACTTTTCATTTGTGTTTGTGCTATTATGATAACTTAATCATTCGGAAATTAAAAAAAAAATGTATTTTCCTTTTTTATATATACAAGATTTTGCATCACAAATGATATTAACAAAAACAAATATTGCATGTATTTGTTAATGAAATTAACAAAAACAAAAATTGACCAATATTTGGGAGACTACACCATTGAAACTAAATAGCTACAATTTGTTTGAATTATATGACAATCTATCCTTTTTGAAAGAGATTTTTTCATTGATATATGAAAACTTCTATCTCCGAGTGAGGGAGGGTAGAGGATATTTTGGTTGAACTTTCCCCCTAAAAGTATCATATGTGTATTTCCCTAAAGGCAGATCCAACCTAGACCTATAAATGGGTAAGATTTCACAAACCGTTATTCCAATATCAAAATATTTGAGAACATTTTCCTGACTCTTATATTCCTATTATTTGAGATTGTACAAATGAAACATTCCCAAACAGTTAAAAGTTTGAGTTCACTAATTTTATAACACATTGTTTTTTAATTAAAACTATACTCTCATAACCTATTTAAAATTTTGATATTTTTCATTTTGATTAAAAATTTTACAAATGAGAAAATATTGTACAAATAGAACCTTTTTGTTTGTTTTTCCACAGTACAAATTCACATGCATATGGTGCTGACACACTATATACTGTTTACTATATTTATGTGATCTTAAGCATCAACCAATATTCCTTAACCAAATTTGGCGCAAAGTTTACTTGAACAACTAAAGTCACGTCCCACAGCAGAGATCTGTTGTATACCTTAAATGCTCTTTAAATGGGAAAAAAAATTAAAATAAAAATGAAAATGTACCAGCATTTTCATTCTATCCTCAGCCACCCAAAAATAGTCTTTGAGAACTGACATATGAGACAAAAAAATTTTTGGATATCACTGAGCTGTGCTTCCCAATAATTTCAGTTGACAGAAGAACTACTAACGGCAAAAATGTTCGGTTGGCTCTTCCGAACCACTAAGCCAAACGATGATTTTACCGTTTGTTTTCTAAGTTGAGTTGTTGAATCAACTGAAAGCATTGAGGAAGCACGGCCCATCAAAAAACTAGATAAAACGGTCATTGCGCCCAAAGGCCATTGGTTTTATTATTACTATTATTATTATGTAACTTAAGAAGAACTGATTATGTTGGCCATCTGCATTTGCATTTATATACACATATCTATATATATATATGCATATATATGTCTATAACATGTTTTCCATGATAGAAAATTTGAATGTAAAGTTGGTCAATGATTTTCATTGTTGGTTATACTTTCCATTTGTGTTTGTGCTATTATGATAACTTAATCATTCGGAAATTTAAAAAAAAAGTATTTTCCTTTTTTATATATACAAGATTTTGCATCACAAATGATATTAACAAAAAAAAATATTGCATGTATTTGTTAATGAAATTAACAAAAACAAAAATTGACCAATATTTTGGAGACTACACCATTGAAACTAAATAGCTACAATTTGTTTGAATTATATGACAATCTATTCTTTTTGAAAGAGATTTTTTCATTGATATATGAAAACTTCTATTTCCGAGTGAGGGAGGGTAGAGGATATTTTGGTTGAATTTTTCCCCTAAAAGTATCATATAGGTATTACCCTAAAGGCAGATCCAACCTAGACCTATAAATGGGTAAGATTTAACAAACCGTTAATCCAATATATAAATATTTGAGAACATTTTCCCGACTCTTATATTTCTATTATTTGAAATTGTACAAATGAAACATTCCCAAACAGTTAAAAGTTTGAGTTCACTAATTTTATAACACATTGTTTTTTAATTAAAACTATACTCTAATAACCTATTTAAAATTTTGATATTTTTCATTTTGATTAAAAATTTTACAAATGAGAAAATATTGTACAAATATAACCTTTTTGTTTGTTTTTCCACAGTACAAATTCACATGCATATGGTGCTGACACACTATATACTGTTTACTATATTTATGTGATCTTAAGCATCAACCAATATTCCTTAACCAAATTTGGCGCAAAGTTTACTTGAACAACTAAAGTCACGTCCCATAGCAGAGATCTGTTGTATACCTTAAATGCTCTTTAAATGGGAAAAAAATTTAAAATAAAAATGAAAATGTACCAGCATTTTCATTCTATCCTCAGCCACCCAAAATTAGTCTTTGAGAACTGAAAAAAGAGAGAAAAAATTTCTGGTTATCACTGAGCTGTGCTTCCCAATAATTTCAGTTGACAGAAGAACTACTAACAGCAAAAATGTTCGGTTGGCTCTTCCGAACCACTAAGCCAAACGATGATTTTACCGTTTGTTTTCTAAGTTGAGTTTTTGAATCAACTGAAAGCATTAAGGAAGCACGGCCCATCAAAAAACTAGATAAAACGGTCATTGCGTCCAAAGGCCATTGGTTTTATTATTACTATTATTATTATGTAACTTAAGAAGAACTGATTATGTTGGCCATCTGCATTTGCATTTATATACACATATCTATATATATATATATGCATATATATGTCTATAACATGTTTTCCATGATAGAAAATTTGAATGTAAAGTTGGTCAATGATTTTCATTGTTGGTTATACTTTTCATTTGTGTTTGTGCTATTATGATAACTTAATCATTCGGAAATTAAAAAAAAAAAGTATTTTCCTTTTTTATATATACAAGATTTTGCATCACAAATGATATTAACAAAAACAAATATTGCATGTATTTGTTAATGAAATTAACAAAAACAAAAATTGACCAATATTTGGGAGACTACACCATTGAAACTAAATAGCTACAATTTGTTTGAATTATATGACAATCTATCCTTTTTGAAAGAGATTTTTTCATTGATATATGAAAACTTCTATCTCCGAGTGAGGGAGGGTAGAGGATATTTTGGTTGAACTTTCCCCCTAAAAGTATCATATGTGTATTTCCCTAAAGGCAGATCCAACCTAGACCTATAAATGGGTATGATTTCATAAACCGTTATTCCAATATCAAAATATTTGAGAACATTTTCCTGACTCTTATATTCCTATTATTTGAGATTGTACAAATGAAACATTCCCAAACAGTTAAAAGTTTGAGTTCACTAATTTTATAACACATTGTTTTTTAATTAAAACTATACTCTAATAACCTATTTAAAATTTTGATATTTTTCATTTTGATTAAAAATTTTACAAATGAGAAAATATTGTACAAATAGAACCTCTTTGTTTGTTTTTCCACAGTACAAATTCACATGCATATGGTGCTGACACACTATATACTGTTTACTATATTTATGTGATCTTAAGCATCAACCAATATTCCTTAACCAAATTTGGCGCAAAGTTTACTTGAACAACTAAAGTCACGTCCCACAGCAGAGATCTGTTGTATACCTTAAATGCTCTTTAAATGGGAAAAAAAATTAAAATAAAAATGAAAATGTACCAGCATTTTCATTCTATCCTCAGCCACCCAAAAATAGTCTTTGAGAACTAACATATGAGAGAAAAAAATTTCTGGTTATCACTGAGCTGTGCTTCCCAATAATTTCAGTTGACAGAAGAACTACTAACGGCAAAAATGTTCGGTTGGCTCTTCCGAACCACTAAGCCAAACGATGATTTTACCGTTTGTTTTCTAAGTTGAGTTTTTGAATCAACTGAAAGCATTGAGGAAGTACGGCCCATCAAAAAACTAGATAAAACGGTCATTGCGTCCAAAGGCCATTGGTTTTATTATTACTATTATTATTATGTAACTTAAGAAGAACTGATTATGTTGGCCATCTGCATTTGCATTTATATACACATATCTATATATATATGTATGCATATATATGTCTATAACATGTTTTCCATGATAGAAAATTTGAATGTAAAGTTGGTCAATGATTTTCATTGTTGGTTATACTTTCCATTTGTGTTTGTGCTATTATGATAACTTAATTATTCGGAAATTAAAAAAAAAAGTATTTTCCTTTTTTATATATACAAGATTTTGCATCACAAATGATATTAACAAAAACAAATATTGCATGAATTTGTTAATGAAATTAACAAAAACAAAAATTGACCAATATTTTGGAGACTACACCATTGAAACTAAATAGCTACAATTTGTTTGAATTATATGACAATCTATTCTTTTTGAAAGAGATTTTTTCATTGATATATGAAAACTTCTATCTCCGAGTGAGAGAGGGTAGAGGATATTTTGGTTGAATTTTCCCCCTAAAAGTATTATATGTGTATTTCCCTAAAGGCAGATCCAACCTAGACCTATAAATGGGTAAGATTTCACAAACCGTTAATCCAATATCAAAATATTTGAGAACATTTTCCCGGCTCTTATATTTCCTATTATTTGAGATTGTACAAATGAAACATTCCAAAACAGTTAAAAGTTTGAGTTCACTAATTTTATAACACATTATTTTTTAATTAAAACTATACTCTAATAACCTATTTAAAATTTTGATATTTTTCATTTTGATTAAAAATTTTACAAATGAGAAAATATTGTACAAATAGAACCTTTTTGTTTGTTTTTCCACAGTACAAATTCACATGCATATAGTGATGACACACTATATACTGTTTACTATATTTATGTGATCTTAAGCATCAACCAATATTCCTTAACCAAATTTGGAGCCAAGTTTACTTGAACAGCTAAAGTCACGTCCCATAGCAGAGTTCTGTTGTATACCTTAAATGCCCTTTAAATGGAAAAAAAATTAAAATAAAAATGAAAATGTTCCTGCATTTGTATTCTATCCTCAGCCACCCAAAAATAGTCTTTGAGGACTCAAAAAAAGAGAGAAAAAAATTTCAGGTTATCACTGAGCTGTGCTTCCCAATAATTTCAGTTGACAGAAGAACTACTAACGGCAAAAATGTTCGGTTGGCTCTTCCGATCCACAAAGCAAAACGATGATTTTACCGTTTGTTTTCTAAGTTGAGTTTTTGAATCAACTGAAAGCATTAAGGAAGCACGGCCCATCAGAAAACTAGATAAAACGGTCATTGCGTCCCAAGGCCATTGGTTTTATTATTACTATTATTATTATGTAACTTAAGAAGAACTGATTATGTTGGCCATCTGCATTTGCATTTATATACACATATATATAAATATATATATGCATATATATGTCTATAACATGTTTTCCTTGATAGAAAATTTGAATGTAAAGTTGGTCAATGATTTTCATTGTTGGTTATACTTTCCATTTGTGTTTCTGTTATTATGATAACTTAATCATTCTGTAATTAAAAAAAAAGTATTTTCCTTTTTTATATATACAAGATTTTGCATCACAAATGATATTAACAAAAACAAATATTGCATGTATATGTTAATATAATTAACAAAAACAAAAATTAACCAATATTTTGGAGACTACACCATTGAAACTAAATAGCTACAATCTGTTTGAATTATATGACAATCTATCCTTTTTGAAAGATATTTTTTCATTGATATATGAAAACTTCTATCTCCGAGTGAGAGAGGGTAGAGGATATTTTTGTTGAATTTTCCCCCTAAAAGTTTCATATGTGTATTTCCCTCAAGGCAGATCCAACCTAGACCTATAAATGGGTAAGATTTCACAAACCGTTAATCCAATATCAAAATATTTGAGAACATTTTCCCGGCTCTTATATTTCCTATTATTTGAGATTGTACAAATGAAACATTCCAAAACAGTTAAAAGTTTGAGTTCACTAATTTTATAACACATTATTTTTTAATTAAAACTATACTCTAATAACCTATTTAAAATTTTGATATTTTTCATTTTGATTAAAAATTTTACAAATGAGAAAATATTGTACAAATAGAACCTTTTTGTTTGTTTTTCCACAGTACAAATTCACATGCATATAGTGATGACACACTATATACTGTTTACTATATTTATGTGATCTTAAGCATCAACCAATATTCCTTAACCAAATTTGGAGCCAAGTTTACTTGAACAGCTAAAGTCACGTCCCATAGCAGAGTTCTGTTGTATACCTTAAATGCCCTTTAAATGGAAAAAAAATTAAAATAAAAATGAAAATGTTCCTGCATTTGTATTCTATCCTCAGCCACCCAAAAATAGTCTTTGAGGACTCAAAAAAAGAGAGAAAAAAATTTCAGGTTATCACTGAGCTGTGCTTCCCAATAATTTCAGTTGACAGAAGAACTACTAACGGCAAAAATGTTCGGTTGGCTCTTCCGATCCACAAAGCAAAACGATGATTTTACCGTTTGTTTTCTAAGTTGAGTTTTTGAATCAACTGAAAGCATTGAGGAAGCACGGCCCATCAGAAAACTAGATAAAACGGTCATTGCGTCCCAAGGCCATTGGTTTTATTATTACTATTATTATTATGTAACTTAAGAAGAACTGATTATGTTGGCCATCTGCATTTGCATTTATATACACATATATATAAATATATATATGCATATATATGTCTATAACATGTTTTCCTTGATAGAAAATTTGAATGTAAAGTTGGTCAATGATTTTCATTGTTGGTTATACTTTCCATTTGTGTTTCTGTTATTATGATAACTTAATCATTCTGTAATTAAAAAAAAAGTATTTTCCTTTTTTATATATACAAGATTTTGCATCACAAATGATATTAACAAAAACAAATATTGCATGTATATGTTAATATAATTAACAAAAACAAAAATTAACCAATATTTTGGAGACTACACCATTGAAACTAAATAGCTACAATCTGTTTGAATTATATGACAATCTATTCTTTTTGAAAGAGATTTTTTCATTGATATATGAAAACTTCTATCTCCGAGTGAGGGAGGGTAGAGGATATTTTGGTTGAATTTTCCCCCTAAAAGTATCATATGTGTATTTCCCTAAAGGCAGATCCAACCTAGACCTATAAATGGGTAAGATTTCACAAACCGTTAATCCAATATCAAAATATTTGAGAACATTTTCCCAACTCTTATATTTCCTATTATTTGAGATTGTACAAAAGAAACATTCCAAAACAGTTAAAAGTTTGAGTTCACTAATTTTATAACACATTGTTTTTTAATTAAAACTATACTCTAATAACCTATTTAAAATTTTGATATTTTTCATTTTGATTAAAAATTTTACAAATGAGAAAATATTGTACAAATAGAACCTTTTTGTTTGTTTTTCCACAGTACAAATTCACATGCATATGGTGATGACACACTATATACTGTTTACTATATTTATGTGATCTTAAGCATCAACCAATATTCCTTAACCAAATTTGGAGCCAAGTTTACTTGAACAGCTAAAGTCACGTCCCATAGCAGAGTTCTGTTGTATACCTTAAATGCCCTTTAAATGGAAAAAAAATTAAAATAAAAATGAAAATGTACCTGCATTTGTATTCTATCCTCAGCCACCCAAAAATAGTCTTTGAGAACTCAAAAAAAGAGAGAAAAAAATTTCAGGTTATCACTGAGCTGTGCTTCCCAATAATTTCAGTTGACAGAAGAACTACTAACGGCAAAATTGTTCGGTTGGCTCTTCCGATCCACAAAGCAAAACGATGATTTTACCGTTTGTTTTCTAAGTTGAGGTTTTGAATCAACTGAAAGCATTGAGGAAGCACGGCCCATCAAAAAACTAGATAAAACGGTCATTGCATCCAAAGGAGAACTGAATATGTTGGCCATCTGCATTTGCCTTTATATACACATATCTATATATATATATATATTTATATGCATATATATGTCTATAACATGTTTTCCATAATAGAAAATTTGAATGTAAAGTTGGTCAATGATTTCCATTGTTGGTTATACTTTCCATTTGTGTTTGTGCTATTATGATAACTTAATCATTCGGTAATTAAAAAAAAAAAAGTATTTTCCTTTTTTATATATACAAGATTTTGCATCACAAATGATATTAACAAAAACAAATATTGCATGTATTTGTTAATGAAATGAACAAAAACAAAAATTGACCAATATTTTGGAGACTACACCATTGAAACTAAATAGCTACAATCTGTTTGAATTATATGACAATCTATCCTTTTTGAAAGAGATTTTTTCATTGATATATGAAAACTTCTATCTCCGAGTGAGAGAGGGTAGAGGATATTTTGGTTGAATTTTCCCCCTAAAAGTATTATATGTGTATTTCCCTAAAGGCAGATCCAACCTAGACCTATAAATGGGTAAGATTTCACAAACCGTTAATCCAATATCAAAATATTTGAGAACATTTTCCCGGCTCTTATATTTCCTATTATTTGAGATTGTACAAATGAAACATTCCAAAACAGTTTAAAGTTTGAGTTCACTAATTTTATAACACATTATTTTTTAATTAAAACTATACTCTAATAACCTATTTAAAATTTTGATATTTTTCATTTTGATTAAAAATTTTACAAATGAGAAAATATTGTACAAATAGAACCTTTTTGTTTGTTTTTCCACAGTACAAATTCACATGCATATGGTGATGACACACTATATACTGTTTACTATATTTATGTTATCTTAAGCATCAACCAATATTCCTTAACCAAATTTGGCGCCAAGTTTACTTGAACAACTAAAGTCACGTCCCATAGTAGAGATCTGTTGTATACCTTAAATGCCCTTTAAATGGAAAAAAAATTAAAATAAAAATGAAAATGTACCTGCATTTGTATTCTATCCTCAGCCACCCAAAAATAGTCTTTGAGGACTCAAAAAAAGAGAGAAAAAAATTTGAGGTTATCACTGAGCTGTGCTTCCCAATAATTTCAGTTGACAGAAGAACTACTAACGGCAAAAATGTTCGGTTGGCTCTTCCGATCCACAAAGGAAAACGATGATTTTACCGTTTGTTTTCTAAGTTGAGTTTTTGATCAACTGAAAGCATTGAGGAAGCATGGCCCATCAGAAAACTAGATAAAACGGTCATTGCGTCCCAAGGCCATTGGTTTTATTATTACTATTATTATTATGTAACTTAAGAAGAACTGATTATGTTGGCCATCTGCATTTGCATTTATATACACATATATATAAATATATATATGCATATATATGTCTATAACATGTTTTCCATGATAGAAAATTTGAATGTAAAGTTGGTCAATGATTTTCATTGTTGGTTATACTTTCCATTTGTGTTTCTGTTATTATGATAACTTAATCATTCGGTAATTAAAAAAAAAGTATTTTCCTTTTTTATATATACAAGATTTTGCATCACAAATGATATTAACAAAAACAAATATTGCATTTATATGTTAATATAATTAACAAAAACAAAAATTAACCAATATTTTGGAGACTACACCATTGAAACTAAATAGCTACAATCTGTTTGAATTATATGACAATCTATTCTTTTTGAAAGAGATTTTTTCATTGATATATGAAAACTTCTATCTCCGAGTGAGGGAGGGTAGAGGATATTTTGGTTGAATTTTCCCCCTAAAAGTATTATATGTGTATTTCCCTAAAGGCAGATCCAACCTAGACCTATAAATGGGTAAGATTTCACAAACCGTTAATCCAATATCAAAATATTTGAGAACATTTTCCCGGCTCTTATATTCCTATTATTTGAGATTGTACAAATGAAACATTCCCAAACAGTTAAAAGTTTGAGTTCACTAATTTTATAACACATTATTTTTTAATTAAAACTATACTCTAATAACCTATATAAAATTTTGATATTTTTCATTTTGATTAAAAATTTTACAAATGAGAAAATATTGTACAAATAGAACCTTTTTGTTTGTTTTTCCACAGTACAAATTCACATGCATATGGTGATGACACACTATATACTGTTTACTATATTTATGTGATCTTAAGCATCAACCAATATTCCTTAACCAAATTTGGCGCCAAGTTTACTTGAACAACTAAAGTCACGTCCCATAGCAGAGATCTGTTGTATACCTTAAATGCCCTTTAAATGGAAAAAAAATTAAAATAAAAATGAAAATGTACCTGCATTTGTATTCTATCCTCAGCCACCCAAAAATAGTCTTTGAGGACTCAAAAAAAGAGAGAAAAAAATTTGAGGTTATCACTGAGCTGTGCTTCCCAATAATTTCAGTTGACAGAAGAACTACTAACGGCAAAAATGTTCGGTTGGCTCTTCCGATCCACAAAGCAAAACGATGATTTTACCGTTTGTTTTCTAAGTTGAGTTTTTGATCAACTGAAAGCATTGAGGAAGCATGGCCCATCAGAAAACTAGATAAAACGGTCATTGCGTCCCAAGGCCATTGGTTTTATTATTACTATTATTATTATGTAACTTAAGAAGAACTGATTATGTTGGCCATCTGCATTTGCATTTATATACACATATATATAAATATATATATGCATATATATGTCTATAACATGTTTTCCATGATAGAAAATTTGAATGTAAAGTTGGTCAATGATTTTCATTGTTGGTTATACTTTCCATTTGTGTTTCTGTTATTATGATAACTTAATCATTCGGTAATTAAAAAAAAAGTATTTTCCTTTTTTATATATACAAGATTTTGCATCACAAATGATATTAACAAAAACAAATATTGCATTTATATGTTAATATAATTAACAAAAACAAAAATTAACCAATATTTTGGAGACTACACCATTGAAACTAAATAGCTACAATCTGTTTGAATTATATGACAATCTATTCTTTTTGAAAGAGATTTTTTCATTGATATATGAAAACTTCTATCTCCGAGTGAGGGAGGGTAGAGGATATTTTGGTTGAATTTTCCCCCTAAAAGTATTATATGTGTATTTCCCTAAAGGCAGATCCAACCTAGACCTATAAATGGGTAAGATTTCACAAACCGTTAATCCAATATCAAAATATTTGAGAACATTTTCCCGGCTCTTATATTTCCTATTATTTGAGATTGTACAAATGAAACATTCCAAAATAGTTAAAAGTTTGAGTTCACTAATTTTATAACACATTATTTTTTAATTAAAACTATACTCTAATAACCTATATAAAATTTTGATATTTTTCATTTTGATTAAAAATTTTACAAATGAGAAAATATTGTACAAATAGAACCTTTTTGTTTGTTTTTCCACAGTACAAATTCACATGCATATGGTGATGACACACTATATACTGTTTACTATATTTATGTGATCTTAAGCATCAACCAATATTCCTTAACCAAATTTGGCGCCAAGTTTACTTGAACAGCTAAAGTCACGTCCCATAGCAGAGATCTGTTGTATACCTTAAATGCCCTTTAAATGGAAAAAAAATTAAAATAAAAATGAAAATGTACCTGCATTTGTATTCTATCCACAGCCACCCAAAAATAGTCTTTGAGGACTCAAAAAAAGAGAGAAAAAAATTTCTGGTTATCACTGAGCTGTGCTTCCCAATAATTTCAGTTGACAGAAGAACTACTAACGGCAAAAATGTTTGGTTGGCTCTTCCGATCCACAAAGCAAAACGATGATTTTACCGTTTGTTTTCTAAGTTGAGTTTTTGAATCAACTGAAAGCATTGAGGAAGCACGGCCCATCAAAAAACTAGATAAAACGGTCATTGCGTCCAAAGGCCATTGGTTTTATTATTACTATTATTATTATGTAACTTAAGCAGAACTGATTATGTTGGCCATCTGCATTTGCATTTATATACACATATCTATAAATATATATATGCATATATATGTCTATAACAAGTTTTCCATGATAGAAAATTTGAATGTAAAGTTGGTCAATGATTATCATTGTTGGTTATACTTTCCATTTATGTTTCTGTTATTATGATAACTTAATCATTCGGTAATTAAAAAAAAAGTATTTTCCTTTTTTATATATACAAGATTTTGCATCACAAATGATATTAACAAAAACAAATATTGCATGTATTTGTTAATGAAATTAACAAAAACAAAAATTGACCAATATTTTGGAGACTACACCATTGAAACTAAATAGCTACAATTTGTTTGAATTATATGACAATCTATCCTTTTTGAAAGAGATTTTTTCATTGATATATGAAAACTTCTATCTCCGAGTGAGAGAGGGTAGAGGATATTTTGGTTGAATTTTCCCCCTAAAAGTATTATATGTGTATTTCCCTAAAGGCAGATCCAACCTAGACCTATAAATGGGTAAGATTTCACAAACCGTTAATCCAATATCAAAATATTTGAGAACATTTTCCCGGCTCTTATATTTCCTATTATTTGAGATTGTACAAATGAAACATTCCAAAACAGTTAAAAGTTTGAGTTCACTAATTTTATAACACATTATTTTTTAATTAAAACTATACTCTAATAACCTATTTAAAATTTTGATATTTTTCATTTTGATTAAAAATTTTACAAATGAGAAAATCCTGTACAAATAGAACCTTTTTGTTTGTTTTTCCACAGTACAAATTCACATGCATATGGTGATGACACACTATATACTGTTTACTATATTTATGTGATCTTAAGCATCAACCAATATTCCTTAACCAAATTTGGCGCCACGTTTACTTGAACAGCTAAAGTCACGTCCCATAGCAGAGATCTGTTGTATACCTTAAATGCTCTTTAAATGGGAAAAAAAATTAAAATAAAAATGAAAATGTACCAGCATTTTCATTCTATCCTCAGCCACCCAAAATAGTCTTTGAGAACTGAAAAAAAAGAGAAAAAAATTTCTGGTTATCACTAAGTTGTGCTTCCCAATAATTTCAGTTGACAGAAGAACTACTAACGGCAAAAATGTTCGGTTGGCTCTTCCGAACCACTAAGCCAAACGATGATTTTACCGTTTGTTTTCTAAGTTGAGTTTTTGTATCAACTGAAAGCATTGAGGAAGCACGGCCCATCAGAAAACTAGATAAAACGGTCATTGCGTCCCAAGGCCATTGGTTTTATTATTACTATTATTATTATGTAACTTAAAAAGAACTGATTATGTTGGCCATCTGCATTTGCATTTATATACACATATCTATAAATATATATATATGCATATATATGTCTATAACATGTTTTCCATGATAGAAAATTTGAATGTAAAGTTGGTCAATGATTTTCATTGTTGGTTATACTTTCCATTTGTGTTTCTGTTATTATGATAACTTAATCATTCGGTAATTAAAAAAAAAAGTATTTTCCTTTTTTATATATACAAGATTTTGCATCACAAATGATATTAACAAAAACAAATATTGCATGTATATGTTAATATAATTAACAAAAACAAAAATTGACCAATATTTTGGAGACTACACCATTGAAACTAAATAGCTACAATCTGTTTGAATTATATGACAATCTATCCTTTTTGAAAGAGATTTTTTCATTGATATATGAAAACTTCTATCTCCGAGTGAGAGAGGGTAGAGGATATTTTGGTTGAATTTTCCCCCTAAAAGTATTATATGTGTATTTCCCTAAAGGCAGATCCAACCTAGACCTATAAATGGGTAAGATTTCACAAACCGTTAATCCAATATCAAAATATTTGAGAACATTTTCCCGGCTCTTATATTTCCTATTATTTGAGATTGTACAAATGAAACATTCCAAAACAGTTAAAAGTTTGAGTTCACTAATTTTATAACACATTATTTTTTAATTAAAACTATACTCTAATAACCTATATAAAATTTTGATATTTTTCATTTTGATTAAAAATTTTACAAATGAGAAAATATTGTACAAATAGAACCTTTTTGTTTGTTTTTCCACAGTACAAATTCACATGCATATGGTGATGACACACTATATACTGTTTACTATATTTATGTGATCTTAAGCATCAACCAATATTCCTTAACCAAATTTGGCGCCAAGTTTACTTGAACAGCTAAAGTCACGTCCCATAGCAGAGATCTGTTGTATACCTTAAATGCCCTTTAAATGGAAAAAAAATTAAAATAAAAATGAAAATGTACCTGCATTTGTATTCTATCCTCAGCCACCCAAAAATAGTCTTTGAGGACTCAAAAAAAGAGAGAAAAAAATTTCTGGTTATCACTGAGCTGTGCTTCCCAATAATTTCAGTTGACAGAAGAACTACTAACGGCAAAAATGTTCGGTTGGCTCTTCCGATCCACAAAGCAAAACGATGATTTTACCGTTTGTTTTCTAAGTTGAGTTTTTGAATCAACTGAAAGCATTGAGGAAGCACGGCCCATCAAAAAACTAGATAAAACGGTCATTGCGTCCAAAGGCCATTGGTTTTATTATTACTATTATTATTATGTAACTTAAGCAGAACTGATTATGTTGGCCATCTGCATTTGCATTTATATACACATATCTATAAATATATATATATATGCATATATATGTCTATAAAATGTTTTCCATGATAGAAAATTTGAATGTAAAGTTGGTCAATGATTTTCATTGTTGGTTATACTTTCCATTTATGTTTCTGTTATTATGATAACTTAATCATTCGGTAATTAAAAAAAAAAGTATTTTCCTTTTTTATATATACAAGATTTTGCATCACAAATGATATTAACAAAAACAAATATTGCATGTATTTGGTAATATAATTAACAAAAACAAAAATTGACCAATATTTTGGAGACTACACCATTGAAACTAAATAGCTACAATCTGTTTGAATTATATGACAATCTATCCTTTTTGAAAGAGATTTTTTCATTGATATATGAAAACTTCTATCTCCCAGTGAGGAGGGTAGAGGATATTTTGGTTGAATTTTCCCCCTAAAAGTATCATATGTGTATTTCCCTAAAGGCAGATCCAACCTAGACCTATAAATGGGTAAGATTTCACAAACTGTTAATCCAATATCAAAATATTTGAGAACATTTTCCCGGCTCTTATATTTCCTATTATTTGAGATTGTACAAATGAAACATTCCAAAACACTTAAAAGTTTGAGTTCACTAATTTTATAACACATTGTTTTTTAATTAAAACTATACTCTAATAACCTAATAAAATTTTGATATTTTTCATTTTGATTAAAAATTTTACAAATGAGAAAATATTATACAAATAAAACCTTTTTGTTTGTTTTTCCGCAGTACAAATTCACATGCATATGGTGATGACACACTATATACTGTTTACTATATTTATGTGATATAAGCATCAACCAATATTCCTTAACCAAATTTGGCGCCAAGTTTACTTAAACAACTAAAGTCACATCCCATAGCAGATATCTGTTGTATACCAGCATTTTCATTCTATCCTCAGCCACCCAAAAATAGTCTTTGAGAACTGAAAAAAGAGAGAAAAAAATTTCTGGTTATCACTGAGCTGTGCTTCCCAATAATTTCAGTTGACAGAAGAACTACTAACGGCAAAAATGTTCAGTTGGCTCTTCCGAACCACTAAGCCAAACGATGATTTTACCGTTTGTTTTCTAAGTTGAGTTTTTGAATCAACTGAAAGCATTGAGGAAGCACGGCCCATCAAAAAACTAGATAAAACGGTCATTGCGTCCAAAGGCCATTGGTTTTATTATTACTATTATTATTATGTAACTTAAGCAGAACTGATTATGTTGGCCATCTGCATTTGCATTTATATACACATATCTATAAATATATATATGCATATATATGTCTATAACATGTTTTCCATGATAGAAAATTTGAATGTAAAGTTGGTCAATGATTTTCATTGTTGGTTATACTTTCCATTTGTGTTTCTGTTATTATGATAACTTAATCATTCGGTAATTAAAAAAAAAAAAGTATTTTCCTTTTTTATATATACAAGATTTTGCATCACAAATGATATTAACAAAAACAAATATTGCATGTATTTGGTAATATAATTAACAAAAACAAAAATTGACCAATATTTTGGAGACTACACCATTGAAACTAAATAGCTACAATCTGTTTGAATTATATGACAATCTATCCTTTTTGAAAGAGATTTTTTCATTGATATATGAAAACTTCTATCTCCCAGTGAGGAGGGTAGAGGATATTTTGGTTGAATTTTCCCCCTAAAAGTATCATATGTGTATTTCCCTAAAGGCAGATCCAACCTAGACCTATAAATGGGTAAGATTTCACAAACTGTTAATCCAATATCAAAATATTTGAGAACATTTTCCCGGCTCTTATATTTCCTATTATTTGAGATTGTACAAATGAAACATTCCAAAACACTTAAAAGTTTGAGTTCACTAATTTTATAACACATTGTTTTTTAATTAAAACTATACTCTAATAACCTAATAAAATTTTGATATTTTTCATTTTGATTAAAAATTTTACAAATGAGAAAATATTATACAAATAAAACCTTTTTGTTTGTTTTTCCGCAGTACAAATTCACATGCATATGGTGATGACACACTATATACTGTTTACTATATTTATGTGATATAAGCATCAACCAATATTCCTTAACCAAATTTGGCGCCAAGTTTACTTAAACAACTAAAGTCACGTCCCATAGCAGATATCTGTTGTATACCTTAAATGCTCTTTAAATAGGAAAAAAAAATTAAAATAAAAAGGAAAATGTACCAGCATTTTCATTCTATCCTCAGCCACCCAAAAATAGTCTTTGAGAACTGAAAAAAGAGAGAAAAAAATTTCTGGTTATCACTGAGCTGTGCTTCCCAATAATTTCAGTTGACAGAAGAACTACTAACGGCAAAAATGTTCAGTTGGCTCTTCCGAACCACTAAGCCAAACGATGATTTTACCGTTTGTTTTCTAAGTTGAGTTTTTGAATCAACTGAAAGCATTGAGGAAGCACGGCCCATCAAAAAACTAGATAAAACGGTCATTGCGTCCAAAGGCTATTGGTTTTATTATTACTATTATTATTATGTAACTTAAGAAGAACTGATTATGTTGGCCATCTGCATTTGCATTTATATACACATATCTATAAATATATATATATATGCATATATATGTCTATAACATGTTTTCCATGATAGAAAATTTGAATGTAAAGTTGGTCAATGATTTTCATTGTTGGTTATACTTTCCATTTGTGTTTCTGTTATTATGATAACTTAATCATTCGGTAATTAAAAAAAAAGTATTTTCCTTTTTTATATAAACAAGATTTTGCACCACAAATGATATTAACAAAAACAAATATTGCATGTATTTGTTAATATAATCAACAAAAACAAAAATTGACCAATATTTTAGAGACTACACCATTGAAACTAAATAGCTACAATCTGTTTGAATTATATGACAATCTATTCTTTTTGAAAGAGATTTTTTCATTGATATATGAAAACTTCTATCTCCGAGTGAGGGAGGGTAGAGGATATTTTGGTTGAATTTTCCCCCTAAAAGTATCATATGTGTATTTCCCTAAAGGCAGATCCAACCTAGACCTATAAATGGGTAAGATTTCACAAACCGTTAATCCAATATCAAAATATTTAAGAACATTTTTCCGGCTCTTATATTTCCTATTATTTGAGATTGTACAAATGAAACATTCCAAAACAGTTAAAAGTTTGAGTTCACTAATTTTATAACACATTGTTTTTTAATTAAAACTATACCCTAATAACCTATTTAAAATTTTGATATCTTTCATTTTGATTAAAAATTTTACAAATGAGAAAATATTATACAAATAAAACCTTTTTGTTTGTTTTTCCACAGTACAAATTCACATGCATATGGTGATGACACACTATATACTGTTTACTATATTTATGTGATCTTAAGTATCAACCAATATTCCTTAACCAAATTTGGCGCCAAGTTTACTTGAACAGCTAAAGTCATGTCCCATTGAAGAGATCTGTTGTATACCTTAAATGCTCTTTAAATGGGAAAAATATTAAAATAAAAATGAAAATGTACCTGTATTTTCATTCCACCTCAGCCACCCAAAAATAGTCTTTGAGAACTGAAAAAACAGAGAAAAAAATTTCTGGTTATCACTGAGCTGTGCTACCCAATAATTTCAGTTGACAGAAGAACTACTAACGGCAAAAATGTTCGGTTGGCTCTTCCGAACCTATAAGCCAAACGATGATTTTACCATTTGTTTTCTAAGTTGAGTTTTTGAATCAACTGAAAGCATTGAGGAAGCACGGCCCATCAAAAAACTAGATAAAACGGTCATTGCGTCCAAAGGCCATTGGTTTTATTATTACTATTATTATTATGTAACTTAAGCAGAACTGATTATGTTGGCCATCTGCATTTGCATTTATATACACATATCTATAAATATATATATGCATATATATGTCTATAACATGTTTTCCATGATAGAAAATTTGAATGTAAAGTTGGTCAATGATTTTCATTGTTGGTTATACTTTCCATTTGTGTTTCTGTTATTATGATAACTTAATCATTCGGTAATTAAAAAAAAAAAAGTATTTTCCTTTTTTATATATACAAGATTTTGCATCACAAATGATATTAACAAAAACAAATATTGCATGTATTTGGTAATATAATTAACAAAAACAAAAATTGACCAATATTTTGGAGACTACACCATTGAAACTAAATAGCTACAATCTGTTTGAATTATATGACAATCTATCCTTTTTGAAAGAGATTTTTTCATTGATATATGAAAACTTCTATCTCCCAGTGAGGAGGGTAGAGGATATTTTGGTTGAATTTTCCCCCTAAAAGTATCATATGTGTATTTCCCTAAAGGCAGATCCAACCTAGACCTATAAATGGGTAAGATTTCACAAACTGTTAATCCAATATCAAAATATTTGAGAACATTTTCCCGGCTCTTATATTTCCTATTATTTGAGATTGTACAAATGAAACATTCCAAAACACTTAAAAGTTTGAGTTCACTAATTTTATAACACATTGTTTTTTAATTAAAACTATACTCTAATAACCTAATAAAATTTTGATATTTTTCATTTTGATTAAAAATTTTACAAATGAGAAAATATTATACAAATAAAACCTTTTTGTTTGTTTTTCCGCAGTACAAATTCACATGCATATGGTGATGACACACTATATACTGTTTACTATATTTATGTGATATAAGCATCAACCAATATTCCTTAACCAAATTTGGCGCCAAGTTTACTTAAACAACTAAAGTCACGTCCCATAGCAGATATCTGTTGTATACCTTAAATGCTCTTTAAATAGGAAAAAAAAATTAAAATAAAAAGGAAAATGTACCAGCATTTTCATTCTATCCTCAGCCACCCAAAAATAGTCTTTGAGAACTGAAAAAAGAGAGAAAAAAATTTCTGGTTATCACTGAGCTGTGCTTCCCAATAATTTCAGTTGACAGAAGAACTACTAACGGCAAAAATGTTCAGTTGGCTCTTCCGAACCACTAAGCCAAACGATGATTTTACCGTTTGTTTTCTAAGTTGAGTTTTTGAATCAACTGAAAGCATTGAGGAAGCACGGCCCATCAAAAAACTAGATAAAACGGTCATTGCGTCCAAAGGCTATTGGTTTTATTATTACTATTATTATTATGTAACTTAAGAAGAACTGATTATGTTGGCCATCTGCATTTGCATTTATATACACATATCTATAAATATATATATATATGCATATATATGTCTATAACATGTTTTCCATGATAGAAAATTTGAATGTAAAGTTGGTCAATGATTTTCATTGTTGGTTATACTTTCCATTTGTGTTTCTGTTATTATGATAACTTAATCATTCGGTAATTAAAAAAAAAGTATTTTCCTTTTTTATATAAACAAGATTTTGCACCACAAATGATATTAACAAAAACAAATATTGCATGTATTTGTTAATATAATCAACAAAAACAAAAATTGACCAATATTTTAGAGACTACACCATTGAAACTAAATAGCTACAATCTGTTTGAATTATATGACAATCTATTCTTTTTGAAAGAGATTTTTTCATTGATATATGAAAACTTCTATCTCCGAGTGAGGGAGGGTAGAGGATATTTTGGTTGAATTTTCCCCCTAAAAGTATCATATGTGTATTTCCCTAAAGGCAGATCCAACCTAGACCTATAAATGGGTAAGATTTCACAAACCGTTAATCCAATATCAAAATATTTAAGAACATTTTTCCGGCTCTTATATTTCCTATTATTTGAGATTGTACAAATGAAACATTCCAAAACAGTTAAAAGTTTGAGTTCACTAATTTTATAACACATTGTTTTTTAATTAAAACTATACCCTAATAACCTATTTAAAATTTTGATATCTTTCATTTTGATTAAAAATTTTACAAATGAGAAAATATTATACAAATAAAACCTTTTTGTTTGTTTTTCCACAGTACAAATTCACATGCATATGGTGATGACACACTATATACTGTTTACTATATTTATGTGATCTTAAGTATCAACCAATATTCCTTAACCAAATTTGGCGCCAAGTTTACTTGAACAGCTAAAGTCATGTCCCATTGAAGAGATCTGTTGTATACCTTAAATGCTCTTTAAATGGGAAAAATATTAAAATAAAAATGAAAATGTACCTGTATTTTCATTCCACCTCAGCCACCCAAAAATAGTCTTTGAGAACTGAAAAAACAGAGAAAAAAATTTCTGGTTATCACTGAGCTGTGCTACCCAATAATTTCAGTTGACAGAAGAACTACTAACGGCAAAAATGTTCGGTTGGCTCTTCCGAACCTATAAGCCAAACGATGATTTTACCATTTGTTTTCTAAGTTGAGTTTTTGAATCAACTGAAAGCATTGAGGAAGCACGGCCCATCAAAAAACTAGATAAAACGGTCATTGCGTCCAAAGGCCATTGGTTTTATTATTACTATTATTATTATGTAACTTAAGCAGAACTGATTATGTTGGCCATCTGCATTTGCATTTATATACACATATCTATAAATATATATATGCATATATATGTCTATAACATGTTTTCCATGATAGAAAATTTGAATGTAAAGTTGGTCAATGATTTTCATTGTTGGTTATACTTTTCATTTGTGTTTGTGCTATTATGATAACTTAATCATTCGGAAATTAAAAAAAAAAAGTATTTTCCTTTTTTATATATACAAGATTTTGCATCACAAATGATATTAACAAAAACAAATATTGCATGTATTTGTTAATGAAATTAACAAAAACAAAAATTGACCAATATTTGGGAGACTACACCATTGAAACTAAATAGCTACAATTTGTTTGAATTATATGACAATCTATCCTTTTTGAAAGAGATTTTTTCATTGATATATGAAAACTTCTATCTCCGAGTGAGGGAGGGTAGAGGATATTTTGGTTGAACTTTCCCCCTAAAAGTATCATATGTGTATTTCCCTAAAGGCAGATCCAACCTAGACCTATAAATGGGTAAGATTTCACAAACCGTTATTCCAATATCAAAATATTTGAGAACATTTTCCTGACTCTTATATTCCTATTATTTGAGATTGTACAAATGAAACATTCCCAAACAGTTAAAAGTTTGAGTTCACTAATTTTATAACACATTGTTTTTTAATTAAAACTATACTCTCATAACCTATTTAAAATTTTGATATTTTTCATTTTGATTAAAAATTTTACAAATGAGAAAATATTGTACAAATAGAACCTTTTTGTTTGTTTTTCCACAGTACAAATTCACATGCATATGGTGCTGACACACTATATACTGTTTACTATATTTATGTGATCTTAAGCATCAACCAATATTCCTTAACCAAATTTGGCGCAAAGTTTACTTGAACAACTAAAGTCACGTCCCACAGCAGAGATCTGTTGTATACCTTAAATGCTCTTTAAATGGGAAAAAAAATTAAAATAAAAATGAAAATGTACCAGCATTTTCATTCTATCCTCAGCCACCCAAAAATAGTCTTTGAGAACTGACATATGAGACAAAAAAATTTCTGGATATCACTGAGCTGTGCTTCCCAATAATTTCAGTTGACAGAAGAACTACTAACGGCAAAAATGTTCGGTTGGCTCTTCCGAACCACTAAGCCAAACGATGATTTTACCGTTTGTTTTCTAAGTTGAGTTGTTGAATCAACTGAAAGCATTGAGGAAGCACGGCCCATCAAAAAACTAGATAAAACGGTCATTGCGCCCAAAGGCCATTGGTTTTATTATTACTATTATTATTATGTAACTTAAGAAGAACTGATTATGTTGGCCATCTGCATTTGCATTTATATACACATATCTATAAATATATATATATATATGCATATATATGTCTATAACATGTTTTCCATGATAGAAAATTTGAATGTAAAGTTGGTCAATGATTTTCATTGTTGGTTATACTTTCCATTTGTGTTTCTGTTATTATGATAACTTAATCATTCGGTAATTAAAAAAAAAGTATTTTCCTTTTTTATATAAACAAGATTTTGCACCACAAATGATATTAACAAAAACAAATATTGCATGTATTTGTTAATATAATTAACAAAAACAAAAATTGACCAATATTTTAGAGACTACACCATTGAAACTAAATAGCTACAATCTGTTTGAATTATATGACAATCTATTCTTTTTGAAAGAGATTTTTCATTGATATATGAAAACTTCTATCTCCGAGTGAGGGAGGGTAGAGGATATTTTGGTTGAATTTTCCCCCTAAAAGTATCATATGTGTATTTCCCTAAAGGCAGATCCAACCTAGACCTATAAATGGGTAAGATTTCACAAACTGTTAATCCAATATCAAAATATTTGAGAACATTTTTCCGGCTCTTATATTTCCTATTATTTGAGATTGTACAAATGAAACATTCCAAAACAGTTAAAAGTTTGAGTTCACTAATTTTATAACACATTGTTTTTTAATTAAAACTATACTCTAATAACCTAATAAAATTTTGATATTTTTCATTTTGATTAAAAATTTTACAAATGAGAAAATATTGTACAAATAGAACCTTTTCGTTTGTTTTTCCACGGTACAAATTCCAATGCGTATGTTGATGACACACTATATACTGTTTACTATATTTATGTGATCTTAAGTATCAACCAATATTCCTTAACCAAATTTGGCGCCAAGTTTACTTGAACAACTAAAGCCACGTCCCATAGTAGATATCTGTTGTATACCTTAAATGCTCTTTAAATGGGAAAAAAAATTAAAATAAAAAGGAAAATGTACCAGCATTTTCATTCTATCCTCAGCCACCCAAAAATAGTCTTTGAGAACTGAAAAAAGAGAGAAAAAAATTTCTGGTTATCACTGAGCTGTGCTTCCCAATAATTTCAGTTGACAGAAGAACTACTAACGGCAAAAATGTTCGGTTGGCTCTTCCGAACCACTAAGCCAAACGATGATTTTACCGTTTGTTTTCTAAGTTGAGTTTTTGAATCAACTGAAAGCATTGAGGAAGCACGGCCCATCAAAAAACTAGATAAAACGGTCATTGCGTCCAAAGGCCATTGGTTTTATTATTACTATTATTATTATGTAACTTAGGAAGAACTGATTATGTTGGCCATCTGCATTTGCATTTATATACACATATCTATAAATATATATATATATGCATATATATGTCTATAACATGTTTTCCATGATAGAAAATTTGAATGTAAAGTTGGTCAATGATTTTCATTGTTGGTTATACTTTCCATTTGTGTTTCTGTTATTATGATAACTTAATCATTCGGTAATTAAAAAAAAAGTATTTTCCTTTTTTATATAAACAAGATTTTGCACCACAAATGATATTAACAAAAATAAATATTGCATGTATTTGGTAATATAATTAACAAAAACAAAAATTGACCAATATTTTAGAGACTACACCATTGAAACTAAATAGCTACAATCTGTTTGAATTATATGACAATCTATTCTTTTTGAAAGAGATTTTTTCATTGATATATGAAAACTTCTATCTCCGAGTGAGGGAGGGTAGAGGATATTTTGGTTGAATTTTCCCCCTAAAAGTATCATATGTGTATTTCCCTAAAGGCAGATCCAACCTAGACCTATAAATGGGTAAGATTTCACAAACCGTTAATCCAATATCAAAATATTTGAGAACATTTTTCCGGCTCTTATATTTCCTATTATTTGAGATTGTACAAATGAAACATTCCAAAACAGTTAAAAGTTTGAGTTCACTAATTTTATAACACATTGTTTTTTAATTAAAACTATACCCTAATAACCTATTTAAAATTTTGATATCTTTCATTTTGATTAAAAATTTTACAAATGAGAAAATATTATACAAATAAAACCTTTTTGTTTGTTTTTCCACAGTACAAATTCACATGCATATGGTGATGACACACTATATACTGTTTACTATATTTATGTGATCTTAAGTATCAACCAATATTCCTTAACCAAATTTGGCGCCAAGTTTACTTGAACAGCTAAAGTCATGTCCCATTGAAGAGATCTGTTGTATACCTTAAATGCTCTTTAAATGGGAAAAATATTAAAATAAAAATGAAAATGTACCTGTATTTTCATTCCACCTCAGCCACCCAAAAATAGTCTTTGAGAACTGAAAAAACAGAGAAAAAAATTTCTGGTTATCACTGAGCTGTGCTACCCAATAATTTCAGTTGACAGAAGAACTACTAACGGCAAAAATGTTCGGTTGGCTCTTCCGAACCTATAAGCCAAACGATGATTTTACCATTTGTTTTCTAAGTTGAGTTTTTGAATCAACTGAAAGCATTGAGGAAGCACGGCCCATCAAAAAACTAGATAAAACGGTCATTGCGTCCAAAGGCCATTGGTTTTATTATTACTATTATTATTATGTAACTTAAGCAGAACTGATTATGTTGGCCATCTGCATTTGCATTTATATACACATATCTATAAATATATATATGCATATATATGTCTATAACATGTTTTCCATGATAGAAAATTTGAATGTAAAGTTGGTCAATGATTTTCATTGTTGGTTATACTTTCCATTTGTGTTTGTGTTATTATGATAACTTAATCATTCGGTAATTAAAAAAAAAGTATTTTCCTTTTTTATATATACATGATTTTGCATCACAAATGATATTAACAAAAACAAATATTGCATGTATTTGTTAATATAATTAACAAAAACAAAAATTGACCAATATTTTGGAGACTACACCATTGAAACTAAATAGCTACAATCTGTTTGAATTATATGACAATCTATTCTTTTTGAAAGAGATTTTTTCATTGATATATGAAAACTTCTATCTCCGAGTGAGAGAGGGTAGAGGATATTTTGGTTGATTTTTCCCCCTAAAAGTATCATATGTGTATTTCCCTAAAGGCAGATCCAACCTAGACCTATAAATGGGTAAGATTTCACAAACCGTTAATCCAATATCAAAATATTTGAGAACATTTTCCCGACTCTTATATTTCCTATTATTTGAGATTGTACAAATGAAACATTCCAAAACACTTAAAAGTTTGAGTTCACTAATTTTATAACACATTGTTTTTTAATTAAAACTATACTCTAATAACCTATTTAAAATTTCGATATTTTTCATTTTGATTAAAAATTTTACAAATGAGAAAATATTGTACAAATTGAACCTTTTTGTTTGTTTTTCCACAGTACAAATTCACATGCATATGGTGATGACACACTATATACTGTTTACTATATTTATGTGATCTAAAGCATCAACCAATATTCCTTAACCAAATTTGGCGCCAAGTTTACTTGAACAGCTAAAGTCACGTCCCATAGCAGAGATCTGTTGTATACCTTAAATGCCCTTTAAATGGAAAAAAAATTAAAATAAAAATGAAAATGTACCTGCATTTGTATTCTATCCTCAGCCACCCAAAAATAGTCTTTGAGAACTCAAAAAAAGAGAGAAAAAAGTTCTAGTTATCACTGAGCTGTGCTTCCCAATAATTTCAGTTGACAGAAGAACTACTAACGGCAAAAATGTTCGGTTGGCTCTTCCGATCCACAAAGCCAAACGATGATTTTACCGTTTCTTTTCTAAGTTGAGGTTTTGAATCAACTGAAAGCATTGAGGAAGCACGGCCCATCAAAAAACTAGATAAAACGGTCATTGCATCCAAAGGCCATTGGTTTTATTATTAATATTATTATTATGTAACTTAAGAAGAACTGATTATGTTGGCCATCTGCATTTGCATTTATATACACATATCTATAAATATATATATGCATATATATGTCTATAACATGTTTTCCATGATAGAAAATTTGAATGTAAAGTTGGTCAATGATTTTCATTGTTGGTTATACTTTCCATTTGTGTTTCTGTTATTATGATAACTTAATCATTCGGTAATTAAAAAAAATATATTTTCCTTTTTTATATATACAAGATTTTGCATCACAAATGATATTAACAAAAAAAAATATTGCATGTATTTTTTAATGAAATTAACAAAAACAAAAATTGACAAATATTTTGGAGACTACACCATTGAAACTAAATAGCTACAATCTGTTTGAAATATATGACAATATATCCTTTTTGAAAGAGATTTTTTCATTGATATATGAAAACTTCTATCTCCGAGTGAGCAGGGTAGAGGATATTTTGGTTGAATTTTCCTCCTAAAAGTATCATATGTGTATTTCCCTAAACGCAGATCCAACCTAGACCTATAAATGGGTAAGATTTCACAAACTGTTAATCCAATATCAAAATATTTGAGAACATTTTCCCGGCTCTTATATTTCCTATTATTTGAGATTCTACAAATGAAACATTCCAAAACACTTAAAAGTTTGAGTTCACTAATTTTATAACACATTGTTTTTTAATTAAAACTATACTCTAATAACCTACTAAAATTTTGATATTTTTCATTTTGATTAAAAATTTTACAAATGAGAAAATATTGTACAAATAGAACCTTTTCGTTTGTTTTTCCACGGTACAAATTCACATGCGTATGGTGATGACACACTATATACTGTTTATGAAATGGATTTGGTCCACCATTTATTTTGTCCACTATTTTTTGTTGGTCTTAGTTCATTCGTAATTAATCATCTTTAGCCTATAAAACTGGAAAGGGAATCATGATCAAAAATTTAGTATATATATATATATATAAATAACAAGAATTAAATTATCTACATAGACTAAGGTGAGTACATGTCTATACAGACGAAGACAATATGACAGTTGGGTATTCTCCTAAACCCCAATGGGGAATATGGTGATATCTCCAAAACTATGAGATGGACTAATCACCCGATATGCATATGTAGGTACCAAATGATATTAGAGTCCATTTATCATTTCTTGAATTTGAACATAATAAAGAAGAAATGGTTTAATCTTTAGCTAAAGATATGATCTAGTTACCTCGAATGATTCAAATGCCCCATTGTTGTACTGGAAGAAGTTAATTTATAGCAAATTTATGACACAAATATATCCAAAAATGTAGAGCGTATATATAATATGCTTGTAATTGTAAGATAAATTTAACAACATCAAATAAATACTCTGCTGCATGACTTCTCCAACCAGAGTAACGGGCATATGGGACAATTGTAACACCGCCTGTATCACAAAGAACATATTAGGAAATGAGAATAAAAAACAAAAAGTGTAAGAGTTTTAGAGTTAGTTAAGTAACCTTTAAGGCTTCAGCAATACTGTCAAGGGAATGCCATGGATTGTCTGCAGGGGAAAACCCAATTCTCCTTAACATGGGGGTGAGTACCAAAACACTGGATCTCAATATCTGTTTCATGTACAATAATTAATCAAGAGATTAGTGAAAATATTCTTATCAAATAGGATAAGATAAATAAATTAGTTTGAGTGTTTTTAACGTATTTATGTGATCTTAAGCATCAACCCGTATTCCTTAACCAAATTTGGCGCCAAGTTTACTTGAACAGCTAAAATCACGTCCCATTGATGAGATCCGTTGTATACCTTAAATGATCTTTGAATGGACAAAATATTAAAATAAAAATTAAAATGTACCTGCATTTTCATTCCATCCTCAACCACCAAAAAATAGTCTTTGAAAACTGAAAAAAGAGAGAAATAAAATTTCTGGTTATCACTGAGCTGTGCTTCCCAATAATTTCAGTTGACAGAAGAACTACTAACGGCAAAAATGTTCGGTTGGCTCTTCCGAACCACTAAGCCAAACGATGATTTTACCGTTTGTTTTCTAAGTTGAGTTTTTGAATCAACTGAAAGCATTGAGGAAGCATGGCCCATCAAAAACCTAGATAAAACGGTCATTGCGTCCAAAGGCCATTGGTTTTATTATTACTATTATTATTATGTAACTTAAGAAGAACTGATTATGTTGGCCATCTGCATTTGCATTTATACACACATATCTATAAATATATATATGCATATATATGTCTATAACATGGTTTCCATGATAGAAAATTTGAATGTAAAGTTGGTCAATGATTTTCATTGTTGGTTATACTTTCCGTTTGTGTTTGTGTTATTATGATAACTTAATCATTCGGTAATTAAAAAAATGTATTTTCCTTTTTGATATATACAAGATTTTGCATCACAAATGATATTAACAAAAACAAATATTGCATGTATTTGTTAATGAAACTAACAAAAACAAAAATTGACCAATATTTTGGAGACTACACCATTGAAATTAACTAGCTACAATCTGTTTGAAATATATGACAATCTATCCTTTTTGAAAGAGATTTTTTCATTGATATATGAAAACTTCTATCTCCGAGTGAGGAGGGTAGAGGATATTCTGGTTGAATTTTCTCCCTAAAAGTATCATATGTGTATTTCCCTAAAGGCAGATCCAACCTAGACCTATAAATGGGTAAGATTTCACAAACCGTTAGTCCGATATCAAAATATTTGAGAAGATTTTCCCAGCTCTTATATCTCCTATTATTTGAGATTGTACAAATGAAACATTCCAAAACAGTTAAAATTTTGAGTTCACTAATTTTATAACACATTGTTTTTTAATTAAAATTATACTCTAATAACCTATTTTTCATTTTGATTAAAAATTTTACAAATGAGAAACTATTGTACAAATAGAACCTTTTTGTTTGTTTTTCCACGGTACAAATTCACATGCGTATGGTGATGACACACTATATACTGTTTATGAAATGGATTTGGTCCACCATTTATTTTGTCCACTATTTTTTGTTGGTCTTAGTTCATTCGTAATTAATCAAATTTAGCCTATAAAACTGGAAAGGGAATCATGATCGAAAATTTAGTATATATATATATATATAACAAGAATTATATGATCTATATAGACAAGGTGAGTACATGTCTATACAGACGAAGACAATATGACAGTGGGGTATTCTCCTAAACCCCAATGGCGAATATGGTGGTATCTCCAAAACTATGAGATGGACTATTCACATGATATGCATATGTTGGTACCAAATGATATTAGAGTCCATTTATCATTTCTTGAATTTGAACATAATAAAGAAGAAATGGTTTAAACTTAAGCCAAAGATATGATCTAGTTACCTCGTATGATGCAAATCCCCCATTGTTGGACTGGAAGAAGTTATTTTATAGCTAATTTATGACACAAATATATCTAAAAATGTAGAGCGTATATATAATATGCTTGTAATTGTATGATAAATTTAACAACATCAAATAAATACTCTTCTGCATGACTTCTCCAACCAGATTAACGGGCATATGGGACAATTATAACACCGCCTGTAACACAAAGTACATATTAGGAAATGAGAAAAAAAAACAAAAAGTGTAGGAGTTTTAGAGTTAGTTAAGTAACCTTTAAGGCTTCAGCAATACAGTCAAGGACATGCCATGGATTTTCTGTAGGGGAGAAACCCAATTCTCCTTAACATGGGGGTGAGTACCAAAACACTGGATCTCAATATCTGTTTCAGGTACAATAATTAATCAAGAGATTAGTGAAACTATTCTTATCAAATAGGATCAAATAAATAAATTATTTTGAGAGTTCTTAATATATTTATGTGATCTTAAGCATCAACCCATATTCCTTAAGCAAATTTGGTGCCAAGTTTGCTTGAACAGCTAAAGTCACGTCCCATTGATGAGATCCGTTGTATACCTTAAATGATCTTTAAATGGACAAAATATTAAAATAAAAATTAAAATGTACCTGCATTTTCATTCCATCCTCAACCACCCAAAAATAGTCTTTGAGAACTGAAAAAAGAGAGAAAAAATTTTCTGGTTATCACTGAGCTGTGCTTCCCAATAATTTCAGTTGACAGAAGAACTACTAACGGCAAAAATGTTCGGTTGGCCCTTCCGAACCACTAAGCCAAACGATGATTTTACCGTTTGTTTTCTAAGTTGTATTTTTGAATCAACTGAAAGCATTGAGGAAGCACGGCCCATCAAAAAACTGGATACAACGGTCATTGTGTCCAAAGGCCATTGGTTTTATTATTACTATTATTATTATGTAACTTAAGAAGAATTGATTATGTTGGTCATCTGCGTTTGTATTTATACACACATATCTATAAATATATATGCCCATATATATGTCTATAATATGTTTTCCATAATAGAAAATTTGAATGTAAAGTTGGTCAATGATTTTCATTGTTGGTTATACTTTCCATTTGTGTTTGTGTTATTATGATAACTTAATCATTCTGTAATTAAAAAAAATGTATTTTCCTTTTTTATATATAAAAGATTTTGCATCACAAATGATATTAACAAAAACAAATATTGCATGTATTTGTTAATGAAATTAACGAAAACAATAATTGACAAATATTTTGGAGACTACACCATTGAAACTAACTAGCTCCAATCTGTTTCAAATATATGATAATCTATCCTTTTTGAAAGATATTTTTTCATTGATATATTAAAATTTCTATCTCCAATTGAGGAGGTTAGAGTATATTTTGGTTGAATTTTTCTCCTAAAAGTATCATATTTGTATTTTCCTAAAGACAGATCCAACCTAGACCTATAAATGGGTAAGATTTCACAAACCGTTAATCCAATATCAAAATATTTGGAAACATTTTCCCGGCTCTTATATTTTCTATTATTTGAGATTGTACAAATGAAACATTCCAAAAAGTTAAAAGTTTGAGTTCACTAATTTTATAACACATTGTTTTTTAATTAAAACTATACTTTAATAATCAATATAAAATTTTGATATTTTTCATTTTGATTAAAAGTTTTACAAATAAGAAAATATTGTACAAATAGAACATTTTTGTTTGTTTTTCCACGGTACAACTTCTCATGTGTATGGTGATGACACACTATATTCTGTTTATGAAATGGATTTGGTCCACCATTTATTTTGTCCACTATTTTTTGTTGGTCTTAGTTCATTCGTAATTAATCATCTTTAGCCTATAAAACTAGAAAGGGAATCATGATCGAAAATTTAGTATATATATATATATATATATATATATATAGATAGCAAGACTTAAATGATCTACATAGACAAAGGTGAGTACATGTTTATACAGACGAAGACAATATGACATTGGGGTATTCTCCTAAACCCCAATGGGAAATATGGTGATATCTCCAAAAGTATCAGATGGACTATTCACATGATATGCATATGTAGGTACCAAATGATATTAGAGTTCATTTATCATTTCTTGAATTTAAACATAATAAAGATGAAATGGTTTAACCTTTAGCCAAAGATATAATCTAGTTAGCTCGTATGATGCAAATCTCCCATTGTTGTACTGGAAGAAGTTAATTTATAGCAAATTTATGACACAAATATATCTAAAATTGTAAGAAGTTAATTTATAGCAAATTTATGACACAAATATATCTAAAATTGTAAAGAGTATGTTTATATACTTGTAAATATAAAATAAGGTTAACAACATCAAATAAATACTCTTCAGACATGGCTTCAGGCATATATATATATATACACCTGTAATTATGGGACAATAGTAACGCTGCATGTAACAAAAAGAATATATGAGGAGATGAGAAAAAACAAAAAGTATAAGAGTTGTAGAGTTAGTTAAGTAATTTTTAAGGCTTTAGCTAGTACAGTCAGAGATAGGGCATGGATTTTTGGCAGTGGAGAAACAACATCCTCCCTTACATGGGTGTCAGTACCACAACCTAGATCTCCACACGTGTCTCTCCATATCAATTTCAGGTAAAGTAAGTAATCAAGAGATTAGTGAAATATTCAGATAAAATAGGATCAAGTGAATAAATTACTTAAGTGTTATTAATGTAGTTATGCGCTCTCTTAATCATCAACCTATATTCCTCAACCCAATTAGGAGCCAAGTTTGCTTGGACAGATCTGTTGTATCCATAAATGGAAATTATATATCTTAAATGTGCTTCAAATGGACAAAAAAACTTAACATAAAATTGAAAATATATCTGCATTTTCATTCCATCCTCAGCCCCCAAAAAATAGTTTTTGAGAACTAAAAAAAAAAAGAAAAAAATATATTTTTCGGTTATTACTGAGTTGTGCTTCCTAATAATTTTATTTGACATAAGAATTACTAACGACGAAACCTGCGGTTCGCTCTTCCGAAACACCAAGCCAACCGATGATTTTACTGTCAGTTTTCTAAGTTGAGTATTTGAAATAACTTAAAGCATTGACGAAGCACGGCTAATTGAAAACTAGATGCAACGGTCATTGCGTCCAAGTTGCATATGAAGACCATTCATTTTATTACTATTATTGTTATTATGTAACTTATTAAGAACTGATTATGTTGGCCATTTGTGTGTGCATTTATACACATATACATATACATATTCATATATATACATATATATGTATATAATGTGTTTTCCATATTAGAAAATCATTTCGTTTATATATGGCGTGTTCTTTTGTGTGTAGTTGCGACATCATTCAGCGACTAAAAAATAAGTGTTTTTTAGTCAGCTCTTAAATCAGCGACAATTTTATGAGTGAGAAACAAAGAGAATCAAGTCACCGTACCGGTTAAAGTGAACGCCAAAAAAATCAGCGACACTAGTGACTAAAATCTGGAGAAAAAGTTCTTTCAAAACAAAAAACACAATAACATGAAAGGAGAAAGAATAGATCATCTTTCAGTCACCGGAGCTTGTCGCTAGCGATCTTCAAAAGAACATGCCTATATAAGATTTTTCATCATAAATGAAATTGATAAAAACAAATATTGCATGCATTCGTTAATGCTTTAGTTTGACTTAACATAAACATAATATTTTGTAATAAATTTTATGTTTTAAAATTTAAATCATTAATACATATGATAGAATGAATACTTATTGTATGTGTGTATATAATGAGTTCTAACTTATATGCCTCAACAAATACTTTTTCATATTAAACACAAGCATACTTTTCAAACAGTATGCAACGTACTTTCGCAGGAAACTTTCACAGACAACATTGCCACGTAATACTTAAATTTTCCATCCATAGACAAATGCAGTTTTGTCACAAATAAATGAAATGCCTTCCAAAAAGGTAAAACGTGAAAGAGTCATCCAAAAATGATAAATTTGAAAGTTTTGTTTAATGGCATTTTCCACAAAATTCCCTATTTTAATATCTAAATTGAAAATGCAAAACTTTTTAAAGAGATTTTCACTTGACTCATTTAATAATCAAAATTTTAGAAAATATATACTTAAGCAAATAAATTTAATGGAATTTTGTGGAAAATGCCACACAAAAAGATATTTTCTGATGATTCTTTCATGTTTTACCATTTTTTTATGGCATATCTTTTATTTGTGACAAAATTGCCATTTTCTATGGATGGGGAAGTTAAATCTGACGTGTCAATGTTGTATCTGAAAGTTCATTTCGAAAGGACGTTGCATTTGGTTCAAAAAAGAAAGTTTGCATTTATTGTAATAAAAGTGTTTGTTGAGGTATATAACTATCGACAATTTTTCTACGTTGACATTGCAGCGTAAAGTTGTAATTGGTCCACGTAAATAGAGTTATATTCTTCGGGGTTAAAGTGACTTTTTGTTTTGTGAATAAGATAAAAAGAAAGTATGTGTAAAGATGTATATCGTGAGACAAGCTATGTCTGACAAGATGTATCTCAGATTCTTGTGGTAAGAATCACGTGGGGAATAAGATGTTTTGAGTGTGTGGGCTAATTTGAGGTCAATCTAGTCTTTTCAAATTAAAAATGGTAGAATCTAATAGAGTGTTTCAATTGTGGCATTTCGGGTACTAAAAAGTAAAATATGACATGGAAAATAATAATCTCTAAATGTAATACCAGAAATCATGGGTAGAAGGACAAAAGCAAACACCATAAACAAAGGTAACTAAGAAGATGTTATCTTTTTGGTTGCTATTATTTGTGTGTTTTAGAGGATGTGACAACTCTTTGCCAAGATAAACTTCAATCACACACAAAAATAATGTTAAAATCACTATCAAAAGAGTTTCTCAAAGATTAGTAACTCCATTGTTTAAGAAAAACATTGTTGTCTTCTATCATAGAAGAAAAAAAAAATTTCATTTATAATTTAGCATATTTAGGACTTGATTTACCTTTGATTTTTTATTTTTTACTATGTAACTTACTAAGAATTAATTGTGTTCGTCATCTGCATGTGCATTTATACACATATACATATACATATATACATATATATATATATATATATGTATATAATATGTTTTCCATTCTAATAATTTGAAAGTAAATTTGGTCAACGAGTTTCAGTGTTGGTTATAGTTTCCATTTAGGTTTGTTCTTTTATGTTAAACTATTCATTCAATAACAAAAGAAAATTTATTTCGTTTATTTATATATAAAAAGTACAAATATTGCATGCATTCGTCAATGTTTTATTTTGACTTAAACATAGACATAATATTTTATAATAAATTTATGTTTTAAAATTTAAATCATTAATACATACCAAAGAACTTTTATAAAAAAATTCTCAGATTTTTAATCTCTAAAGGTTTGAGATAAACAGTAGCCATGAAACGAGGAATAATAAGAAGCGAGAAGTAAGAAGAATTAACTTGGAGAAAGCTAATTTTTTTGAGAAGAGTAGAAATATATGCTCTAATAACCTTTTAAAACATTGATATTTACTCATTTCGATTAAAATTTTCACTTGTATCCTTATCTGTGATACTGAAATTAAAAGTACGGTTTTTTCATCTATCAAATCCTCATATTTCTATTACAATGTAATATTTTGGACCTTACGACTAGAAAATCTAACCTTCAGAGCTTTATCAATGGATGTTATTAAAGCATTACATTCACCTAAAGACTAACCAACCATGGTAGGTTTCCTATCAGAACTTCTATCTTTCACAAAATGATGAGCTCAACCGAAAGATGTAATAAAAAAGCTTTTGAGATAGGGCCACACCTAAACAAGAACGGAGGAATCACAAAAAAAACACCAATTTCGAGCACTGAAGTCCAAACATTTACGTCGATGCCGCAATCCCTAAGGACTGGAGTCCTCATCGTCGTTGCCACGAGCAATCCCCTCTGAGAAAACCACTGGAGCCTAACCAGAAAGATCCCCCAGAAAACAGGCTTGGTGGAACAGATTATGCCACTCCAGAGACTAAACAACGAGATCACTCCACCGTAGATCAAGTCGTCAAACTCTCCGGCAACCGAATGTACTAAGATGACTAGCTAGGTGCTCGTTGACACCAAGCCACCACCGACAATGAGAGCCACACGACGAAATCAACACTTCCGGGACAGAGGCCAAACTCAACCTTGTCTCAGTTGGAGCTATATGATAAAAGTTATCGCCGTTTTCCTGAAGCAGACGCAATCTTTCCAAGACCCTAAAAACATAGATCCGCTGCTATCAGATCGACAAGATTCGGGACCAGTTTCCTAACGAATCACAAGGAACTACAAGATGATCTACATATCAACAGAAATCCCCAAGGCTTATATTTCTATAAAGACCAACCTTGTCTCTATCTCTAAACTTATCCGAGCTATATTGCTGAATTTGTGCATTCGCTTCTAGGCAGTCCCTACACCATTATTAAGATAAGTGCTACTGACCCGTGATATTATTTAAATTCAATCAATAAACTCATGACTCAAGTTAACGACCGAAGCATGTTTCATTCTGATCAATCGACACATGCATAATAATTATTTTATCCGCCGAGAACATACTTATAAGTATATGTTCTTGTCGCCATGATGTGTGGCGTGTAGTCAAATTTTTTAGAAGAAGAAACAAACCCAACCCAAGAAAGTATAAAGCAATAAGATCATGAGAGGAAAAGAAGAAGGAAATAAAGAGAAAGATACCAAAACAAAAAAAATGCCTACAGAGTATGCCGAACTCTGCCTCGCATCTATAGATCTAAAGTCGAGCTCAGACTCGCATTATTTAAGCCGAGTTCAAACTCACATTACTTAAGCAGAGTTCTAACTCATATCACTTAAGCCGAGCTAAGCCTCACATTACTTAAGCCGAGTTCCGACTCATATCAATTAAGCCAATCTCAGCATCGCATCACTTAATTCGAGCTCAGCCTAACATCACTTAAGTCGAGCTCAGCTCGTATTACTTAAACCAAGCTCAGCTTTGCATAATTTTAAGCCGAGTCAAATCTCGCACTTAACAAATTATTACAGTTTGTCTAAAATCATCACCCTATCCAGTTGTTCGTTACGCATTCCACATAATGCAGTGGTAAAATAATCCATGTCCTTTTGTAGTAAGAAAGCTAAATGTTTACACTTAAAGATAAAAAAACCGGGAACAGTCCTGCGTCGCCCCAATTTGTCCAAGACAAATAATTCGGCATATCCCACATATTCGGAGTCTGACTTGGGCATTATAGTAAAAGTATAGGTTGGTCTTAAAAAACTTGCATCGTTAACCTAAAAGCCAAGCACAACCTCACAATTGCTCCAAGTCACCCGAGACAAATAAGTCTGTATCCGCATAATCGGAGATGACTTGGACTTTTATAGGGAAAGTGTAAGTCGAGGTCGCAACTCACATCCATAAACCTAAAGCCAAGCATAATCCTCGCACCAAATCTTAAAACCAAGCCCAGACTCGTCAAAATAATGAATTTAACTATCTAAGGTAAGCCGGGAGACGTTCTACACTTAATAAATCTGAATCAAAATCCGAGCTCAGCCTTGCATCATTTAAGCCGAGTTTGATCTTGCATCAATTCTTAAAAGCAAGCTTAGTCTCTCATTAAGTGACAAAGCCGAGCTCACCCTCGCATCAAGTCTCTAAGCCGACCTCAATCTTGCACGTCAAGTATAAGCTGAGTTCAGTCTCGCATCATCAAGTCTTTAAGCCGAGCTCATCCTTGTATCAATTCTTTAAGTCGAGCTCAACCTCGCATCATGTCTCTAAGCCAAGCTAGCCTTGCATCATCAATAAGCTGAGCTCAGCCTCGCATCATAAGGATTAAAAAAATTATTCATCTCTTATGATGCGAGGCTGAACTACTCGAGTAAACACTCGTTCGAACAAACTAAGGAGGGACTTACTGTTGTTACTGGGTTTAGCACTCTCAACATAAGCCAAGCCAATAAGGAATCAAATCGTTTTGAGGCCCAATTAGCTCGACACATGAAGATCGGTGCCGAATTACCTACCAAAAAGAAGACTCTGCAAAAAGGAAAACTTATCTAAAATAAAAGTCTTATTCGAGAAAGGAAAAGTTCAAAGAGAAAGGAAATCTAAAGACAAAAAGAAAAAGGAAAACAACTCCTAAAAAGAAAAGGAAAAGGCCAATATTAAACCTCCTCAAATCACTATACAAGAAGAGGCATCCCGTTCACATATTCATCATCCAGAACACAGAGACATAGAAAGAAAACCTCCAAAAACACTAATTCGCCTAAACCAATCTTTTATAATATAAACTATGAATGAGTTTATCCCTTTTCAAGGGTATGTAGGCAGCATTTCTCAAAGTGCAACTATAACATATAAAATCCTTCTCTTTTTGAGTTAATTTGTCAATTCGACAACTAGATATTTCTTGTAATCGTTGAGTTGAAGTTTCAATAATAACAAAAGTCTATGAATCCTTTTCTATAAATATTGCTTGAAAACCAGATTCAACAATGACCACTTGGCGAGAAGAGAGAGTTGATAAAGTTGAGAGAGAGAATAAGGGGAGCGGGTGGGGTCACGCGCTTGTTTTTTTCACTCAAAGATGCCCCCAAATTTCTTTAAAAATTGGAAACCATCATAGCCTCTACCTTGTTATTGAAGCTTGCTCTGTTTTTTCACTTTGTTTCATGTTTGATTTGTTATGTTTCCTGAACTTTTTTTCTTTTGCCTTCGTTAATGAAACTTTTCTTTGACAAAAAAAGAGTGAATTGAATTGCAACTTCTTCGATCTAACGTGTACTAGTAAAATGCACCCACAGTTCATGTTCCTTGAGGTCGATGAAGCCTTGTCTCGCTGACGGTGATAAACCTCCGTCACACGCTCCTTTGTCTCCGCTTTTGCCCTGTTTCTCTCCGTTATTAAGTTATGTCTTCCAATCTTTAACCACGGTGAGGAGTACGATCCGTTGATGATAGTCTCTGATGATGGTGGCTTGGCTCGGCATTAACTGATGATCTCCTCCGTCAAGACCATTAACGCGTCTTTACTCTCCCTTGAGTCATTTCCTTTCTCGGTTTCAAACCGAAGTTCATTTCCTCCGCACCACGTATTTCCTCTACACCACGTAATTTCTCCAACCATCAGATCCGACCACCGCACCCCACCTCCTCAGGATCTTAGGCGACCCTTCACACTTTCAGCCGCAGCTGCTCTTCGGACCACTTGTGTACAAGAGATTGGCTCGGCAGAAAGTCGAAGGTTCGTCTAATATTTTGCTGGTCTCGCCACTGGTGGCCCCATCCATCAAATGCCAACTCGATTGTATCAGTCCATGGAAAGTTTCAAATGACCTTCTACGCATTTTCCTTCTCGGTCGGCGTGGCCAAAGATCATATCTCACCATTTTGGAGCTCAAGTCCAGCGATCCGATCGCTCACCATCGTGGCCTTTGGGATTGAGGATTCTCCCATCTCTGTCAGCAGCCGTTAAGTCTCACAAGGCTAATGGTCGAGTTTGGGAACCTGTTTGTTCCTTCTCTCGGTCTCCGCAACCAAAGAATCCTTCGTTGCTATCAACTAGCGGCGGAGTGAAGTATCTGTATGGACCAAATCAGGTCAAAATTGGAGGATGTGCTCAAAGTGGGCCTGGACCATTATCTTGGTACTTTGGTGCTTGGCTGGCCCAATTTCTCTCATGGGCCTAGAACCCAAATGTTTATGTAAAGCCTTTTCTCTGGTCAACCCTAAAGTGCTAAATCAAAATTTGACGGGTCTGTTTTCCACCGCCAGCTTTTGTTGCATCCATCATCTCCGACTCTCTCCACCCTCGAATACATTGCTTCCACCGTCAAGTTTTATCAAACTTGTGTCTCCAGGTTTCACTTATTCCTATGTCTATTTGTCACCAACTTCTTCGGGTTTGGAGAGATTACTATTACCATCTTCCTCTGGTATCGAAAATCTTGTATCGTTATTATGTTAATGTAAAATGGATAGCTATTTATATCTAAATCGAATTTTGCATAAAAAAGATCTTCCCATAAGAAGAACTTTTTTTGAAACCTTTTGTCCTCGTCTTCCAATTTTCAAGCCGAGCAAGCTCTCGGGCCCTATGATCATTTCAATAGTTTGGATAAAACTTTTAGCGTCGATAAATGTTAAGACTTTGGAAGCTTCTTCTAATTCCTCCTCTATGGAGAGTATTATACTATTAGTTTTCTTCCTTTGGAATCGATTACTTTCACAAAGTATATCCCATGGGAAGAAATTATTCTCTTCAAAACCCTTCATTATAAAGAAAAACACAGTATCTTCTGTTCTTATAGAGAATGATTCTAGTTGCATCGCATTAACGGCATCAAAAACTCAAAGTTTTGTTCCCTCTCTGTTGGCAACCAAGCCCCTGTCCACCTCGGGGTTTGCGAGAGTTTTCTCTTTCCTTACTTGCCACCACCCTTTTCAGGGATCGAGTGCCTAGGCACTTCAGACGCAAGTTTGGATTCTCAAATTGCAATGGATACTTTCATATTTCGTGAAGTATTGTATTTTGGGAAGCTGATCATCACACATCAGTTAGTCTTACACTATTTCGAGTGGCATATCCCCTTGGCGTGTTCTGCATTTTCAAAAGTTTTTAGTTTTCGTCTTTTAGAGTATCGTCTCATACATATGTCTTGTATTTGCTTCTTATCGTTTCTTATGTTTGTCTAAATAATGTGTATCATTAGGATTGCATTAATTTGTGTATTTATATTCCCATGTAAGTAACTCATCGGTTCTCTTACTTTTTCTAGAAGATAGTTTTTATACCGATAATTTAATATGGACTTTGACGGAAAAAATCACAATTCAAAGAATTTTTTATCATCTCCAGTCACATTTTTTGCAGTGAAATCAGATGATCAATTGCTGAATTGACCTTATTTCCAAAATCCAATTTCGAAATGACCTCCATCTATTTTCTATTTTCATTTTGATTTACTTTAAATGTTTAAATGAGTAAAAAGACAATTAAATTTTGCAAGTTCAACTTATTTACGAAAAAAACCATGGATCTGACCTCTTGATGTCGAAAACCCGTCCAATTGAGTGGACCTAAATATGAAGCCCATAATTTAACTTATATCTAGATTTGGGTCCGACTTCTCCACCCAATTTAAACACTCAAAAGAATTAAAAACAGATCCGCAGCTCAACAAATTCATGGAGAAATCTCTGATTGCTTCTAAATCTGGTGACGGAGTTTGGAGACATTGTCGGACAACAGACGGAAGATGCTCCTCCTTGAAGATCGGAGCACGAGGAAGATCAAGGAGATGAATCAGATCCCTTGATTTGATTTGATCGATGTTTTCAAAGCAAAATTGCATAACGGAAATAAGAAGAAGCTGATGGAGAAGAAAGGGAAGCGGGGAATACCGATTTGATTGCAGAGATGGTGAGCCCATCCGAAGAAGAAATCAGAGATGAGAGCGACTGGTGGATTTGGATGAGATCGGAACCAGTGGATGATTAGATATCAAAGCTGACGAAGAGAAGCCATATTTGGGATATTTCCTGAATTTCCGACGTCTTTAACGTTTTTTGACGCCGAGAGAGAGTGAAGGATGCTGAGGGAAAGGGAAAACGATGGAGGTGACGGAGGAAGGATGGGCGGAGAGAAGAGGAGAGAGGTAAGTTAGGTTTCCGGGAGTGACGATGACTGAGACGTTGACTCCACGGAGACAGAGTTGGTGAGTTAAGTCAAGAAGAGGAAGTAAGTGGCCTTGTGCTGGGAATGGAAACACCACTATTTGCGGTGGTTTCGAACTCTCCGATTTACTTGCCGGTAGTAATACTTTCGTCATTATTATTTTTTGACGATTTTTTGATATTTTGATTATTTGATATAACAAAAATAAATTGAAAACTAAAGGTAAGTTCATATATAAAGTTGAATCCCATTCATATGAATTTTCAAGACTTGAACCAATAAAACTAGTGGGGTTCTAATGATTTTTTAATCCTCGACCTACTTTTGAATATCAAAAGTTACTTCCTTCAAATTTGTTCTCTATTGGTGTACAAAATGTTGTTTTTCGCTTTGGAATTATTTGTTTATTAATAATAAAACTAAAATCAAATCAAAACCAGATATCATTGGTTCAGTTTGATATAATTTTTGGTTTAGATGTTTATAATTTGGTTTTATATTCTGTCATTTTCCCTCTAGAAACAGCATTAAAGATTCTTAAAAAAGGAACAAAATCTATTGACCTGACCCGATTACAGATTTTTTCCAGACCCCAAAATAAATAAATAAAATAGAATAATTGCAACGATTAGTGAGAGAAAGAATATTATTACTTAATGATTTGGTATTTTTCTTAGAAGTCAGTCAAGTGATCATATGATCTTCTCTTTCTCGTTCCTCCACAGCTACATCTAATCTCCTCCACCTACTTTGGCGTTGCTCTTCCACTTGTTTCGATTTGGCTTGTTTCTCTTCGTATTGTTGCTGGCATTCTTCAAAAAGCTCAGGGTCCATCTCCATGAACATTCTCTTTATATTCGCGCTTAGACCATTGACCACTTGGTTCCAGTGAGTCTCTATGTTTTTCTCAAGTGAAGTGAATATGACGGGAAGGATCACACTTCGGTTCTGAGCGATTAGACCAACGATGTGCTCATTATTCTACAAGAACAAAGGTCATTATGCGATGCATGGTTATACATGTATGTGAGCACTAGAGATTGAAGCAATCAAAATTCCAAGTAATCAAGCAAAATTCCTTTAAAAGTTTTGAGCTAGAGCGAGGGTGAGCTATTTGCGAAATGAATATTCAGTGACATATGAACAAAGCAAAAGTAATGGTCTCAATAAATTTTCTTGCAGAGCTGAATCAGGACGAGTGAAGCTATAGAGTAATTCATTTAGCAGATTGTATAGCAACTACATAAGATAACCCCATCAACAGAGATGGGTTATGATCATATTCATTTTGCTTAAGAAACATGGGATAAAAGGAGAAACATGTAACTAGGTTCACCTAGGTTTAAGTAGGTTCACCTAGGTTTAATTAGGTTTAACTAGGTTCACCTAGATTTTTGAATATGACAGCAGGTTAGATTTTTGAATATGAATTTAATTGAAAACAATCTTTTGAGATTTTTTGGTAATTGCATTATAGATTTTTATGTAAGTGTTTTGAGACGGGCGGATCAAGTTTGAAAAATTATTTTGGATGTTGAAAAACTCGTCACTTTTTTCTTTCTATCTTTTTCTTATGCGGGGGAGGGAACACAAGTTGAGCTGCTATTTCTTCAGGGATAATCCAATCAGACTTATGAGGCACAGTATAAATTGTATTATAGTATGCCAAAGACCACATCTCAACAAAATAATATTTTGAAGCCAACAGATGCACCGGTGCATCAATTCCTGTTTGTCTCTCATACAGACTGTTAGCGACAATAACATGCACACATGGGTATCTATCTATATCAAAGTATCTGCATGAGCAAGTGTCATTCTTTAATTTAACCAAATAGATTTTACCATCACGTCCAAGCACGTTATACTCAAACCGATTATGATCATCTACTTCTAGTCGTGTCACCATGCCCGGATTAACCCTCTCGAGCATGTGTAAGTACGATGGCAACATAAAAAAAACTTTCTTCCGGACTACCACGCATTCACTAGCCGCCTTTTGTTTCCCTCTCCAAGCTGTGGCATATGAGACTGCAACCCCAACTCTTCCTTGAACAAGACCCATGATATTTTTTGGAGTTGGCGCTCAAACACTCCGGGGTAATCATCACGCAAAATTGATGCAACTAACCTTGGTGAAACTCTTCTTTTTTGTTTGCTTGTACTAGACCTTGCACATGAGCATATATGGACTTTATTGTAAGTTCTAACTGAGAAGTAAGACAAAGTCTTTGACTTTACAACTCGTACTGACCATTTACAATTTTTTCACAACATTTTAAGACGTACAATGTAGTTGTTGACTTCACTATAGTAGCCTCAAAACAATTCCGTTGCATTGTGTTCTCGACTCAGTCTTGTAAATATTTTTTACTTCCAAATTCTTGACCTATCGTCAACCCAATCCCATCTTCCCATTCAATTTTTTTAACAATATCTTCCGGTTGTATATCTTCTATAAGGTTAAGATCATCATATGCTACCCCTCGCATTTACACCATCTTCAATGTCGACATCATCGTCAATCCCCTCATTCAGACCATCCAAAATGCAAGGAACAATGTCAAATTTCGCACGCCTTTCTACCGGTCCACATTTTTTCCTACCATTATTTGCAAGCTCTTCACGTGATGTATAATCATTACTTTCACAATACATTCTTCATATTTTCCCCACACTCTGGTTTTCTTCAACACTGTCAATGACCTCCACATGCAACACGCATCTACACTGATCTTTGTTAACACTCAGAAGATATCCTAACACATCATCATCATCTACGATATATGATGGCCGCTGAGGACCTGCTACCGACGGACTATAACTTAACCTTAGTTTCATTGTTGAATTATCTACCATAATCTTCTCGTAGATTCTATCCATAAGTTACCTCTTCCATAGATCTCTTTATAACTAAAGTATACAATTGAGCTTCTTTTCAATTCTATTGTATCTCATCTACATCATCCACATAACATCCTCCATAATCAAAATAAACAACCGTGCTTCCCATTTCACAGTCACTTTCGTCTGCAAAAAAAACATGAGGCCCAGTTATACGTACTTATACCTACTTATATTTTACTATTATACCTACTTATACCCAGTTATACCTAATTATACCTTCTTATACCCAATTGTACCTCTGTACTTCCTAACTTTTTTTTTCCGATTTTATTTTTATTTTACTATTATAATCCTTGCATTTTAACTATAAACCATATTGGCGAAAAAAAAATTAAAAACTATAAACCATATTAGCCTTCACACTCAAGTTAACTATCTACATATACTCTTCGTTTATCCAAATCTTGAGTCAAAAACCTCAACTCACGATTTCACTTCTATTTAACTATTATAATCTTTACAATTTTGACGATAAACTCCGGTATAATACACATTCAAGTTTACTATATACATATGCTCTTTGTTTATCAAAATCTTTAGTTAAAATCCTCAACCCACTTCTAAGACGGACTCAATCCCAAATAATAAAAGCCAAGATTAATACCTCATAAAAAAAGAAGATGGAACTGAGGAAAGTCCAGATCCGTGCAAGAAGAAGAAAAAAATCGCAGGTAGAAACGTCACAAAAATGGAGAATATTTGAAAGAAGAAACATAGAAAAAAAGAATAAAAAAAGCTCAACTACCAGCTCATAGGTATAATCAGAAAAATAAAGGAATGTGGGTCCCAATATTAAAACGTCCAACCACCTAGTATAACTCTCTCTTTACTCTTTTTTAATAATATTTTTAAATAAATACCTTATGTTGGTTTATTAATATTTTAATGAAGATGTTTGAGTTTATTATTATTTTATTTGAGGGTATATTGGGTTTAGAAAAAATAAAAGGTCATATAGAATAAGTGAGGTCATAATCTTGATAGACGTGAGAGAACCACGATGAACTAAGCAAGATGGAATTTTCAGAAATAGACATTATTAGAAAATAGTTTCTAGAACATTCAATCGATCATTCATAAATAATGATTCATTCTATCAAAAATAAGTCTAGGCTCTGATACCATAATCTTGATAGACGTGAGAGAACCACGATGAACTAAGCAAGAACCCGACAATAGACCGTATTCACTAAGTCGGATCTCACATTAACCATATTGACAAATCGCGGGGTTTTATGGGCTCCAGGTACAGCGAGCATCGTAGGCGCTACTCTCAGCCATGGCTCAAGCTGTTTTTTTAGGATCCATACCCACATCACCCCACGACAGACATGTTGGTTACCGTAAGATCAAACCGTCGTGTTGATCTACCAGAAAATTCTTACAAAGACCACCGGAGTCTCGTCCAAAAATTAAGGCATAGAAGCAGATCGTCAACTTATGAATAAAAAAAAAGAAACAAAGCTTATGAAGATCTATTGAAGTTCATAAAACTTAGAGAGAATTTAGAACATGTTTAGAGAATAAGTGAGGTCATTTGAAAACATCTTTTCTCATTTAAGGTTATGCTAACACTGTATCCAAAATCAGATCGGAGGTAAATAATAATGTGGCTTTACATTAAACGACGATGGATCTAAGTAGAACCAGACGAATTGTAACGGCGATTTTCATGATCCAAGTTGTTTCTGGTAATTTCTTTTTTGAATAATATGTGAAATTATATTCAAAGAAAACCCGTTTTACAACAATATGCAACCGTTTTAAGAAAAATAAATTTGAATCAAGCTCTTATAGATTATCGACAAGTGATGACCTCATTAAAACCCAAGGAATGAAAAACCCAATTTGGAAAAAAACATTCCTCGGGAAAAAGAGTACACATTCTTGTCGATGGAGCTGAAGAGTAGAAAACAGAAAATAAAAAATAAGTTGATGATTCCTCAGATCCTTGTTGCGAACCAGACTTGTATCCCATCTTGCATTTTTCCTTGGGACTGAATGACTGATATCCTGTTCCGAACTATCTTCCCTACTTCTCCAATCAGATTCTCTATGCGAAGAGGCGTGCTTCCGTGTCTTTTTTTTGTTGCGTTCTGTGTCCATATTGTGTATATTAAGGCGTGGAATGTGTACCTTGCTATAAAATCCTCTGTCGTCTTGTTTTCCTTTGCGTGAAACATCCTTAACAGCTCAGCGAACTGGGTTGTAAAGTCTTGTCGGAGCAAGCCATATGCTCGCTTGTACCAAATCTGTGAAGCAAAGTGGCAAGAGAAAAATAGGTGGTCCCTTGTCTCTATTGATTCTGAGCAAAAGACACATTTTGCCAATATGTTGGGAGACCAAGCAAGCATTCTGTCCCCAGTTGTCAACCTGTTTCGAGCAGCTAACCACACAATAAAAGAAAACATGGGCGTAGCATGAGAATACCATACCGCTTGGTACCATGAGTTACGGCTGTCTACATGTTGTAGTTGGTTCCATGTTTCTTTAGATGAGAATTGTTCTTTGAATCTGTTCTCTTTATGCCGCCAAAGACCTTTATCCTCATCTGAGTATCCCCACTCTCTTATCTTGTTGATTTCAACTTCTATTTGCGCAAGAACTGGTGGTCTTCTTCGCCGAGGCCTATGACCCACTAGCACATCCATCAGCGTGTCTCCAGCCTTTATTCCCATGTCAATAAATCCCCTTTCCCCTACCACGTCAATCAGCCTCCCCAGAGGGCACCAATCATCATACCAAAAAGATTTTCGAGAACCATTATGTACCTCGACCTTGTGAAACGGTTTTGCTGAGTTTCGGTACTTTAATATCTTCCGCCACATCCATGAACCACCCGTCTTAGTAGATTTGGCCGACCAAAAGGAACCTTTGCGTATTAAATTTTTCTTTACCCAGTTCACCCAAAGCGATTTTTTAGCCGAGACTAGCCTCCATATTAATTCATAGCAACTCACCTTGTTCGCTTCAGCCAAAGATTTTAGACCTAGACCTCCTTCAACCATTGGTCTACATACTTCCTCCCATGAAACCTTCAATTTCTTTGAGTTTAGTGTCGGCCCTGACCACAAGAAAGCGGAGCTGATTCTGTCTATCTCCCTTATACAAGCTCTTGGTAGCCTAAAAGCTGAAATCCAAAAATTCGTTAAACTTGTTATTACCGAGGAGAGAAGTTGCAGCCTACCCGCAAAGGAGAGAAAACGGTGTTTCCATGAGCTAATGCGGGTTCGGATTTTCTCTATTAGGGGCTGATAATCTGTAGCTAACATTCTCTTTGTTAGGAGAGGAAGTCCCAGGTATTTTACCGGTAATGATCCAATCTCAAACGGAAACTCATTCAGCGATTCCCGAGTTCCCGGAGAGATAGCCGTGATAAACAATGTTGTTTTCTCCAGACTGATGTCAAGATCCGAGTACCGAGCAAACCTTTTAAATACCTCAAGTATCCCCTTTATTGATCGGATTTTTCCATCTGTAAACACCATAATATCATCTGCGAAACAAAGATGAGTTATGTTCAAGCTCCTGCAGCTTGGATGGTAACCAAACTCACCATTCCTAGCAGCTTTGTCAAGCATTAAAGAGAGGAAAATCATGCAAATTACAAAGAGATAAGGTGATAGAGAACATCCCTGGCGCAAACCTCTCCAGCTTCGAAAATACCCGGCCATCTCCCCATTAATCTGGACTGAGAAGGACGGAGTGGTAACACATAGCTCAACCCATCTTATGAAGGTTTCCGGCAGCCTCATTTCGCGTAAGATCTGAATGAGAAACTTCCGATTCACGGAGTCAAAAGCCTTCTTGATATCAATCTTCATGACACATCGTGGTGACATGTCCGGCTTGTGGTAGTCTTTTACCAATTCAGATGCAAGTAGGAGGTTTTCCATTAGGTATTCATCCTTTATGAAGGCTGTTTGATTTTGGGAGATGAAGTCTGGAAGCATGCGTTGGAGACGATTTGCTATGATTTTTGAGATCACCTTATACATCACGTTACAACAAGATACTGGCCTGAAGTCGCTCATCCCAAGGGTTCCCGTTCTTTTGGGGATTAGAGCCAGAATCGTAGAGTTCAGACCTGTCTGTAAAAACCCAAAGACAAAGAAAGACTTTACCGCTATGGAGAAATCATTCCCGATGATGGACCACATTTCTCTGTAAAACTCCACCGTGTATCCGTCAGGTCCCGGGGATTTGTTTTGTGGCATGGAGAAGAGAACCTGCTTTATTTCCATTGTCGTCACCTCTGCAACTAACTCATTTCTCATGTCCGCAGGACATTGGTGATTCCATATCCGGGGCAGCTCACTCAAGTTGTTCTCAAAATCAGGCGGGGTTGGGTCCTTGAAAAACTCAGAGTAGTATCTAACCGCTTCAGCCTTCACATCTTCTCTAGTTGTGAAAATTTCATTTGTCACAGATCTTACTTCAAAAATTGAGTTTCTTATCTCTCGTTCCTTGATTGCATTGTAGAAAAATCTGTTATTTTGATCTCCCACCTTAACCCAATGGAGCTTTGCTTTTTGCCTTAGGTAATTTTCCTCTATCTCCGACACTCTTTCCCAGACCTTATGAGCTTTTGCTTCGTCTCTCATACATTGCTCGGATGGATTAGTTAAAGTTATCATCTGCTTCTCACATAACAGAGCATAGGCTGCATCTTTTCTCCTAGTTAGATTGTGTGTCCGCTGTTTGTTGTAGCTTCTAATGAGCGGTTTGAGAAGCTTCAGTTTTTTTGTAAACCGGTAGAGCGCAGAAGTTGAAGGGAAAAGGCCAACTGTGCTTGACCAATAGTCCTCCACAAGACCCTTGAACCCTGACATAGTTATTACTGCATTTACCATCTTAAAAGGAGCTTTCGGTTTATGTGGGGTTCCTTGGAGAGTGATTAATCCATCCCCGGCCCTCAAATCTGCAGTAGGATCTTGAAACCTTATGCATCTAACAACTATTAACTAGAGCGCGGTCTAGTTTTTTACATATCAGCCCCTCCTCACGCTTGTTACACCAAGTATACGCAGGTCCATGAAAGGACATATCCACAAGGCCTGACTGTCTTACTGCATCCCGGAAATCCAACATACCCAGGTAGTGTGATTGCGGTATGGTGACTGCTGAGTGCTCTGAAATATCCAGAATTTCATTGAAGTCTTCGGCACATACCCAAGGTAAGTCGCTGGTTTGAAATGTATCGCAATGTGCCTTTAGATCACTCCATAGGTCGCGCCTCTCCTCCATTGAATTTGCCGCATAGACAAAGGTGCATAAAAACTCCTCCATTTGACCTTGAAGCTTAACACGACAGGATATTAACTGACTGGTTTTTGTAGACTACCGTCAATGAGACCGACTTACTCCACACAATCCAGATTCTCCCAAGGGGATTTAGCTCGTAGTTCGACTCCATGGACCAGTCCCGGAATGCAGTCTTTACAATCACATCCGCCTTATCTTTCACTACTCTTGTTTCTAATAAGGCTCTGAATAGCAAAGCATTTTTATTTATCAGCTCCTTGATGACTGAATGTTTTATTGACTTGTTGAATCCACGTATGTTCCAGAAAAAACACGACATTATTGTTTTTTCCTTTGATTCCTTCTGCCTATTGTACTCGGGTTTTTTTCTCTGGCTTGTTGAGATAGAGTCTGGCTCTGCTTCTGCATCTTCGCTGTTCTTGGTATGGAGATACGCTGCGTCACGAGTTTAGGGGAAACCTGCTGTTTCAGGCTCTCTTCCCTCACAGTATCCCCAACCTCGACTATAGTTCTCCCAAGACTACCTCCTTCCTCCAGATTATGTTGGTTCTTTGATCCATCCAGCCTAGCTTCGGGCTCAGTTAGCCCCAAGTTTTCCCCCTCCTCAGGCCTTGGAACTTCTCCCCCAACTGAGAGGTCTGAGTCATTGATTATTAATGGCTCTTCCTTCTCCATATTTCCTGGACAAAGACCGTGACCTGCACTCTTCTCCATATTTCCTCCCTCCTCTGCAGTCTGAGCTAAGATAGCAGGTTTTTCCTTAATATCAGCCAGAACTCCCTGAGTAGCTATCAACTCCTCTGCCCTTGAGTGAACCAGATTTAGCTCCTCATTCGACCCCCTGTTCTTCGATCGTGTTGGCCAGATTTTCCCTGGAACTTGAGCCGCAGTTGCAGAAGCCTCTCCCACTTCCGAGTTCTGTTTTGCAGACTGAGTATGCTGCACTTTTAAGCCTTTACACCATTCTTCCTCCGCTCCTAGAGACTTCAGGACTTCAAACCTCGAAGGTGTGGCTATCGTTACCTCACCGTAAACCAAGCTTTTCCTATCTGACCTCTTTCTCTGATTTGTTGCGACAGAGCTCCAGTCCTGTTCTGGGTTGACACTCTCCACATCATTTTCTCCTCCCTGTGATTTCCCAGCAGCTAACAAAACCATCAGAGCTGAAGCAGGTTCCTGTTCCGTTACTTGTTGCTTTGTTTCTACATTTTCCAGCAGAACTTCTTCTTTGTCCGATACTTTCAGTGATTGTGATTGAAATTTCTCAAGACATCCTACTTCCATATGTCCCCATTTCCTACAACTTCCACATCTCATCGGGAGCCAAGGATAAGAGTACTTCACCTCAAAATCCTCCCCTCTTACGTTAAAACCGTAGCTTGTTGGAAGGTCTGTTTTAATATTGACATCAATGAAGACTTTTGCTTCATCAAAACTTGTTACCAGCTCCGTTTCCTGATGCATTCGAAGTGGAATACCCACCGGGCTTGCAACGAAACTCAGCCCTTTCCATGAGAAAAGAGCTGGCGGTACATTCTGCAGAGTTACCCACATGGGCATTGATGTTAGTGCAGGCTGGGCCTCTTCTTTAATCGGTGTCCACTTTGAAGCAATCATGGGAATATCGCAGATGTTCCACATGGCTTTTCTCAGCACTCTGGTTCGAGCATTTCGATCACGGATTCAGAATTTTATGGATGTGTCATTCACCACATAGGCATCAATCTTAATGGCTTTATCTCCCAAGTTCTAGATTTTATTGACTACCACATGAACCTTTGCAATGTGCGGAGCCGACGAAGCAAAGTTCCCTATCAAAAATTCTTCCCAGAGAGGTTTGTCGTCAAAAATTTCATCTGGCACCTGCACCACCTGCCGACCCTCTGTGTCCGAGACTGAGTATTCAAATCGTGTAAGTGATGGCCGTCGAACAACGTTTGCCCAAGAATTCTGTGATGGCTTCGGTGGCAAACTTTGTTCGTCAACCAAAGGTTTTTCCGTAGGTTTTTTCACTACAGAAGTCGTGATCCCCTCAGATTCACTTGCAACGACAGCAGCAACTAATCCCTCCTGAGACGCAGGAACTGCACCTTCGATTCCCCCCTCAGCCGATCTCGATGGTCCAGTGGACAGTGTTTTCTCACCCTGCCTTACGTCCACCCCCCCTGGACTACCCGGTGCAACTTGATCACTCTCGCCCCCTGCTTCAACTCTGACCCGAAACCCCTCAGACCCCACTGCAATCACCCTCTGCTCCTTCCTCAGCCTTTCGCTCTGATCCCCTGTTTCAGTACTGCTCTGAAACCCCTCTGTCTCGTCGGCGCTCATATTCTGATCAATCAAGCTAGCTCTGTTCTCCTTTATCCCACCTGAACCTTGACGACTCGGCAGAGCCTCTGGAGTGCTCGGCGGTGGAGCCACCATGCGTGGCGGCGCAGTCCTGAAGGTTAACCTTGAATCTCCTATATACATTCTCTGGTAATTTCATCTTCAGTGTAACACATAAATTCGCCGGAAAAGAGAAAAAAATATCTTAGCTCAAATATCACGATAGCTTCCATCACGCTCGTATGCTTGCAAACGTTGATCTTCCTCTCGGTGGTGATAGCCACGCTGACTCCATCAGGTTCTTCTTCTAGATCCCAATTTGCTATTTTCTGTTGCTTAAGTTTGAATTTTTAAATTCAGAAGCTTTGATAATTAGTTGACATTAATACAATGATTACTTGATTTGTTTTTCAGATTATACTTTACAAAAATCAAACTTGGGTCACCACCAAGAGAATATTTTGTTCAAGTTGATACAAGAAGTGATATACTTTGGGTTAATTGTGCACTATGTCCCAAATGTCTTGTGAAAACTGATCTTGGTGTATGTTTTCTTTATAACATAAAACTTTATTTCAATTTTTGTTACATTTTCAGAATCTTTAGTTGTATGTTTGTTTGTTGTGTAGATTCCTTTATCATTATATGATTCGAAAGCTTCATCGACATCGATGAAAGTTGATTGTAAAGAGGATTTTTGTTCTTTCATTATGCAATCGGATACTTGTGTTGCGAAGAAGCCGTGTAGTTATCATGTTGTGTATGGAGATGGAAGTACAAGTGATGGAGATTTTGTTAGGGATAACATTACATTGTATAAATGTCAACTAATTACGAACTAGCTTCCGAGGGGAATGTGAAGAGAATATTTTCACATTGTTTGGATAATGTGAAGAGAGGTGGAATTTTTGCTGTTGGGAAATAGTATCTCCAATTGTTAAAACAACTCCTTTGTTTCCTAATCAGTACGTGAAACCATCTTAAGTCATTCATCGCGCTTAATAAAGACCTTTTTGGTCTCCGCCTTCTCTTTTTGTTGTTTATAATGTGTGAATGTAGAAATCTCTTGTGCATCTATGGCCTTGGGTACCTGTACCTGCGTTTTTTACGATTTTTGGATATTGTTTCTTGTAATTTTGGGGTACACTACAATGTGATATTGAAAGGAATAGATGTGGATGGTGAACCTCTTGACCTTCCACCAAGCTTAGCTAGTTTTAGTGGGAATGGAGGAACCATAATTGACAGTGGTACAACTTTAGCTTACTTACCGCAGACTCTGTACACCTCACTACTTGAAAAGGTGAAAACTCTTTTCACTCTTTGTTTTCTAGTTTATAATCACAACCCTGACATCTTGTTTTGTACATAGATTACTGCTCGACAACCGGTGAAACTGCACATGGTACAGGAATGTTTTGCGTGCTTCACTTTCACTTCAAAGTAAGATGACTTTCCTGGCCTACACATCTCAATCATTCTTCATTTTTGGATACCAAAGTAAAGATTCATCACATATAGCGCAAATTGCGTATGCACCTTTTTGGTTTTTAGTGCAAGGTCACTGTTTTTCATGCAAAGGTCTTGTAGAAATAACAAGATTTATAAGATGTTATGAAATAAAAGTGCCAAGGATCTTGATTGTTACATGCCGCGAGTTTTATTGTTTTATTCAGTAATGTTGTGGTAAAATATTCTTTCTTATACCTGCAGCACATATAAAGCATTTCCGGTAGTCAATCTTCATTTTGAAGACTCACTCAAATTGATTGTTTATCCGCATTACTATCTTTTCTCGCTTCGTGTAAGTTAATAGGCAGCTTTCCACGTTGATGTGTTTATATCAGCCGAATATTTACGTTCTAACTGAGTTTGATCAATAGATCCAATTGAAGTGATGAATGGTCTCATCCAAATGTCTTATTTTTCCATCTCGAACAGGAAGATATGTATCGCTTTGGTTGGCAATCTGGTGGAATGACGACTCAGGACGGATTCGATGAATCCTTTTGGGAGGTAAATTTCAAATCATATCATTAAGTAACTCTTGCATTGGATATTACTGATCATAAAATCATCTGCAATTGAAGTTTCATATAGACTTACAACTGCTTTTAGTCTGAGATCATTTTTGGCATATGTTAGCCACAAAAGAAAGGTTAACTTAATATATCATTTGTGCATATACCATACCAAATACTTAATATATCTGACTTCAACTTTGGTTTAGATTTGGTGCTTTCGAACAAGTTAGTAGTATACGATCTGGAGAATGAATTCATTGGATGGGCAGACCACAACTGTAAGTATCTAGACACAAGAACTAGTTTTTACGATGGATCAAAGAAGAAATTAAACACACCAAATGGTTTTTCTTTGTAGCTTCGTCAGGCATCAAAGTGAAAGATGGATCGGGAGTGGCTTACTCACTCGAAGCTGACAATCTCATAGCGGCAGCATTTTCAGTGATGAACGGATCACTTCTAACGTTATTGTCGATACTAATTTCGGTTTTCTATTGTTTGACATCATAGTTTTGCTAAGAAAGAATCGCTTGATTTGATTATTTGATTCATTTGATCCTTTTGTGAATGTGAATTTGGCATTTCTAAGTCATGTCATTTACATAGACAAAATTATTCATTCTTTGTTGTATAAACTCTCTAAGATAAATATATACAATATACCGTTTTGATCAACTCTTCAATGTAACATTATTATTTACTATTGACATATAATGATTTTTTTCACAAACCAATCATATTAGGCACTGTAGAAACTAAACGAAGAATGAAACAATGCATATGATTTCAGACTATTCTCCAATATCTAATCTTTACTGTGTTAAATTATTAACATCGACGTTTCCACTTTCCATAACACTAATTATAATTTATAAATACTAATCAGTTTATTCAAAATTCAAAACATATTGATTTCATACAAATGAAATGATTCAAAAGGCTTATTTTGTCTCTTGTACCAAACTAAAAATTGCTCAACTAAACTCAAATGTAGTTTCAGATATATACAAACAAAAGAAAAGGAGAGATTGTAGCAAAGGTATTAAGCAGAGTAGATATATATATACAAACAGCCACACTCACAACCGAAACAGTAACTGTTGAAAGAAACATGGAGCATAAGAGACATTACGAGTCAACAAAAAACTGAGAGAGAGAGAGAAACTCTAATCTCATCTTCACCTCATGCCTCTGTTTTATCTTCCTACTCTTTCGTTGGCTTATATACTGGGAGATTCACGACTGTGTCGATTCTGGCGACTCCATTGGGCTCATCAGGCGATTCGGTTCCTGATTCTGGAGTTGATGTTGATGCGTTGTCTGGTTCCGGTTCAGTAACACCATTGTTGTCCTCTGAGAAAGAAGCAGTTGACAATTTGTTTGGTTCTGAATCAAGGAAGAGGCAAACTACAGCACAGTCATCGACTTTTGAAGTCGGGAACTTCCATCTCCAATTCCGCACTGCAGCCTCAACTAAAGCTCGACCTGCTGAGGAACGTGTTGGCGCTTTTGCTACAATCTCTACAACCTCTTCATTCGTCAATGCATCCCAAATCTAGTAGAGTTTTAAAGACCATACATGGGTGAGCTCACTAGTCCAAAAATAGTTTAAAACTGAATTTTTGCTGATAATTTTGCAGAAACACTAAGATTTCTCTTACCCCATCAGTTGCCAAGACAACAAATTCATCCTTCTCAGAGAGGAGTCGGTAGGACACATCAGGCACAGAAATGAGACCAAAATCCTTAAGGCAAAAATCTCCAAAAGCACGTGCCATGGCGAGACCAGGTGAGTTATGGTTAGGAAGCCACAGACGGGCAACGCCTGGTTCATCTTGAAGAGCAAATATACGTCCTCTGCACCTCTTTATCCTTTCCGCTTCCGCTGGGAACAAGAAAACTCAAACTTTAATTGATAAATCATATTTTCTTTGAAACGTGCAGGCTAAAAAACTACAATTCCACTATATGTCCCACATTAGTAATTCCTAGTGAACTTAACACTGATGGACAATACTTAGGCTACATCATCAATAGATATCTCGCGTTAACGGTGATATTTTCAGAACTTCTTTAAGATGGTATCAACATAAATTTAAAGGACTTTCGAAGGCAACTGTAAGAATGAATGGACAGTATAGATAACCTGGAACATCTGGTTTGAGATCTGCAGTTAGTTGAAAAGGAACAAGTTTATTGTCTTTGTTCCTCGTACCCAATACTGCTCTAGAATCCCCAATATTTCCAACAACAAGATGTCGACCCTACCGAAAACCCAAAAAAAATCAAACAATCAAGAAATCATATGCAACAAATTGAGAAACAACATCAGAACTTTAGTCGAACTACCTGCTTGACCATGGTTACTGCAGTTGTTCCACTGCAAAAACAATCAACATCAACTTGCATCTTCAATTCCTTGTCCATGAATCTGTAGGCTTTAACAATTGAGCCTAGTAGTGCTTGAATCAAATCCTGATCCCTTACCGAATCCTTATTGTAGACTCGGGATTCTCCATTAGCAGATATATGTACAAGGCTTTCTGAGATCTTTCTATTACCACTGTTGAGGCTGATCTCTTTAAGAACCTCCTCGCAGGATACATAGGACTCCAAGTGAGAGCCTAACTTGAGTGGAAGCAAATCCCTCACTCTCTTTGCAACAATGTGACCAAACGGACCATGACCATCAAAAACACCACAAAAAACAGTGTCCTCCATTGATCCAAAATTCTGAAACATTTACAAACATGTAACAACCAGGATACTAAAGATGTATACTTGAAAGCATGAAAAACAATCCATATCCAGGTAAAGCTCACATGGCCAACACTAGGTTCTTTACATCAATAGGTGAGAATTGCATTAAAAGATGAACTCCAAAACTGCAGAAACTTAATCATCTCATCCGTTTGACATGGACCTTAACACATAAAAGTGAATCAATTGTTCCATAAGTAATAAATTTGATAAGAATGTAGCTCTATATGGCATATTATTCTGCACCTACTTCTTACAGCAATAAGAGCTATATCTAAAAGGCGAACAAGTAGACAGAAAAAAGCATTTCTAAACCATAGCAGCCTACAATAAGAGCATACAACAAATGTGGTGTAATATCAAACTCACCTCCCACAGAATCATGGCATCCTGATTAGGCCCTTTCTTGCCCTGTTGAGAGAAGAGAGACGCAGTATGGGTAGAGCCATTCAAGAACATCCTTCCTGGAATCCTATGAAGACGTGGCTCTTCGTCACCAATGTGGTCAAAAGAAGAGCTACAAGACGAAGATCTCCTCCTGGAACTCTTCCTTCTCCTAAAACCACCAGGTCCAGGAGGAACATGAGAAGAACCATGGAGAGATCTCCTAGTTCCTCCTCCTCCTGATGATGATGATAAGCAGGACCCCATATCAAGAGCCCTGATTAAACTTATCAAGCACTCCAAACCACCAACACAATCAAAACTACTGTTTTCAGGTGAAGGACCAACCCTTGATGAAACCCTTTTCAATTCACTCACCGCCAGGATTTTAAATTGTCACAACCACCGATTTGATTACAACAACAAACCTAATTGACCTCTCAATGCGTGCTCAAAAACAAAATTTTACAACCTAATTCTTCAGAATGGTTGATAAAGGAATCAACTTTATAGCCTCAGACCAATACAAAACAATCAGAAGACTTAAAATGAGAAGAAACAGACAAGACAGGAGCTTTTTCTCAGAATCCCAATTATAGCAGAGTCGTTAGATTTTGGGAGAAAAGTAAAGATGATTGTTTTATCCAGAATCTCATCCATTAAACAGAGATAAAGGAATATTTTGTAATAAGAAGAAGAGAGAGAGAGTAGCTGAGTCGAATCCAAATATTGCTTGAAAGTGGAGGAGATAGAATCGGATCCAAATGGAAGAATCAAAATCCGAGTTTAACGAACAACCACAATTTCTTTCCGATAATGGCGCTCGTTTTCTCTCTTTCTTTACTTTATTTTCTAATTATTTTAAATTTCTATAAATTTAAAATATTGTTGGATAATATTTTTTAGGGTTTGGCAATTCTAACCGAAACCAAAATATCAAACCGAACCGAATCGTAGTTAGGTGGTTCGGTTCAGTCTCCTTTTTACAAAAAAATCGTTTGGTTTCCACTATTAAAAATACTTTGGTTTCAGTTCGGTTCGGTTTAAAACTATAAAACCGTTCAGTTCTTTTGGTTTTTATTTTTTTTATTATAATATTTGTTTAGTTAAAATTTAATTAATTTATATGGTGATTTAAAATATATTTTATGCGGATACATGAATAAATTTTCTAATTTTAATAATATTTCTTTAAAAACCTTACTATAATAAGTATTAAAGACATGTAAATAAAACTGTATAAAAATAATATAGTATATAACACCATTATGTACTGCAATAATATTTAATTGATTATTATGCTAATCTTGGAATATATTTATGATGATATAATTCACAATAGAAAATTTACTGTTTTTTAAGAAAAATATTGAAGAAAATTTTATTGTCTAATAGATGTGCTCATGTTATGTAAAAAATTATGAAAAATCATGAAATAAACCAAAAATAACCAAAATCAAACCGAATCGAAATGCAAATAGTATTTAAATGGTTTTAAGTTTTATAAACCGATAATCTGTAAACCGAAAAAAACCAAAGTGAAACCAAACAGAATTTAATTTGGTTTTAAATGGTTTCATTTTTTATCAAACCGATAAACTGGAAAAACCGAAAAAATCGAATCATAACCAAACTGTAAATACCCACCCCTAATATTTTTTATATTTTATTAAGATATTTACTTAAAATTTTGTTTTAAAATCCATTGTGATAAAAAAATTTTTAACGTCTACTTTATTAATCATGATAATTATCATGTAGAGTGATTACAATAAAGGAAAGGTTGTTAGGTATCGTAGCTTTAGCTAGAATGTTCACTGGCACATTGTTATTCCGATTTGTCCATCGAAATTGGATGTCTTCAAACTTTGATTTCCATCTTTTTATGTCTTTTAACCAATTATAAACTCCAAAACTGAGCTTTGTTTCTTGAAGTCTCTCTATCATCTCTTGATTATCCCCTTCAAAACAAATTTTCATATATCTGTTGTTCCAACAATTTTGCATAGCAATGAGGAGGGCCTGAAGTTCACACTCGAAAATGCTCATTGTGTTTTTACCTTTTGCTTGACCAGATCCCACATATATTCCATTATTGTTTGTTTCTTATCACCCAACCTATTTGTGATAGTAAATGACTATTAATATAAGAACCATCAAAGTTACATTTTATCCAACCTGGTTCTGGTAGCTTCCAATGATTATCTCTAGATCTTGGTCGATATTAACTTTCTTGGCCATTGAAGGCAGAAAATAATTGTATAGCATCATTCCACTCCTTAGCATCTGCTATCGTAGATTTTAGAGATGTTCTCCAAGGAATATATCTATGTTGATAACATAAAATATTTCTACATTTCCAAATTCTCCAAAAAATCCAAAGAGGAAGTTAATGAAAATATTGTGTATGCAGTGCATCATTTATAAACAGAGCAACTTTGATTTTTTTGTTTAATGTTGAAGTTGAATCAAAGAGTACCGGATTGGGAAGACCTGAAACTCGCCAAATAAAGTTTGCATACTCACAATCAAAGAATAAATGTTTTTTAGTTTCCTCCTCATTGCAACAACGTTGACATAAATGACTCTTGACTAACATGTCTTCGCTTTAAGACTTCACCTGTAGGCAAGGCACCAGAGACAAGTTTCCACAAGAAATGTTTTACTTTCGGAGCACTTGTAGTTCGCCAAATTTGACGTTTAAGATTTAAGTCACCCGGAGGTGGAGTTGCTTTTGTTTCCGACCTTAAATGTGTAGCTAGCCAATAAGCTGATTTTATTGTGTAAAGACCCTCTTTAGTGTAATGCCATCCAAGTAGATATCCCTCAGCATTGGGAAAAATCTTCAAAGCTAGCACTCGGTTCACATCTTCAGGGCGAATCATTTCTCTAACCTTGCTCACATTCCAATCCGTTCCCACATCATTTAGAAGCTCTTTAACCATACAATCTTGCATATCAATATTTCTCTTAGCCGGTGATTTAGGAGGGTGTGTAGGGAGCCAAGGATCTAGTCAAATATTAACCATTGTGCTGTCTCCAATCACATATCATAGTCCTTGTCTCATCAGGTTTCATACATGTAAGATTGATTGCCAAACAAAGGAAGATTTTTCCCATGTTTAGCATTAAGAAAATTTGTATCAGTAAAATACCTGCCATTTAGAACTCTCGCCATAAGGCAGTCTGGGTAACGAAGTATTCCCCAGCCTTGTTTCCCAAGCATAGCTGTATTAAAAACTCTCTAGTTCACGGTAATCCAGTCCACCCTCTCGTTTAGGAAGACTTAATCTGTTCCAAGAAAACCAATGCATTCCCTTCTTATCATCCCCTTTATTCCACCAAAAGCGATTAAGAATACCATTAATATCTTCACATATCTCTTTTGGTATCCTATATACATTCATCGAATAAATTGGCATAGCGAGAGCCACAAATTTAAGTAAAATCTCCTTTCCTCCCTATGATAAGATCCCGCTTTCAGATAAAAATTTATATAGAATCTTTGAAAAAGACTTTTTCATAAAAAAACTTTTTTTATTCCAACCTTGAGTCTTCTCTTTGACTTTATCTATAATGTAGTGAAACATTTCAATCTTTTTCATATCGAATTTTTCAGGAAGCCCCAAGTATTTGTTATACCTCCTTCATTGTGAATACCAAGAATGTGTCGCATTCTTCATTTAACATCATGTCTAACTTTGCTCCCAAAAGTGATAGCAGATTTTCTCAAATTCACAGCTTATCCCAAAATCTCTACATATCTTAATAGGATATCTTTAATGGTGCTGCAAGACTTCGCATTAGCTAACATGAAAAAAGAGAATCATCGGCAAACAAAGGATGTGTTATTGCAGGAGATGTATTACTACTTTTAATCCCCTAGAGCTTACACCGCAAAACAGCCTGCTGCATCATATGTGATAGAACCTCGGCACAAAAGATAAACAAATACAGGGAGAGAGGATCCCCTTAACGGATTCCCCTCTGCGGTACAATTTCTCCACGAGTTATACCATTAATTAAGCCTAAAAAACTTACAGTTGTAGCACAAGTCATTATCCATCGAATCCATTGTTCTGCAAAGCCCATTCTCTTCATTGTTTGTTCAAGAAATTTCCATTCTAGGCGTTCATTCGCCTTTGTGATGTCAGTCTTCAAGGCCATATAAGAAGTTGGTAGTCTAGTTCTAGCTTTAAGAGCATTGAAAACATCATGTGCCACAATGACATTATCTGTAATCGTTTGCCCTGGTATAAAAGCTGCTTGCTATTCGTATATAATCCCAAAGAGGTGAGGCTTCATTCTGTTAACTAGAATTTTGTAAATGATTTTATAGCTAACATTGTATAAAACAATTGGTCGAAAATATGCTATTGTTAATGAAGCTTCAATTTTAGGAATCAAACAAATAATTGTATGATTATTACATTGATCGAAAGCATTAGTTTCAATGAAATCTTGTACCTCTTCGATAACTGCAAGGTTTATTTCTTCCCAAAAGTAATATGTGGCTACCACTGCAATTTGATCATTTTCTCTTCGATGTACACCAAAAGGATCCATGATAGAAAAAAATCTTATTCTTTGATCTTCTAACCTTTGTTGTTGTATGAAAAAATCGTGTATTGCGGTCTCCAGCCAAAAGCCAAGTATTTCGACTCTTCTGTTTCCAAAAAATCTCTTCATCAATATAGGCTTTATGAAGATCTTTCTTGAGTCGTTCTTTTTTTCTGTTGTAGAGGCAAAGTTTGTTGATATAACTCTGTCCAGATGATATCTAATTACTTTAATTCGCTCTTCTGCATTGTATCTATTTTTTCTCTTCCATTTGGATATTCTTTTTCTGCAAGTTATGATTCTATGAGCCAGAGAAACTTGTTCCACCATATCTAATTGATTATACCAACCACAAGTAACAACTTCATTAAAACCTTCTTTTCTAATGAATCTGCTATCAAATTTGAAGCTTCCTCTATAGTGTTTAGTTCCATCTACTATATTAGTAATAAGAGGTCGGTGATCCGATACACAAACTCCAGAAATTCTGTTTCATATTGAGGAAACTGAGAATTCCAATCAATGTTTTCCATTGTACGATCCAAACAACTTAAAACATTATGAAGTCCTCTTTTTCCTGCCCAAGAAAACTTATTACCAATAGATTTTACATCTGTAAAACCACACATTCTAACCATTTGTCTCATAGGTTGAAATGATGTTTCCGATCTCATTCTTCCACCCTTTTTCTCATAATTTCCTAAGAGTTCATTAAAATCACCAAGTATAAACCAAGGTTGTCCTCTCCTTGTGATAGCAATACGTTCTAATCTTTTCCATAGGTTATGTCGATGACTTGGATTTGGGTGACCATAGACAAAAGACAAGTAGAAACCCAATTCATTACTTTCAACATAGCAATCTAAAAGATTAGACGATTGAAAAGAAACTGAAATTTCTAGAGAAGACTTCCAATGTACAGCTAAAACACCGCTTAAACCTACTCGTGATACAATCACAAAGTTACTAAAACTTAACTCATAAGCCTTGTCACGCACAAAGTCGTCATGTTGCTTAGTTTCAGGAGGCAGATGATGTCCGAGAGATATTTATGATTTATCTCCTTTAGGCGTCAAATTGTCAAGTCATTGCCTACCCCTTGACAGTTCCAGCACGTTGTCCTCATGGCGGTAGTGGTGGATTCGGGCCCACTGCGCCTCTATTCAAGTCCAGCTTATTAACAGACGAGCTACTTCCATCACCCTTTTCGCAGACCATCATTTGTTTCCACCTGTCTAATTGATCTTCACGCTTTCGCTTGCCTTGCTCCTTGGTTGAAAAAGTGTCTGTAGCAACCTGCCTTCTAGAATTCATTATAGACAAGGGAAATATACTACATGAGAGCACTCTATGCTAAGAGCTTCCTGGGATATCACCAGTGCGATTTTTGAAAGGTGGGACTAGATTGAAGAGCTCATTATCATTCATTTCCTCTAGATATATATATATATATATATATATATATATCATAGGGCCCTTCATAATCAAGTAGGTTAGCCAAGGCATCATGATTAGGATCGATGTCAGAAAATTTTGGATCCTCATCATTAACCAACTTATTTTCATCAGGATTCCATCATTTTGCACAGAAACAACTTCTTTGATGATGAATTCATTACCACCATTCTGTCAAGCCTCCAAATCTTCATTATCTCGAATGGCCACTCTCGGATTCAGATTTTCACTAGGGGAAAATCTCCATCATCATCATTCTCACTCTGTTCCTTTCCACCATTTTGGATAAGGCAGACCCCATAATCATAGGTAATCAGACCACATACTTCACAAAAGCCCTGGAGCCTTTCATAACGAAAACGTAAAAGAGTATTCACTCCCGCGGTGAATTGAAAGTTTTTCTGAAATCTCAGCAGATGTGTTATGTCCCAGTACAACATAACACGGACAAAATCCACTCTTGCAACCACCTCAACTTCAAACTCAACTTCAAGAACTTGACCCAACGCATGCCCAATATGCTCAACAACTCCACGGTTAAGGAATTGAAAAGGAATCTCCCTTATTTGAACTCAGAAAGGAATGAAATTAAGGAGTGGGCATTAGAGGATCCCACCATTGAAGAAGCAACATTCGATCATTAAAACCCCATGGTCCCCTTCTTAACACTTTTTCCATTGATTTTTCAGTAGGGAAATGAATTGAAAGTGACTCCCTTCAATGATACGACCATGTACCAAACTCGCTTGACCACAGATCCGCGCATGAAGCAATGATTGACCAAATGTTTTGTCTCCGTGGAACCACCGGACGACCAACAAGAATGAATTGATTGTCCGCTAGTGCTTGATTAACAACATATTCTAGAAGCACAAAGGGTTCATCTTCTGCCCCCAAGATTGATATCTTGAACTGCTCGATGCAAATTGTCAGCCATTTTTGCCAAAACCTGATAAAATCGAAGGGGGTAAAAGCTTGCAAAATCAATTGAGAGATGGGTGATTCCCAAAACAGAAGAACAATGATTATACAGTGGGTCATTTAAAACCATCGAAGGAGCATCACATCGGATCGTGATCCGAACCATGAAAATAACCGTCGTAAAGAAAGTAGGGGAAAAACCACCCACTACGCCGACGAAAAAATTGATAACTGTTATTGGAATTAGATGGGATAACCAATTGAAAGCTTGGTGAAAAATCGCCAATAAAATCGCCTAGAAAATCTCCCAAAAAATTGCCATCCTCTCTTTATTATTCTTTATTTCTTAAGCCCAGAATATGCATACATGGCTATGAACAGTGTTTTAATCTATAAATACACTCATTTTCACTTATCAAAACATTTCATCTCCTTTCAAATCTTTTGCTGGAAAAAAACCCGATTTAGTTTTCATTTTGAAGAATGATTCGCTTGCTTTTAATTCTCATTTCATCTCCTTTTAATTTTTAATTTATAATTCTTGCATGTATTTACGATCTCTTCGTTGGAGAATTTACTCACGGAAAGTTCACCATAAATATTGGTTTACTTTTTTATGCACTTATGTTTTTGTAATCGCTTATATTATTAATATAAATGATTTATTTTAAATATGTAATATATCATCTTCTTAATAATACTTTTTATGGTTTTGTTTAAAAAAAATCATATGGCAAACATTGAGAAACTAAAGTTTCCGGCTTTACAAATAATTGGAGCAAATTATATAGTATGGAAAACTAATGCAGAGTTTTACCTGAAAATGGAAAAAATATCTAAAACAATAAAAGAGAAAAATATTTCCTCTCCTCATGAAAAGGCAAAATCAATAATTTTTCTCAAAAAAATATAGATTAAAATCTTATGCATGATTATGCGCATTTGAAAGATCATACAGAGCTGTGGAAAGCACTAAAAGAAAGATATGATAACCAAATAGCAATAACGATTCCACATGTCATGGATGAATGGAATAATCTAAGATTCCAAGATTTTGAAAATGTGGACCTTTATAATTCTGCAATGTTGAGAATATTGGCACAATTGTAATATTGCGGAAAGCCTGTTACCAAAGCAGAAATGCTCAATAAGACTTTCCTCATTTTCTACATAAACCACTATGTTTGCAAGAGCAATACATAAATTGTGGTACGGGTTTTCTGAGCTAATTGTGACGCTCATGCTTGTAGAAAAGAATAATTAGCTCTTCATTCACAATGATCGGCCAACTGGAACCAAAGCATTTACTGAAGTGCATGCAATGGATGCATGTCATGTGAAATATCTAGAGTGAGGAAATCATATCTATAGAGGTCGTGGTTGCTGATTTAATCGGGGACGTGGTAAACCTTATAACCCACAAGGCATGAGGCCTTATATTTGGATTAAACCTGAGCAAGGTTCAAAAGGGAAAGAATCCCAAGGAAGTACCAGCCAAAAACGTGAGAAAATCTGCTAAAGATGTGGATCAAAAGGGCATTGGGTCTATGTTTGTCGAACTCCCGGATATCTTTGTAAATTAAACAATGAATCCCTAAAAGGAAAACAAAAGGAAATAAATCTTACGAAACACTTCGAGGGTTTGACACATCTCAACGCTTCCGACTTTAAAGATGATTTTGATGAGACTGCTTTTACTGAAAAGTGAAATGTTAGTAGTGATACTATTGAATAATTCTCCATTTATGTCATGTATAATTATTACTTATTTCAGTTATTTTCAAGTATTTTGTTTTCAAAATAAGAGATTTTATAACTATTGAATGATTTCTATTTATGAAAAAAATGTATCATCTTATTAATAATATTTGTGTTGATTACATAAACGAATAAGATACAAGCAAAAAAATCTTCAAAATAAATGCAAGAGAAATTTATATACCAGATAGTGGAACAATCCACACTATTCTGAGATACAAGATATACTTCTCTCATTTAAAACCGGCAAACTTGATAGTCAATACAATAATGCCTTATATTCTCCGAATTCTAAGAGAAATTTATTGAGTTTCAAAGATATATATATTCAAGGATATAAGACTCAATCTGCAACCAAGGGTGGAAAGAAGTATATGTATATAACTTTTGATAACTCTGAGAAATGATGTATATTAGAAAAATTCTTAGAACTTCCTTCTGCTTTGCATCATACTTATATAGATGCCATTGAATCACATCTTGTGATCAAAAGAAATCCTGAAGAATTTTCATTATGGCATGATCGCTTTGGTCACCTAGGCACTACAATGATGAAAAAAATCATAGAGAACTATTCACTAAAAATCCATGAGAAATATAAGGAAATAAAATGACATGTGTTGTATGTTCTCTTGGAAAATTGATCATAAGATGATATTTGTGGAACAACCAAAATTGATAAAGAATCACCAAAATTCCTTGAATGAATCCAAGGTGATATTTTTGGACCAATACATATGCCATGTGGAAAATTCTTCTATTTTATGGTAGTAATTAATGTATCCAGCAGATGCCCACATGTATGTCTATTATCATCTCAAAATGTGGCATTCGCGAGATTCCTAATTCAAATAATCAAACTGAAAGCTCAATTTTCTTATTATCCAATTAAGAGAGTTAGATTAGACAATGGTGGTGAATTCACATCCAAAGCATTCAATGACTAATATGGTATCAGAAATAAAAGTTGAGCATCCCGTAATTAAAGTTGAGCATCCCGTAACTTATGTCCATACACAAAATGGTTTGGCTTAATCATTAACTAAACGTTTTCAACTAATTGCAAGACCATTGATCATGAGATCAAAACTTCCACCTTCTATATAGGGACATGCCATTTTGTATGCAGGAGCACTCATTTGGATAAGATCAAATGCATATCATAAATATTCTCCATTACAATTAGCATTTGTTGAAAATCAAATATTTTTTATCTAAGAATTTTTGGTTGAGCGGTGTACATGCCTATAGCACCACCACAAAGTATTATGCATTTGGTTGTGCGAAGACGTCTTTACGGCACGTTTTGCCGATTGCCAATTCGATGAGAAAATATTCCCGGTTCTGCGGGAGAAAATAAACAAGTAGAAAAAGATATCAAATTGTGTGTACCATCTCTGTTACATCTTGATCCTCCCACAAAGCAGTTAGAACTAGAAGTTTGATGAATTATGCATTTGCAGAGTATAGCAAAGCATATAACTGATGCAATTGCAGATACCAAGACGGTAACTAAATCACATATACCAGCTGCAAATATTTATGCACGAATTGCAAGTCCAAAAGGAATTGGAGGTACAGAGGATACACATGAGTATATGACACATTTGAAGCATGGTAGACCAATTGGTTCAAGGATAGAAATCTTAGAAAGAAAAATGATATTGAAAAGCATGATACACCTGAAATGGTAAAAAGCATTTTGGAAGAAACAAATCACGGTCTAATGATAAAACAAAACATGAGCCTAAATGAAATCATGAGATTTCTATCAACTATATACGTAATAGAAAGATATGGAAACAAAATGAAGTGGATAATGTTGATGACGTTTTCTCATACATTGTCTCAAAAGAAATAGATGATGAAATAGATGAGGAAAACGATGATCCAGAACCAAAGTGTGTATATGAATGTCAAAAGAGACATGAATGGATAAAATGGAAAGATGCAATACAAGTTGAATTTGATTCGCTCAATAAACAAAATGTATTCAGTCCTATTGTACTTACACCTGAAAATGTGAGGTCGGTTGGATGGAAATGGGTTTTCATTAGGAAACAAAATGAGAAAAATGAGATTATAATATACAAAGCTCGTATCGTAGCTTAATGCTTTTCTCAAAGGCCAGGGATTGATTACGAGAAAATGTATTTTCTAGTTATGGATGCAATCACATTTAGATTCTTGATGAGTCTAGCAGCTGATGAAAATCTAGAGATGCGTCTCATGGATGTTGTTACAGCATATTTATATGGATCATTAGATATTGATATCTATATGAGAATTCCGGATGGATTTAAGATGCTAGAAGCATTAAAATCCCAAAACCAATGAGGTATGCGAAATACAATTGCAAAAATCATTATACGGGCTAAAGCAATATGGACGTATATGGTACAATCGTCTTAGTCAGCATTTAACAAAATAATGATATGTACACGATCCTCTATGCCCATTTTTTCATCAAGAAAACAACATTCAAGTTTGTGATTATCGCGGTGTATGTTGAGATATAAACATAATAGGAACTCAATTGAAAATACAAAAAGCCGCAAAATATTTAAAAGGAGAATTCGAGATGAATGATATCAAATAGAAAAAGTATTGTCTTGGTTTACAAATTGAGCATTCCCAAAAAGGTATATTTGTGCATCAATCCACATATACCAAAAGAATTTTAAAACGTTTTAATATGGATAAGAAAACTTCTCTCAATACTTTGATGGTCGTTAGATCATGATGGTCATTAGATCACTTAATGTTGAATGGTCATGAAATACCATATCTAAGTGCAATTGAAACCCTTATGTATCTTGCAAATTGCACTCGACTTGACATATCATTTACTATAAATTTTTTAGCAAGATTTAGTTTATCTCCTACCTGAAGACATTGGAATGGAATTAAACAGATCTTTTACTACCTTCAAAGGACTATTGATTTATGATTATTTTATTCTAAAAATTCAAATGGTCAAATGGTCAAATTTTTGCTTTTGCAGATGCAGGATACTTTTCATACTTTTTATATCCACACAAGACCCGATCACAAATATGATACGTAGTCACAGTTGGAGGCACTACTATATCATGGCTTTCCTAGAAGCAACGCTTATATCCACTTTTTCGAATCATACTGAAATAATCACACTTCATGAAGCGAGTAGAAAGTGTGTCTGGCTAAAATCAATAATTCAACACATCCAATCAAGCAGTGGGATCCACTGAGCCAACTATTTTATATGAAGACAATGTTGCATGTGTCGCTCAAACAAATGAATGATATATCAAAAAGTGATAGAACCAACCACACTCCAAAGTTCTGTTCATACACTCAGGAACTTGAGAAAAATAAAGTCATTGAAGTCAAGTATGTTCGATCATGTGACAATACTGCAAATCTCTTCACGAAGTCACTACATATCACTACATTCAGGAAACATGTTTATAATATTAGAATGGATTATCAACGGGAATTACAAGATACATCTGATTATTTGAGGAGGAGTTTACGTAATTGTACTCTTTTTGCCTACCATTTTTCTATTAAATTTTCCTAAAAAATTTTGTAATGAAACAACAAATATATAACGCAAAAAACAATAATGACACTTATCTCCAAAAAAAATGTTATAAAGATTAAAAAACACGTCTGCGCATATTACATATGAGTAAAATATAATTTATATGAAACTCGCCATCACACAGTATTCGCTTATTCGTAACAAACAACATAATAAAAATATCTTTCATAAAAAAACAATTATCCTTCTTTCTCTTTTGAGTACTTATAATTTTCAATAATATAAAATTTTCGTTTTTATTTATATTTATACATATCTTCATGATAAATTCCCATCTTTTTTATAACAAAACGCACATTCTTATGGTATGTTGAGTGGAATTATTTTATAGTTTTTCATTCAATTTGTGTAATTAAATAATGTTGAGGTAATTAAGAAAAACCGAATTAACCTTACACGAAACAGATTCAGGTTTTGGAAAAAAAAGTCTATGAAATGGTCAGCCAATACAGAAACACAATCATTTTTAAGCAAACTTATTGCCAAAATACATGAAAAAAGGGAGTGAAGCAAAACATCATAAGCAAAAGAGTAAATAATTATTGTTTTGAGCTAAAAATAAAACTGATCATTGCTTGTTTTATTAGAAGAAACATAGTTTCACTCACTCTTCTTCCTCTGCCTCTTCAAGCCAATTCACAAATGGTTCTAAGCTTTTCACAAAGGTTTGCCTGTAACATTTACCACAAGAAAACATCAGATACTTCATACTGCCCCGAGACGGCTAATTTTCAAATGAACTAAAGTGATGTTATGGAACTAAGTGCATACCTGCCCTTCGAGTTAGTTCCTTTACGGAACCAGTGGAGAATAGTGTCTTCAGCAAGGACATCGAGTTCATAGAGCGACCTCACTACTTCTGGGAAAACTTTCATAAGCTTTGCATCCTCGTAGCATTGCATTTGGACTTTGTACATCAGTTCTAGCTCTAGCTTTCCACTGCTACAGAATGTGTTCAGAAGTGGAGCCCATGTTTTCACCTACACAGTTCAAAAATCAAGAGATAAAGTTACCATAAGCCATTTACCTTCATTATTTCATTGTCCATGACTACCAACTAAAAATGTCATTTAGGACACAGCTTTGATCAAGTAGGCACTAGGCAGTGCCTACTTCGACCATTATCTTGTCCGTGGATAAGCCAAAAAGTCTTTGCAGTTTGTGGAATAGCACACATACACACTATATGGACTTATATGACATGACGGCAAAATTTGATGGTTGGCTCATCTATATCTATAAATTACCTGGCGGAGAACAGAATTTGCATTTTGCTGCTGGTTTTTTCCAGACCATTGAACAGCATCCATTAAGCCATCCCAGATGACACAAACAACCTCAATGTCTGGAAGATTAGCATCTTTGACCTGTTGCTTCACCGTTTCAATGACTTCATCTACATTACTTTCCTCTGTGACCTTGCTTGTCAGAACGGTTTTGATTTCCTTCAATTTCACCTCAAACATTTTCTTTGCATGGTACTCTACTACCTCAGTCAACCCTTCATTCCTAAAAATCCAAGAAGCACAGTTATTTTTCAATTAGTTGTACTAACAGAGCATACAGAGGAAAATAATGCAAAGATGGAATGTAAAAGCAGCAGAACGAGGAATATAGCATTAGCAGCAGAATCTTACAATATGCTTGATTAATGAATAGATGAATTATGATAGCTGACAAAAAAATAACATTATAGACATATAGAAGTCAAAGACTAATGATTAGATAATTTAAATTAGCTGACAATCATTCATACATTCTCACAGTTGGGTAGCTAAACAGAATGATGTACAATTTTACATGCATTTCTACTAAACAAATCTGGACGTCAGCAGCGAGGCCACACCCGATTTAAATTATTCATGCAGCATTTTCTGCTATGCAATAAACTTCACCATATCAAATTTGAGAAATGCATGAGATCAAAGAAGCTAAAGAAGCATCAACATTTTACCATTGAGGTAGTGTAATATAACTGAATGCAACAAACTTCAAAGAGAGAAACTCACGTGAAATGTTCTGCAAAACTTTCCGCAGATCGCCTTACAGGTGGTAGGAAATCCATAAGGTTGTCTTCCATTTTACCTCGCCTCAGAATAGAAATCAAGTCTTCAAGACTGTTCTCAACCAAATACTCCTTAAAGAAATCTGTTACGAACGAGAGCACTATCCCTTTGGCAACAAGATTATCTTTGAGCAATGGCTGGAAAACAGTTTCCGGAGGTAATCCTGAGAGCTTCTGGGAAAAGGAAAGTGCTGTGAAGATAGCAAGCTTCTTTCTTTCATTTTCCTCAAAAAGCTCCAGTGATTGCAGGAATCTTCGAGTAACATTTTCAAGGTTCTTTATGAGGAAAGGCTTCCTCCGCAGAATTTTCTGTGTATAGACAACAGATGGTAAAATGGCTTCACGCTTGGGTTCACAGTCAATTACAGAGTAAGAATGGCGTTCCCCCTCATCAGATTTCACTGTTCCAGGTTGTGTACGTCCTCCTATGAAAACAACCTTGAAAACAAGATCTCTCAATCAAATATCATAAAAGAGATAGGCAAAACAAAAACAATTGGTAGCAGGCATAATAGATTTATAAAAATAAACATCCCTGGAATAGAAGAAAACAGATCCACAATAACAAGAAGAACAAAATAATTACAGGCATAAACAGATTTTTTACAGATATAACACATTCTTCTCTAGAAGTGACCATCAGAAATCACAGAACAAGACAATGCCCAATTCTAGAAGTGTAAGCCCCTCTTGTCAAAGAAACAAGAAGTTGTGATTCACATGTACATGGAAATGAATACACAAAGAAGTAATTTTAAGGCTTAGCAAATAACTTGAAACAAAACATCTGTAAGAAAACTCTGCTTAACTGAGTATAGGAGAAACGTCTACAATATTGTCAAAATGAAAGAAATAAGCAAGCAAAAGGTTTTGAGAAGAAAGATTATACACTGGTCCAAGGAAATGTCCACAAAGTTTTATTGTAAACATACCTCAAAGAAGATGTCACCATATCTTGAGAAATTAAGTTCTGAAGATTCAATACTTTTGGCAACAAGTTCCTAAAACCAAGCAAACAAGAGCTATAAATTTAGAGATAACGACAAAAAATATTTTTTAGAGAAACACATATATAATAACAGGTGGGAGGGGATCAAAATCCGGACCGCAAACACAAAACATACCAGATCACCAGCATTATCAAGGTAAATCTGGACCACTGCATCAGAAAAAGCTGCAGGGTCCAGAGGGGCAGCAATATTCCGTTTGCGGGTCTTAATCCGCGTACCTCTGCACGTACAGATAAAGAATATATAAATAAGAAACCCATCTAAGCATACATGTTAAGCATAGAAAGAAAATTCTACAAACTCAACAGTTAAAATGAAATATCAATAGGAAATCTCAAGTCAAGAGAATGACTCAAACAGTCCTCTTAAACTCTTAAAGACAAGTTGTGATAGTTTTCTAAGGGTTCTAATAACAAACACAAGGACAAGATTCACTAGTTAAGCTACTATATAAACAAGGTTCAGGCTAAAAACTTAACTGTAAATTAAATGCTTCCATATAAACAAATAAATCAGCTCTTACTACTAATTGTATACTAAACGCTACTATGTAAACAAGAGTTAGACTTAGAGCTTAAACTGTTCAGTTAAAATTTTCAAACAAAGAACAACCACATGGCTCAGAAAACAACACCACACGTCACAAAACTTGACCAAGTAAACACTCAAAAGAAGAGAGATCACTTACCCGAGAGTGGGTTTCTCCCTCGAGCTGCAGAATAAACAAAGAAAATATAAATTAGCAATTTTGTAGATAAGAAAACATAAGAAACCCTAACAATCGAAAAAAACACATTTTGCAAACATGAACCACAGAGATAACTTTGAATGTAAAAACTAAATGATTGAAGAACGAATACACTCTAAATTTATTTCCCAATTATAAGAAGAAGAAAAAAAACAAAATTTTGTTGCATCGAAAGATCCGATTTTTTCACGAGCTCTAATCATTTTAAAATCGAAATTCAATCAAAACAAATGGAAAACATCAGTCGAGATCTCAAAACCCAAGAAGAAAAAAACATATTTCTTTCGTCATAGATGAACAAAAATTTCCAGATTTCGCGAGAAAGATTGAGATTCATTTGAGAAATTAAGCTATAAGTGAGATGGGCGGGAGAGAGAGAGTGAAGAATCTTACCTCATAAACCAATATCAAAGAAGAGATGAGCCTCTGACTCCCTGGATCTGAGGGCTTTGTAGAAGCAAAAAAAGTATCGACTGTGAAGAAAGAAAAGAGAGAGAGATGAAATGAGAAAGGTGAAGTAGGCGACGCTGTCAAAAAAATATCAAATTCTCAATACACTTCCTCTAATAATAAATTTCTTTTAAGTTAAAACAATGAAAATTCCCAAAAACTCATTCAAAATATCAATAATTATCAAGGAAGGGTTTTAAATTCCCAAAAACCCATAAAAAGTATCAATATTTACTAAGAAAATCATAACTCTTTCTAAACCTAAAATTAAACTCGATCTAAGCATAGCCCATTAAACAAATAAAAAAGAAAACTAAAATGAAATCTAATCCACTAGTCTAAAACTAGAGAAAAAAGGTTGATCTAAACTAATTTTTCCTCCTTTTTATCTCTTTCACGCTTCATTCATCATTTTCTTAATCCTTGTAACTGTTCATTTCTAAAAAAATCCAAATATAAATATTTCATCTCGAATTTCTTCTTCCAATGTTAGTTCTTTGTCTGTATTTTTCTCTCCATAATACATCTTCTTCAGCGTGAATGAATTCGACAACTGTTTCTTTTCATCTTCTGGTGGTTTTCCTTCAGCCTCTGTTTGTGGTTTTTCTCCTCCAACGTTCCTTCTCTCTCACTAGTCACGTCGTTTTTAGTATGAAACAAACTCTTCTGTCTCTTCCTCTTCCACTACTATTCATGTTCTGCTTCTAGTGCTCTTCCGTCGTTCATCAACTACCATTTTTCTATGTCTAAAATGTGATATTTTGACCATTATCCCTTAGGCTTCATGAACTTCAATATGTTAGGTATAAACCTGCTCCTGAATCTTAGTCAAAGAAAAAGCAATCAAGGTTCAAGATGTGAATTGTTAAATTTTAATGTGAATTATTAATTTATTGTTAATTGTTAAATTTAAATATTAATTATCAATTTTAATGTTAGTTGTTAAATTTAAATATTAATTATTAATTTTAATATTAATTTTTTATTTAAATATTTAACTATAAACTAATAGAAAACAATCATGAAAAATACGTAAGATTCGACAAAAAATACATACTATCTTGAAAAAATGTTATAACATTGTTGTACAATAAATTTACCCAGTTTTTATAGCTGTACCTCATATTGTACATAGTTGTACTTTGATGGTTTTAAAGTTTAATTAATTATATCATATTTAGAATTAATTTTCTATATTTGTATTTATTACATTACATTAATAGAGTAAATTTATTATAGTTTCATAAAAAAAATATGTAAAAAACCATTATTTTACAATTTTGTCAATTTCAATTGCTTCACATTTAAACAAACCTTAAGAGTATAAGACATTTGTTGATGAAATATGATGTTATTTAACCAAAAACAAAAAAATGTTTTTTCCTTTCTTATATAGATATCATTGATCCTAAACAAATATTAAGTTAACACAAACATGTCTTTCTAATACAAATAACCGAATTTAAAATCAAATTCAACATAATTGTACCACGAGATTTACATAGGTGTACCTTGATAAATGAACTTTGACTAGTTTTTCTAATGCAAAAAATCAAACCATATAACCACAACAACACAAGCATAGAAATTAAGAAACATTTGTTGCACTATCACCACATTGAAACCATCCATACATGTCTCGCTCACTTTGAGTCGATCTTTGCCCACTTCGAATCGATCCTTGACCATTTTGAGTCAATCTTTGCCCCCTATTACTCGATCTTTGCCCCCTATTACTCGATCCTTGCCCCCTATTACTCGATCCTTGCCCCATATTACACGACCTTCTTCCACAATGTTCTCCATCCAACAAGAACCTAGTTTCTTATTCTCCCTATTTTCTTTTCATAATCCGGAGGTAATGAATAATTCTCTCGTATCTCATGAGGAACAGTCCATTGAAGATGGTGGTTTTTGAGGGTCTTCAATTAATGTTATCATCATTATAGGGTATAATATATCCATTTTGTGTCAACTCCGTTTTTGAATAATATTCTCCATAATAAAAAATGTATGACTGTGCATGGAATATTATTCATTTTCTCCTGAAAAAGAATAAGAAAAAACATTTTATTTTATTTTTCTGATTTTCTTAGTAGTACCAAATTGTACTAGTTTTACCAATAACACATAGTTGTACTATTTTCCTGCAATTTTCTTATTCATCAACGGTTTTAATTTCTATTTACTTAAGATTCAGTACGATTCCACCACTTTAACCAATACATTACGAATGAGTAACAATGTAACACTCTAATCGATCAAGAAAACAAGTTTCATAACCCAATGTGCATAAAAATGAAACATAATCATTATTTCAAGAAATATTTTTAAATCTACAATATTCTAATTAAAATACCTATTAACATTGAATTATCTTACTTGGTTCATACCCGCACAAAATAATGAATAATCATTAATATAAAAAATAGCATGAGAATCGCCTCAAATGAAGTTTTAATTTCAATGGAAGCTCTCGGTTTGTGGAAAGAAGAAGAAGAAAAAAAGAAGTAAGTACATAACACATGTCTATTTTTAATTGGCCCCATTTAATTTCTCCAAACTCTGTCTCTCTCTCTCTTCTACTTCACCTCTTTCATCCGATTTTATCTTTAATTTTTTTCATTTATTTTGTTGAAATTATCATTTTTAATAATGATTTATCGAGGGTGAAATGAGTATTTAATATTAAGGAGTGTATGAAGATTCGTGAGATGTATTAAAATATTTTTGGAGTTGGGAAGTGTATATGAGAATTTGGTATTAAAAACAGAGAGTTTCATCGCTATAAGTAGATATAACACACAAACATGTTTAAATGACGAATTTACCCCTTAATTACTACTCATCATATCTTACTTGGTTACTGAACCAAATTAAACTTAATTAAAATTTAATCAAAATTTGACCATTAACCGGATTTCGATAGAAAATCTTCTATACTTAATTATCTGAATCACATTTTAATGAAATTTAAAATGAAAATTGTGATATTAATTAATTTTTTTTTATTGTAGTCCTTTTAAAACCAAAATGGACATTCGAATTGAACAGAAATGAAATCAAATTTGCTTTTATAAAGGATTTATTTCCAAAATCCATAAAACTGGAACCCAACAAAAACTAACCAGAATCAAATCTAACAATTGGTCCAAAGCTGGTTCGGCTCCTTAAACCTAAAACACAACCAAAATCAATTTCGAAAAATCTAAATCATCTTCGTTTCACAAGCAGTTGTTAACTCAATTCTTAGTTTTACCAAAAAATATTATCAAGAAATAATTTCCCAACTGGTCCAACCTCAACTTTTCTAATCTACATACAAAAAAGTTTGTGATAAACGAGACAACATGTTTTACGTCTTTTTATTGTGCATTTGTTAAATTGTTCTGGTTTAGTTACATCAATATATTTTTCTATACTTTTTGTTTTACCTTCATAGAAAAAATTGATCAAATCAAAATTTCACTCAACAATTAAAAATATGATAATTAAGTGGTTATTGTAAACATGACCGACTCTTGTCCCAAGCTCAGCAAGCTTATTTTTGTGACTAGTGCTGGGAATGTGAGTTAAAACTTGCGAGTCTGTGGGTTTTTACCCGTTACAAGGTGGGTTCGGGCGTAGTTAAAAAAGCTCACATTTATGCGAGTATAGCAGAACGGGTAAAAAAATATTTCGGGATAGGCAAATTTTGACCACAGGTCCCACGGGACTCGAATTTGGGAGTGGCCTAATAACTAAAGATAAGCCTTGACCCAATAATTTTCTTTGTGTGGTCCAATCACTACAGTTATGCCATTTGCGGGTTGTGAGTTTGCGGGTTTGCGGAGTTGTGGATACGCGTTTTTGTTTTGCAGGTCTACGGGTTTGCGGGTTTGTGAGTACTGTTTTATGTATGCAGTCTACCTGTGGGACCTACGGTGATTCGTGGACTTTGTAGCTTATACCCGCCATTTTGCGGGGTGAATTTAATCTCTCAAAATTTTCTATATTACCCGCGGACCGTGGATCGCAGATCACATATATACTTACTTCCCAATGATATTTATGACCTTTACTTTTACATAAAAATTTTGGGTCTTCATTTCCAAAACTTTTTCTTAGTGTAAAGTGAATCTAAATCTTTTTTTTAGAGAAGCCTTAGACTTTAATATGTGTGGTTTTATTCTATTATTTTCGTTTGTTTACAAAACAACGAAAAAGAAAGAGTTAAACATAAAACTTAAATTAAATATGTAAGGAAACGTAAAAATAATTTTAGAAGTCTAATCTTAGAAGGTGAAGTTATAAGCTTTTTAAATTTTAGAAGTCTAATATAAATTAGCTATATAAAAATTGAAGTTATAAGCTTCTTAATTCGTCCGCGTCAAGATTTAGAAGTCTAATTTTATTGGTTCATGTCAACACATTTAAATTAAAAACTAATTTTTCTAGGGCAACGATATATTTCCACACAAATGATGGCCAATACGATTAGATTCACACAAACTTAAGACTTTGTCCTAAATTCACATAAAATGAAATTTAAATCTCTTAATACACAAATATTGAAAGTTCAAATTTTAAAACCACACTGATTCAAAATTTGAATCTTAATTACCCGTAATATGTAGTTAACATTGGTTTAATAGTGACCAGAAAATAATTAACCGGTAAACTTATAGTAAACCGATTTCAACTAAACCAAAATATTAAACCTTCACTCTATATTGTTTTCTAGGTAATTAAGATCTCCATCATCATCATCATCATCATCATCATAATCTTCCTCAATCTCCTCTTTGCAAACCTCTTCATCCTTCACTCTAGAATTTTCCTCTCCTTCCTTACTCTTCTTATACTCATCATGTCGGCTCGTATAAGAACTAAAACTAGATCGATTCAAAAATACAAAATCAAATAATACCTGAGTAGGTAACAATGGTAATCTCCTTTCATCGTCAAACAAAAAACCTTAGACTCACTAGTGTCACATGTTCTTTGTTCTATAATCCTTAACGAATGTCACATGTTCTTCGTTCTTCCTGCTATCTTTCTCGCTTCAATGGTGAGTTCACCGGCGACTGTGATTCCAGCGAGTGTGATGGCGGAAAAGGAGGAGGAGGAGGAGAATTTGGCTTATTGAAGTTTGCAGATCCTAAATTAGCTTCCAATTTCACTTGTATGAGCTTTGATTTCTTCATTCTTGAAGGTAAATTATCTCTTTTATGATCTTTCCCAATTCTGGGTTTGATTGTTCTTGGATTTCTCAGAAACATGAGAAAAAATCCAGATAAAAAGGTCAATCTTTTGTCAATTTAGTTTGATTGTAGTATAGCTAAATGATGATTATTAATTTTTCTGTATTCTTGATTAATTTCTGAGAAGGTGACAGAGAATTGGTTAATTATGGATTTGTTTAGAATGCAATTTGGTTTTTGGTATGAATTTGGGTTTATTAGACTAAATCATTCAATGGGGAATGAATTTGGGTATGGGAGTGAACCTGGTTAAAAAGGTGATGCTAAGTTTGGTTATGGTGATGAATTCCATGATGAAGAAGTATCTTTTGGTTTAGTTGAAATCGGGTTAAAATCGGTTTACTATAGAAGTTTACCAGTTAATTGTTTTTTGGTCACCATTCAACCAGTGTTAACCACAAATTATGGGGTTAATTGTTTTTTGGTCACCATTAAACCATTGTTAACCACAAAGTATAAGTAATTAAGATTTGAACTTTGAATCCGTGTGGATTTAAGATTCGAATTTTCAATTTGTGTGCATTAAAAAATTTAACTATCATTTTATGTGGATTGTTTTTGGTCACCATTAAACCAGTGTTAACTACAAAATATGGGTAATTAAAATTCGAACTTTGAATCTGTATGGATTTAAAATTTGAATTTTCAATTTGTGTGCACTAAAAATTTTAACTTTTATTTTATGTGAATTTAAAACGAGATTTTATTTTTTGTGAATCTAATCGTATACACCATAGTTTGTGTGGAAATAGATCGTTCTCCGATTTTTTTTAAATCATGTAATATTAGATTGTAAGATTTTTTAAAATCAAGTAATAAATATAAATAGATTTAATGGTTTATTCTAAATGGCCTTTTATTAACTCTAAATTTTAAATGGCCCAACTTCAATATACGACATCCCAATATACAATTGCTTTTTTATTGTCTAAATTTTCCATGCCCCTTGCCGACAAACAAATTTTTCTAAATGCCCAACCTATTAAACATTCCAATATACGATAGCCCAACTTATTAATAGTCTCATTTCTCTGTTGTTTCTTAGGCATTTTCTAATTTAAAAAAATCAAATATATCGTAGGTCGATCACGAATATAACTATTCTGAATCGTTTATTAACTCAATCGAGTCAAAATCGCCAAGGATTTTCCATTCTGACGGTGTTCATTAAGTAGCCAAATCAAAATCATCAAGGAATCTCGAGTCGGCTAATCGGTCTAGGTAATCTTCTCCTCAAAATAAGAATCTTACACGCGTATACATGGATGAATTCTTTTCATGTATCCACCCTTTTGATGAATCATGAATGTAAATAGTTTAATGCATCCAAAAAAAAAAAGTTTACAAGTGCCAACACATGAAAATAAATTCATGTTATTAGTCTAAGAAAAAACTGAGCTTTAGTTTCCTATTACAAACAAAAAAAGAAAACTACTACTAAACAACAAAAAGGAGATATTTCAAGAAAAAAAACAAATCACAAGGCTTTAAGAAAGTTTGAGTTTATAAGGAAAAAGAATAAATTCTATAAAAAAAACTTATAGATTCCAAAGTACCGGCTTTATGTATAAATAAACCACTTATAACTTACAACTAAATATAATTTCAGATATCAAAAGTTTTATTCTTCAAAAATCACACAAAAATTTATTATGACATTTTCATTTTCCGCCAAACTACTTCCTTCCATGGTGTTTGATGATCAATTGAAAAATGTTTTACTAACAAGGGAGTTGTTATCAGGGTCATTCACTTCTGGAAGGCATGAAAACCCAGAAAAAGCGACTTATTTATGGGTCTTGAACTGCTCCTCATCAATCAAAAGGTAGTTGAAAATTTATTTACATTTAATCATTTCATAACTAAATATTTTCTAACATGAATTTTTGCAATCTACTGTGACCCAAACATTCATTACGGCAAATCGATTAGGATGGTATGGGAAAAGCTGAAGCTCGATGTAGTCTACAAGATCAAAAAATTCTTAGTCGTTGTAAACTAGAAAAACTACAGGCTGTCTTCCCACAAGTTATTTACAAAACTCTACTTGTTTACCATCTATTCTACGTTTCTTACAAAACTATATTTGCTTACCAGTTACAAGTTTAAATATTACAAAACTCTATTTGCTTACCAGTTATAAGTTTAAATATTACAAAACTCTATTTGCTTACCATCTGTTCTACGTTTTTAACCAGCAGACAGTTGTTCGTCTAACATTTTCTGAGTTTGGGATAATGTTGGCGCCAATTTTCAGAAAAAAGGATGAAAAGTGTTGTCAAAATTTTTGTGCTCATTGTTACTGATGTGAAACCAAGAATAGTTAGAGGTGTGTAATCTAAAACCTATAATTTCTATTGCTTATTCTGCAATTTACCTATCACTACAAGAAAAGCTCTAAATGCGACTACGGTTTGCGATGAAGGTTGTTATCACCAAAAGTTGCAACTATTGTACGACTAATATGCGACGAAAAAGATACACTCCGATATTCTTCGCAAATAAGTCTCAGAATATATTTAGAAACAAGTGTCACACAATGGTTGCAAATTTGCAACTTATTTGCCACTAATATACAACAAATGTGTTTCGTCTAAAAATTTATCGCAATTTAGTCTCACAAACCGAATGAACATACTGGCTTCGCAAAATGGTTGCAAATTTGGGACTAATTTGCCACAACTTTGCAACTAATGTGTTTTGCCAAAATATTCGTTGCAAGTACGTCGCACAGACCGAATGTACAGCAATGGCGTCGCAAAAGGATAGTAGATTTACATTTGTATTTTTGGCATATGGTTTTGATGGCACATGATTTTATCTATAATTAGTTGTGTCCAATTTTAATAACTACAAATTTCAGTTGTTATTTGGTTTGAAATAAATTGCATTTTTGTCATAATTCATATTTATTTATACGATAAACATTATCACATTTATATGTACAACAAAAATAACATACAAAATCATATGTTGGGTTTTTCACCAAATCAAGATTCAGATTCTTTACCATCGCTTAGTTGTGGTGATGTCACTAATTCTCAATTGCCAGAACTTTTCGCGAAATGGGAGTGTGAAGAGATTCAGGTTTCATATGAATCAGAGATGCAAATGAATCATTGTGGCAACCAGTCACCCACAAAAAAAATATATGTTTCCCAAAATATCAGAATCATATAGTGATCGCAATAACGTTTCACTCAATCATCAGTCTGTGAAGTTCAGTGCACTCAAGGAGAAAGATATACGATAAGTGATGGATTTGCACAACCACCAGAAGAACTACCGGAGAACCTATACGTTACTGAAATTGTCAACCGGTTTAATTTCAATGTGATTCCTATTCCATCTAACCCTCCACCTGATTACTTGGAGATATCCTATGAATATACATATAAATGCCTGAATGATTATTATGGATGTTTCCAGTATCATATTGAAAAGTTTAAGATGAATCACTAATTCTATTAGTGATACCAAGTGTTAAGCTAAATAACAATGTTAATTGAATTTATCTATATGTTGTAATGAATAAGTAATCAACTTATAAACTGATATGTTTTAGTTTGGTGTAAGAATGACATATATGTTTTGTAATGGTGTTTTATTATTGTAATAATGAATAAAATATAAAATTTATCTTAATTTATAATTAATGAGTAATCATCTAATTATATTATAAATATATTTAGGTTGTATGTGTCAATTAAAAATATGTATTGTAATGTTCATAATGAATAAATAAATAATAGTGAATTTATTCAATATGAAACTATAATAGTTTTTATTGTAGTTTTTAAAAATAAATATAATATGATTTTTACGGGAACTTCAAAACTACAATTTCATAAAAATAGAGAGTCGTAAGTGTATATATTATACTTATATATGACTTCATAACCATAGTTCAGATTATCCACTATGCAATGTTAAGTAAAATTAACCACAAGTTATCTTCATTTAGTTTTGAATTTTGGGTTATTTGTCACAAAGTTGTTGTAAATATTGAACACATTTATATTTTTAATCTTATATATTGGACACATTTATTATGTTGGGTAAAAAAGTGTAATATAGTCGTAAATTAGACGTTTAAATTTGGTTGAATCATATTGTAAATGCATAAATGGTTGGTGTACCAAATTATTACGACTAAACTTCTTATCCCATAAATGTGGTAGATTTGCTAGAAATAGCTCAAAAATTATTATCAATATATGTGATGCAAACACCACATATGAGATACATCAAAAACTAACAAATAACATTTTCAAGGTGTACTATGTCTAATGATGATAATAATGTTCCGGAAAGGATCCCAACTCTCTATGTGTATTGGCAGTCAACCCATAGATCGAGTTCCAGAAATCACGATATGGGCCATCTGAATCCTCATCTTGAACCCATCAATTGTGTAGAAGGAACATACAGCCATGTTACAATTTCTTCTCAATAATTTGAAAGCGTAAGACATATGATTCTCAGTCCAGTCCGACCTATTGAAATTGTGAGAGAACGAAAGAGGAAAGCAAGTAATAATTTGTCTGCTGAAGGTGCACAACCTAGAACAACCCAAGACTTTCTTCGCGAAGTTCTTGTAGAGCCAGCTCCGTATGATACCAATTTTAATGAAGTACATTGGACGTTTGTAATTGATTACATTGTGAGAGATGAGAAAGTAAAATTTTAACCTAGTTACATTATTAAATTAAGACGATTTTGGAATACTAAAAATTAAAAAAGTTATTTTAATATGATATTCAGGTTTGAAGAATTGGAAAGAGAAAAACTAGGGCTGAGCATTCGGGTACCCGTTCGGGTTTTAGGTCCTACTATTTGGGTATCGGGTAATTTGGGTATTCTATTTAGGATCCATTTAAGTATATTATAAAAATTGGTTTGCTTTAGTTCGGGTATCTCTTCGTTTGGTTTGGCTTAGAGTATTTGTTATGGAAACCAGTGAATCATTGGTAATTTTTGGTTCCGGTATTTTAGTCCCAAAATACCCAATATTACCCAAAAAATTGAAATTACCCAATATTATCCGATTCAAATATGAGACAAAACAATGCATAAAAACTAAAAGTCCTAAATATAAATAGTTTGAATCACTTTCGAAAGATCAAACATAGTTTCAAATATCCAAAAACATGGCGAGATACAAAAGATAACAATTGTTCGAAAGTGAAAGAAATAAAATGACCAAAAGGACCAAAACATGTGAGAAGCTTTGATATCAATCCATACAGTCCAAGAGCTTAGTTGTTTCCACTTTCCATCTAGCAACTCTGAAACTCTAAAGAAGACATAAAACCAGAAAGTTAACAACTTAACACTCTAAAGAAGAAATAGAAACAGATATATAGGGACATGAAGTTACTTTTTTCAAGACTATCTTGTAATTCTATTTCATCAAGGAGTTGTTTATTAGTGATAACTGCACCCTTTTCAGTTAAATGAATAGAACATTTCAACCACTGCTCTGTGCACATCAAGACTTCAATCATATAATGAGTTAGATAACTCCTATATGGGTCTAGGACACAATCACTTGTGCTAAAGGCAGATTCAGATGCAACAGAAGATATTTGCATTGCAAATACATCTCTATCTATCTCAGCTAGAATATGATACTTTGACTCATTGGCCCTCCACCATCCTAAGACATCATACTTAATTCCTTGCATATTACTCTGGATTTTCAACCTTTTCATTCAAATAAAGCTCTAGTTCATTTTTTTGCTTCTTGAAGTCCTAAACCATCAACTATCTCTTTGTAAAGAAAGTCCATTCTTTCATAATCAACATTATTATCATCTAAATCTATCCTGTCTCCTAAAACATGCTCACCTTGAGATGATGTACCATTGACTGAGATTGTGACCAACAGCCTCTGATTTGCTAAAAACAGAACTGTATTTTTTAAAAAGACTCTTCAAAACTTCAGAGACTGAATAATGAAGCTCTCTATATTCTGCATTGTCCTTGCCATAAAGCTTCTCAAAACACAATGTAGCAAACTGCATTTTATTCCTTGGGTCGAAGACACTAGCAACAATCAACATTCTTTTAATCTCCATCAATACTTCCCAATATTTGTCAAACTTTTTTCTCATAGAATAAGCCTTACTGCGCAATTCTTTATCAAGATTTTGACCAAGTGCGATTAGGTTTCTCTCAATAGTGAAAATCTTAGCATAACACTTAGAGGAGCTAACAGAAGTAGAGGCAGAAAACCACCAAACTCGAATAGTAAAATATTCGGAGAAATCTTACCAATCTTTCAACTGCTTCCCAATCATCCTTAGTTGGCGGTCCAACTCTTTATTCCTATTGACTTTCTCCTCAAAATAATCATTATACAATTTGGCTTCCGTTTCCATCTTTTCAAAAGCCATCCTGAACTTCAAAGCTCTGGTTAACATTAGATAAGTAGAGTTCTAACGAGTGCGGGTTGGAACTTATCCGACAAAGAATTTTACTACCTGTTTTGCAAGCTATAGACAAACTACCTCTAGTCATCTTACCATTGTATACCCGTAATTGAGAAGAATTCACTCTAGAAGTAGAAAACCTCACATAAGTCACACCATTACAAATGGCTTCCACCTTTGCACTAACTTCATGTAAACCATCCTTAACAACTAAATTAATAATGTGAGCATCACACCTCATATGCAAATACTCACCACCTAAAACCAAAGTATTATTTTCCACTTTTTTGAATTCGTCCTTAAACATCTTGAGAGCTGAAGTGTTGATAGTAGCATTGTCAACTGTGATGGTAAACACCTTCTCTATTTTCCATTCAGCCAAACACTTTAGAAGAACCGATGATATAGAACATCCTTTATGATCTGGGACGTTCTTAAACCCAATGATGAGCTTCTTTAGGTGCCAAATTGCATTAATGTAATGTGATGTAATCACAATGTAACTAGCAGGTGTTGTTGGTGCAACCCATATATCAGTGGTAATAAAAACCTTTTGCTTACCAAGCATACTCATCATTTCTGCTTTCTTGTTCGCATACAGTTGAACAATATCTCTAGATAATGTTCTTCTAGAATGAGAAAATATTTCCATGCCAAGCTCTCAATGAATGATAGTGGTAGCTCTCCCAGAACAAGTAACTCATTAGTAGCCTCTCTGAAAACATCTTCTGAAACTTTTCCAAATTTAACAATTCCGTTTTGACCTTCACTATTTAATCTTTGTTGCGCTTTAAGTTCCTCGTGCGCCTGGTACTGCTTGCATGCAAGTTTGAGATGCTTTCCCATATTTGAAGTACCAGAAGAAGTTGGACATTTCATAACTTTTCTACAGTGATGACATTTGTCTTTGTTATTCACAAGTCTGAAAAATGATCCCAAACATATGACCTTGTAGTAATGATAGTTGATCATTAGTAGGTTCTGATTCTAAATCTCTCTCTTTCCTTTTGCTTAGACACTTTCCGCTTGTTTGTAGTTGCACTAGTATTCTTAGAAGACCTAACATCTCCTGCCTCTGCCGTAACATCCTCTGCCTCTACCTTTGCCGGATATGGTATGGAAGAATCTATCGACAACATTAAAAAGCAAAAATACAATTATAAACAAAGACGCTGTCTGGTCTCTTTTGGTAAATGAAAATTGATATAAAAGACGATGTCTTAGTCAAAGATTAAATTAAAAGTTTAACTTAAAGTTGCTTCCAACAAAACATGATTAGCATATCAATTGTAGTTCAAGAGATGGTAAAATAGATTTGAAACATGTTAAAGTTTGTATACGGAACTCATAAGCATTTCTATCACATAAAATTTTTCCTTACAATCCCATTTTATCATTTTCGTCCCTTGCCCATTCCTTTACTTTGAGTCCCCGGTTATACTTGTTTTGCAATGCACATTCTATTTCTTTAAGTAGAAAATCAATCTATCAAAAGAAAAAAAGAAAAAAGAAGAAATCTAACTACATACTAAGAATCACTGCAATCATATGATCAACTCTAACTATCAAACCAAAAAAAAACAAAAAAGAAAAAAGAAGAAAAAGAACATAAACACAGTCTACTATATACTAAGAATCGCTGCAAAGTTCTTGTTCTTGATTAGAAAAAATCAAAATCTCTTATAATCAATTAGAGGCTTGACTTAGCTATGGACAAAAGGTTTGAAAAAAATATGAAGAAAACACTGTTAAAAATGAAAAAAAAAAAAAAAGAGATAAGAGATCATTTAAGGGAGAGATCAGTTGAGCATAGAGACTTGGCCAGAATCTCCATTGACTAAGAAGACTTCATATATCATCATAAACAAATGGATCAAATACAAATATTTATCAAGTTAGAGATCTTAAACAATTACATGTTATTTGGAATTCAATATTTTCTTTTTAAAATCTAATTCAACTCAGAGGTAAAGAATCGTTAAACGTTCATAACGTATACTAGTTTTCCATTGGTACGCAATAATCATATTCTTCACCACAACAATCGGACATAAGGTAAACCAACCATATCAAATCACATATATAAGTTTCAACCGCTTATACTTATCTTTGGCTGGTTATTACTCTTAATTGCACACAGCTATAAGAGAATATAATTTACTTAGAATAGAAACATCATAATCCTACGAGTCCAAGGCAGATATGAACACAAAATCACATGCCAATCAAATTGAGATTATAAAGACAAATATATGCATAATTACTTATGCACAAACAGATCATATGAATACAAAATCACAAGAACAATAAAATAAGGAAAGATTCATGAAACAGATCACAAGAACACAAAATCACAACTTCCCCTATGTAAGATCAAATCAAGAGAAGATAACAAAAAGCTGTGGGCTTCAATAGCTACAGCCTAAAGCTAATGGCTTGTTCACGTCATGAACGATAAAAGAGAACTGACCCCAGATTTTGCATAAGCTATTAAAATTCAAACATTAATCCTTAAAACTATTCAAATTCAAGTCAACCATTCAAAAAAATTCAGAACTCAAAGCTCAAGCATTCGATAATTGAAACTTGAAATTTGAAAGAGAAGACGGATTCAAATCTTGATAATTGAAAGTAGAAGAACAATTTGTGCCATTCGACAATTGAAAGGATAAGAAGATTTCGAGTTCGAAGTTCGATCAATTACCTGAGAATGATTTCTGGAAGTGAATTGAGTCAAAACCAGAGAAGGATGAGAGTGATTTTTCGAAGCCTTAGAAGGAGGAAAGTCTGGAGAGGTTGGGAATGGATCCAGCTTTACTGATTAGGTAAAGTTTATTAAGCATTCTTCTTTCTTACTTTTTGGCATGAGGAAGCTAAATCTGTTACAGTGCATCAAGCCTCGTCCCTCGATAAAGATAAAAAAGATGAATCGTGTTGTATACTATCAAGCCTCGGTAAAGAAAAATATTATTAGGATTCTACTTTTCTTCGGGTACTAATTGGGTATCGGGTAATACCCTATCCAAACCGATAATTATTTGGATATAAATGTAAAATCCAGTCAGTTATTTAACATTACCCAAATACTACTCATATCCATTTTTTTGGGTCGGTTCGGTCCAGGTTTTTCGCCTAGGCCGAATAAGAACCTTTATGAACAACCATAAATTTAATTACTTATCCATTGCAGCGATGGAAGATAGTTAACAAGAAATTTTGGCGAATAATTTATATATACACAAATAACTAAAGTACTCACAAGTCTATATGAATTTTATAGATCGTGGCGATTATACAATCTTACAATCTAAATCACCAAAGAAATGCTATGATGACTCTAAAAGATCTGACTGGGACGATTAGCGCCTTGGTGCATAGGAAAGTTTTTAAGAATGCAAAAACAAGATTATAAGATACAAAGTTTGTCTTGTAGCTCAAGGCTTTTCTCAAAGGCGAGGGATTAAATTACAAGGAAACATATTCTCTAGTTATGGATGCAATCACGTTTAGATTCTTGATGATTCTAGCAGCTCATGAAAATCTAGAGATGCGTCATGAATGTTGTTACAACATATTTATAAGGGTCATTACATACCAATATCTATATGATAATTCTTGATGGGTTTAAGATGCCATGAGCACTAAAATCCAAATCCAAAGAGTTATGCGTAATAAAATTGCAAAGATCATTATACATGTTAGAGCAATCTAGACATATGTGGTACAATCGTCTTAGTTAACATTTAATAAAAGAAGGATATGTGAATGATCCTATATTCCCATGTTTTTTCATCAAGAAAATAACATTCGTAGTTTTGATTATTGCAGTGTATGTTGATGCTCTAAACATAATAAAAACTTACGGGAAAATACAAAAAGCCGCAAATTATTTGAAAGAAAATTTGAGATGAAAGATCTCGGACAGATGGTCAAATGATTAGTTTGCAGATGCATAATATTTGTCAGATCCACACAAGTCTCGATCACAAACAGAATATGTATTCACAATCGGAGACACTGCTATAACTTGACATTCTCAGAAGCAGATGCTTGTGGCCATTTCTTCTTCGCAGTCCATGAAGCAAGTAGAGAATGCGATGGAACCTACTATTAAAAAAAGTAGAGTAAACATGGGTAAGATCAATAAGTCAACACATCCAATCAAGTAGAGGAATTCGAGTAAAAATGGAACCTACTATCTTATATGAAGACAATGTTGCTTGTGTTGTCCAGGCAAAAGAAGGTATATTAAAAGTGATAGAACCAAACATATTTCCCAAAGTTCTTTTCATTCTTCCAAGAACTTGAAAAAAATAAAGTTACTGAAGTAAGATATGCTCGATCGTCGTACAATGTTGCAGATCTCTTCACAAAATCACTATCCATCACTATATTTAGGAAACATATGTATAATATCGGAATGCATCGCCAACAAGATTTATAAGATATGATCATGATCATTTGAAGGGGAGTTTGTGTGGTTGTACTCTTTTTACCTATTATGGTTTTTTCCACTGAATTTTTCCTATAAGAGGTAACAAAATATATAACGTAAGAGACAATATTAACCTGACATGCAAAGGAAAATGTTATGAAAATAAAAAATATATATTTTCTACTAATAAATAAGTAGCGTAAAACATTTGTGTAGAGTCTACCATCACTATGCATACACAGTAATGCACACAACAAACACATATTCTATAAGAAGAAATTAATTATCCTTCTTTCTTTAATATATATGTTTATATCTCTCATAAATTATATCATATATTATAATAATATATATTTTCTCTGTTTAAAATAAATGTCGTTTTAATGATTTTATACATAATTAAAAAATCATGAAATTTTTTTTATCCCTTATTAATATAGTCTATCAATTTTTTATTTATTAGTTAATACGTTAATATATGAGAGATAAAACTATAACTAATATCAAATATTTGACTTGAAAATCTAAAATAACAATTAATTTAAAACAAACAAAAAATCTTCCAGGATACTTATTTTTAGAAAGATGAAGTATTTTTTACCAATTCCTTTCTTTTCTTTTTTTTTGTCATCACCAGTTCCATTGTATATATAGGGGATTAACCCTGGTGGTGGCTAGCTTTGTATGGATAACTTTGCAAGGCAAAGAGACTAAATATTAAGCAGAAATGTCGATGAAGCTCAGCGTTCTCGGACCTCTCACTGGCCTGAGTTTCGCAATCACCGGAAAACCAAAGCTTATGTTTTCTTCAACCAACAAATCTCCCTCTTTGTTAGGAGAACGGATAAATCGACCCAAAAAGGATCTAAAAGATTTAAAAGATTGTAAATAAACATCAATATTTAAATTATGATATTTAGCATTATCATTAAATATTTTAGTTATATTTATCTTTCCATTAAATTAAAAAATTAGGTTTAAATCTACGTCTATATAAAGCATTGTACAATATCACATTATTCTTATGAGTCTATTATAACTCTTCCCTAAACACATTTGTGTTTTTACTCTCATCGAATTTATCATGGTATCAAAGCTAAAGCCAAATCATACAAATTTTTGGTTTTTTCTCGATTCTTTGGCCTATTCTTGCTATCTTCTTCCTCTTTGATCTACCATTTCGTTTCTCTATTTCATTCTTTTTTACCAATTCTCTTTTTCTTCCTCCAGTCGTCTCACTTCGCCCACATCAGTTCTTTTCTCTCTCTCTCCTTCTACATTTCAAATCTAGAGTTCATATGTAAAACAATTTTTTCAATTTTGTTTCAGTAGTATTCGCTGCACAGGAGAGTACCTTGAGTGTATCCAATGAAACTGAAACTAGTGAATGGCTGATGCAAGGTACGTCAATTTCAGATTTGTAGTTGAAATTTGAGATTTTGCAAGATGATGATGATTTTTTTTTTTTTTGAAATTGGTGATAGATTTTTATACGTTGAGGAAAGATGTTGAAATAGCAACAGTTCGTGTTGAACAGATTATGCTAAGTTACAGCAAATAGAAACAGAAATTGCAAATTTGGAATCAAAAGCTTCTGATACTTCTTTTTGGGATGATCGTGTTAAAGCTCAAGAAACGCTTTCGGGTTTAAATGATCTTAAAGATCGAATGAAATTACTTTCTGAGTTCAAATCAACGGTATGTTCCTTAGTTTCATCTCTTATATTTACTCTCTTATGGTTAAGTTTATGTTTTGATGTTAAATTGCGGTTTTTTTGGCTGAGGTAGGTTGAAGATGAAGAAACAATTGTTAAATTAACAGAAGAAATGGATTCTACTGATGTGTAGCGTACTTGAAGAGGCTATGGGGATCATCAAAGAGTTGATTAAATCTTTAGATCGATTTGAGCTAACTCAGCTTTTATCAGGACCTTATGATAAAGAAGGTTCTGTAGTCTATATAACAGCTGGAGCTGGAGGAACCGATGCTCAGGTTATTACTGCTTACGCAATTTGGCTTTTATACTTTCTATAAGTCTTAATGAATTTAGCAAAGTGAATCTAGATATATGATAGGACACTCGTTTCGTGAGTTTATAAGCATATAGACTGACTTCGTATCAAAGAAATGATCATGGAGTGTTTGTGTGCTCAAGAATGCATTTCATTGTATGGAAGGCCATGACAATGCAGAAATGATCTTTCATTTCGTATTGCTTTTGTTTGGTCTTGGTATCTGAAATTTTCTTAGAGGCTTCTCTGTTTTGTGATGTTGATTGAGCTCCTGTAAAATTTTGGATAATTTCCAGTGCAGGATTGGGCTGATATGTTGCTTAGGATGTATATGAGATGGGGAGAGAGCAGCGGTACAAGACAAAAGTTGTTGAAAAATGTCAGCTGGAGAAGAAGCAGGGATTAAGTCCGTGACTCTTGAAATTGAAGGGCGGTATGCATATGGTTACCTTTCAGGAGAGAAAGGAACTCATAGGATTGTACGACAATCACCATTCAATTCAAAAGGTCTTCGACAGGTAAAATAAGCAGCTCCATACCAAAATTACATACAATACTAAATATTTTGGCGTCTATAAGTTTGATGAGTATTAAGCCCTGAGGGAATAGGCGCCTTCGCTCACTGTTAAGGTCTATGAACTCCAAAAGCATATGTGGTTGGGAATGTATGCTGTACATTTATATTGATATTGCACGCAGATAAGCTTTTCTGGTGGAAATGATGCCGCTTCTGCCTGAAGAAGCTGTAGGAGTTGAAATATCAGAGGACCTTAAATAGTTGTGTTGACGGTGATGACAGCAGATCCGTCGTCTCCTTCGGACAAAGCGATCCTTCTCCGTTCCCGAGCTTCCGTACCGATCAAGCCGCCGTTGAAGCCATCTGTGATGCTGTCCGCCCGACCTAGTTTAACAACTATTCTTCTGCTTCCGGTGTTCTTGTTGCTAAGAAGTAAGATTTCTTCTTCTTCTTCTTTGTTTTTGTTTTTTATATTATCAACCTTTGATTTAATTGGTATAATCATTGAGATCTTTGGATGTTGTGACTAGTTTTGCTTGCATGATTATAATCTTTAAAAACTAGTCTCCGTGTAATCTTGCATCATATATATTTTTTCATATTCAAACCATACTTGCAATGTGTATCAACTTTTTTTTATTGTGTATCAACTTAACTAGAGCTTTTAATAAAACATTAATGAACTTGTTATTTCGTTTTATGATCCAATCTCAATAGGGCTGTGCAGAGTACCTCTCCAGCGATCTTTCTTACGAGATATCTCCTAATGATGTTCATCTCACAGCTGGTTGTTTGCAAGCCATTGATATTTTGATCCCCGCACTCACTATGTATGATTCTAGAGCGTCTTTGAGCCACTTAGAGGTCTGTTATTTTGATCTCTTACAAGAAAATGGATGGGATGTTGATCTAGATGGAGTTGAAGCTCTTGCGGATGACAAAACCGTGGCTTTAGTTCTTATCAACCCTTGTAATCCCTGTGGAACCGTTTTTTCTCGTCAACATCCTCAAACGGTATAAACTTCTTTTTTATTCATTTGATAAAGTTGAATATTTAGTTTATTAGTAAAAACACACTTTTTCCATCAAAGTTGGCTCTTTTTGGTTTATCTGCAGATTTTGTTCTCATTTTTTGTTTATTCGACGTGACTTTGTTATGTAAATATGTCTTTGTTATCTTTATATGGTGGATGAAGATTGCAGAGACGGCTTGTAAGCTTGGAGTATTTTTGGTTGCAGACGAAGTCTATGATCATTTTGCCTTTGGAGATGACAAACCATTTGTATCCATGGCAGAGTTTATAGAGACAGTGCCGGTAATTGTGTTAGGCGCAATATCTAAGAGGTGGTTTGTTCCTGGCTGGAGGCTTGGTTGGATGGTGGTGACTCTTGACCCTCGTAGTATCCCGAAAGATTATGGAGTTTGTTTAATTAAACAATTGAGTTACATTTTGTTCACTTAATTAATATCTTTTTTTTTATAATAAATGTAAAATTATATTCAAGAAAAGGTGAAAACCTTTTGTACAACAAGTGATATAGTTTTTGAATTTTTTTTAGAAACTAGAGTTTCGATAGAAAGATAATCGAAAGTGGTGGTCTTGTTGAAATCCAAAGTTGGAAAACTAAATTGAGACAAGACCTATTTTTGGAAAAAATGGAGTATTTCTGTTTTTGATAGAGCTGAAAAACCAAAGAAAAAACAAAAACTAACAACCAAAGATTACAAGCCGAAAACAATGGAAACTTTGAACTAAGCTGTCCATAAGCGTTAGAATTTCTTCATGTCTGCACTGATTCCTTTCACGCCATAGAAAATAAATAGAAGTTTGGAACACATATGTTAAGATGAACAACTTATGATATGACCCCCCTTCCTGGTTGTCGACAAGGCAGAAAGAATATTAGTAAACTGATTCGTATATCCATATTGGAGAAGCCGGAGAGCTAGTTTTTCCGAAAACTGTGATGTGAACGGGCAAGAGAAAAATAAGTGGTCCCTAGTTTCCATAGGGCTGGAGCAGAAAACACACCCCTCAAGACACTTCCATTCCAAGACAACATTATGTTCCCCGTGGATAGACGGTCATGTGCTGCCAACCAGACAATGAACGAGAATTTAGGAGTTGCGTGAGAAAACCAGACAGCTCTAGACCAAACCTTTTCCGATGATAATAATTTGACTTGGTTCTAAGTATCATTAGAAGAAAAACTAGGAATAAACTTGTCCATCTTACTACGCCATAATGCTATGTCGTCATCCAAAGAACCACAATACCTTAATCTTTTAATTTGATTTTCAATCTGAGAAAGAACCTGAAAATTTATGCGCATTGGTCTATGGTTCTTGAAGACATCCGCTAGAGTGGCTGACCCTTGAATACCCATATCAATGCTCCCATGATCTCCCAACACCTCAAATAGTCTACCAAGATGACTCCAATCATCATACCAAAAAGATGCTTGAGCCCCACAACGAGCATCAACTTTATGAATTTTTTTTTGTTGAATCTTGATATTTAAGAAGCCTCCTCCACATCCACGAGCTAGCGCTCGTATTTGAATTTACCGAGCAAAAGGAGCCTCTTCTCATCAAATTCTTTTGAACCAAGTTTACCCAAAGAGACTTCTTACCAGAAACCAACCGCCAAATCAATTTGTACAACTTACCTTATTAGCTTCAGCTAAAGACTTAATACCAAGTCCCCCTTCAGACTTCTACTTACAAATATCAGACCAAGCCACTTTTGCTTTTTTTTTTTGAGTTTAGAGTTGGCCCCGACCACAGAAACGCTGAGCTTATTTTCTCTATTTCTTGAATACAAGCACGAGGAAGTCTAAGGGCTATAATCCAAAAATTAGTCAAACTAACTATCACCAACGAAAGCAATTGAAGGCGCCTGAAAAAGAAAGAAAACGATACTTCCAAGAGCATATCCTACTGCGGATCTTATATATAAGCGGCTGATAATCCGATGTAACCATTCTTTTTGTCAACAGAGGCAGTCCCAAATATTTTACCGGCAAATTTCCAAGATTAAAGGCAAAAATAGAGATAGATTCTCGCGCAACAGAGGAGATCCCAGTGACAAATAATGTAGTCTTTTCCAAGCTTATTTTTAACCCTGAGACACTTGCAAAATCAACAAAACACATCAAGGATACCTTTAATTGAGCGAGCTCTTCCGTCTGCAAACACCATGATGTCATCCGCAAAATAAAGATGGGTAATATTCAGACTTCTGCATCCCGGGTGGTAGTCCAATCTTCTTTCCTTAGCAACCTTGTCCAACATACAAGATAAAACATTCATTGAAATAACAAATAGATAAAGGGAAAAGGAACAACCTTGACGTAACCCACTTTTACTCCTAAAAAAACCCGCAAGCTCTCCATTAACCTGAACCAAAAATGATGGAGTGGTAACACACAATTCAATCCAGCGAATAAATTCAACCAGAATTTCCATTGCCCTCAAAACCGTGAGAAGGAACTGCCAATCTGCGGAGTCAAAAACTTTCGAGATATATATCTTCATGGCACAACGAGAATCTAAGTTAGGCTTATGATAATCCTTGACGAGCTCATAAGCTAGAAGAAGATTTTCCATTAAATAACCATCCTTTATAAATGCTGACTGATTTGGAGCTATAAAAGCTGGGAAGATTAAATTTAACTGGTTTTCCAAGAGCTTAGAAAGAACCTTGTAGAGAACGTTGCAACATGAAGATTCTGTCAATAGTCTTTTATACCTAGAGTACCCATTTTCTTAGGAATAAACGCCAGAATCATTGTATTAATCCCTTTCGGAGAAAACCATAGCTAAAAAATCCTTCATTTTACTTCATAGCTAAAACCATAGTTTAGAATCCTTCATTTTCTTAGGTATTATGCCTGATTATCATATGGTTTTGTATAATTCCTCCTCTTCAGCTTTCTCTCCCTTTTGCTTGACCTTATAGCCATTGATGAGTGGATTCTTGGTCGGTTTTGCTCCAAGTTTACCAGTCTCATCCAAAAGATCAAGTGTGTAATTACTTTGCGAAAGGAATAAGCCTTCCGGAGACCAGAAAACTTCAATGCCTAGGAAGTAATTTAGTTCCCCAAGGTCTTTAATATCAAAAAAAGTTTTAAGATAGGTTTTGGTGGATTGGATACCTTCCTTATCATCACTAGATATGATAAGATCATCCACATAGATGAGAACCACAGTAATAATTTGAGAGCTTTGGAGTGTGAACAAGGTGTGATCGGCTTCAGATTTCTTGAACCCTCGATCCTTTGATCGTGGTGATTTCTTCAGCCCATAGATAGGCTTTCTTAGCTTTAACAGTTTACCAGGAGCAATGGAATCTTCAAGACCGGGTGGAGGTGTCAAGTAGACTTCTTCCTCAAGATCACCTTGTAAAAAAACATTCTTGACATCCATCTGCCACAACTCTCAAGACAAATTAGTAGCCAAAGAAAGGGCAACCTTTACCGTCTGGAAGTTTGGCGACAAGAGAAAAGGTATCCGTGTAGCCTTCTCCATAGGTTTGTGTAAAAACTCGTGCCACCAAAAAAACTTAGTACCATTCAATGTCTCCATTGCTTAATTATTTGATGGTAAAAACCCATTTGGAGCTAACTGCTCTTTTTTCGGGAGGAAGATCAGCTTCATCTCATGTGTGATTGTTATTCATAGCTTCAGCTTCATCACCAACTGCATCCAACCACTCTTTTCTTTCCTTGGCTTCCTCATGTTTTTGAGGTATCATGTATAGTTTGATCTTTCCAAGAAAATCTTGATGATCAGTCGACAAAAGGTTAAGCAAACATACCGAATGAATGGGATGAGCCACAACTTGATTGTTGTAGTAAACCCGTGAAATCACCCACTTGGAAGGATTTTTAGATCCTTGTGCTTCGTCTAAGTGGAAGAGGAGAGTCTTCATCATCCTCTTCTACCTCCTCATGAGGTCTAACCGCTTCATCGAAAGTCACAATATCCTCCAGATCAGCCTTGTCTTGGTCTTGATCTTGATCACAGTCTTGTTTCTCTAAAGGAACATTTGGTGTATGCCCCCCTTCCACAGAAATATTTGGTGTACACCCCTTGTCCAAAGGACGTTTGGTGTACATCTCCTTTCCAAATGTACGTTTTGTGTACGCTCTCTTTCCTCTTCCCTGTACGCAGAAGGTAATATTGATTTGATGTACAAGTACAATTCAAATATATAGAGGTACAATTTAACCATAATGTGGCTGCATGAAAAGCAGAGGAAATCACCACTTGATGCATGAAGGGGAGAGAATAAGTGATAAATAAAAGTTGTGCATGTTGAGCATTAAAGACAATGACTCTTCTTTGGATTAAGTGCAACAACTTCATCTTTGACTAAGATTATGAGCTAATTTAATCCTCATTAATATTTCAATAATGGCACGCACGTAGCATCAAACATTGGTGGTTCTTTTCTGCCTAACGTAAGTTACTTAGGCCTCGGAAAAGGAACTGCAAAAGGCGGTGCTCCCGGTATCCGTTTAGCTATTTATAAGGCGTGTTGGCTTCAAACATGGAGCTGTACAGAAGCTGATATTTTAAAAGCAATAGATGAAGTTGTTCATGATGGTGTTGATGTTTTGTCACTCTCTTTGGGACCCACACTTCTTCCTTTAGATAAAGAAACAGAGCTCACCTCTGTGGGAGCATTCCATGCGGTCGCAAAGGGCATTTCTGTTGTAGCTGCAGCTGGTAATAGTGGCCCTACGTCTCAGACCATTTCGAATGTAGCTCCTTGGATCTTGACAGTGGCTACAACAACTCTAGACCGTTCTTCTCCCACAACCATCACACTTGGGAACAATATAACATTGGTATACATATATTCATCATATAAGAAGTGTTCCTCTAATGTTCTAAAACCTTGTACTGAAGATTTTGTCTTTGCACAATGAAGGGTCAAGCAATCTTTTCTGGTCCAGAAGTCGGTTTTGTTGATCTTACTTACCCAGAGGCCCCACTTTCCGGGTACCACTGATTAACTTACTTCATTTTTTTTATCATTTGATTGTTCAAGATAATATACCCACTAGATTGCGTCTTATGACATGATAGAGTCTTCAACTTGCAGTGACTGCGAGAAGCTCTCAGCTAATCCCAACAATACAATGGAAGGAAAAGTTGTGTTGTGTTTCACAACAAATACAAAAATAACAACAGATGCTGATATAAGCACAGTAATCAATGCCGGTGGTCTTGGGGTAATCAATGCCGGTGGTCTTGGGGTAATCATTGCCAGACATCCGACCCACTTGTTTAGTCCAACTGGTAATTTTCCATATGTTGCAGTAGACTTCGAGCTTGGGACCGACATTTTGTTCCATATACGCTCCACTAGGTATATTCTCCAAACTGTTTAACCAAAACTTTCATGGATCTGAACACATTCGACTGAACATATTGGTTTTTGGTTTGTCAGATCTCCCATTGCAAAAATACAAGCTTCAAGAATGCGTGTTGGACATCTCGTAGCAATAAAGGTAGCAACTTTCTCATCAAGGGGACCCAATTCAGTTTCTCCGGCCATTCTTAAGGTATTCCAAAATCTTTCATACATTTTCAATCTCTTGAGATTCTCTGTTTCATATTATGTTTTGATGACTGCTTCTCTGTTATGGCAGCAGGATATAGCTGCACCTGGTGTGAACATATTAGCAGCTATTTCTCCCAATAGTCCTTTGAACGACAGAGGATTTTCTATGACATCAATGGCTACTCCTGTTGTTTCAGGAGTTGTAGTGCTCCTAAAATCATTAAACCCTCACTGGTCTCCTTCTGCTATCAAATCAGCTATTGTCACCACAGGTTCTTATCATCTTCAGATGTGTAGTAATAATTACCAGAATAACTTATTGATCTCATTTTTATATTGCAGCTTGGAAAACGGATCCATCTGGAGAGCCCATTTTCGCGGACAGCTCAAACCGCAAGCTAGCAGATCCGTTTGATTATGGAGGAGGCCTTGTGAATCCAGAGAAAGCTGTAAGACCAGGTATCATATAAAACATGACCACACATGACTGCGTATTGGACTTGTGCTCTGCTGATTACAATGATGCCTCCATTTCCCTGAGTCCTCGGAAAGAAAACTGTCTTTCCTAATCTCAAACCTTTGGTTCTTGATCTCAACTTGCCTTCCATCACAACCCAAACCTCAGAGACGAAGTCACACTCGCAAGAACTGTCACTACGTTGGACCCCTCAACTCAGTATACAAGGTCATGATTGATCCTCCAATGGGCGTTAATGTGACTGTAATGCCAACGACGCTTGTGTTCAACTCTACAGCTACAAAGTTATCTTTCATGGTTCGAGTCTTAACCACACACAAAGTAAACAATGGCTACTACTTTGGAAGCTTGACTTGGACTGATACCATGCACAACGTGGTAATACCAGTATCTGTTAGAACACAGATCCTGCAAAAATATTACGACGAGAACTGATGAATCATAGTAAGCGAAAAGCAGATTTGTGTGCTTTCTGCTGAGTAACGGATATTACCCTACATCTTGCACACAAATACTATACTATTATGCTGAAGAATAATGTAACGTTTTTATCTGCAATAAAAAAATAATAACAACGTAAAGCATAATGCTGATGAATAATAGTTGTGTTGTTAAATACTCATGTAAATAAGTATAGTAATCACAAAACACTTATTTTCTAGAGATTTGATACCCACAGATAAGATCCACGGTGTGTTTTGCAGTGGTCGTGGTGGTGGTGTTGGTGCTAAAGCCAAGGACAGTGCTAGACTATAGAACTTGACAGTAAATCGTAATTAATAAATTTTCAAAATAACTTACAAAAAGAAGAAGAAATTTAGGCATTAAAATATCTTATGAAACAGAGGTTGGCTCTGTTTCTTCTTATATAACATTTTCAGTTCTTGCTTTCTTGTCTCATTTCTTGGAGTTGTTTATGGTTGAACTACAACTTATTTAACAACAGAGAACATTCGTTCGAGATATGTTATATTATCTCCGAGATCAGAGTCATTCGTTCGAGATACTTTTTATCTAGTATTCTTAATCTGATCAGTTTCAATCTCAGTTGAGAAATATTTGGAGTTAACTAAATATTTAAAATTCAGTGTTTGACATATTTTAGCCAAGAAACTATTCTAGTGTTCTTAATAATATTTATCATTTTTTAATCTCAGAAGAGCAAATAAATAGTCTAGAATAGTTTCTTGGCTAAATAACTTCAGACATTGAATTTTAAATATTAACTCTGAATAAGTTACTTATGGACCTTGGAACTGAATTAGATCAAGAACGCGAGAGTAGTTTCTTGGACAATATTTTTCTTTTATTTAATTGGTATATATTAAGCAACTCTAAAATACTTTCGATTAAGTTCAAATTAAGAAAGGCTAGCCAAAAATGACTTCATACCTACCTTAGATTAGAATTGGTCAATATCAAAATATAATTAAAAAATTAGAATTGGTCAGATTAATAACACTAGAGTAGTTTCTTTGCTTCTTCTTTTTTTTTCCTTTTGTACGGAAAGTTTCTTTGCTAAATTCAGTTTCTTAACATATAAATTAATACAGAAAAGAAACTAATCTAGTGTTCGTAATCTGACCAATTCTAATCTACGGTAGGTATGAAGGTCGTTTTTGCCAAATTCCTTCTCTAGTCTTTTTCTTCATATGAGTTTTTATCGCTGGTTAAGAACTATTCAGAGTTGCTTAATATTTACAAATCTTTATTATAAAAAAATTAGCCACGAAACTACTCTACTGTTCTAAATCAAATCAGTTTCAGCCTCTCAAAGTAACCATTCATGGTTAATGTTTAAGATTCAATGGTTAAAGTAATTTAGCCAAGAAACTATTCAATTGTTCGTAACCTAATATCAGTAAATAATTAAATCAAAGTTGCTTACTATTTCAATTTCAATTTGAAGTTGTTTAACTAAGTTACAACTCTAGTATTCTTATTTTGATCAGTTATAATCTCAGAAGAGAACTATTCAGAGCCGCTTAATATTTATTTAACGATGTTAATCCTTAAACCTTGACTCTGAAAAACAAGCAAGCACATGGAATTAACTAACAAAAACAGCGCAAGTTATTGACACAACATAGTCGTAGAACTCCTCCTATATCATTAGCTATATAAAGCCTTTTGCTTCAGTGATAATCTTAAACAATGAACCACAAATATATATATATATATATATATATATCTTTCTTCTTTCAAGAAAGAAAATGGGCCAAACCATAATTCTCCTGGCCTTATTTCTGAATATAGTTCTAAATGTGCAAAACAGTTTCGTCGTCGCTGAGAGCAAGGCCATTGGTACTTTTATATATCTGTAGATCAAGTAGCATATCAATATCTAACATCAACTAGTATTGTTACTTTGTGATCAATAGGTTTACATAGTTTACCTGGGAGAGAAGGAACATGATGATCTTGAGTTTGTTACTGAATCTCACCATAAGTTGTTGGGTCACTTCTTGGAAGGTATGATTTACTTGGGCATATCTCCAGGCAGTTCAAATAGTCTCCTTAATAAGGCCAACATGGGGAAAGAAGTCATTGTTGGAGTCATCGACACAGGTATGTGCATATAGAAAACATTTTTGATTCTCGTAAAGGAATGTTTACTGATAGAAAACATCAAATATTGTTATAGGAGTGTGGCCAGAGTCTGAAATGTTTAATGACAAAGGCCATGGATCTATACCAAGCCGTTGGAAAGGTGGCTGTAATCTGGAGAAACTTTCAATGCCTTGATTAATTGCAACAGAAAGCTGATAGGAGCGAAATACTTTGTTGATGGCCTTGTAGCCGCCGTTGGAGTCCTGAACAGAACAGAGAATCCTGAGTATCTTTCCCCAAGAGACTTTAATTGTCATGGCACGCAGGTTGCCTCAACCATAGGTGGTTCTTTTCTGCCTACTGTAAGCTACTTAGGGCCTCGGAAAAGGAACTGCAAGAGGCGGTGCACCGGTGTCCATTTAGCTATTTATAAGGCGTGCTAGCTTAAAACAGGGAGCTGTACAGCAGCTGATGTCTTAAAAGTAATAGATGAAGCTATCCATGATGCTGTTGATGTTTTGTCACTCTCTTTGGGACCCAAGGTTCCTCTATATCCAGAAACTGATGTGAGGAAGATGACCTCTGTGGGAGCATTCCATGCGGTAGCAAAGGGCATTTCTTTTGTAGCTGCAGCTGGTAATGATGGCCCAAATGCTCAGACTGTTGTAAATGTAACTCCTTGGATCTTGATGGTGCCTGCAACAACTCTAGACTGTTCCTTTCCAACTGCCATCACACTTGGGAACAATATAACAATATTGGTATACATATATTCTTGATAAAGAAAGTTTTGCTCTAATGTTTCAAGCCCTTATACAGAAGATTTTTTCTCTACTCAATGAAGGGTCAAGCCATCTTTCCCGGTCCAGAACTCGGTTTTGTTGGTCTTGCTTACCCACTTTTTGGGTAACACTGAATTACTTATTTCATGTTTTAATTGATTGTTCAAGAAAATATCACAGCGAGATTGCGTATTAGGATATAATAGAGCCTTCAACTTGCAGAGACTGCGAGGATCTCTCCACTAATCCCAACAATACAATGGAAGGAAAAGTTGTGTTGTGTTTCACAACAAGTCCAAACGCCGCTATAACCGCAGTAAGCAATGCCGGTGGCGTCGGGGTAATCATTGCAAGAAATCCAATCCACTTGCTTAGTACATCCGGTGACTTTCCATATGTCGCCGTAGACTTCGAGCTCGGGACTGACATTCTGCTCTACATACGTACCACAAGGTATATCACCAAACTGAGCATTTTTAATATTTTGCGCAATATTCGACTGAACATATTGGTTTTAGTTTTTTTTCAGATCTCCCATTGCAAGGATACAGGCTTCAAGAACGCTCACTGGACAGCCCGTGGCGAAAAAGGTAGCAACCTTTTCATCAAGGGGACCCAATTCAATTTCTCCGTCAATTCTTAAGGTACTTTCTAGACCCTTTCATACCTTTTAAGATTCTCTGTTTTCATAATATGTTTTGATAATCATTTCTCTGTAGTGGCAGCCAGATATAGTGTTGCTGAATAATATTAGAGAATAGAGAGAATAGAAAGAATACATAAGGAAATATTTTTTCTTATTTATTTGTTGTACAAATATATTATATATATATAGGAATAAAACAAATACAAAGTGGCTTGTATGATGGTGACAGAAAGAGGTTGTGCATGTTAACTTTAAGGAAATGCTTTCTCTTTGAAACAAGACAATAGCTCCTATTTAACTAAGATTATGAGCCAAAATTAATGAGAATTAATATTTCAATATTTCTCTTCAACCTTAGCCGAAAAAAATACTTAAGGTTAAGATTGGAATCTCGTGAATCATCACCTAATAAAAGGTCTACAAGCCCAAGCTTTTAATGGATGTGTGAAAAAACTTTAAGACTTTAAGCTTTAGTGAATATGTCCGCTAATTGATCTTCACTTTGAGTGTAGCATGGTAAAATCATGAATTCTTCAATCTTTTCTCGGACCTTGTGACAATCCACTTCGATATTCTTGGTTCTTTCCTGAAATACTGAGTTGGTTGCGATGTGAATGGTCGCTTGATTGTCGCAATGAAAGGTGACATGGCTGGAAGATTCAATGCCAAAGTCTTTAAGGAGAGTTGTGAGTCAAGTAAGCTCATTTGTTCGCTTCCTCATTGCTCGGTATTCCGCTTCCTCACTTGAACAAGACACCACATTTTTCTTATTTGACTTCCAAGTTACCAAGTTTCCTCCAATGAAGGTACAATAGCCGGTTGTTGATTTCCTATCCAATGTATCCTAACATAGTCCGCATCACAATACCTCACTATCTCGGTGCTACCATTTCTTCCCATCTAAATTCTTTGGCCCGGACTTTCTTTGAGATATCTAAGGATCCACTCCACCATGCTCCAATGATATTTTGTGGGAGTTTACATATGTTAATTGACCTGATTCATAACAAAGCAAAGGTCAGGTCTAGTGATGGTTAGGTAGATTAGCTTACCAATAAGCCGACAGTATTGTGTCGGATCTTCATATGGTTTGTCTTCTTCTTCCTATTCGGCTTTCTCTATCTTTCGCTTGACCTTGTAGCCATCAATGAGTGGATTTTTGGCCAGCTTTGCTCCAAGTTTACTTGTCTCATTCAAAAGATCAAGTGTGTATTTCTTTTGCGAAAGAAACAAGTCTTCCGGAGAACGACAAACTTCAATGCCTAGGAAGTACTTTAGTTCCCCAAGATCTTTAATATCAAAAATAGTTTTAAGATAGATTTTGGTGGATTGAATACCTTCCTTATCATCACCGGAGATGATAAGATCATCCACATAGATGAGAACCACAATGATACCTTGAGAGCTTTGGAGTGTGAACAAGGTGTGATTGTTTCGGATTTCATGAAGCCTTGGTCTTTGTGTGTGGAGCTCAACTTGTGATACCAAGCTCTTGGTGTTTACTTCGGCCTATAGATAGTCTTCCTTAGCTTTAAAACCTCTCTGGGAGCAATGGAATTTTCAAGACCGGGTGGAGGTGTCATGTATACTTCTTCTTCAAGCATTCTTGACATCGATTTGCCACAACTCCATCTACGACAACTCCCAAGACAAATTAGTATCCAAAGAAAGGACAACCCTTACCGTGTGGATTTTGGCGACGGTAGCAAAGTTATTCGTGTAGTCTTCTCCATAGGTTTGTGTAAAACCTTGTGCCACTAAACGAGATTTGTTCAATGTTTCCATTGCTCAAGTATTTGATGGTACATACTCATTTGGAGCTAACTGCTCTTTTCCCGGGAGGAAGATCTGCTTCATTCCCATGTGTGATTGCGGTCATAGCTCCAACTTCATCACCAACTGTATCCAACCATTCTTTTCTTTCATTGGCTTCCTCATAGCGTTGAAGTATCTTGTCTAGTTTGATCTTTCAAAGAAAATCTTGATGATCAATCGTTAAAAGTTCAAGCGAATATACCGATTGAATGGGATGAGTCACAACCTGATTATTGTAGTAAACCCGTGAGTTCACCACTTGGAAGGATTTCAGATCCTTGTGCTTTGTCTAAGTGGTAGAGGAGAGTCTTTTTCATCTTCTTCTTCCTCTTCTACCTCTTCTATCTCCTCATGAGATCTAACCGCTTCACTGGGAGTCACAATATTCTCTAGATCAGTATTTTCCTGGTCTTGACTATTGAATTAATCACTTTTATCTTGATCACAGTCTTGTTGCTCCACATGAACAGTTGGTGTACACCCCCTTTCCACAGGAAAAATTTGGTGTACACTCCCTTTCCATATGAACATTTGATGTACGCCCTCTTTTTAAAAAAACGTTTGGGGTACACCCCTTTTCCTCGTCCCCATCCGATTGTCTTTGTGGTGCTTGATTTTTGAGGTGGTCTATGAAGGAACTTTAAACTTGTGGCAAGATCAGATGGAGAGTGAGATAGATCTTTCATACCTTCTCTATCCTTCTTATAATTATATCCTTGGTTTTCAATGAACTTCACATTCCGAGACACAAATGTACAGTTTTTAAGAAGATCATAGCACTTGTAGCCTTTTTTGATTTGTTGAATAGCCTAGGAACATACAGTTAATACTTTTGGCAGCTAACTTAGTTTGTTGTTCACCTGGTATTAAAACAAAACAAACACATCCAAATAATCGTAAGTGATCAGTTGATGGTTTATTTTTATTAAGTACCTCAAATGGTGACACGTCATTTAGGACTTTAGTTAGAATCTTATTGATGAGGTAGCATGCAGCCATGACCGCATCACCCCAAAATCTTCTTGATACGTTGGCATGGAACATCATCGATTTTGAAACCTCCATAAGGTGTCGATTCTTCATTTCTGCCACTCCATTTTGTTGTGGTGTGTAAGGGCCACTTGTTTGGTGCATGATGTCGTGTTTTGCTAGATGTGCTTTGAATCTTTGATTTGTGTGTTCTCCTCCATTGTCCGACCTTAACACTTTAATTTTACCATTAAATTGGTTACTCACATAATTCTTAAAATTAATGAAAGCATCAAACACACAATCTTTAGACGAAAGCAATGTAATCCAAGTATATTTTGATTTTTCATCTATGAATGTTACAAAATACTTTATTGTCTCTAGAAACGAATGGTGATGTCCAAACATCCGAATTAACAAAGTCAAAACAATGTTCATAAATAGTATAAGACTTTGGGAAAACAATTCGACAATGTTTACCAAGAATACAAGCCTCACAACTAGAATGATCAAAAGAAGTATTAGACAACATCAATTCAAGAGCACAAGAATGAGGATATCCTAATATAGATGCCACACAACAGTAAAACTAACAACAAGACAGGAATTTGAGGACAATAAATTAGAAAGAGTCGCGAAGTGTTCTCAAGAACATATAGATCTCCTTTTGATTTTCCTTCTCTAAGTATTTTTCTGATCTCAATATCCTGAAAATAAACACTGTTAGGTCCGAATATAGTATAAAAATTAAGATGACAAGTTACCTTTTTAACCGACAAAAGATTATAAGTAAAACTAGGCATAAAGAATGCTTTAGAGATTTTATCAAATAATTTTTAATCTCCTACCCCTTTTATGGGAACCATATCACCATTAGTTATGGACACATTACTAGTTGCTGGTTTTATATTATCTATGAGATTTGGGTTACTGATCATATGGTGAGAAGCCCCCGAATCTATGACAAGAGACATACTTGGTTTACTAGCAAAGAAAGTGGTACCGGATTCCATTAAGGAAGCAATGGACCGGATGAGAGCCTCTAAATCCGACTTTCTTGCACCATCATTGTCTACCTCTACTTCTTGTTTGGATAAACCGGTTTGTCCTTGATTACCCCTGGCTCTATGAGACAATATTGGCCTTTGGGTTTTTGAATATCCTCGGCATGAGATGAGGATGAAGTAGCCAACATTTATTTTTGAGGTGACCATTCTTTTTACAATGGTCACATACCTATCTTTTCTTTTCCACATGCTTCTACACTCCTTTTTTCCATGAGGGGTTCACTTCTTCCACCATAAATACTAAGTGAGCCTAGTTCCCTTTGGACTTGAGAGCATACGTCTTCAAAGCTTGGAAGCTTGTCCGCCTTTAGGAGATGCTTGATGAGATCATTGCAGACCCGGTTCAAGGTAAGCAAGAGACCAAAAAAAATTTCTTGCTTTTGTCTTTCATTGAGAACAGTCGGGTCCAAAGTACTCGACCTTAACATTTCAAATTTGGCCCACAAAGACCTAAACTTTCCAGAATGTTTGGTGAACTCCATATCTTCTTGGCTTAGGTCATTACTGGCCTTCTTCACCTCAAATACACGGGTGAGGTTTGACACATTGCCGTAAACGTTCTTGAGAATATCTCATAGCTCATTTGAAGTTTCACAATAGGAGTAAGCTTCAAGAATGGAGGCTTCAAGAGAGTTTTGGAGAAGTCCGAGGACATTTTGATCTTCTTGAAACCATTTGGCTTTTTTTCTCAATAGCCGCCTCCTCTTCTCCTTCTATGATGGTTTCTTTCCATCTCTTTTGATGGCTTCTTTTGGAGCTTGACCAATTTCAACATGGCTTCAAAGTCCGCAGCCACAAAGCGCGGTCCTTATGGTCCTAGACCATAACAAATAATTTTCTCCTTTGAGGACAACAAAAATTATCATTGGTTTTGAATTTTCCATAGTATAAAAAAAGAATGAGAAGTGTAGACGAGGATTAAAGAGAATAAGAGAATCGAACTATTGCTCTGATACCATGTTAGAATATTTGCTGAATAAGATTAGAGAATAGAAAGAATAGAGAGAATAGAGAGAATAGAGAAGATAATATTTCTTCTTATTTATTTGTTGTACAAATACATTTCATATATATAGTAATAAAACAAACACACAGTGGATTGCATGAAAAATATAAGGAATCGACACTTGATACATGAATGTGAGAGAAGAGGTTATACATGTTGAACATTAAAAAAATAACTCATCCTTGGAACAAGACAATAGTTCTTCTTTGACTAAGATTTTTGACTAAGATTAGGAGGCAATATTAAAGAGAATTGGTATTTCAATATACAGTAGCACGTGTTGTGAACATATTAGCAGCTATTTCTCCTAATAGTTCTTTAAGAAACAAAGGATTTGCTATGATTTCAGGGACATCAATGGCTAATCATGTTGTTTCAGAAGTTGTAGTACTCCTTAAATCATTATACCCTCACTGGTCTCCTTCTGCTATCAAATCAGCTATTGTCACGACAGGTTCTTATCATATTCAATGCTTTGTTAGATTGACTAATAAGAATTTAATAAGAACATACTTATCCAAAGGAACACATTTTACATTGTAACTTGGAAAACTGATCCATCTTGAGAACCATATTTGCAGACGGGTCAAACCGCAAGCTAGCATATCCGTTTGATTACAGAGGAGGCCTTGTGAATCCGGAGAAAGCTGCAAAACCGGGTCTCGTATATAACATGGCCACACATGATTACTTCATGTACTTGTGTTCAATTGATTACAGTGATACCTCCATTTCTCTGAGTTCTCGGAAAGAAGACAGTATGTCCTAACCCCAAGCCTTCTGTTCTTGATCTAAACTTACCTTCCATCACAATCCCAAACCTAAGAGATGAAGTCATTCTCACTAGAACGGTAACTAACGTTGGACCCCTCAACTCAGTATACAAGGTTGTGATCGACCCTCCAATGGGCATTAACGTGGCTGTTACGCCAACGGAACTAGTGTAGGACTCTAAAGCTACAAAGTTATCTTTCACAGTTCGTGCCTCCACTACACACAAAGTGAACACTGGTTACTACTTTGGCAGCATGACTTGGACTGACAATGTGCACAATGTGGCCATCCCAGTATCTGTAAGAACCCAGATCCTACAACAATGATACTACGATGAAAACTGATTGAAGCCAAAAATAACAGATTTGTGAATGAGAACTACTTAAGTTACTATACTATATTGTTGTGTTGAAGAAATATGTAAAGCATAATGAATAAACTATCATGTAAACTGTGTTATTAATTAACCCGTAAGTGGAATCGTCATAAAGCACTTTACTTTATCGAGTGATACTTACGGATGAGGCAACCAGTGAGACTGGTTGCATGGAAATTCCATCCGAAATTCATTGTCCGTTTCAAAAACGTTTCAGAATCAAAAATTTTGGAAACACAGGGCAACATGGCGGAAACGCAGTTCCTAAAATTTGTAATTTGGAATTTTAGAAATTCAACGGAAATTTTTTCTGAAATTTAATATATAAATAATTTGAAAACATATGATATATATGATATTTTCTTTAAATTACAAAAAAGCTAATTAATTTGGAAAATAGAAAATATCTCATGTTTTTTTCCTAATAACTAAACATAATCTAGAAAATTAGAAGTTTAGAACTCTAAAAATTTATAGTCTTTAGAACTTTTATTTTATTTTTAGTTAAGCTACGTACTTTATTTATGTATTTTTAAAATATGATTTTAGTGTTTTACTAAATTTTTTTAACTACATATATATATATATATATACACTTTTCCGTCAGATATTTGTTTCCTAAATTTTTGAAAAAGTCGTTTCTACATGCGTCGTTTCCGTATACCAGTTTCCGTTTCGTACAACATAATCTATATACTAAACACAACTTGCATCAATATGTTACTTCCACCCTGAGTTTTTTTTTTTTTGAATAATATGTAAAATTATATTCAAGAAAAAATCCTCTTTACAAAAACAGATTTTGATACACTCAAAAGGCAAATCTAAGAGATCCTAAAGCTCAGGGATAATGGAGTGCCGGAGTGGATGCCTCATTAAAACCCAACAACTAGAAAACCCGAGTGAGAGAGGTTGGGAAAAAGAGTACATCAAACACCGGCGAATGAGCTGAAATGAAAATATGTGAAAACAATGGATAGAGATAAAACAATCAGAACACTAGATTCTTGTGTCGAACCAAACTTGAAGACCCATCTCCATGATTCCTCGGCGCTGAAGTGATGACAAACGGTTCCGAACAGCCTTGTCCATCTCCCGGAGAAGACGGTCCACGGAAGAAGGAGGTTCGCCGTGACGTCGTGAGTTTCTTTTCCTCCATATGAAATACACAGCCACTTGGAATGCGTATTTGGCAAGGTAATCCTGGGTGCTTGTCTCTCCTGAAACTGAAAGTGTGAGCAAAATGTTTGTGAAGTGAGGAGTATACCTGTGCTGTAGAACGCAGGAAATGAGGCGAAACCAAATGCTGGTGGTGAACGGATAGTCAAAAAACAAGTGATCTCTAGTTTCCAGGGGCATTGGACAGAAAACGCAAGTTTGAACTGAGTTTGAAGCCCATAGGACCATTCGATCAGCTGTTGATAAGCGGTTGAGGGCTGCTAACCACATTATGAAGGAGTACTTCGGAGTTGCGTGTGTGAACCAAACTACCTTGAGCCATTGTTGAGTCGGTTGTGCTGGCCTAAGCTGTCTCCATATTTCCTTGGAGGAGAATGTATTCTTGAATCTATCCTCTTTTCCTCTCCATAGTGCTATGTTGGGGCCTTCTTGATGACAATCCTTAAGTGTTTAAATTTCCTCCTCAATCTGAGTGAGGATAGGGCTGCGGTGTCTCCTACGTCGGTGAGTGGCAAAAACCTCCCCTAGAATATCCGATAGTTGAATCCCCAAATCAATGCAGCCTCTTTCACCTAGTGTCTCGAATAACCTACCAAAAGAGCACCAATTATCAAACCAAAAAGATGTATTAGAACCGCTCTTTACCTCCACTTTGTGAAATGGCTTGGCGAGGTCACGATATTTGAGTAGCTTCCTCCACGTCCAGGATCCAACATTATGTTTGATGAGTTTTTCCCGATAAACCTTAGAAAAAAAACTCCTGAAATCTTCATCGATCTGGAGAGATTTCAAATCCTATATGATGGAGAATCTCTGGAAAACAAGGAAGATTGCATGAAATATGTAGAAACTAGAAACTTTAAGAAACCTACATAATTTGTGGATAAGAATACAAAGTGGAAACTTCACCATTAATATTCAACGTTACATAAAGTTACAAGTATAAAGTATAAGTACAATTTCACGAATGGTTAGTCGTTTTTATAGGTTCAGTTTTCATCATAGTAGTTTTGCAGAATTTGAGTCCTCACAGACAAAGGAATGGTGACATTATGCAGAGAGTCACTCCATGTCAAGCTTCCAAAGTAGTAACCTGTATTGATTTTGTGTTTAGCTGAGACTTTGACTGTAAACGAAACCTTTTTGGTGGTAGAGTTGAACACTAGCGTCTCTGGCTTCACAGTCACTTGAACGCCCAACGGTGGCTGGACCACTACTTTATAGATTGAGTTGGGTGATCCAACATTAGTAAGGGTTCTAGTGAGAGTGACTTCTTTTTTGAGGTCTGGGATTGTGATGGAAGGCAAGTTGAAATCAAGAACAGATGGTCTAGGATTTGAACAGACTGTCTCTTTACCGAGTAGCTGAGAGATCGATGACTCGTTGTAACCAACAGAGCACATGTAGAAGACATAATCTTCGAGTCCTAAGTCATATACAAGACCTGGTTTTGCAGCTTTCTCTGGATTCACAAGGCCTCCACCATAGTCGAACGGATCAGCTAGCTTCGGAGGTGATCCTTCTGCAAAAATCTGCTCTCCAAACGGATCTGTTCTCCAAGCTGCAGAGTAACAAACGCCTTATCGTGATCAGTATGTTATTGTTTTTTCTATCCTTTTTCCTAGCAGTGTATAAAGAAGGTAAGAACCTGTAGTGACGATGGCAGATCTAAGGGCAGCAGGAGACCAATCATGGTGCAGAGCTTTGAGAAGTGCAACAACTCCTGAAATAACAGGAGCAGCCATTGATGTTCCAGACAACATAATGAAGCCTCGGTCATTGAAAGTGGAGTTAGTGCTTGTAGCCGCTAATATGCTCACTCCCGGTGCTGCTATATCCGGCTGCATTACAACATTAGTAGACAATTTGATGTGTCTGAAAGAAAAAAGAACATGTAAGGATTATGAGTTATGACATACTTTCAGGATCGCAGGCGCAATCGAATTAGGTCCTCTTGATGAGAAATCTGCCACCTTTGTACCCACTGGTTGTCCAACAAGTGTTCTAGATGGTTTTATCTTCACAACAGGTGATCTGCAAACCACAAGTCCAACAAAATACAACCTCAGATATCTGCACAACGACTGTTGATAATATTTTTTCATAGTTTATCATATTTTCATACTCTGTGGAACGTATGTAGAAAAGTATATGTGTCCCCAGCTCATAGTCAACAGCAACACAAGGGAAATCATCTAGACATGGTGAAAGATTGTCGCCCGGGTTTCTTGCTACAATTAAGCCAAGACCACCAGCTCTCTTCACATAAGACACAGCTCTTGATACAGTGCTGTAACGCGTTGATGTTGTGAAGCACAACACGACTTTCCCCGCCATTGTAATATTAGAGTTGATGAATAGAAACTCACAGGTACTGCAAAGAGTGTACTGTCAGAGTATTGTATAGACAGAATTGGTGAGCATTGAACATAGTTCCTAATAAGAAACTAGAGATTTGATATTACCCAGAAAAGCTTTCGTTACTGTTCCCTAGATTCTCAGGATAAACCAAGCTAGTGAAACCAAGTTCTGGACCAATGTACATTGCTTGACCCTGTAATATAATGGCCAAACTCATCAAACATAATGTTGTGAAAACATCTAATATGAGTAGAATGGTATGTGTTGTATATCTTGTGTTACCAGTATTGCTTTATTGTTCCCAAGTGTAATAGGTGTGGGAAAAGACCGGTCTAGAGTAGTTGCAGCCACTGTCAAAATCCAAGGAGCCGTGTTTCCAACTGTCTGAGCTGCTGGGCCAGAGTTACCACCTGAACAAACTACTGTGATACCCTTTAAAATGGCATGGAAAGCTCCTGTAGCTATCCCATCGCGAACATCATGTTCTGGAAAGAAAGGAATTTGATAGCCGATAGACAAGGACAAAACATCAACACCATCATGAATAGCTTCATCCATAGCTTTCAAGAGGTCAGCAGATGAACAAGTAGTTATCTCTAAATCATCTAGATACCAACAAGCTTTGTACATTGCTATACGAGCACGTAGTGCTCCACCTCTCACAGTCCCTCTGGCTAAGCCCTTGTAGCTTATGTTAGGCAAGGGCGAACCACCGGCTATGGTAGCGACATGTGTGCCATGGCCGCTACGGTCTCTAGGGGAAATGAAGTCAAGTGATTCTGTGGAGTTGAAGCTTTCGTATGTCGCGAGAAATGCATTGATGAAGTACTTTGCTCCTATGAGCTTTTTGTTGCAATGAGAGGAGTTGAACATCTCTCCTGATTCACAGCTTCCTTTCCAGTGGCTTGGCACTGATCCAATCCCATTGTCATTAAAAACTTCAGATTCTGGCCAAACTCCTACAACCTCAGAAAATGATTTAATGATTGAGAAATCAAAACAACAACGGATGTAAAATCAATCTACTTTAGGCCTGTTCGTTTGGCAGCCTCAGGTATCTGCGGCTGCGGCATGCGGCCAAACGATGTTCGTTTGCCAGTCGCAGCCTCCTGCGGCCAAACGCTGCGGCAGACGCAGATCGCTACGTCAGAAATTTTCAGCCGCTGAAAAATCTGGCGGCACGTCTGGTACTGTTGCGTTTGATACTGCTGCGACTGCGGCTGCGGCCAATTTCTGTTCGTTTGGCTGCCGCAAGATCCTGCGGCTGCCGTTGCGACCAGACGCGCGGCTATGAAACGAACAAGAATCGCAGCGTCTGGCTGCAGGTCGCAAGCCGCAGCCGCAGCCGCCTGCGATTACCAAACGAACAAGCCCTCTATATCAAAAATATATATACAAATGTACACTCATACCTGAGTCTACAATGCCAATGATAACTTCTTCACCCATATTAGTGTCATTTAAAAGATTTTTCGGATTGGCGGTGGAAAGGCCTAAATAGTCCCAAGTCCGAGTTGTTGCCAGTTCATAGAAACTATCCGGCATGACATGAACAACTTGAGGTAAATCTGTTGCAAAGAACATTAGCAATGAAAAAAAATCATATGGGCTTTGCTGAGACAAATGAAGCTGTCATATACCTGCTATTGTTTTGGCTTGGGACTTGGTAAGCTTGGCCGCGAAACCTGAGAAGCCATGCCGGTAACTGTGCACCATTGAATTATGTGCATCCTCTTTACTGTAACATAGAAAAAAACAACAAGAGAATCTGAGTAACATTTTGCAACATTATTATATTTGAGAAAGAGAAAACTACACATACATACTTTCCAAGAAGTGACCATAACATCTGATGATGAGATTCCGTGACAAATTCAGGATCATCATGCTGCTTCTCACCCAAATACACTATATGAACCTATTAAACAGAACCGACTTTGTTAGCTGTTTATGTTGTTGTTAAAAGAATCAGATTATATAAATGTCGAGTACCTTGCTCTCAGCTCCACCTCGTGCCACGAAAGTATTAAGAATTATTACCAGACTTAGTACCACAAAATTTGAGATTCTATAATTCTTCATTCCAAGCAAAACGGGGTTTTCCATTTTTCAATCTCAAACCACAAAGAGAGAGATGTAATAATGTACTTGAAGACTAATATTGAGGAAGCTTAAGCATTTATATAGATGTCTACTGAAGATGAGTTTTGACCAAGAACGTTTCCATTTATTGGAATCGTTCTAAATTTTTTGCTTGTTTGAATCTTCTAATATACATCATAGTCAGAACTCAAAAGTCAGACTACAAAATCTAAAGAATATATCAAGCTGTATGGCTTAGTCAACTAAAATTTAATTTATTGCAAAAGACTAAGCAACCACAAGGGAATTTATGAGATTTGATGACATACTTCTACAAGTAATGATAAATATATAAAACCTGACGTGTGGCCAAAGAAACTAAAAAAAACACGTTATGATAAAAGCTTTACCTGGTATCATATGCTCCATGATTTAGCTCTGCAGAAATCAGAAAAAGTCTATGATTTTTGGAAGCATTATGTTTTGTATGAAAACATGAAAAATATTTGGTCAAAGTTGATTCATCTTGGCGCCGGGAACGAAACCCGTCTTAGCCGAAATTTCTGATCGGAGAAGATGATCTGAAACGAGGGAAAGCTTATTGGGTTTGGGCTTATTAAAGTTTAAATGGGCTTTTTGAAAGAGAGAACGCAGGACATACTTAGAAATTTAATACCAAAGCCCTTCAACTTTTGGAGAATCCATTTTAATTCCTTAATTTTGTACGTATATTTTTAAACCCTTAATCTTATAGAATAATGCAGCAAATTCGTGCTTTGCTCAATTTGAGAGTTAAGGCTTTGAATAATCCATATTACTCCTCAAAATCTCATCTGATTATGTCTCTGTTTCACTTCTCCATAGAACAAAACATATGCAGCTGAGTTTTTTTTAATTTCAGATTCATTTACAGATGAAATATGACTGTCATCATAATGATACCATTTGTTGTGATCAATCAACTATGATCAGATAAATAATTCATCAGAAGCACTAGTAAGCAAGCACAATGGAACAATCTAGTATAATATATGATGTATTTAGGCATATGCAGAAGTAAAAACAAACCAAAATAGGTTGTGAAACTAATCAAGTCAATAACCTTAGCGTAGGCAGTGTAGTAATCACCACCAAGTTGTCAAAAATTCACCAAACTACTTTTTTTCTTTAATCAAAATTAAAGGTCAGTGCGTCAATCCTGTGTCAAAATTAAAGATCACAAGAACAACAAAGAAACATGCCAATATGGATAAACCGAGAGTCTGAGCTTCAGAGAACACCAAACTAATAAGAGATTTTGACTGGAAACTGAGCAGTTGAGGAACATACAAAGAAAGGGTTTGGGAGAGGATGGTAAGGGTTTAGCTCAACCAAGGACCTTGCTTCCTGAATATATTTCAGATCAATTAAAAAATGAGAAAAAAAACACGTTCAAGAAACATCACTGATGAAAAGCAAAATATTTACTAAATTATACAGCTTTTTGCCACATAAAACAGTTTTACAACTTGATCTGCTCATTTTTTTCTTGGTCAATTTTCTAGCTTTTAGCCAGATGTATGATGCGCAGATCAAGCTGTAAAACTGTTTTATGTGCTCGAGACATGTGATGATTATTGAGCAGAACGTTTGCCTTGCCCAGTGCGGTGAGTATATGTGAACCAGGCTTCATGTATAAGTCCTGTCCAAGCAGACATTCAATGTGTAGGGGACACAACAATACTCATCACTATTTTTCCCTCGCAAATTTATTACCAATATGACACGGTACTTTTCTTCTCTCTCATACGAAAGAGTGAGCACATGCTTATCATGCTTTATACCTCACCTTTTGAGGTCAAGTAGCACATCCAAAACACAAAGCAAAGTCACACTCAAGGCAATCAAAATTTTCATTTGTGCTAGGTTTTTGTGTCTTGTTGCAAACCGAACAAAGTCTTAGCTCTTCTTCTGGCTTAGATGTTAGGAATAAAGGACGAATATGACTTTCATGAACTAATGGCTCATAAATCGTGGCGCATTGCATGTTTAGCTTGAAATGACATCCTTCTTGCAATTATAGAAGAAACCAGCTTGTGGAGTTTGAGTTCGATTTAATCTTAGGTTAGTTTAGAGTTTAAGCAATAGTTAAACCAATCAAAAACAAGATTTAACGAGTTTTTCTCAACTGAGAGTACGTCTCGAGTAAGTTTAGCTTACTAACTTCCAATAAAACGATTTATGAGTTCTCTTTGATTACAGTTAGTCTTTGGTCTCTCTCTCACACTAATTCTCTTGCTTTTTTGTGATAGGTACCTCATCAAAAAGAGTTCTAATGTGATGGTATACCTAGGAAGTATGACACCTACTCCTAATTCCGACCCCAAGACGAAGAACAACAAGAAACTTAAGAAGAAAACACTCATCCAAAACCCCTAATTCCGACCCCAAGACGAAGAACAACAAGAAACTTAAGAAGAAAACACTCACCCAAGATCCCTAAGAACTAGACTCTCTTTACTGAAGGGCTTAGCTCTCTCTTGTCTTCTTTTCTTTTCTCTTTTGTGGATGGATTATTGTGTTAACCATGTGCCTCTATTTATACTTGCTGGAACCTCTGTTTCCTACTAGGAAAAATGTTTATCAACTCCTTTTCCTACTTGAAATAGGATAATTTCCATGCCAAGAAACACACACATCTAATCCCATTAGGAATTGAATCTTTAATTCTTTTAAACTTGAGCCTACTAATGTCAACCCATTAGTGCTCTTTGTGCGGCCCAACTTGAACCCACCCGAGAGGAGATCCGTTGGTGACTCGGTTCAGGGTCTTCGACACTTCCAACACAGCTGTGCACAACCAAGGACAGGCTCCACAACACTTTTATCTTCTAGAGTGAGCATATGTGCATATTTTTGGTGTAGATGTTGCATACGTGAGTAGAAGTTACCGAAATATATTGGTGTGATGCATGCTTGACACTCCCTGCTCTCGTCGTATTCTCTGTCTGTGGTCTCATCAAGTCTTAAATGATGGTGTTGATGAAAAACATGCTCTATGATTCCATCGCTTATCCTTACAAACGGCTCAACTTCTTCAATGTCTTCTTCTTCTTCTGGCTCTCCCTTAAGTTCTTTACCATCCCACACATTTCTTTGTGTGACACATCTTGAATGTGTGCCGCATATGAGCATCCGTCTTTGATGCAAGAATAGCCTCCGTAATCACTGTCGATCTCTCTACGACGACAAACACCACAAGACGGATCTCTATGGTCAAAAGAAGGGTTAAAAGAGATACGATGTTGATGGCGAGATATCCTTATGACACATGGTAAGTTTATACACTTTTGATGGACCACAAATTCACAAGGCGCAGAGGTTGCAAGTTAAGAAAGCTTGTCTTGGAAACGGAACAACAGAATGCTCATGCCACTTTGGATGGTCTAGTGGTTTCTTTGCACAATCCACGTTCATAGCAAAATCACAGGGCAAGCAATAAAAAAATACATCTAGGAGATCTTCATCACAACAATAACATTCCCTGGTTCTGTTATCATTCCTCAAGACAAGCCGAAGAGAGTGTTTTTGATGGAGATGGTGTTTGATCTCTACTGGAGCCTTTTCATACTCTTCATGGTTCGATAGGGTAGAAGACGGAGATTGCTTGAGTAATGAGTGATATGAACTCTGACTCCGAATTCAAATCCATTGACCTGAGCAGAGATATTATTTGACTAATGAGTGGTATGACCTTCGAATCCAAATCCTTATCTGGAAATAATAGTTGAGTGATGAGCGATATGAGCTGCGACTCCGAATCCATGGAGATGCCGAGAGAGATTATCATGAGTAATGAGTGATATGAGATTTTTTCTTTTGCTTCAATTTTTATGGGGTCATGACCGAATAAGATGGATGGTGACGGGAGAATAAAATTCCAATATATATATATATATATATATATATATATATATATATATATATATATATAAAGATTATAAAAGTTTATATTTAATTGGATTATTTAATTAAACTGTACAATTAGACCAACTATAATAAATATTTGAATATGATAAAAGTTGAAATATTATAAATATTTATTATTGATAAAATTTAAAATATTTAAATATTAGAAAGTCAAAATATTTTTAATCAAAATTTTAAAATACTGTAAATATTAAAGAAAATCATAGATAATATTATACAACTAATCTACCATATTAAAATTAATTTATATATGTATGAATGAATGAACATGAATATCTGTGTTTGAACTTTGAATCCATGGGTATCACTATTTACATGTACTCAATTTTGTAACAATGTTAATCACTACACGAAAACATTTTTTTCGCTACAGAAAATTTAGTCGCTACACCGTCGCTAATATTAAATAGGAGACGAAAATGCGACTGACAATATGTGTCGAAAATCGTGCGTCGTATAATCAGTTCGTCACCTTTTAGTCGCTAAAAATACTACAATTAAGCGATTGAAATAAAACGTCGCTAATATTGCGACATCGACTTGCTACACTTTGCAACTACATATCAGCGACGAAAATGTAACAATAATTTATGGAGTAGTAAATTTTATCTACCACACTCTGTAGTAGCAAATTTGTAGCATATATTTTTCGTCTATTTGGCGACAGCACTATTATTAGTCGCAAACGTTTAAACTAATTACTATTATAATACGGAGGAACAGTAATAAATCATTTATAAAAATTTCAGTAAGCAACAAAAAAGCGACAGTCATGAATTTCGTTATAGTCACTGAAAAGCGACTACAGATGAATATGTGTGTTTAAATTAATTAAAACAAAACAAAACAATTACGAGAAAATTTAAATAAAACCTGGAATCAAAACTAAAATTCAATTCTAATTGCAATAAATATATAAGTTTAAATTAAGAAAGTATAAATTCAAACCAAAATAAGATTAACTATTTAATTCTAATTAAAATAAAAAAGCTAAGTACTCGATTGATTAGTTGGGTTAACGGGAGAATCTTGTTCCGGAGGGGTTGTCGTGTTCTGGTTCTGGGAGCGGGTTTCTACAAACCGTGCATACACGGGATCTTCTCGCATATACGCAACTACCATCTCCAAGGTAGCTACAGTGGCTTGAGATTGTTGAGCTACTTCCTTTGCCTCCACGGCTACTTTGATGGCTTCATCGGCTCTAGCACGGTATTCCTCGTTCTCAGCAGCTTGCTCTTCAATCTTCCGCTGCGCAGCTTCAAGTTGGTCTCGTAGTTGAGCCATAGAAGAATAGCTAGTTGACGCACCACTCCCCTTACTCTTTACAAATCGGCTCTCCATGCTACCGAGTCCATATAGTGTGCCTCTAGAGTCGGGAATAGTTGACTACAAAAAGCAAAGTTCATTTCTATAATCAGTTTGCATTACTAAAAGACTAAACAAAAGTTAATGTGTCTTTTACCTCTAAGAAGATCGCGTCTAGTTCCTCGGTAGTGAGTTGAGGACGTGATGAGTTAGGATTGGACAAGTCTGCATCCTCTTCAACTTGCGCTAACTTATTCTCTATGTTTTTATTATACTTCTCGCAAATTTGCGCTGCTTTTTGATCGACAAAACTCCCATCGGCTTTAATATGCGTCCTCACAAACACTTCTCCAACCGAGACCGGTCTCCCAAGTTCTTTCGCCTATGAATAACAAAACATTAGTACATGGGAAAAACAAATATAACATTGACATTATACCCCATCTAAACCATAACACCAACATGATAGAACTCCTAAAATATTTATTTCTAAATCGCCATTCTTTAATATTAAGAAACATACGGATCCTAACTAACAGTTAACAAAGTCTATATACACATTATTTCGATTTAGCAATGTTAAGAAAATGAAAAACATTTAATGCAGTTGCATTATTTCAGACCATGCGTATGATTTACACATTATGGAACATATAAATATTTTTCAAAAATGTTATGATTTACACATTCATATTTACACATTCAAAAATCATAACACCAAATCAACATATAAATATGAATGTGTAAATCATAACATTTTTCTTTGTCCCTTTTCATAACCCAGCCGACACACATGGCAACACTTTGCACAACATTTCAAATTCTATTCACTTTCATTTTACTTATCAAACTTTATCTTTTTATGTACAGCCTAATTACAGAATAAAAATGCCACATAGATGATGTCCTAATTACAGAATTTAAATGCAACATAGATGATGTGCCAAAACAGAAAGCTTGGTGATAATTGTCGAAATATTAAGTGCAAAAAATATAACTAAAACACACAGTCTATTACTAACTAATCATACAACAAGTTTTTAACTACAAGTAATTCATTCTATGTTCACTAACTACTCAAATCGGAAGCACAATGATCACAAACCAATCTTTATAGGTCGAATAAAAACAGTTTCTAACCATGTTAAAATTTTCATAGATTACCTTAAGTTACAAGAAAACAAATTATGAAAGGAAACATACCATTTCATGCTGAATTTGTTCGAAGCTCTTAGGTCCTCCAAGATGCTTGTGAATACCAAGACCACCCCGGTCTGAGTTCCACGAGTTGGACGCCGTACTACTCCTTGACTGTGATTTTTCGGTTGCCCAATATGCTTGCATTTCGATCCACAATGCCTCACCTATCCACCTTGGTCTCTGTTTTTTCTTAACTTTACAAACCATATCCCTCATATGGCTTATGCATATGCCATTAAATTTTCGCCTTACATGTGGAGTGATCAAAGAACTCCAAGTAAATTCTTTCCGGGGAGATAAGATCCATTAGTTGTCAGGAAGTTTGTAAATTAAATATAATGTAAAAATATAATATTGTTTTCATACCGCAAAATCTATAAAATAGCGATCTTGACGTCTAGGAGGAACTTTTGACCAACTGTAATACAGTCCATCAAATTTGTGCTTCAACAGCTTTGAAACTTTCCTTGTAATAGTCCATTTGTCTCGCCCAAACCTACATAAATTATAGAAATAAATGACTAACATTGACTACAAATTAGTTAACTTAAAATATGAAATTTCTAGTCTTATACTTACCATATACTATTACCTTCCTCTTCTAGACTTAAAGTTGGCAAATAAACATCTCTTCCCGGAGTTCGCAAAAGTTCATCTAGAGTCATTTGCTCTGCCTCTCCCATAGGTCTAGCCTCTGCCTCCTCAGTTTTATCTTCAACGACTGACTCTTCATTATGATTGTCTTCTACTGAAGTTGTTGCACTAGGAGTTTCAGCAATAGGTGGTCGTCCCCTCACTTGGTCATTGACCCGCGAAGACTTACTCAAAATAACATCCAGTGCTTGTTGGGGAGGGATAAATGCAACTGATGGTCTAGAAGTTGATCCTTGCTGGTTTGTCGAATGAGAAGACCCTGCTCTTCCTCCTCCACCACGTCCTCTTGCGCTTTTAGTCGTGAAGCCATAACTAGAGAAAACAAAAACTCATACAAACATTCGAAGCAATTAAAATTATCTTTCTATGCATTCTCAATCACTCTAAAAAAAAATATCGACCTCAGCAACATCCTCCATATCGAAATCCAACTAAGCAAAAACTTAAAAATTTTCATGAGTTTGAAAAACTTTGAACAATTAATATGGTTTGGGTCTGATTTACAGTGACAAATTAGCTCACATTTTGCTACAAAGATTAATACTTTCATACAACATAGTAACACACGAAATCTACACGCCATGAACATTACAGAACATTCAAACAACAAGCTTTAGAAATCACGAATTCATCAGTCCATCTACTGGAATAAATAATTAAGGAATCGCAAAACATGGAGGAGACCCAACACAATACGCATAGAAAACTTAGGTCTTTATCAAATTAGTGGTTGTTTATTCTGAGGAAGGAGAAGAAAACAGTATAATCCAAGAGGAGACCCAAAATCACTTACAATCGCGGTGAAGAAGGTAGTTAATGGCGGGATTTTCTTGGTGGAAGGAGAAGATAAGCGAAGAAGATGGTGATTTTGTGGTTCTGGGTAAGACGAAATCGGTTCAACCCTCCAAATCAAAAACGAAATAGACGGCGATGTAGGAAGAAGAAGTCACAGTGAGAAGTTGGATGAGGGAATGCGAAGAAGATGGTTTTCTCTAAGGCGAAGATCGATTGATTTGAGTTGGTGAAGAGGGGCGATTTCTGCGATATCCCCAAGGAACACTAATGAAGTTTTGTTCTGATTGAAAGAAAGGAGAAGGTCAAAAAAAATGCTAAGTCATTTTATTATGTAGTCGCAAAAGAGTAGCATTTTTTTGCTACTAATTTGCTACAACCGTATAACCATTTTACTAATAGAAAAATAAAATTTATAAATTTTAATGTTAGTAATTATTAATTTTCCAGAAATATACTAAACATTTATATAACCCGTTAATTACTTTAGCGACATAAATTATGCTTTAGAAATTAATAAACCCAATAGTCGCAAAAGTGTCACATTAACATGTAGCAGTCACTAAAGTGTAACATGTTTTGCAACAATTATGCTACACTGATATGATACTCTTAACCAAGTTTTAACTAATTCAATGTTTTTGGGCCTAAGAAGTTGCATTTTTATAATATCTAACGTAATTAACAAAGCCAATACATTACGTAAGTAAGATAATAACACCAAATATTCAGTTGATTCTACAGAGTTTTAAGGATAACCAAATTGTTCTTTAAAGATAAGTACATAAATATTTAGTCTCCACTATCGGCTTCCTCATCTTCAGATGTCGAAACTTGTGTAAAAAATTCATCATCTATTTCTTCATCATTGACCTCTATGTCAAGCAAAGTTGTTGAGTTTGAGGCATCTGCTAAACTTCCCACAACAATATCTTCAATTGTTGTAAACTCCACATTCACATCATTCTCTTCTTGCATTAATTCCACCTCTTTTTCTTTTAACTTCCCAATTAAGTTTGCCCTTGGGTTGACTTTCACAACTGTAAGCCATACTTCTCTTCGGTGTCTTACAGACGGATACGGTATATAACATACTTGATCCGCCTGAGATATTGTAGAATACATGGGAAGATATTAATTTTTCTTTACGAGCAATACACATCAAACTATTTAACTACTTACCAAGGATAAAAGGCTCATATTTGCTATATTTGCTTGTTGCAAGCACATCAACTACGCCACCATTGCTCTTTCTCGTGCCCTTTCCAACTGTAGGATCGAACCGTTCACATTAAAACTAATCCTACATAATCAAGCTGTATGATATCAGTCAAAATTCCATAGAAATCGGCTTCGTCTGATGAATCTGAGTAATTTTCCCCTTGAACATAAACACCATAGTTACTAGTTAACCTTCGTTGTTTGTTTTCATATAACAACCCTGATTTCTATGGTAAAAAATATGGGCCACGAGGTAGCCTTGTTGTCCTTGCGTAAGTGTGTGAAATAAAAACCCTCTGGTAAAAAATATGGGCCACGAGGTAGCCTTGTTGTTTGGACCCTCAACTAACTCTTGCACTCAAATAGGTAAAGGTTTGTTTTCGTATAACAACCCTGATTTCACCTGCAATCAGTATCATCAAAACTTAGTACTTTGAACATAATATAGCTTCAATATTTTAATCTTTGGCATTGACTACAACATAATTTTAGCATACCTATTCTTTAATCCAGATAGGAAACTCTGTATCCTTTTTACTATAGACATTGGTGTCTGATAGATGTGGATAAGTACAACGTATCTCATTCTCGAACAAGCTGTAAAATAGGACATGTTAATGATTAATAATCTAATTTATTTTTATCCTTGAACATGACAGACATTATTATAATTTACCTTTCAAAAGGGCGAAAAAATCACAATTGCACAGTATATATGCATGTGCACACTGATAGTCTTGGTCAGACAACCAAATCTCCTTCGACTTACCTTTAGAACGTCCACAATGAGTGAACATATCAGGTACCCCAACGACTGGATATATAGGCCCTTCACCTTCTTCAAAGTGTGCATTCCTTATCATATACCAATAAATACACATTAATATTAATTTAATTACTATTAATCTACCATGCTTTAGATATATTATACCGTTTATTTTTTCTTATACTTGCGGCAAAGTAATGCTCCGAAAAATATGGTATCTCGTCATTTAAGTAACATTGCACTATTGATCCGGCTGCATAGCGTTTATTCTTTGCCTTGCTTTTTAAGTCTTTGAAAAACCTCTCGAAAGGATACATCCACATGTACTGCACAGGTCCTCCTAGTTCATCTTCATGGGGAAGGTGTATAGGAAGGTGTTCCATAACGTCGAAGAATGATGGTGGAAATATCTTCTCTAAGTTACATAATATTAAAGCAATGTTTTCTTTCATTAACTGAACTCGTTGTACGCCCAAAGATCTTGAACATAAGTTTGGGAAAAACAAGCTTATCCTTGCAATAGTTGATAAAGTTAGAAATATGATATATTTCTAAATGAATTATCTAAAAAAGTTATACTTATGATTTGATACCTGTAATTCCTTGGTGGACATTTCGTGGGAGTAGTTCCCCCATTATGAAAGGAAGCAGTCTCTCCATGAATACATGACAGTCGTGGCTTTTCATGCCTGAAAACTTGCCTCCTTCAATATCCACACTTGTATCCATCAGGGAATTTGACGTTATGTTTAACACAATTTAACAACTCCTCTTTCGCTTCCCGAGTGAGTCTAAATATTGGGAAAGGAGCACTTCCATTGCTATCCAGATGTAATTCTTTGGGAGAACAAAATAACTCTATATCCAAGTGCGACTTAACATTGTCTTTCGACTTTTCTTTCTGATTCATCAAAGTGAAGATGATGTTGTCAAAAAAATTCTTCTCTATATGCATTACGTCAAGATTATGCCTCAAGTTAAGATCCTTCCAATATGGCAACTCCCACATAATGCTTTCTTTGTGCCAATTATGCAATCTCCCATATCCGGCCTTTTTAGTATCATGACCATTACCTCCACAAGTTGACGTTTTGGAAGGATTAATTTCTCTGATTTGATCATATATGTCTGAACTTGTTGCATAGCTTGGTGCGTAATCATTTACTGCGTGTTTCCCTTTCAGAAATTTAGTTTTACTCTTCCTTAACGGATGATCAGGAGAAAGAAATCTTCTATGACAATCAAACCATGAAGACTTTCTACCATTTGGGAGCCAAAACGCTTTTGTCTGATCCATACATATTGGACATGATAATCTACCATGTGTTGTCCAACCTGAAAGCATACCATACGCAGGAAAATCGATGATTGTCCATAGGAGAACAACTTTCATGATAAAATTTTGGTTTGTTGGCACATCATAGGCCTCAACTCCATTTAACCATAGTTCTTTTAACTCTTCGATTAGAGGTTTCATGAATACATCTATATTGGAACGTGGATGATTTGGGCCTGAGTTCAAAATTGTAAGGAAAAAATACTCTTTCTTCATACACATACTTGGGGGTAAGTTATAGCATGTCAAAATCACCGGCCATACCGAATGGATTAAAGCCATATGTGCATAAACCAAGGTATACATTCTTAGGTTCCGTGGCAAATTCTGGATGTTGTTGTTGAAAATTATTCCACTCCGCTCCATCTCATGGGTGACACATTTCACCATCGATAGTTTGGTGATCAAAATGCCATCTCATTGAAGCTGAAGTCAGCTCGCTTTGATACATTCTCTTCAATCGATCAGCAATTAGGAGGTACCATATTTTACTAAACGGGATTTTTGTACACCCTTCGCTTGTCTTAAATCTTGGTTGTTGACAGAACCTACATGTTTCCCATTTTTCATCTTCTCTCCAAAAAATCATGCAGTTGTTTACACAAACATCAATGGTGTAATACGGCAACCCCAAATTCCTCATCAACTTTTCCGTCTCGTAGAAAGAGCTCGTTGCATGATTTCCTTTTGGCAAATATTCTGTGAATAATTCCGCCCATGAATCAAGACCCCTCTCAGACATATTTTGTTCACACTTGTTATTCATGAACCTCGAGGCTAAAGAAAGTTGTGTGTGTCCTTCCTTACATCCCTCATACAAAGGAGTGTTTGCAGCTTCTAGCATGTTGAAAAATTGTTGTGCTTCAGTATTTGGTTGTTCTTCGTATAAAGTAGTTTCTCCATCGTTGTTGAACCCAGTCATAGTGGGAAATGCGTCATGGACCATATCAATAAAATTATTAGGAGGAAGTTCGTAATCACTTTGACGAGATGTACTATGTCGCTCAGTATCATGGCTTGCACCTAAAGAAACGTTTATTTCTTCCCCATGTCTATGTCAGATATAATAGTTCGGCATAAATCCTCGACTCAATAAATGATTCCAAATTTTCCTCGACCGAAGGAATTTGTCATTTTTGCAAATGTTACAAGAATAGTAAAACATACCGCCACTACTTTCCGCAATAGCTTGTTGACTTGCATATTGCATGAAAACTTCAACCTCTTCTATGAACTCAGAAGATAAGCTATTTTTATGTGAATCGATCCGATTATACATCCATGCTCTAGAATTTTGATAATTGGAAAATTCGGCCATTGTTGTATTTGTTGGTAGTAGAAATTTTTTTTGCAAACTTTCCAAAGTAAGCCAAAGTATACATATATATATATATATATATTGTGACAAAAATGCGACTATAATGAGACGGAAATGTTACCACAAATGTCGTTGCACTTTAAATCTCTACCTACTTATTGGTCATATGAAACACATGCTATATACTATTATAACCGCCAGAATTAGCTACCTATTGGCGACACTCTTGGAACTTAGCAACTAATATGCAACTCTCCCAACTATAGGATATGTAAAAAGAAAACATCTTAATTAGGGAAATAATTAATAATACATTAAATTTATTTAGATATCGATTGGAATAATTAGTAATTATTAATAATTTCTAAGTTATATTTATAATTTTGTTATTATGTAGATTGTATAATTAGTTAATGAAATTTCTTGCGAGACGAAATGTTACTTGAACAATTATTATGATTAACATAAAACCCAAATTTATTATAACTTTAAATATAGTAACACAAATAAAATGAATTTAAACAGACAATAATATCACACTAGAAATACAACATAGTACAATAACATATCATATCTAAAACTCGTCCTCTGAATCAGGTACAATCGTAGACATAATTTCACAATCATCTAGGTTTTCATTATCTCCAAGATCAGCTTCGGCCGTTTCTTTGTTTATGTTGTTAATCATTTGATTAACCCCAATAACCTACAAAAATGTGACTACTATATTAAATTGGTACCCAAATACATGAGTTTTATTAAGGTAATGGTAGTTACTTTTTCAATGTTCTTAACTACTATGTTTAGGTTCATAGTACTTCGGTTAAACTTACAAATTGATACCTGTATATACGAAAAAACAATTATAATACCATGAATTAAATAAAATAATAATGTTGATTGGTATAAATTTATTATATATGTTAAACTATTTTGTTTATCTTTTTCAGAATTAGTACTGCACCAACTTCGATAAGTATTTTAAATTCATCTTTGTCAAATACTTTCCTGTGAATTGAGGTCCTGATTGTGCCAGTTGGATCTTTTAAAGTAACCAAAGCATCACCGAATTCGTTTTTACTCAAATCCTTAACCATAACCACCATCTACAAATTTCATTATCATGTTATTTAAGCATATATAATATAAATCAATTTTAAATTTCCAAACTCGATACTATTAAAACTTGCCTTTGAAATTTTGGACCAGTTATTGATCGTACATTCTATTGACTTCAAGGTTGTCAACTCTTGCCTTTTCTCGGTTAGGTATTGAACAGCTGATGTCCAGCGAATTTCGTTGAAATCCGAGTCTCCCTCTGCAAGTAACTCGTTATAAAATATTTGAGTTGGAATAGGATGATGGGGATCATAACTGGAACTTCCTTCATAATTTTGCTTGCGTCTTCGTGCTACTTGAAGATTATGGAAATACTCTGTGCCAGGAATTATATGTTCATCTTTCGGAAACTCAGAATGGTCCTTAGAAGGGACCTGACTTGTGGGAGGTATATTGACAACATTATTTGTAGGTAAGGGAGACGATATTGGTCGGTGGTATGATCTTCCATTTTTGTACCACATCCAAAGTGATGTGTCATCTTCGTAATCATCATTTTCAGAGGAATTAGACATTTTGTGAAACAAATTGAAAGATAAATGTAGTAATAAGGTTTTGATGTTCATATCAACTATATGTATGGCTATATATAAAGACAATAGTAGTTGTTTGGTACACCTACCTCATAAATTGTAACACGAGGACATAAATTACAAAAAAGGACACAAGTGCGACCACATAAAATAATTATTATTTTATTCGACTGTAGTAACATAAACGTAGCAAATTTGGCTACAAATTAGATAAAGGTAGTCGCATTTTGAAATACTTTTATAAGATAAATGTAGTCGCATTTTTGTAACAAATTGGGCTACACAAATGCAACAACAGTTATATAGTTCACATAATATTTATATAAAGCAATTTTTAAGTTTTTGGTTTATATAATTTAAATTAATTATATTTATTAAATAAAAAATTTAATTAACATGTTAGTTATGTCATTTATGTAATATTTCAATATATAATTAAACCATCGTTTTATTCATACGAAAAACATACAAAAACATAATGACATGGTATTAATACCAAATGTCATCCTTATTTCAGCATACATAGCAAAAGTAAACCATTATTAAGCTACTAATAATTATCAATGGTCCATCTCGAACTCTTCAATATGGTACTGACAACATCCATAGTCATCACCATTACATTCGTAAACATCTTCAGGCTCTTCATATTCAGGACTACGAGGAGGGTTAGATACACTTTCAACGTTTTCACCTACTAGTTTTGCGATGGCATCAACATCTACGTAACTCAGAGGATCTTCAACTGGTTGAGCATAACCACCAGCATTGTAACTGTCAAACGATGATACTGTTGACCCGGGGGTGAAACTTGGTTCAACTTGTGTGAGAGGAGTCTCTGATTCCCAAGACATCTCAACCTATTTTTGCTCCTCCCACTCCGCCAACCTATCAGGCAATTAAAAATCTGTTACATCTGAGAAATTAAAAAGTGAGGAATCAGATTCATTAAACGTGTTTGACATTTTAATTATTTGGTTTTACTATGAAACAATCAAACCATTGAGTCATTTTATAACATATTTACCTTCAACAATTTCAACTAAAAGTAGGTACACCTACTTTCAAAGCAAAAAACGTGCGACTGAAATACGACAATTTCATATTTTTACCAACTATCACTACATTGTCGCTTATTTATGTGACAACCATTATCAGTCTCCTACTGATGTCGCATCAATCGTTACAAGTTACTACTGAATTGCGACTACCTTAAATTTAGTAACTAAATCTTTAGATCTCGCATATTTGTTGCATTTTCGTAGCATATTTTTCCAACGTTTTTGCGACAGCGTCTGCTGTCCTCTTTTTTAGCGACCAATGTGCAACAACATTGTAAAGTGGCATGTGCGTTATAAATACGTTGCAATTTTGTCTCTTTTATTTGTTACAGCGTTTTGTTGTCGCTAAATAAATATTTTCATGTAGTGAATAATGTTAACGGTTAACAATTAACATTTTTTTAAACCAAAGAAAAAACATATAATCGTAAAACAAATGTGAAAGTCCATTCTTATGAGCGCAGTCTTTTGTTTTAAAATTTATGACTTTCTACTTTTGAAAATTGGCATCTTGTGGTCAACTTTACAAGCCATGCCATTGAGTACTGAGTGACATGATCTGACCCCGGCTTCAAATCCATTGAGCTGACCAGAGAGATTATTGGAGTAATGAGTGATAATGGCCTTTGAATCCGTTATTCTTCTTATATATGTTTTCAATTTATTCGAAACTGTCAATATTTTTGAATTTTATTATCAAAACACCCCAGTATCTATCCCGGGTCAGATCCTTTGCCCTTACGCATAACTAGCACACAGTTTTAAGTCATATTTTCTCTGTCTATCATTTAATTATAATCAATATATATATATATATTGTAGTTACTCTTTCCATTATTATGCATTGATTTTTTTCCTATATATATTTTTGTTTTATTTTTTGAAAATGGCCTCATTAGTCGTTTTATTATACGTTTTTTTCCTATCTATACATTGAATTTTTTCCTATCAATATTCCTATCCATATTCTTTTTTATTATACGTTTTTTCTCTCTATTTGTACTTTGTTTTATTTTAGCAATGTGCACATTTATTGGAATATATTTTATATTTTTAATGTGTGACTATTATATAGTTTTATGTATTTAATTTTTTAGTATTCTTTAGTTTGTAATTCTTAGTTTTATTAATTTCATTTTTTTCCTTGTAATCCAACTAACACATAATTTTAGTAGTACAATACATAATTTTAAAATTCATAATTGTTTCTTTAAAAATTAATTTTATTATTACTGAAAAATTGATATAAATATCAAAATAATTCTTTTCTATAGTAAGACCAACTTATTTGTAGTGTAACTAATTTAAAATACAATCGTGATAAAATTTTATTGTTACAAAGTAAAGTGTTGATGTTCTTTAGTTCCTTTAAACTTTCTAAACATATTGAGCAATCATTTTTTTCTTCTTCTTCCGTAGTTGGTGTTTGAGAACTTTCTAAATGTCTGATTAGCACTTCCACGTCTAATCTTGTTGAAGCATTTGTGTGGATATCTTCGATTTCGAATTTTTTTTGAGGCTATGTGTGTAGTATTCTTAAGCTGGAAATATCGTTGTATGAATAATTTTTAATAAACCATTGGTTAAAGTATCTAATGTTTGTTCATCAATATTATGAAATGTGAGGAGATGATTCATGCTTTATAGTAAAATAAGTATTCTATTTTATCTATTTTGTTTCTTCTTTTTGAAGAATATTTTTTAAAAATTTCTAATGTATTGGTCTTGTATGTATGGTTGCTATTTATATATTAATGTAAAATAGATGTTGATTTCATTTTATTTGATTTATTGTATCATATTTAATTTTTTTTTATTTTAGTCTTAGTTATCTTTGATTATTAGTCTTAATTCTCTTTAATTAGTAGTGTTATTTGTGTTGATCAAATATTTTGTTTGTTACCGTTAGAGATTGTCTATGGTAGTGAGTTACCTAACTGGTAGTTTATGACCGTTTCTCAAAAAAGTAGATCATGATTCAATTATATTTTTCTTTAATATTTTTATTTAATGTTTTTAAGATGTACGAACCATTTTTTATTATTCTAGTAAGCAAAGTGAAATACGTAAATAATAATTTTGTTATAATTTTTTTGACATATGTCTTTTTTTCCTTCTCCAATTTTTTTTTTAAATTATGATTTTTTTTGTTTTCCAACAAAAACCACACATAAACCAGACAAACAATATAATTACATCAATATAAATTATTATTTGTACTTTAAAAAATATTAGGATACTTCTTTTTTGTTTTTACCTTTTCCCTCATATAAAATGAACAATACATATCACCTTATTTTTGAAATTTCTATTACACTATATATATATATATATTAAATTACCATTGCAGTTAGTAAATTAGAGTAAATTATAATAGTTTGAAATTCGTCACCACTCTAATGTAAAATCTTCTCATTCAAAAATATTGAAAAAATTAAAGACAAATTAGTTCATCATGCCACTATTGAACATTTTACTTAAAATGTTATTTATATCATGGTTAGATAAAAAAATACATATTATCTTTCTTTGTAATTTTCAACCCCAATTTATATATGCCTCTTCTTTTTAGTATTGTTTAATAAGACGGAGTTCATCTTCTTTGTAAATTCTTGTTGCTGATATTGAATGCAATTGTAGGTTTTCTGAAACAAAGTTTTGATAATTTTATTTTTAAGTTTTTATATTTGATGTTTAACATTAAAATAATTCTATATAATTGTTTTCATTTTATCTTGGTAAATCATTAGATTTATACTTGTAACCATGATGGTTTATCGTGTGTTAGTTTGCTTGAAACTTATCAAATATATTCATATATATTCATTTTTAATGAATTACATGATATGTTTTGTCCACTTTAGCTTCTCCCGTCATTTTGCTAATATATCTCATCTAGTTCCTTACATTTGAGAAGTTGCTTGAGATATTATTGTATGGGATTTTGTTATTTTATCTAAGAAGATTTTAGTGTTCAAATTTTTTCATGTGTGTTCTTTTTTGATTTGGCAATACTCATGAGTTAATTGCAGATGGTTTCATATCTTTCTTTAAGCTTGCCAACACGAAATGTTTGTTCTTGGCTTAAATTTTTTTTTTTGAGAGTTTGCTTTGGGTAGATGAGCAACTCAAGACGGAGCTAACAAAGTTTTTTTATTTGCATTTTGTTGTGTGAATTAGAAAAATTGATGGTTCGATCTGTTCAACATAATTAATTTTTTTGTCTCTTGGAGAAATCAGACAAAGATCACTTAATGTTGCTAGTGTTGGTGCTGGTGCTAGTGCTTGGAAAGAATGTTTGCAGCACTTCTCCAAGAAAAACTATCATAAATGGTCTTATCGTTGTAATCATTTGATTTATTTGGCCAGTCTTTCTATAACTATACAATAATAAATGATAAAGTGTAATAAGTAGGAATTTTTTGAAAAATAACTTATTTATGTTTGTAAATGTGAAAAGTACCATATATATAGATTTAAAAAAAAACAAATTTGATATTTTTTTTGTGTCCCCTCCAAAAACTAAGAAACTAGACACTAACAGTTCTCTCTCGCGATAAAAACCTAGAGCACCGTTACGATCTGATCCACGCCGGTGGCTCCTCCACCACCAGTGTTGTTCCCCTCAAGCGTAATATAAGTTTGTTTTGTCCATATTCGGCTAAGTAGATCGTATCGTTGACGGATCTGTTTTTAGGTGGAGTAATGGTGGTGACGTCGATGGAGTCACCAGCGCTTGAGGCTAAAGATAGGTGTCAGATCTGGTTCTGGCGGTGAGATAGTGGTTCTCGGCTGCATCTAAGGTTGTCTCTTGGTTTTGTTTTCGAATTTTGCTTGGTCTTCATATTGATATGTCTCACTTTCGTGTTTGGTTGTTCCTTCGTCTAGGCTTGTTCTCCGGTTGATTTCGAATATGGTGGTTTAATTTATTGGTTTAGTCTTGATCTGAAATTAGTTTTTTGGTTGTTAGCTCTTTCTTGCTGGTTTGAACGTCTTAGCCGTTTGGTCTGGTTTGAGCGGATACCAACCTCCTAATTTTGGTCATTTTGCTAGCCGGGTTCAAAGACATTTGACATGGTTGCTTTCTTTTTGGCCCTTTGGACTTGTTGAATTTTCTCTCTATTGTTTGGTTAGTCTTTATTCTGAGCTCCCCGGTTCGGTCTGTTGTTGTTCTTCTTCGAGTTTGACATCATTGGTTGGAGTTTTGTCTCACTCGTTGTCCCTAGTCTCTCCCATACTCATCAACATGTGAGATACCATGTCCTGTTCTGATGTGTTCCTGTCATTTAGCTCTTCTTTCCTTTGCCTAATAATCACGGAAATCTCTTTTGAAAGTACCCTCGACACCTTGATGGCTCGGTTAAACCGTGTGGCTGGCAAGTCTATAGGGATTGAAAATATCCTTATCGCTACCGTATTGAATTGCTCTTTTAGTTAATTTCCTTACTCTTTCGGGTTCGTCCATGCTTAGGAACAAACGGCATGCTATTGAAAACGTGAACCTGATTGAGATTTTCTATTAGTCATGAAACAGTTTTGTAAAATGCAAATGTAATGTCAAACAAAGACTAAAACTTCTGATAGATTTTACCATATGCTTACATTTACATAATATTCAAATTAGTTTAAAAGAACAAAAAATATGATTGGGAAGCTGACAAGCAAATTACATAGTTTTTGGTGAGAGGGAAGACAATAAGCTGTTTTTGATTGGCCCATTCCGTCTCAAAATGTCTCTGAGCAACCTCTTCACTACAAGAAAGCATGCTATAAGTGGCGAAAATATCTGTTGGAAAGTCGTGATATTTTTGTCAGTTATAGAGCGTTAGAAATTCGAAACCCGTCAGAAATTCGTTGGAAATTTTGACGAATTTCTAACAGACACTATTCTGACGGATTTTTGACGGTTTTTATTTCGACAGGTATAAGTAAGGATTTCTGACAGAAATTATATATATTTTTAAATAATATTAATAGTTTGTATTTACTAATTTAATAAATTTTAATAATGAAATAAAATTAAAATTTAATTAAAATTTAAATATTTAAAATCCAAAACAAATATTATAAATCCAAATTTAAACAATATTCATAAAATAGAAAACATAAAACGATCAATCTCGACGACCTCGTATCTCGGCCATGAAAGCTTTTGTTGCTTCCATCTCTGCCTTACTTGCTTCCATCTCGGCCTTCGTCGCTACATTTGTGGCCGCCTATACTTCATAACGTTGATCATTTTGCATAGATGTTTCTTTGATGGTGTGGATCTCATCCTTCAAATCCACGATCTCATAAGTCTTCTCTACAAGTAAGGTCTGAATGTCGGCTTCTTCTGAAAACCGTGAAGTGGCTTGAGAAGAGTCGTGGTACTCCTTTGGAACCCCAAAAACACGATCTTTTCTCTTTGGAATTGCCTAAAATTTCATTTCACTACTCGATAGGAATGTCATTGGAAGAGACTCCTTCTCCTGGAGGCTGAGACTGAAGATACTCATCTCCGAGCGACTTCACGGTCTCGACGAGCTCCCGAGCGACTTGATCTTGAATTTTCTTTGTCTTCTTGTTGATGTGAACATCCTCCGCCAACCGAAGATACGATGGATGGGCACTGTGGTTCTGAAACTGGAAATGAAATCAAATGAAAAATTTATAAGTTAATAATAATAAAAGATAAAGAATCAAAAACATTTAAAAACTTACCAACTGCTCTTCCCGGGACAACAAAGTCGTCGCTCCAGCGTTGTGCGTCGCAATTCCTTTTCCTCCACGATTGCTAAGCCGGTTGGCGGAGTTCATCTTAGAACTTTTATCCATCTCATCTTGCTTCCAGTAGTCGACAAAACCATTCCACAGCTCGGGTTTGTGGATGAACTTGTTGGGCACGTCATTATGTCTCCATTTGTCATTCCACTCGACAACTTCTTGGAGTACATTCGTGCAGCTTTCGACTCGAACTTCGTTCTTATCCGCGTATGATGCTCCATATCCCAATTAAACTCTTGCTGCAAAAAATACAACATTCGAGTAAAAATTCAAACAAATAAATATAAAGTGAAGTATTCAAAATAAAAAAACTAACCGTGAATTACCGAAACCATAATTCACGGTCTTACGGAGACATGCCCGTGAAAGTTGGATAAGGATGTTTGATCATTCCATCCAGCATCATGTTTAAAATTTTTTAACAAGTTTTATTATTTTAATAAAATTCATAATTAAATTATAGAAATATTATAACATTCATAAACAAAATTCTATTGAAATAAATTAATAAAATTCTTATAAAAAATCTAACAAGTTTTTGAAATCATAATAAATACAATTTAAATATCATATCCATTACAAAACTAAAATTAAAATGAAAACCTTTAAATTGTTTTTAAAATTAATTAAATATCATATATATTTCTCAAAATTCAAATAAAATCTATAAAATTCTTATAACCATAGAAATTCTTATAAAATCAAAAAACCATCAAAAATTCAATAGATTATCAAAAAACTAAATCTAAACATAGAAACTCTAAATCTAATTGCCATAGTACTAAATCTAACTTCAAAAACCTTAATCTAACTTCTAATACCAAATGATCACTGGTATATTCGCTTCTAAATTTTGAATGCTCTCAGGTGTAAGTGTTCTCGAGCACAAATCTCGGAAACACACCAATTCCTGCAAATAGAAGTGGAACATTCAACAAATAAATATATATGGTTAGTAAATTGATAAAAACAAGAAAGTAATGATATTTACATGCAATTGCTTGGAGGACATTTTCGTCCAGAAGATGAACAAATGGAAATGGAAGTAGGTGTTGCATGACAACATGACAGTCATGACTCTTCATTTCACTAAACTTCTTTCTCCATAATCAATGCAATTATGTAGATTACATGCGTATCCATCTGTGATTTTCACATCTTCCCGAATCCAATAACAAAATACTTGTATCTTATTTGTGTTTAACCAGTAGGCATATCCCAAAAAATACTCTTCTTATGCCAATTATGATTTACACCAACACCGTCAATGGGATCATGCTCATTACCCTTACAGTAAGGAGTCCTCTCAGAATCGAAATCTCTTAATTGATTCAATATATAACTACCGCCTATCTCAAGAGGTGGACTGTCAATCACTTATTTATCTTTCATAAACAATGTCTTCGATCGACGATAAGTATGATCACTCGATAGAAATCTTCTACGACAATCAAACCAACAACTCTTTTTCCGTTAACTAATTGGAATGCACCAATGTTATCTTGACAATAAGGACATGATAATCTTTCATGGGTAGTCCATCCAGATAACATACCATATGCTGGAAAATCGCTTATGATCCACATAAGAACATCATGCAGCTGAAAATTCTGTTAGCATGAAACATCATATGCTTCGACACCATCATTACATAACATTTTTAACTCATAGATAAATGGTTGTAGGAATATATTTAGTGTCTCTTAGGATGCTATGGGCCAGGAACAAGCACAAAGAGAAACAAAAACTCTCCATGCATGCTACATAGATGAATACAAATTGTAATGAGTTACGATTACAGGTCACAACGAATATTGTCTTCCATGCTTTCCAAATGGGTTAAAACCATCCATGCATAATCTGAGGTATACATTCGTTCTGTCATACGTAAAAAATTCGGATACTTTGAGTGAAAATGTTTCCACGTTTCTGCATCTGGAGGATGTGTAATCTCTCCTTCTTGACTATGCTTCACATATCATCCCATTGGCTCTACCATGCACTGTGATTAATATAACCTCTTCAACCTCTCAGGTAACAGTAAATAGCACATTCGTTTATATGGATTGGAACTCTTTCACTTGTTTCCTGAAACCGCGGTTTACGATAAAATTTACATCTTATGCGATTCTTCTCTGTAATATATCATACAATTATCGATGCACACATCTATCATCTGATATGGTAATCCAAGACCATCTACAAGCTTCTGATCCTCGTAGTATGATGCTGGTGAAAAAATCTGCTATCGCATCAAAACATTCTTTCGCCAAATTGTAATTTGTCTTAATAGTCATCATTTTACTTGCATATGACCTTCTCTACAACATGTATATAGTGGCTGCTACGCTACATCTAACATATCAAAAAAAAATTCGTGTTTCTAAATTAGGTTCTTCAACTCTATCTCCATCTACAGCAGCCGATGGCATATTCTTGCTGAATGTATTGTTCTTCATCTCAACGATACCTACACCAAAATCTACTTCCATTCTATGTTTTCCTAATGTTTCTGGAACATATGGTTCACTAGTACTACCATAAGCATAATTTATTTTTCATGTAAATATCAAATCTTGTAACCCAACATAAAATCATTCATATACAAGTGATTCCAAATAAACTCTATCTTAACATTATGCGAATTGCGATAATTAGAACATAGGCATTTTAACTTACAACTTTTTTGTGATTTGTTAATTTATTGTCAATTCCATGAACACGCATATACCTCGTGCATATTCTTCTTTCATTAAGTTCGACTTTGGATTCATCATCGGTTCATCCGTCCATGATCAAAAATGTCCAAAAGAAGACATTTATTTTCTGATTTCAAATAATTTTTAGTAATGTATTGAGTTGTGAATGAACGTGGGAGTGTGGAAACATATTTATAAACTCGCAGTCTGTCAAAAATCCATCACAAATTCGTCATAATTTTCAAAATACAAACGGCTATATAACGGATACATAAACATATCTATTTTCTGACGGATTTTCGACGGGCAGTGAAAAACCCGTCGGAAATATAATGGTTATATTAACATCCATAATTTTCAACGATTTTTCAACGAATTTTTTTGCTGCCCGACGGATGGTAAATACTCAGAATTTCGTCGATTAGCCATCCGACGACTACCTCACCCATGGAAAATTCGGTCTGTTTACAATTTGTTTTCTTGTAGTGCATCTATAACACCTACATACCTCCTCAAAGTCTCAGGCTTCATGAATTGTGAAGAGGAATATGACTGTCATGTACATATGTTTCTTTTTTGTTTTCGGCTTGTTCTACGTTTCTTTTGTTGGGTAGACAAAGGCTTATAGACGAGTTTGGGTTTGGGATCGAGTAAAAACTGCTTTTCCACCGTACAATAACTTGAAACAAATGTACACCATACTGATTAAACCAATTAGTAGCTTTGTCCTTTTTTCTTACATCTAATTCATTCATTAATATTAACTTGAATACAAGAGTCGATGAATCCAAGATACACTAAACATATATAAATTTATACAAGCACAAACAAAAACAGAACCATGAAAGATGGGAAAAATAAATGTTATTGATGTTATGGAAACAAAAATTTTACGCACTAACGGATTAACGAATCTGTTATTTTATTCTCTAGAATCAATTCCAATATGATTAAATCGTCGTCTTGACTAATATTTCTTGGATGAAGTTTCAAAGTCGTCTAATCTTGATTACATCTGTTTTTGCACCAATTTATTTTTCTTCTTTAGAGTCAATTCCAATATGATAAAATTATCGTCTTGACTATCGTTTCTTGGATGAAATTTCAAAGTCGTCTAATCTTGATTACATTACATCTGTTTTTGCATCAATTATTTTTCTTCTTTACAATCAATTCCAATATGACAAAATCGTCTAATCTTGATTACATTTGTTTTTGCACCAATTACTCGTTTTTTTTCTTTTGCACTGGTTCATCTCTTCATCAATGCGATGCTTTTTTGTGGTTCATGTTGAACGCGTCTTGCGGATCTAGTGCTCAATCAAATCCCTGGATGGAATATCAAGTAGCTTTATCAATTTTCATATTATACTCTAAAAGTTCTTTTGTTTAGTTTTTCATTCAATTGTTTTGTCAGTTCTGCTCTTTCTACTTGTAAATATTCTTTCTCTTAGTTAATTTAACATTCCACAAAAATTTTAAAATAAATAAATAATCATATTTCCCAAAATTATGAGCGGTCTTGCACACCAGTCGTGTTCGCACACCGCTGGTTATAGAGTAAACAGCCTTGGACTGTGGCATAAGCCACATAAATCAAGATTTAGGATCCAACATTTTCTAAGGTATGGAGATTTAGTTTTTTTTTTTTTAATTTCTTTTCTTTAAATTATGATTTTTTAAGTTACTAAACAAAGTAAAAACTGTAAACTAGTATTTAGTTTTAAGTTTTGTTTATCTCCTGATATCTTTTGATTTTGATGTTTTATGTCTTTTTATGTTGTTGTTTTAGAGTAGAATTTCTGTATATTTCGTCTGAAGTTGAAAATATTGATATTATATCAAAAAAAAATATTAATCTCGATTATAGCTTTCGATATCGTTGGATCGGTAATCAGAGTAGACGAACCAAAAGTAAACGAACCATTGAAAAGATTGGCCCCGTCGCAAAAAGAACAACTGGTGACTAATGTAAGGGTTTAGGGTTATCTGATGGATGTGAGGGTGATAGATTTAATAAGAAAAAAAAAGTTATTTTTGTTAGAGATTTAGTAATATACATTTTTTTTTAATCTTAATTGGTTGTTTCACAACTACTCGCAAATATTACATTTATAGATAGCTAACATTTGCGACAGTTCAGTTGCTAGCATCTGATACTAATCAGAAATTTCGTTATATATCGTTTCAGACCTCTTAAAATAACAAGTTTTTAAAAGTTTGTTTTGCCAACGGTTACAGCGGTAAGCGGTTGCGGTTAATTTAAAGTTTTTATTTTTACGTTTTATCTATAATGGTAAGAACAGTTTACAATAAAATAAATTAAAACAAGTTTTTATTATCTTAGGTAACTTTTTATATATAAAGTATTTAAGAATTTAATAAATATAAAATAGTTCTTGTATATATATAAAATATTCCAAACCACTTTAAAATGAACTCCTTTGTCATAAAGTAGATTATTGTAGTAAATCATCCTTTAACAAAAATTAAAAAAAAAAACTTTTCGGATTGTTTAATAATAACACTTAAAACTTCCGCACCTACACTTACATCCACTGCATTTAAAAAAAGTGAGTGAGTCCCTTGATCTTCATTGACCCAAAGTTGCAGAACCGACTTTGCCTTCGGTGGCTGACTGAGAAAGTCAAACCAAGTGGATAGAGACAGAAACAAACACGTTAGAGAACAAAACTACATCCATGCAATCTTTTGTTGTGCTGTCCCAATCTCAACACGTGTCTCTCACTTTCTCTCGTCTTTTAGAGAAGTTTGTCTACTTCTTTCGATGCTTCTGTTTCTACTCGCTGTTCCTCGTTTTCATCGCCTAATCAGGTTCGATATTTTCTTTTCTAGAAACTGATGAATTGCATGCTTCTGGATTAATTATGTTTTCAATAATAAAAAATTTTAAAAAATTTTAGTTAAGTGTTTTGATAAGTCAATCCTTTACTGGTTTATCATTTAGTCTAATGATTTACTTGGGATCAAGAGATCTGTTACCGGAAATGTAGCAAAATCTGTTAAGAAACTTTTGAGAGTTTTTATATTATTTCTTTTTCTAGAAACATGTTTGTTCATCCATTTGAATAATTATTTGCAATGTGATCAAGAAGGGTTCAACAGTGGATTTGAAAATGGGTTGGATTTGGAGCAAAGGAATTAGCGTGGGAAAGAAGGTTCTTGCAGCAGCTTGTGTATTGTCTTCTACGCCATTCATTGTTCCACCACTCGTTGTTGCCTCAACAATCGCATTGATCTCGTCTCTTCCTTATTGCATTTTCTTGGCGAGTTATGTTTGTACTGAGAAGCTGATGAGAAAACTACTTCCTCCTAGTGCTTTTGGTGGAAGATGTGATCATAAAATTATATTAATCCCTAACAAGATTGGCAACGGTGATGTTTATTATCAAGGTATGGCACGAGTGGCTATGAGTGAGCCGATTTTTGTTCAGACTCCTGTAATAGCTTTTGAGGAAGATGAGGATATGAAAAAAGAGTCAAAGAGCTTGTTAGAGAGAATCAGAGATCATGAGGGTAGATCTAATCAATCAGTTGATAGAGGAATCTCTGGAAAAGTTTTCAAAGAGGAGGACAGAGATTCAATAGTTTATAATGATGCCAAGTCAAAGAAGGTTGGAGTAGGAGTTGAAGATTTAGTAGGAAAGAAACAAGTTTCTGGGACTAGACATATGCGTGAAGGTGGTTATATATATAAGTGAAGCTTGCAGGTTTTAATAATGTGTGAATTGCTTGAAATTAGCTTATGAATTTTTTTTTTGTAGGGAAACATGAGTCCACTACAACTAAAGCATCTAGAGGAAAGGATATGGGGAAATCTTCAAATGAGGTTAGGATAGGTGAACTGAATGGAATCATATTGTGCTTCCTTGCTTCATTCTAGTTTCCATGTACTTGCTATGGTGTTATTTAAGTGATATTATTTATGTTGAACTTGTTCTGTTATGTGGGTTCCCTTTGCGTACATGTTTACATGTTGCTCACCGATGCCCTTATGTTCCCGAGTGACCTTTCGGACAGTAACAAGTTTTATACCTTCTTGTATATTGTAATGTCTAAGGATTTTTCAGGGGATAGTGTAATGGGTATTTTGTATGGGTCAATCCTCTCTTGGGAAGCTTCTTGTTTTGGTGTGATGATGTTATGATCTCAAGTAAACCAAATATGCGGTTTTTTGTTATGCTCTCTTCCCATGGTCTTTTGAAGGTTGATTTGAGATTATTATAGGCTGGTTGAGTCTTATGGTGTTAGTGTGTGTAAAACTATATATTAATGGGTCAAATTCAGGTTCAAAGACTAGGTTGATGGTAGGATCATGAGTCCTATAAGGTAGAGAATTTAGAAGAAATGCCATCAGTGTTGAAAGGAGAACAACATAGAGTATGGTCTTTAGTTAAATGGTTAATGAAATGAAAATGAACATTTCCAAAACCGCTCTAAATTTTTTATCATGCATTGTATTGTTACTGACAATAAAGTTTTTGAGTGCAGATGAAGGTGGTGTATAACGAGGAGCAGATTTGGGAAAAGATGGAGGCATTAAGGAAGGTAGTTGGTTACAGTGTTGCGAGAAGCACGACATATTCAGAAGAATTGAAGGCGCTTTACATGTTTACGGGTATTGAATTGCCGACATCTATGTTGGAGAAGGAGAACCAAGATATTACAAAAGTGAGTGAGAGACTTTGCTTTCTAATGTCTGTTATTGGAGTAAAATAAGGTTTTTGATAGTATTTGTGTATACATAGCTTCAACACTCTGCTTTGGAACTGCACAATGATCGTTTTCTTCTGTGTGTAGGGATCCAACTTGGTTAATACTTAATACATATTTAAAATTTTGCCTTGTTAAGTTTTTTCATATAATGATTTATCAGAAGTTAATTCAATGCTCGATATATAGAGAATATGTTATGTCTGAGTGTAAGTATCGGAAGAGAACCTAATGAAAGTTTGAATTCTCACAAGTTGTTAATAAGTATCATAGCAGTCAAAAGAGAGTTTCTAAATCTGGGGTAAGGTCTCGAAGCTGCCTCTTTATCTCTTAAAAAGGCTATTGAAGCTACCTCATATTTCCCGAATGTTGCCACCGCTAGAAAAAGCTTACCTTTTAGACTCTGATATCCCACCTCTACAGATTGGTGAAGGTGTAGGGCTAGATTTCACATCAGCGAGCTCTCCAGCTAAAGTGGTTCCCAAGCCTCGAAAGACCGATCTTTATGTGTTGGTATTGGCTTCGACCAGCTCTCAACACAGCGAATAGACACTTCTCTAGCTTCAGATTCAGGTTTAGAGACCCCCTCGGAGGACTTCTCCGAATATGATGATAACCCAAATGGTGTTAATGACAGGTATATCCAGGTTGTTCGAAGAGACAAAAATATCAATGACAAAATACTATTTTTTTGTGCAAAAAGCACAATGAATAAGCAGTTTCTGATCAGAAGCCCACAAGCCATGAACTAGTTTTTTTTTTGTTTTTGTCTCAGTACAACTTTGTTCCCACACTTCCAACAAGAAGATTGCACACCAAGGGAAAGAACAAAATAAATGAGAGAGGAGACCACGGAGAGCTAAGCAATACTTCCGTAGTCCATCCTTCCATGGGATGTCGATGGAACATTGGGGACATGATTGTTAGTCCTACGTCCTAGAAGATTAAACAGAAAGATTTAATTTCCAATCAAATGTTCTAGAGAAGGTTAAGATGAGTGAAAGAAAGTACCCCAAGGGACACCATTGGTATATGAGCTACTTCTGGGTGAACGTTGTTGACCCCCAGAATTAGTGTTGGGAGGAAGCTGGGCGTTGATGTGATTCCGATCCATAGCTCTTCCAGCATTTGGTCTCCCATGATTGAACCGTTGAGGAGGTTGCTGCCCTAAGCGACTTGGAGAGTTTTGTGAGACATGAGTAAATTGTGATCCTGGAATATGTTGGCCAAATCTGGCATGAGGATCATTACTTGGAGGGCTGCCAATCTCTACTTGTGAAAAGGCTTGATTGGGAGCAGGAGCATATCTCCTGATATAGATTCAAAATTACATCAAGAGAGAAACAAAAGGTAACGATAAAAGGATTGCAGAAGACGTTCAAGTGATTAACAATACATGATGTCTGGAACATCGCACATTCAGCTGCCTTTCTACTAGGTCATAGAATGTGGAATAGTGTTTTCCTCTTCCTAATTGCTACAGATACACATCCACCAAGATTGAGTTTTGTACAATGGTTCACACATATATTGATATTGTCAAGGGAGTACCTATTCAGAGCACTGTTTACCTTTTCTAAATGAATATATGTCCTGTCAAGAAGACTATGCACATAGCTAATATCACGAATACAGGAGGCATCAACATCAAGTATGGAACTTTCTGCGTTTCCATATTCTAGTCGGAAATTCCTGCTCTAAATTTAACATAGTTCTGATAACCAAGCTACTACATAATTGGCCGTGATAAGGTTTAATGCATGGAAGATGTAAGATCTAAATGTCACCAAAGTTATTGTGACAAAAAAAATATATCACCAAAGTATATTGGTCTTGTATATCAAGCTGCATGTCAACAGCAAAAGAAAGAAGGGTTCAGCATAGGTCTTCTAGATTACCTTTGGGTTGTCAGATTTGAGGATGAGGTCGAGGCATTATTGTTGAACCTTCTGGAGGCATCTGTTGAACCAAGTTGCATACCTCTGCTGAATGCATTAGGAAGAGAACTCTCATCCGCGCTATCTTCTTCAAGAAGCAATTCATCACTGTACATGTAACAAAATTGTGTATATTAGAACTTCCAATTGAAGGATTGGGGGCAAACATGGAAATCTGATAGCAGAATTTTGAGATAGAAAAAGTATATCATGCAACTGTAAATAGCCAGAATGAAAAGTGGTTAGATATCATTTCAGCTGGAAGATTAAACAAAACAGAGAATAAGATCAGGTAACAAAGAATATTGCCCATTTAAATAGACACTAACGTGACTGGTCCTAAATGTCACTCCATTGATCGATTTTGATACAGTTTCAATGCACATAAATTTGTCTAAAAATTTAAAACCCAACTACCAGTTAACAAGAACTAGATCAGCGATCACGGACTGTATCATGCCTGGTCTCATATAGTTTGAATTGAAGACAATACAGGAGCACAATCTCACTCATTCTAGATAAGCCAGCCAAATTTGTTCAAGTACACAACATGCATTTGTAGACAAAGAACCTTGACAATCTATAACCTGTAAATTAGAGAATATCTTGTTTACTTGCCTGTAATTTGGGTCCCAATCTCCTGGATCAGGTACTGATGAGGCAGTGTCCGGATTTTCATGATGGGGTCCAGTACTCGAAGGGTTACACATATTGGACCGAAGTGATGAGCTAGAAATGTTATGAGTAGAGTACCCTTGTGTCTGTTTACGGTTTTTGACACCAGAATCCAATTGCCGCCGTGAAGATGAACCAGAGAATTGTCCAGAGTACCCTTCATTTTGATAAAAATGATCCATCCCATGCCCCTGTGCTTGTAACAAGGAAGAATCCTGCGACTGAGAACCTCCAGAATATCCACCGCTCATTCTTCTGTTAATCTGACTAAATGCAGCCATCTTTCCTAAAGGAGACCCATGAGAACTGTTTCTTACTGGAGATGTCGGGCCATGGTGACCAGGAGACCCAGATAAAAATTGATTGTTTGTATTTGGAGTAAACTGAGACGGACTAGTGCCGAGGGGTAGTGGTGCAAAATTTCCAGCAGATGGACTTGTACCAAGGCCGTTTCGATGTGGGTACTGCATAACCCTACGTCTGGCATCAGGACTAGTTCCAAGCATTGAAACACCACCTTTGTTTTGCATGTATAAGCCAGAATGATTCACTGGAGAATAATATGCAAACATATTGCCGGTCCCTCCATAGCTCCCATAGCTACCTTCTGGCATAGTACCATCATTGTAGCTACCATAGCTTCCGATACTCCCATAACTATTTGCATGTGAATAAGGAATCATCTGAAAATGGGGACTATTGTGCATCGGGACTCTGGTTCTCCCTGATACCTGTCAAAGAAGTATATAAGTTTCAAAGGTGCACAAACAACTTGAAGGTGTTTCAAATATTTCGAAGGGACAAAGAGTAGTACATTAGGAGAGAGACCAGCAGCAAACCAGTGCCCTCCACCTGGATGATGTTCCACTTTGATATTTTGAGCAACATGCTACAAAGAAAATGGAAAGGGAACAAAAACCGATTCAGTGAATAAAGGAATGTTTCACACATGTCATCTCTGCAAGAGAAAAATTACATTTGTCTTTCGGCTATTTTCTGCAAGATCTTTTAAATGAAGCATTTCTATACAAAACAGAAAAAATTGAAACATCGAACGATGTGCTAGAAGGAAAAGTATCTTTAGTCCATCTCATGATTGTTTGGTTTGGAAAACTATCATCAAGAAACAAACACTGCTACACCCACTGCTATGAACACTATTTGTTTGACAGCCAGGCCACAAAAAAAGTTTGAGACCTGGGAAAATCCATCTGACTCACCACACGAGGTGTTTCTGGCGGAGGGTTGTATGGGCACGTAAAAGGTTCCCCAGTGATGAAAGGGTGCTTTGCTGCCTGAAGAAACGAAAAGTCGATAGTTATCCATTATGACTAGCGGGAAAATATAAAGCCTTTAAAACTATATTTATAGATGACTTAAGCCAGGAAGTTCAATACCTGAAAAGGTGACCAACGTTTTGCTGGATCAAATTCAATAAGTCCTCTCAGAAAATCAATAAGAGCTAACCGGATTAGACTTTCTGTGATAGTACATGGAAAAAAATTAAATCAGTCACCATGGGAGATAGTCTAGTGATTATCCCAGCAAAATTAAGAACATCAGAGCAACCTGACTTTACCTTTGATTACATCGTCCTCAGGCAAGCTCATCTTGTAAGGATAGCTTTTAACAATTTCTTCAAGGTTCTTATGGTGGAAGTACTCTTTCCCAATTTCAGGCTTTTTCTTTTCTCTCTGGATAGTTAAAAGTAAAGAACAACATGAGTTATCCAGAAAAAAATCAACAAGGTCAAATTTAATGACAATATAAGAAGATTATTAATCCCCTCATGAAACAACATAAACTTCTCTATTCACTGATATAGTTTTCCTAGTTTTTCAATACTAATTTTTGCATCTTCTCTCATTGTTTCTTTCCCTCCCTATGTCTTTATATATTTGTTTAGCTCAGAGGTAAAGCAAGAATTACATACAGCTTCAAACTCTTCCTCAGTCAGTGCCATATATGCACTTTTGAGGCCACCATAAGTTCCACCATTCCCTAAATTGTGGACACTCCCAACACATTTAAAGAACTTATTCGTATTTTTTGCTTCCTTGAGCACATAATCAGGTGGTTGTTTGCTGGAAAAAAAATTTGACAAAAATTTAATGAATCATAACAGCAAAAAAAAAAGGCAAGAAATAAAATAAGAAAAGCTCCTCTTTGCTAAAAATCTCAATGCTTATTTCTTAAAAGAGGCTAGGACTTCATAGTTGCACAAACGTTGCGAAACTCAAATAGGGGTTGCTGAAAGAAAGACCATAAAGCACCAATGATAGGCTAAAACCCATAAAATAAACGATACTAGGAATATTATCTGCGTACAACATATGAAACAAAAAAATGCAAGAGAACGAGTATTGACCATCAAGGGAGCAGACCCCCAAAAATCCCTGACCCCTAAAGTTATAGACTGCTTGCTCATTTACCAATTCTATAACATAAGATCATACCCTAGTATTTCAATCATACGCCTCAAGATATCAAATTCTGAACCTCCTGGAAACAGTGGCAATCCAAGAAACAGCTCGGCAACAATGCAGCCAAAAGACCACATGTCAATAGCTGTAGTGTATCTATATAGTGGTTAAGTCTCCACATACGACCTCAAGATACTTTTAGATATCATGTACCATAGGAAGAAAAAAGCAACGAACTTTAGTTTGCAGTCAAATTAATGTGGGATAGGAAAGTAACAATTTGCTGGAACTATAGCCACAAAGTTAACGGAAGTTGGCCAAATAGATTAAGGAGTCACAGATCAAACAAGATTATGTTGATTATAGTGCTAAAACAATCCTATCTACACTGACATGAGACATTCCAGTTCCAAGGACTATGAGAAAATATATAAAAACTTTCAGAAAATGGTTATTTTCTTGAAATTCAAAAGGATACTGGTACCCAAGTAAGACTTCCGGCGATCTGTAGTAACGACTCTGTAGAAAGATAAGACCAGCCAGCTTAATTATTTAGTTTGGTATGACATAATAGAATAGACAGATAAATAGGGCGCAAGAAGAAAACCTGAATATATGAATAGACAGTTTTATCTTCCATGCACGCAGATCCAAAGTCAATTATCTTAATTTCAGTTGGCTTCACGCTGATACAATTGAACAAAAACAAACCAACTTGATTAAAGTTATTAATTTCACTTTATTGTAGGGAATTGGTGCTAGAAAGTAGACCTGGTACACAGAAGAATATTCTCTGGCTTCAGATCACAATGGATTATACCAGCATCTTTCAAAAGAGCCAAACCAAGTAAGATCTATGGGACACCATAAGAAAACAGTTGATCTGTAAATTAAGATAATGAAAAGAAATAAAACAGTGAAAACACAGATCTAGAAAATCTAAATACCTGCTTAGAGAAGAGCTTGACAATGCTTAATGATAGGCCTCTAAATTGATTTATCTTTATGAGCTCATACCTGCGAAACATAAATTACCAAGTACAAAGGAATTATCATCAACAAACACAGTATACAGTTCGCATGAAGGAAAATAGAGGACAAACATATAGGAAGAAAGAAGGAGAGGATCTATCATTTAATATACATCTTACAGATTCATGTCGAGAAGTTCAAAGCATATGCACAAATGACGTTGATATAAGAAGTAGTCGTATATGCGAACAATATGGTTCTTATCCTCTGGATCATACTTCCTGTTCAGCTACACACCCAAGCAAAAAGTAAGAGACAGACCCCATTAACAATTTTCACTACCAAGAATATGAATACAAAGGAACATTCAAATATAGAAGAATTACATACCGTTGTCAAAATAGATACTTCAACTAATGCCTGCTGATAGTACGCAGGCTGGTTTTTTATTACTTTTACAGCAACAAAGCTGTTTGTCTCAGGAACCCAGCATTTAGCAACCTGACCAAATGTCCCATGGCCAAGAAGATCTTTGACAATGTATCTAAGAGAACGAGTGAAGCTAAATTAAAAAGAAATATTTTCTAGATAGAAAGTGGTTCAAATTTTATGCCTCTAACAGCACAACAAAAGAGGGAACAGTACTGGTGAAATAAAAGTTGAAATTAAATAGCACAATAGCAAACCTCTGCCGTGAATCTGAACTGCAAAAATCATCATTTACAGCCAGAATTAAATCGGAGTTGACATTATCAAAGCCATCATTGAGCACACCAACTGATGGAGTTGTCAAGTACCGCTTGGGATTCAACTCCCCTCTATATTTGAAACATGGGTCGCATATTCTGTATGTCTCAACCAAGTCCCTAGTTAGTCTCACCACTACCTGCAAACAGAAAAATATATCAAAGCTAATTTGAGCTCTGAAAAGTATTACAACAGAGACAAAAATCTCGACTGTTACCATCCCTAAGTAGATATACATTTCTGCTGTCTTGTCATAATAGTGATTCTAATAAAATATAAAAAGGTACATAGAGTATAAGAAATAAGTATAACCTCGCAAGTCAAGGCAAGGTTTATCAGTTAATTCCAAAACCTTGCCCAACTATCACAGCAGAATGACGCCAAATTATAGCAGCTAGAGAATTAATGGGAGACACATTATTAAAATAGGCTTGCTATATACTCTAAACAGTTACAGGACAAGGTTCAGATAGGTCATGTTAATGCCAATTGAATTCTAGTATGCATTCAAATGATCCAACAAAGCTACCAGCCAATTTCCTTAACAAATGAACTATTCTTTTTTGGTCAAATCAATTGAATTATTCAAGTAAACTAGTTTGTACAAACATTTCCTGCTCAAACCTAAAGATCATGACAGACTTCAACCAAGAAAACATCACCTGCATGTGTTGCAGTTAACATTAATGCAAGAACACGCACACTTGTTTATTACAGTGAAAACACGTGGCTATCCATATCCAATCATTTACCAGGACCCTCTTGAAGCACACAATATGAAAATAGCTAACATTTGGATTGTATTCGGAAATAAGCGGATTTTGATTGGATGATTCCACCTAAAAGCATAAAGGAGCAGTGGATAACTCTAACATAATGCTGCATTATCAATGCATTGAGCTAAATGTACTAGGTAATTTAGTACTGTCCAATGTAGACAGATATTGATACATGAATAGTTAATCTGTAAGCCTTCAACGAAGCCAAACAGCTGCCTTAGCAAGAATTCCAAGCATCACCTATTTTCCACACGTCAAAGGCACTTGCCAGTGCGTTACCTACTTAATAACTCATGATATAGTATAATTTCGGTAAGACTGTCATGCATTACTGAACCAAAACTATTCAACTCGAAATTCATACAAGCCTAGAAGCTAACTAGAAGCTTCACAAACAACACCATCTTAGTAAACCAGTACACAAAGATGTTATCTTTGCAAAATTCAAAAATCAAATACCACATACACAACAAAGCCTGATTTGATGAATTCAAAGATGACACTGAAATCTACAGAGTCAAGAGCAATACTTACCGGCTTCTTCACAGCAGCACGCAATGTCTGAGCTTTGCTATTATCAGACACTTTCTGTGGCGAATAACTCTTAAAAACCAACTGAATTGGCTTCCACGGTGTTGATGCAATCTCAGGAGCTCGTACCACACCACCATCGCTGGAACCAATGTCATCCATAATCGAAAACGAAACAGTAAAAAAGCACCAAAAACCTCAATTGACCAAACCCAACTCTCTCATCCACCAATTCTATTAGATACGAAACTGAAAATCACAAATTCTATTTCCCCCCTAAGAGCTTAGATTAGGGAGACACCCAATTGACTCAAGTCCCATACCCCTTTTCTCATTCAATCAAACCCCAAGTCAGCGCTACGCACTCGAAACCCTAAATCGATCTCACAAGACTATTGATAAATCAAATGTATAAAAAGAATTGAGCTTTATGGCGTCGGATAAACACCAGCAGCAAGGTAAAGACGGATGATTTCAACTATGATTCAGAGGATAGATTGAAATCGGAGGATTTAAGAAGCGGAGCCCAAGTGTAGGGGGTTGCAAGGAAGGTGAAGGATGGCAAAGAGAGAGATTTTGATAATTGTAGAGAGGAAGAGAGAGAAAGTGAAGCTTTTTGATTTTTGTGTGTTTCCCGTCTGAGGAAGATGATGAGTCGATGAGTTTCCGTCTTCAAAATGCCAACTCTAAAGGTTTGTTGTTCTTCTTCTACTTCCCTTTTTTGCAATTTCTGTAGTCTGGATTAAATTATTATTATTATTATTATTAGATTGCGATTATGATTATTATCTCATTAATATCATTTTTATTTATTTAAAATAACTTTAATTAAATCTAAAATTTGCATTACTTATTTTTATTTTTATTATTATTTTCCAACAAATGTTGCTTCTATGTTTAAAGTTTCTATTGGATAATATCATTCAACTTTAACTTATATTTAAAGTTATTAGTAAGTTTGAGGTAAAAATTACCATTACCAATTTATTTATAGTAGGCGGATCATTTTAGAACTTAAATTTTGGTCATTTAGACTAACTGTAAAAGTGTTTGAATCCAATTTTAATATTGAGTAAAATAATTTCATCCATCTAGTAGTTGCCAGGAAAAAATTAAAATGCAAATGAAATGGTGTTGTTAGTATGAAGAAAAATTATAATACTGTTATTATTCGAATCTTGTCAAAAATAATATTATTATAGAAGTACATTAAACAGAAATTTGGAAATATAAAAATAATACACTACCATTGCAAATATGTCTAAATTTTTGAATTCATTAAAGATAAAATTAACATCAAAATAAATAATTTATAATTTATATAATATTCATTTAATTAAAAAAATAAGTCACGTATAGATTCATAATCAATAATTCTGCAAAAAATCTTTAAAAAAATATTTATGATTTTTTAATATAGTATTAGTAGAAATAATAGGTATTTAACTAATATACAAAATCAGAAATATATAACTGCTACACAAAGTTAAATTATTAAATATATATATTAATAAAAATTATTAACTATCACACATATTAATTTTTAAAACATATTATTACATAAATATACATTAATTTTAATAATAACATCATTCCATTGCTTAGCTCTCTTCAAAGAAAAGGATGAGGAGAAGGAAACGTATTCTTGTTGTTATGGAGTCTCGAGATGTCAAGGACATGTTGTCTTTATGCATGTCATAGCTTTTTAAGTGCATGATTAACAATAACCAACTAGTTCATATACTTTTAACACTTATGCAAGCTCCCAAAGTTTACAATTCATTTGCAGATGTTTTGAGTAATCAACTAGTAAGCACCAAACTTGTTGTTATGAAGAATCCAGAATTAGATTTAGAAGCACCAAACTTGTTATGGCTTTCCATTGTGTGTGAATTGGATTACTCATGTAGCGACTCATCTAGTCTTAGTAAAGTTGGTTAAATACATCAGATTTCTTATCACTCGTGCATACTCCACTTACGGGACTGCTTCACCATAGTTTTTGGTCAAGTAAAATTGCGATTCTACTGGAGTTTTTAATGTCTCATTTGACTAGTTCCTGAACCTCTCAAAAATATTTTCAGTGTAATGTTCTTGAGAAAAAATGATTCCGTTAAAAGTTCTTGTGTCTTGACACCTAGAATGTCGTCCGCAAAACCCATATATTTCATGTCAAACTGTCCACTAAACATGTTCTTAGTTTCTTGGATTATACCCTTATTATTGCCCATGATGAGCATGTCATCAACGTACATACACAACAGAACATACTCGCTACGAGTACTTTTGATGTAAATGCACTTATCACATTCATTAATATTGAATCCATTTAACATCACCACATTGTCAAATTTTCCATTCCATTGTCCCGGGGCTTATTTCAGTCCATACATTGACTTCACGAGTCTACAGACTTTGTGTTTTTTTCTTGAGATAATAAAACCTTCAGTTTGTTTTATATATATCCCCTCTTCTAGATCACCATTTTGAAAGGTAGTTTTTACATTCATTTGATGGATTTCCATGACTCGTAAGGCTGCAATCCTATCAACATTCTGATTGAAGTTATTCTCGTTATTGGAGAATATATGTCAAAGAAGTGTAGACCTTCCTTTTGCCTAAATCCTTGCACCTAATGTCTTGCCTTATATGTGTCAATAAGCCATCAATCTTCAATTTTGTTTTCAATATCCATTTACACCCTAGTGTTTTAAACCCTTGAGGTAAATATGTAACCTCTCATTTATGATTTTGCATAATGGAGATGGTTATATTATTAATTGTTTCCTTCCAATAGGATGTTTCGGGTGTAGACATAGCTTCAGTGTATGTCCTTGGTTCATTCTATAAAAGAAAGACCATGAAGTCAGGACCAAATGATTTCTCCTTACGAGCTCTTTTATTTTGTCTAGGGTCATCTTCTTTGTCTGCTATCTTCTTTGTCTGCTTCCGTCACTGAAACGCCAAAACTATTAAGATACTCGTGTTGATTTCTTCATGAGGTTGTTTTTAATTTCGTGTATCTTTACACGGAAAAATATGTTCAAAATATGACACGTTCTTTGATTCCATTATTGTATTAACATAGATATCTGATATATTTGACTTGTGTACCAGAAAATGATAAGCATTGATATTATGTACATATCCAATAAAAATACAATTCACAGTTCTAGGCCCGATTGTGACCTTCTTGGGGAGTGGCCCCGCGACTTTTGCTAAGCACCTCACACTTTCAAGTATTTGTACGAAGGTACAATACCTTTCCAAAGCTTATATGGCATCTTGCCAGTTACTTTGTGTGATATTTTGTTAAGGATATAGTTTGTGGTGAGATTTTGGGGTAGCTTAGATTCCTACAACATCACATTTATCATCCTTTTCTGCAACTCCGTTAGATTCTGGTGAATAGGGAGTGGTTATTTGATATATAATGCATTTCTCTTGATATAACGCATTAAATGATCCATCATACTCACATTTTCTATCACTTCTTACTATTTTGATAGTCCTTCCCAGTTGATTTTTAATTTTTGTCTTGTATTCTTTAAATTTTTTCAAAACTTCATCTTTACTACGTAGTAAGTACATGTAGCAGTATCTTGTAAAATCGTCTATGAAAGTGAAAAAAATACTTTTCACTGCCTCTAGTTTGTACATACTTTCACTCAACATGAGGATATGGTGTTTTTTGGGAGTTTTACTTGAACACATACTTCACATTTTTCTTTGCTAATTTTTCACTTTGTGATCATGTTTAAATTAATCAGTCTTTGAATATATTTATAATTCACATGTCTTATTCATTGAAACTTTGAAAACAAATACATCTTTTTCTTAAGGATTGTCATTACACATAATTTGATTAATCCTTCCTTAACAAAATATTTTCCAATGGCAAATTCGTGCTTTTTCATCAGAGTCCTAGAGATCATATTTTCCTCATGTAGGGAACATGTTTCCCATTGGAGAGTGTTATCTCCATGCTGAAAGTCATCTTCAACACCACTTTGTCAATACCTTCAATCTTGGAGTGAGACATGTTTCCCATCCTCAAATTCTCATCAAACTTGTTCTTCTGGTAGGTGTTGAACATATCCATGTCGATACAGATGTGTGTGGTAGCCCTAGTGTCGTACCACCACTCTTTAGGGTTGTCTTCACATGTGACCACATTTGCTTTGGTGACCATTGTACACAAATCAGCTTCAGTCAAGTATGCTTGATTTTCCCCCTTAGCCTTGCTGCAACACTCTGAAGACTTCTGTCCAATCGTGCCACAATGGTTGCACTTCCCATAATTCTTTTTAAAGTTAGAGCCATTGGGACAACTTGTTTCTTAAAGTTCGTGGAGGTTTGAGGAGAAACTTTGTTTAGTATCACCTTACTAGGCATTATTTTACCTTTGCCATTTTTTCTGTACTCAGGCACATTTTCTTCATGGTAAACTCTGACCCAGCTTTATCACGCTTAGTAGACTCATGGAAACCAAGTTTTGCAAAGTTAAAGGCTTTTGCTTGTATGTAAAGTAGCTTTTGAAGTCCCCCCAACTTGAAGGTAGCTTTTCAACGATGGAATTCATTGTGAATATCTGACAGATCTTCATTCCTTCATCCATTATCCCTTGAAATATCAATTGCAGCTCATGTACTTGTTCTATGGTGGGCCTCGAGTTCACCATTTTGTAGTTAAGGAAAATCGTTATAGCAAATTTTCCAGACTCTACATTGAAAACTTTGTACTTCTTTTCTAATGCCTCCTAGAGAATCTTGGAAGTGATGGCTTCACAATACACATCGTACAACTCATTCACCAGGCAGTGAAGAATGTGAATTTTGCATAGGTAATCTCCATGAATCCAAGCGTCCGCACTAGCGAGAACTGTCAGATCAGTATTATCAGGTGGCAACACTTGTTTAACCTCAGTAAGATACTTGGTCATATTCAAATTGTGTAGAAAAGTGCATTTTTTTCTGCCACGATTCAAATTTGGATCCATAAAATTTGTCTGGTTGGAGATTTGAACTCACTAAGTTCGGCATAGACGAGACCCGAGATGGTGCCGACCCATCTGTGGTGTTTTTCCCACTTTTCGTACCTCCATTGTTACCATTGATGCCAACATCATCAATACCGTTAGTCATTATGAATCTGTTCACACAAAAAAACAGAATTTAATCAGTGTTTTAAAATATGTATAAGCGATTAAAATTAATTTATTTCGCTCAACAACGCGTTCTCAGGGAAACGTTTCTAGAATTCGCTTTGAGTTTTGTGAATATCACTAGAACTCACCTATAGACGTTCTCATGAAAACGAATATGCAACTTCAATTAACGGTTTTTGCAAAGGGCTTTCGTTAATCGAAGTTGCGTATTCGTTTTTGAGATTAAACGTTTTATGGAATCGCTAAAGATCATCGTTCTTAGAAGCGTTATATTGTTTATAATAACGTTTTTAAAATCGTTTTGAAAAGCTATTAGCAATATTCAATCCGTTTAAGGATATAAGCATGTAACTGATTTATTGAGTTAAGATTGTAGGACTGCGAAATCATAGATTGAAAAATCATGAACAAAATCTGATTAAGGAAAGACGAATACGCAGAGACGAGATTTGATCTGTTTTCTTAATTCAATAAATCTCCCATAGTTTGGCGGTTTGATGAGATTATGAATTTTCTTATACAACCGTGTTGGAGACTATAATTGCAACACTCAATTGTAAAATCTACTAACTATATCTACGATATAATCTCGAGACTTACTTTTAAAAAAAGAGAAGAATGAGATTTGCTGGAAAATTTTGTTTTGATAATTAGATGATTTTAAAGAATAAGATGAGACTTTATTTATAAAGAGATATCGCTTGATCCTCAAAAAAAATAAAGTTTTGCGAGATTCGCTTTTATCTACACGAATAAGATATCGAGTATATTATGCCTTGAATTCCAACATCAGGCATTCATGTCTTTCAGCATGAACATAGTGAGAACAAATGATTGTTGATGCCAAATTAATGTGTATGTAAAGTTTTATTTTGTAATCTTGTATGTGCAAGTTTATGCTTAGAAATAATGAAGAAAATATTCTAACAAAAGATTTTGATAATACATAGACATCTATATCAAAAATTGTTGTTTTCTATATTTTTTTCAGATATCGTACAGCTACGATTAGATATGTATATTTTAACAAAGATATATAAAAAACACACAAGTAACTAGCATTAGTCTTACCTAAAGTTCTCATCAACAAGTGCTCGAGACAATTAATTATAAGAGTTTCATTGTAGATTAAACATAATAGAAATAGAACTAAAAAATAGATATAGGTTGAAATAATTATCTTAATTTCTAGTGCTTCTATATATGGCGTAAAAACACTTAATAGAAAAAAAATGGTTCAATCTATTCGTAAAGGCTTTCTTAAGTGTAAGTAATATGGGCATACCAAAACTTATGTAATAATAATGCATGTAAAGGAAGATAAATCAGTCGTGATGGGACCCAATTAAGAAAGATAAAGTTACGGGGTCATTAAAGAAGAATCTGAAAATAAAGGGGTATAAGTCAACAAACAAAAAGCTAAGGATAGGACAGTAATTAAACACGTCACCTGCCCACAAGGAATCAATATTAGCCAATCACAGCTCTCGGCTACGATCTCTCATCACGACTCTCTGCTGAGTTGAGAGTCAAAAACAAAATTCGTTTTACCAAAATGAAAGAGACTTCAAACTGAAACAAAAATAAAAAATATAAAAATATTTCTGAGAGCCTCAAGTTTTTTTTTGCGGTTTAGATTTAAATTCGTCTCTCAAATATCTGAAAAACCTTTGTCTAATATATAAATAGGCTCCACAAGATCTTCGATTTTTCTGTATTTTCCTTTCGATTCCCTGAAAATGTCGATAGATTCTGTTTTCTAAGCTTCACAGTTTCTCTTGCGTTTTCTCGGGAAAGAGAGGAAAAATCTGAAGTTTTCTTTGTGCTGAATCGCGGGCAAAACTAAAATCTGATGGATGCAGCTTCAAGTTTCTTGTGTAGAAGTATTAGGATTCCGTCGACTACGACGGCGACGGCGGCGTTCACTTTCACTCGACCGCCGATAAATTACGTCTGTGTGGTTTCCGATAAGAGAGATGGTGGTGGAGTTCGTGTTTTCCCGACGCGGAAGATCTTTTGCAACGGCGTTAATAGCGGTTCCAGCGCTACTATTAAGAAGCCTCGAAGAAAGAGTAATGTTTCCGATAAACGTAAGTCTAGAAAAATCGAGAAGAAGAACAATAATAGTGAATCTGTGAGTGTTAGTAGTGAAACTATTGTTGAAGAGGTTAGGGAGAAAGATGAGAAACCTAAGAACGATAAAGAATTGAGTCTTCGTGCTTTGAATCAAAATGGTGATCCATTAGGGCGGAGAGATTTAGGGAGGAATGTAGTGAAATGGATTAGTCAGGCAATGAAGGCTATGGCTTCTGATTTCGCAACTGCGGAGGTTCAAGGGGAGTTTTCAGAGTTAAAGCAGACCGTTGGTTCTGGTTTGACGTTTGTGATTCAGGCTCAGCCGTATCTCAATGCTATTCCAATGCCGTTTGGGCTTGAAGTTATTTGTTTGAAGGCTTGCACACATTATCCTACCTTGTTTGATCATTTCCAGAGAGAGCTGCGTGATGTTCTTCAAGATCTTGAGCGTAAGAAAGTAATGGAGAATTGGAAGGAGAGTGAGTCTTGGAAGCTGCTCAAGGAGATAGCAAATTCAGGTTTTAATTCTTCAAGTCCATGCTGCTCTCTAAAGTCTCAATCCATTTATAGTTTTGGGGTTATTTTCTTAGTTCTTATTGGTTTATAGTTTGGCTGAAGCAGAAATTTTGGATTGTGTGATGTTGTGCAGCTCAGCATAGGGAAGTTGCTCGCAAAACCAATCAACCGAAACCTGTTCAAGGAGTTTTTGGGATGGACTCAGAGAAGGTGAAAGCTATACAGACAAGGATTGATGAGTTCACCAGCCGGATGTCGCAGTTACTTCAAGTGGAACGAGATACAGAGTTGGAAGTTACACAGGAAGAGCTAGATGTTGTCCCTACTCCAGATGAGAGCTCTGATTCCTCAAAACCAATTGAGTTCTTGGTTAGGCACGGTGAAGCTCCACAGGAACTTTGTGATACAATTTGCAATTTGTATGCAGTTAGTACCTCCACAGGTTAGACTTAGCCAGATAGTGGCACCCTTGTTTATCTTTTTGTCAATAAATTAAATGTATATTGTTGTATTATGTTCTCTTTCATTTTCATTTTCGATGAAATTTGTTGTAATATGTAATCAACATACAGGGCTCGGAGGTATGCACTTGGTGTTGTTTAAGGTTGGGGGAAACCACCGCCTTCCTCCTACTACATTTTCCCCTGGTGACATGGTTTGCATAAGAATTTGTGACAGTAGGGGTGCTGGAGCAACTTCCTGTACGCAGGGGTTTGTTCACAACCTTGGAGAAGATGGGTGTAGTATTGGTGTGGCTCTAGAATCTCGTCATGGAGATCCTACTTTCTCTAAGCTCTTTGGAAAAAGTGTGAGAATTGATCGTATTCATGGGTTGGCTGATGCCCTAACGTACGAGGTATATCTTTGTTCCATATTGGTTGAAAATGCAGTGTTTAGTCCCAGTAACTTTCATCTTAAATATGTTTGTCATGACCCATTATTGAAAGTGTTTGCTCAAATATTGATAGTTTGCATTACTATTTTTTTCTGCCACTCTCTTATCATAGCCTTCTGTTGCAGCGTAACTGCGAAGCCCTAATGCTTCTGCAGAAGAATGGTCTGCAGAAGAAAAATCCATCAATTTCTGTTGTGGCGACTTTATTTGGGGATGGGGAAGATATAACATGGCTGGAGCAGAATGGTTATGTAGACTGGAGTGAAGCAGAGTTGAGTGATGAGCCAGTGGGTACATTATTTGATGCTTCCCAAAGGAGAGCCATAGCTCTAGGAGTAAACAAAAAAAGACCTGTTATGATAGTTCAAGGGCCTCCTGGCACTGGAAAGACTGGAATGCTTAAGGAGGTCATTACCTTTTCTGTTCAGCAGGGGGAAAGAGTACTCGTAACAGCACCTACTAATGCAGCTGTTGATAATTTAGTCGAGAAGCTCACCCATCTTGGACTAAACATTGTCCGAGTAGGAAATCCTGCAAGAATATCATCCGCTGTTGCTTCAAAGTCTTTGGGGGCAATTGTGAACTCTAAGCTTGCAAGCTTCAGAACAGAATTGGAAAGGAAGAAGTCAGATTTAAGAAAAGACCTTCGGCAATGCCTGAGGGATGATTCTCTTGCAGCTGGCATTCGGCAGCTCTTGAAACAGCTTGGAAAGACGTTGAAGAAAAAAGAAAAGGAGACTGTAAAGGAAACATTATCAAACGCACAGGTTGTTTTTGCCACTAACATTGGAGCAGCTGATCCTTTGATTAGGAGGCTAGATTCATTTGATTTGGTTATTATAGATGAAGCTGGTCAGGCTATCGAGCCTTCATGCTGGATCCCAATATTGCAAGGGAAACGTTGTATTCTTTCCGGTGATCCATGTCAATTAGCACCAGTTGTTCTATCACGTAAAGCTTTAGAAGATGGGCTTGGTGTATCCTTATTGGAAAGAGCTGCGTCTTTACATGACGGACTTCTTGCAACAAAGTTAACCACTCAGTATCGTATGAATGATGTAATCGCTGGTTGGGCATCAAAGGAGATGTATGGTGGATGGTTGAAATCTGCTCCAAGTGTGGCCTCTCATCTGCTTATCGATTCTCCTTTTGTGAAGGTACTTCTTCTTACTGTTCTGCTGTTTGTTTGGGTTTGTTATTTACTTGATGGTAACGTACACACAATCACAAATCTGTTGACCTTTTAAGCCTTTTATTCTTTAGAATTTTTCTTTCAAAGCATTACTTGGTTTCTTTAGCAACTCTGATGGTTTGTGTTTCATGATACTATCTTTGTTTATGGTTGTAATTTCGACTGTTTATAGCTTTCTTTTTACATCATTTAAAGGTGTGCTTCTCATGAGTTGCAATAGATGATTCACTTCTAGTTTTGCTTGTGATTGGATATAAATCAACAGTGTCGCAAATTGACTTACTTTTGAATGTTCAATAAAAGGCAACGTCATTGTGGATCAGTAGCACTTTGGTAACCCAATGACTCTTACATGTAACATCATCCTTTTTTTTTAACTTACTGCAGCCTACTTGGATAACGCAATGCCCACTGCTTCTCCTTGACACAAGAATGCCATATGGGAGTTTATCAGTGGGTTGTGAGGAGCGTCTAGATCCAGCTGGTACAGGCTCATTATACAATGAAGGAGAAGCGGATATTGTGGTTGATCATGTCATTTCTTTGATATATGCAGGTGAGTGATATATTTTCAGTTGAATGACTGGAGTATTCAATTTGTTGCAGTTTAGAAAAAAAATCCAGAGTTTGAAGACACATTCCTGAATAGCCTTCCCTGAATTTGAGCTCGATAACCTAATAACCAACTTGTTTGACATGATTGTAGGTGTTAGTCCCATGGCTATTGCCATTCAATCTCCGTATGTTGCCCAGGTGCAACTTCTCAGAGAAAGGCTCGATGATTTTCCAGTGGCTGATGGAGTTGAGGTCGCAACCATTGACAGTTTTCAAGGGCGGGAGGCTGATGCAGTGATCATCTCAATGGTACATTTTATTTTTCCCACTGTTCCCTTATGTGGCATGCTTACGTTAGCTTCTTCTGCTCATCATAACTTGACAAGTGGATCCCTTAACTATATAAGGAACTATCAAAAGGTTTTTGAGAAGATATTTTATGAATTAAAATTCTTGATACTAAATATAGCAGATAGGAATGAAACAGAGATAAGGTTATGAATCAATTTCTATGTTAGCTGTACTTGATTCTGAAAACCAAAACCGGTTAACAGAACTATTGGTATTCTTTTCATCAAACCATAACACAGTACTTACTTGCTATGTATAGGTACGGTCGAACAACCTAGGTGCAGTGGGATTCCTAGGGGATAGCAGACGGATGAACGTAGCCATAACAAGAGCCCGAAAGCACGTGGCAGTAGTATGTGATAGCTCCACAATCTGCCACAACACATTCCTAGCAAGATTGTTGCGTCACATACGATATTTCGGGAGAGTAAAGAATGCAGACCCAGGTAGCTTGGGTGGGTCAGGACTAGGCTTGGACCCAATGTTGCCTTACCTTGGCTAAAACCGCTGTAAGTACTACCAAAAAAAAAACCCAGAATTCTTCTTCTTACTCTCCCTCTCTGTCTGGGTGTAAAATGTTGTTGTACAGGAAAGATCCCTTTCACAATTGTTTACCACAGAAAAAGAATATCTGTATATGATAATTCATGTATATTTACAATTGGTTTTTGCGGTTAATTGTCCAAAAAGTTAAAAAAAAGTCTTTTACTTTTTATCGTAAAATGAATGGTAAAAATGAAGAAACAGATAAGTTCTCACTCAATTCACAAGAGACAAATCACTGCGGCATAATGTTGTTGACCACAGCTGAGAAAATTTCTTTGCAAATTTTCTCACCAAGTATAATTTTATTACACTTCATATAGTTACATGTCTACTTATTGCAGTAAGCAGTAAGAATTCGGATAGTAACACGTCACAACAAGATTATTTTGTCTTATGGTGAAAATGAATTTAATTATACAAATTAAGATAGTGATTTAGATTTGGAAATGATGTATGCATGACTAGACAACGATATTAACAAAACTGGCTTAAAAGTTGTAACTATATGAAATTTTGGACATTGCGCCGTAAACTATCAAAATACAATTTTAACAAACTGTTTAAGTTCTAGATTTGGTTATTTTATGCACAAAATTTATAGGTCTACAAAATTTGACTTGGGTCATTCACCTATATTGGCATGTGATAATATAAGTGTTACAAATAGTATTAGAATTCCTTTTTTTTCACCATTAACCAGATATTTCCTTTTTCTCTTTGTACCAGATTCCCATTCATAATAGGATTTAGAATTTAAAAGTCGGTGAAAACTGCTTATATAAACAAACCTCTCCCTCCCATAGTAATCTAATCATTCCTCTCTCGCAAGAACCCTAAATTGCCTTCAAAAGTTTTCTAAATTCCTCTCTCAAGTTATACGTTTCTCTAATCTCTTCTCAAGATGGTGATGCAAATCTATGCAAAGACTCTTACAGAAAAAGTCATAACCCTTGACGTTGAAGCCTCAGACACCATCAGTAATGTTAAGGCCAAGATTCAAGATAAGGAAGGGATCCAAGCAGACCAACAGAGACTTATCTTCGCTGGCAAGCAACTTGAGGATGGTCACACTCTTGCAGACTACAACATTCAAAAGGAATCAACACTTCACCTTGTTTTACGTGGGATGCAGATCTACGCAAAGACTCTTACAGAAAAAGTCATAACCCTTGACGTTGAAGCCTTAGACACCATCAGTAATGTTAAGGTCAAGATTCATGATAAGGAAGGGATCCAAGCAGACCAACAGAGACTTATCTTCGCTGGCAAGCAACTTGAGGATGGTCACACTCTTGCAGACTACAACATTCAAAAGGAATCAACACTTCACCTTGTTTTACGTGGGATGCAGATCTTTGTCAAGACTTTTCCGGGTCATAATTTTACCTGTGAGACCATTACTCTTGAGGTTGAGAGCACTGATACGATTGAGAATGTGAAGGCCAAGATTCATGACAAAGAAGGGATCCAACCCGACCGGCAGAGGCTAATATTTGCCCGAAAAGAGCTCAAAGATAGTCGCACTTTAGCGGGTTACAATATTCAGAATGAGTCAACTCTTCATCTTGCTATTCGTCCCCGTGGTGATGGAAGCGTCTGATCAAGAACTATGGTGGCCAATGGTGGCTCGAGCTTTGGCCACTTTTAGTCTTTTAGTGCTTTGGTTTTTTTCTTTCTCTGTTTTTGTTAACTTTCGATAGGCTCGTAATGGGCTTTTACAATTCAGAATGTTTTTTTTTTTCTTTTCGATATTAAATTCAAATGCTCTCTATGTTTCTGTTATTAACTACAACTAGAAACCGGACTGGACTAAAGTTTATAAGATGAAGATGATATAGATAGGCTATTTATAGATGTTATCATACCATTTCAATGGTATTTAATGCGGTTTTTCTATACTTCGTTTGGATTATTTTTCTGTCATGCCTATTAAAAAAAAAATCAAACCGAAACATTTTGCTAAAATATAATAAAGCGTATAAAATAAACTAGATATTTAGTAAACTAAAAAGCATTAACATCAAAAATAAAATTCGTGATTTTGTTTGAGATGTTGCATTGTGTCAAAAATGTCTTTTTATATAGTGAATGAGATTAGTAAATTGCAGACGAATGTGAAATATCTAATTGAGAATATTTTAATTAAGTTTCGCTAATATTATGTTGATTGGTAGATTTTTTAGGAAATATTAATTAATTACAAATCAACGTTTTTCAAATGTTTAAAATAATAATATAAATACTTAAATTGAGATTTAAAGATTTTAAAAAATCAGTTAAATATATAGATAGGTTATTACAAAAATAATGTTATTATTTAATTGTTTATAAACATATGATCAAATAAAAATGAGGGGAGAATAATATTAACAAATAAATAGTTTGATTTAATTGGAAAACTAATGGGAAGAGGGAGAGAGTAATTAATTAAATTAATATTTCAATTAATTATATTAAAAAATATAGTTAGACTAATGATTTAAGTTAACTGGGTCGAATTGACTAATTAGATTACGTCTAAAAGATCTTTGTATTTTTATTTCAGATCCGAATACATTATTCAACATCCGAATAAGGTTAACCTTAAAATCTATGTCTGGTTGTTAATAGTGATGCAAAAGTGGACAAATACCAACGGATCTGCGGGATTTTACCCACCGCAGGACGGGTTCGAGTAAGAGAAATGAAGATCTCTTTTTTACTGATCTAGCGGGGTGGGTCTCACATTATTGCGAGTTAGCAGGTTTAGGACAGTGGGTTTTGCGGGGTTCACATTTGTAGTTTCTGAGCCAACCCTTACCTCGACCCAATAAAAGTCTGGACATGCCCTAATCTAAAGTCGCCCTAAAGTTTGTGCAAGTGTGCGCTTTTATGGATATTCGTAATGGACTTTTACAATTCAAAATGTTTTCTTTTTTCTTTTCTTTTCGATGTTAAACTCAAATGCTCTTTATTTTTCTGTTATTAACTCCAACTAGAACAGGACTGGATTAAAGTTTATAAGATGAAGATGATATAGATAGGCTATTTATAAATGTTATCATACCATTTCAATGCTATTTAATGCGGTTTTTCTATACTTCGTTTGGATTAATTTTCTATCATGCCTATTAACAAAAGAATCAAACCAAAACATTTTGCTAAAATATAATAAAGCGTATAAAATAAACTAGAGACTTGGGAAGCTAAATAACATTAACATCAAAATTAAAAATTAGTGATTTTGTGTTAGATGTTGCATTGTGTCAAAAATGTCTCTTTATGTGGTGAATGAGATTAGCAAATTGCAGACGAATGTGAAATATTTAATTGAGAATATTCTAATTAAGTTTCTAATATTATGTTGATTGGTAGATTTATTAGGAAATATTAAATAATAACTAATCAACGTTTTTCAAATGTTAAAAATAATACTATAAATGCTTAAATCGAGATTTAAAAGATTAAAAAAATTCAATTAAATATATATGTGTAACTAATTGAGTCAGGGAACTAAAATAGTTTTCATTTTTGAATAAATTTATACCAAAATATATTTATTTACTAAATTAAAAGCATGCTGAAAATGTTGGTATTTTATTACACAAAATCCGTAAATAATATATAGTTATTTATTTTGAATAATTAACAATATTAAAAATTTAAGAATGATCATAGTAATATATCTATTCTTAAATAACGAACATTCAAGTTAAATTAATACATATATAAATTCGAATTAAAATACTATATAATTACTAATTAATATATATATATATATAATTACAAATAAAATTATATATATATATATAATTTTATGTTTTGGGAAACAATTCATGTCCATTTTAAAAAAATTCAAATCATAACCTATACGGAAAAAAAATATAATTTTATTATAAAGATAATGTTATTATTTAATTATTTATAAAACATATGATCAAATAAAAAAGAAGGGAGAAGAATTTAACAAATAAATAGTCTGATTTAATTGGAAAACTAATGAGAATAGAGAGAGAAAGTAATTAATTAAATTAATATTTAAATGAATTATATAAGAAAAATACAGTTAAACTAACAATTTAAGTTAATTGGGTCGAATCGAATAATTAGATTACGTTTTAAAAGATTTATGTATTTTTATTCCAGATCTGAATACATTATTCAGCATCCGAATAAGGTTAGTCTTAAAATCTATGTTAGGTTGTTCATAGTGCTGGGAAAGTGGACAAATACCCACAGATTTGAGGGTTTTTACCCGCCGTAGGACGGATTTGAGTATGAATACGGGTTTAGCGGGGCAGGTCTTATATTGTTCCGGATTAGCGGGTTTAGGACCGGATTTTTTCAAACATCCCTATTGATGACTATATCCTAGAAGAGCAAATAATGGCTATTAGGCTTTTGATGGAGTTAGAGAACATGAAAGAAGCAAGGGACTGAGTTGCAGGGATTCCTGAGGCCTTTTTTATATCCTGGATTCCTTGCTTCGACACCTCAAAGCATTCCCAATACATGTGACCCATTTTTCTACACTTGAAGCACTTGATGTCTGGAGCTTATTGGTGAGGATCATTAGTTCTAGTTCCACCGGTGTTAAGGTTCGGACCAAAGAGGATTGTTGTAGATTCATTTTCTTGAAAATTACAAAACCAATATCTTCTGGATGTCATATGAGATGTACATCCAGAATCCAAGATCCATAAATCCCTTACCAACATGTCATTAACACTATAAGCTTTTGAAAATACAAGCTTTTCAGTGATTACTCCTGCTTCACCTTGACCTTCATTTTCAATTTTCCGTTTCCTTCCAAAACAATCCTTTTTGACGTGACCGTCCTTTTTGCAGAACCAGCAAGTCAATCTTGAATTGGAGTTAGACCTGCTACTATTTCGATTATTTGAGAATCTTTGATTCTTTGCAGATGATCTTTCTCTTTTAGTAGTAAACAGAGCCGTAGATGCTGATTTGGTGATTTCCTTTGACTCTGCAAATTCTCTTTCTAGAGACTTGGCTGATGAGACTACATCTTGGACCGACAGAGTTTTATTCCTATATTTGAGCGTGTGCTTCAGCTGATCATAACAGTGGTCATAGTAATATATCTATTCTTAAATAACGGACATTTAAATTAAATTAATACATATATAATTATGAATTAAAATATTATATAATTACTAATTAATATATATATATATATATATATGTATGTATATATAATTACACACATATATATATATATAATTTTACTACGTTTTGGGAAATAAATCATGTCCATTTAAAAAAATTTCAAATCATAACCTATACGGAAAAAATAACCTATAAAGATAATGTTATTATTTAATTATTTATAAAACATATGATCAGATAAAAATAAGGGGAGAATAATATTAACAAATAAATAGACTGATTTAATTGGAAAATTAATACACTTAGACTAATGATTTAAGTTAACTGGGTCGAATCGACTAATTAGATTACCTTTAAAAGATCTACGTATTTCTATTCCAGATCCGAGTACATTATTTAACATCCGAATAAGATTAGTTTTAAAATCTATGTTAGATTGTTAATAGTGATGGAAAAGTGGACAAATACATGCGGGTATGTGGACTTTTACCCGCTGCAGGATGGGTTCGAGTATGAAAAATAAAGATCACTTTTTTATTGGTATAGCAGGGTGGATCTCACATTGTTGCGGGTTAGCGTATTTAGGACCGCATGTATTGCGGGGTTCACATTTGTAGCTTCTGAGCCAACCCTTACCTCGGCCCAATAAAAGTCTGGCCGTGGTCCAATTTAAAGTGGCCCTAAAATATGTGCAGGTTTGCGGATTTGTGTGTATTCGTTTTTGTTTTGTGGGTTTGCGGATTTTTGGGTACTTGATTTTGGTTTGCAATCTATCCACGGATTTTATGGGGTTTGTCGGAGCGGTTGCGGGTCTACTAATTTATACCCGCAGTTTTGCGGGCCGGATTCGAATATTTTAATTTTTTTTCAAAATCCACGGGTTGCAGATCACGGGCTTACCCGCTTCCAACTATAGTTGTAACGACTTGATTTAAATGTCTTTTTAATTTGTATTTTTTTCTATAACTAAAAATCATCTAACCAAGGGATCCCTTATATATAATGCAAAATGAATCTTGTTCTATAGTTGATCAGGGATTTTCTATGAAAAATACGAAATACCTATAACAATTTTTGTAAATAACTTTGTTTTTAATATATGTTAGTAAAAACTGCTCAGCAATTAATAATATAGATAACAATTACATTAACTAGGGTTTATCCGTTGTTTAAAAACGTTTTGTTACTATTTCGGTTAGAGAAATATAGTAATTTTAAGTTGTTTACTTTTTTACGGCATCCATCACACCTCAAGATTGAGGAAATATGGTTAACAAATTGAGATAATTGACAAAACTATAATAACTTGGTTGGATTTGACTCTCCAAATCAAATTTTATCATTTTTATTAGTTTCCAATATTGTAGTAATTCATTAGAATTGCGTTATGCAAATACGTACATGGGTGGTGATTTAACATTCTTCCGTAAACTGAATTAGAAAATTGGATGCCCGAACGACTTTTTCTTGGATGATTCGCATGTGTTTCCCTATAAAATCCAAATTATGATACATAAAATCCTAGGTTATTTTTATATCTAGTTTTACTATTCTTTAAATTTGTTAAAAAGAAAACCATGTGAATCAAAACTCTTTTCATAAGAAGATGCTTAATGATTATATACTTTTATTAAAATGAAGAAGCAGATACAATCGACAGCCCTCAGATAGACAATCGGCCGATGGCTCGATCAGAATATCCAAATCGTTATGTTTGAATTTGAATCAAGCGGTCAAGCACATCGGATAAATGTGGATTCATATGTATTTATTTTATAAAATTTTTAAAAACCACAAAAGAGAAAGAACCTGGAAATTAAAAACAAACTGTAAGTAGGTTAACATGTATAAAATATGAATAATAATAATAATAATAATAATAATAATAATAATAATAATAATAATAATAATAATAATAAATAAAAATAAAAAATAATAATAATAATAAAAATAAAAAATTGGGTCTAATTGGTTATCACCGTTTAGTCAATACGGTTGTGGAAATGAGCTTCAAAATAATGTTTTAGATTTTTTTTGGTTTTAATGTTAAGATTGTATCACTTTTTTGGGTTTCTTATTCTTTTTACAATAACTTATACTACTCATACTTCTTTAAACTACCCTAATAAAAAAAAGGCTCATTCTAACGGCTACGCATGGTGCAGTCAATGATGGAGTGGATTACCGAACTAGTTGATGAAGTTTTGGTGAAGATTCTTGTGTTACGTTCCTTCCAAAAGTGATACACGGCTGATTGAAGAAGCAACTGAGAATCCCTCCAGCTTGAGGTCTAAGGATAGCTAGTGGGTTTAGAATCCAAAGCGCAACAGTACCAAGAGTTTGCGGTGGAGCTGGTGCAACCCGGGAAGCAAGAAAGAACCTAATTTTGTTGGAGAATTGGCATTCAAAGAACAAGTGGTCATGGCTCTCTATGCTAAATTTCATAGTGTCCAACCGACATTAACGTTCATGTCCCATGATCTCAGTCTATCCCGCGTTGGAAGACGTGATTGAATCGCAAGCCATGAGACAAAAGAAAACGTGATTAAATAATGTTTTAGATGTTAGAATTTTTGCAGTGCTGTTAGCTTGTTACTTTTGTCTTCAATCTCCATCCAAGTAGTTGGTTTATCTTATCTTTGTTTTTTTTTTATCTTTCTTCTATGAAAGTGAGTTTCAAACTCACACATCTTTAACTAATTTGAGAAATAAGTCGACTCCAACTCATAGATCTTTACAAAAAGGTTTTAAAAATCCAACGCCTTTAACCGTCGGTCAATCAAAGGTCAGAATTGATTGGATTTTGATAGGTATGTTTGTTTTATCTCGTAGAGGTCTAGCCAAATTGAAAACTTATTTGACTGTTTCCTAAATGACTAAATTTTATCAACTTCAGTTTTGAAAAACTCATTTCAATGGACGCAATAAAAACTGAAATCGTCAACTATATAAGCGATCCATGAGACTGAATAACAATCCTTAACACTTTTATGAAAAAATTAACACTTCAATTGGTAAAACTTCTCTTAAAATTTTAAACACAAAGGAAATAACATTACTAACAATATCTTAATGCTTTATATAGGTTAAAAAATCTTCAAGATTGATACAAGAAGTCATCAAACTATCAATAGTCACCGATTGCAATTTTCTTAAATCAACCAAAAAGCCAAATATTTGTTCATACCTCTATAATTGTTCAAACATTCCTATTGATGACTCTATCCTAGAAGAGCAACTAATGGCTATTAGGCTTTTGATGGAGAGTTAAAAGAACATGAAAGAAGCAAGGGACTGAGTTGCACGGATTCCTGAGGCCTTCTTTTTATATCCTGGATTCCTTGCTTCTGACACCTCAAAGCATTCCCGATCCATGTGACCCCTTCCTATACACTTGAAGCACTTGATGTCTCGAGCTCGTTGGTGAGGATCATTAGTTCTAGTTCCACCGGTGTTAGGGTTCTCGCTTGGGTCTATTTATTATGCATACAAAAATTTTAGATTTGCCATTAGAACTTGATAAAATGTAGTTATTTATGAAACTATACTTCGATAAAGAGCTTGTTATACCTCTTCATGTCTCCCAAAAATCTTTTGAAGTCAATTTTTTGTAGGATTGGTTGCTCTGTTATACGGATTGTTGATTCTTGCTTGTTCACAACAGAAAGACATATGATTGAATATCACCTAAAATTTATTTTCTTAATTTCTCCTTTAAACTTCTTGTATGAAGACTCCATTAAGCTTCACTGGGTTACCATCTATTAGACGCCTGATATTTTTAATAATATCTATAGTATTAAAATTTGGTGGAAGCAGAGTGACTTGAGTGTAGACCTCATCAGTTTCTTTATTAGCCTTTTTCAAATTGGTTTGAGATTTGTGAGACCGACATGAACAAGCACTTGCAGTCTGTTTTTCATTTGGACATATTTTCATTTTAACTCGAATACAATTTGAAGCTGTTAAGCGCTTTCTAGGCCGGTTCAAGAAAATTGATATTTGATTTGGATTGTTCTCGTTGAAAAGACAACAACAAAAACTACAATTAACAAATTCAACTATATGTTTTATAATGCTTTATTCTCTTATAAAATATTTGAAGAAAAATTGCTTTTAAATAACCTGATTTTACCCAAAAGATATCATAACTATGTTATACTTATAAGATAAATAGAAAAGATATCATTGTTGAAGAAAATTTGATAATATAAATTATTGCGTCGGTTAGGCAGAGAGATTAGAGTAGATCAGATCAGAGATAAAAAGGTCAATGTCACGTGGATGTCTCCAACATTGTGAGACATAATCACGTGTCAGTATCATTGATATGTTCCAAATATGGCAACGAATTGTTTTTTTTTGGCGGCCATTAAAAGAGTGTTCCACACGTAAAGTGTACCGCACATATCCATATTAAGAAGGAATGAATATGTCTCATTCTGTACATTCCTCTTCTTCATAAACTTTTCCTTCCCACCACACAAATACACAGGCAGACATAATCATCGAGCCTTTGACTCCAAATCTTACCCATGAATAGAAAAAAAAAACTAAGAAAAAACTATCAAGAAATGGGAAAAAGAAGAAACCAGATCTCCACCTAGTTGCATCTTTCTCATCTAACAATGGTCGTATTGCTCTAAGCTTTCTGTAATATCTGGGAAGACATTCCATGTAGTAATCTGACAAACCCCAAGAATCTAAGCTTGCCATCTGAATGTCTTATCCAATCAATAAGAACAAACATTAGTAACTATCTCCTATAAATTATCAGAGTGAATCCGTGGTTAGTACACGAACATAATATATAATCAAACGAGCATATTAATAATTCACATACTTTCAAACGTATACTACAAACATACATAACTCCAAAATTTTAAAGCTTGCTGATCCACCTCTACCTCTATTTCCTATAAACTTATGCAAAGAAAAAAAACTGATATTATCTAATTTGTTTTTGAATATTATGTCAAATTATATTCAAATTAAAATTTTTACTACATGTGCAACAATCTTTTAGACAAAAAATGAAAGAATTAGAACTCTAATTTTGATGATCAATTAGTTGTCTCGTTAAAACCCAAAAGTGAAAAATTCATTTGGGATAAAACCAATTTTTGGAAAAAAAATTATAAATTACTGTCAAAGAGCTGAAAATATCCAAAAAAATTTGGAAAAAAGAGGGCTGAAGAAACGGATGAAGAGCAAACCCAAAGTGAAGATTCTTTGATAACATGCTATCTTGTTGTGAAGCACGTCTCCATTCCTTGCTAGTATCTTTAGTCCCCAATGCCCAAATGTTCGATAGTCTGTTTCGACCTGCTAATCTATGAATTTTACAAGTTGAGCTTGTTGAGTTGTCGGCTCCCCATGTTTCCGCTGATTTTTTTCCTTCCAAATCGTGAGTAATGCTGCTTGAAACACATATCGGAATAATTTTTTTTTTGAGATTATCAAGATTATTATCGACTAGGAGAGCAAGAATATTATCCCATTGAGTCGAGTACTTATGTTCAAGAAGATTATGCGTAAGATAGCGCCAAACTCCCGCTGAGAAGGGGTATGGGAAGAAGAGATGATTTCGTGTCTCCAATGGCTTTATACAGAGAGTACATGTTGCTGTAACACCATTATTCCAGCTTATCACTCGGCCACCCGTTGAAAGCCTATTATTTACCGCAAGCTAAACTATGAAATAATATTTTGGTGTGCTGTGATTGAACCATATACCTTGAGCCCATTCCCTGCTTTTCACGAATCAATTCTCATGTAGCTTTGGAACTAAACATCGATGTTTAGTAGCTTTGGAACTAAAACATCGAGTTAAACTTTTTACCTTTAAAATTCCATAAAACTACATCTGCCTCCTCTGAATATCCTTGTTGGAGCTGGTAATTTATTGCCTCTTCAATCTCATTTAAAGCATCTATCGTGGCACCGAATAGTGTGTGTCGCTACAGAGTTTCCAGCATTGAGTTTAAAGAGATCCCCAAGACTCTGCTTCCCATAATCCTCGTGATGTCTAGGAGCCTGCCCAGCGGAGACCAGTTGTCAAACAAAAAAGAAGTAGACACACCATTGTGAACTTCAATCTTATTCAACGAAGCTGCAAAATGTCTATACTTCAATATTTTTTCCATGTCCAAGACCCGAGTGAAGAAATCTCCTTTACCGACCATAGATAGACTTTACAAATTAAATATCGTCGAATCCAATTAACCCAAAGAGATGAGTGGCCTGATTGGAGCCGCCAAAGCAGTTTCAAAAAGCTCACTAAATTTGCTTCCACAATCGATTTTACACCTAAACCTCCCTCTATTTTTGGCTTACAAACATCTTTCCATGCAACTTTTCCTTTTTTGAATTCAAATCCGGGCCAAACCATAAGAATGCCGCATATATTTTTTCAATCTCCTCTATACAGGCTTTTGGTGAGACTATGGATGACTAATGCAATGAGTTGTAACCGACCTGCAAAAGAGAGATATCTCGCGGTCCAACAGCTTATTCTCGACCTTATATTTTCCAACAACGGCGTATAGTCTTGAACTGCATCCGCTTGGTTAAGAGAGGCAAACCCAGATACCCAATAGATAAATTGGTTAGAGTGAGATTTTGACAATATGGGTGATAGTCAAAATATATCTCCCTAACCGCTTTATCCAACTGTCTTGATAACACGTGCACGCAAATTACGAAGAGATAAGGTGATAAAAACAACCTTGTCGGAGGCCTCTCGTCCTAAAATGAAAAGGAAGCCGTCGAGATCATAAGCTGAGTCAATGAATAAACTTATCTCGGATTCCCCACGCTTTTATAGTGGATAAAAGAAACGGCCAATAAATCGAGTCGAAACCCTTAGAGATGTTTATTTTTAATGTGCATCTAGCCGAGACCGTTTTCTTATGGTAATTTTTACCAATTTTGATGCCAACAAAACGTTCTCCATAAGAAGTCGATCCTTTATAAAGGTTGATTAGTTTGAAACAATGAATTTAGGGAGAACCATCTTCAACCTATTCGCCAAAATCTTAGAAACAGCCTTGTATAGTACATTGTAACAAGATATAAGCCTATAGTCTTTCATCTCAACTGGCTCTTTTTTTTTTGGAACAAGTGCCAACATCGTGGAGTTCAAGCCCTTCCGAAGAAAGCCCTTATCAAAAAATTATTTTATGGCTGCAAATACATATTTTCCCACAGTTTCCCTTCTCTTTAAAAACTCCAAGGTAAAACCATCCGGGCCTGGGGATTTGTTACCCGGCATAGCGAAATTTTTTTTTAACCTCTTCCTCGGTAACATCCTTTATCAACTTCCCATTTTCTTCCTCATCACACACAAAACCCAACAATTTTCGCAAATCCCCCTCATCTATTGCTTGACAATTCGGATCAGATTGAGTAAAAATAGAATAAAAATAACTTTCATCTACCTCTTTAATTTCACTCTGTGTTTGAGCTATTGTGCCATCATCCCGCTTAATGATCTTAATAGAGTTTCGGGTATCTCGATTCTTAATAACTTGATGAAAAAATTTGTTATTACTGTCACCTACTTTTAACCAGTGCAATTTCGGTCTTTTTCGCAAGAATCTCTCTTCCAAGACTAAAAGATGATTCCACTTATTATAAGCTCTTTTCTCTTCAATAACCATGAATCATTAACAAGTACTCGATCCAATTTCTTGCATATTAGGCCATCATCTCTTTTGTTAGACCATGTGTAAAGAGAACCATGTGTTGACATCTCAGTAAGGGAACAATATATGATTACATCTTGAAAGTCACACATTCCCATTGTAACAGACGGAGAAGACACATAACTCGAATGTTATTCAATATCCATTATCTCATTAAAATCTCCCAATATTTCTAACCAAAGGTGACTGTTGGTGATTTCGTAAATCCTCCCAAAGAATATTTCTTTTCTTCTACAAAATTTGATGAATAGAAAAAAGAACAAAAAAATTCTTCCTCAACTCCATCCATTAGAACAGAGCATGTGATCATTTGCCCACTAGTAACACATGGATTAAGTCTTATTCGTGGACTCCAAACAATCCAAATCCTACCCAATCAGTTTGAGCCATAGTTAGAAAATATGGACCAACCTTTAAAAACCTTCTCAATAATTCTCTTCATTTTTTTTCCTTTACCCTTGTTTCCAATAAGGCTCCAAACTGCATCATACATGAATGCTTCCAATGTCGATTTATTAAAACCACGAACATTCCAAAAAAAACTCGACATAGATTGTTTACGTTTGGCGAGGTTCTGACTCGCCACACTCAATAGAGTGTTTTGAGCTGACTTGTAAACCGATCTAGTTGCTCTTGGGAGAGAATACATGAAGCTTTAAGGTCAGTCTTAAAACGAACCTCTATCAATATTTGTGGCTTCCTCCTAATTGTAACACATGTTTTAAGTGGGGTCATCTAAAGAAAACTTGTCAGACTAAACCTAAAGACATTGAGATTCCAAGAATACTCACAATGGGAGGAGCGTAAAGCTCTAGTAATGTTGATCCACAAACAGTTTCAGCTTTAGGTTCGGTGGCATTAGCTTGTTCTTCAATAGTGAAATCTACAGAAGCGAAGAAGGTTAGTAGTCCCCAGCAAGATCCACCACATTCTATATGTGAAGATACATACGTGGGTGGTGGATACACTGCACCTGATAGCATTGGGAGTTATAGAGGGTATGGTGAATCTTCATAGAGTATGTCACAGGAGGATCACACACAGAGATATTAAAGCCGCAAACATTCTTCTCACACATGATTTTTCGCCTCAGGTATGATACATAAATGATGTTTAGAATACTTTCAGTTTCTTTACTTGTTATGAAAATGTGTTTGTGGTTTTAGATATGTGACTTTGGGCTTGTGAAGCGGTTACCTGAACATTGGACACACCATATTGTTTCCAAGTTTGAGGGCACATTCGGGTGAGTCTATGCTTTAATCATATTCTTCCTTGGATATATTGGTTTTTAGTTTTACCAACGAAGTCTCAGAGGTAGATCTGCGTCCTTTGTTGCAGATATCTTGCTCCAGAGTACTTAACTCATGGGATAGTGGATGAAAAGACCGATGCATTCGCCTTGGGTGTACTTTTACTAGAACTTGTTACTGGATGATGAGCTCTCGATTACTCCAGGAAAAGTCTTGTTCTATGGGTGAGTTTAGTTATATTGAGTTTACGCATTTGGTCCTAGAGCCAAAACAACCTTGCCACCACTCGTGCCTTGCAATTCTACATATGTTCTTAGTTCCTTCCCTTTCTGCTTCATAGGCTAAACCATTGATGAAGAAGAACAAAATTAGAGCCTAATCGATCCATCCCTGGCGGATGAGTACGAGCGGAGGGAGATAAAACTTGTGCTTTTGGCTGCTTCTTTATCAATCCCAGAGTCATCAATAGAGAGGCCTGAGATGAGTCAGGTACCTAACCAAGTTTCTTGTATAACAAGTAAAGAAACCGCATTGGTTCTGATATCTTTTGTCTTAAATTAGCTGGTTGAGATATTCAAAGGCAACTTGAACGACCTCAAGTGCATCTCGAAATGCAGAGTTCCTTTTATCGGAAAGCTTTCAGAGATGAAATTGGCAAAGAGAAATTAAGATCATTTTTAGCAAATCCATGAAGATTAAGCACTTCTCTCCCACGATCTTCAAGCACAACAAAGAGGAAAAAAGGAGAGAGATCTCATGAGGGCTCTTATCATCTTTCGGGATAAATAAGTATTTTGCAATAAGATGTTAGTGCCAGTGGCTTAGCGTATGGATTATTATGTATATAGTGAATATTCTTTGAGAATTTTGTTTATTTATAGCGGTATATATACAGGTATATAAAAGGCAAAGCTGCCTAGTTTCTTCTTGTATTTTTTGTCAACAATATACAATGCAGGTTAGAACCTGAAATAATTTTAATTTGTTTACTTACAAGTTGGCAAATTCACTCATGAGTAATGATAACCAAATCCCAAGGTGGGTTGCAATATGTTTATCACTTTATTGTACTGGACAAGGCTATGACGAAGAGTCCAAAACATAGTTAATCTCGTTAAGGATTCAGAGTCCCAAAGGCGTTAGCTTTAAGAGCTTAAACCCCCAAACCAAGATCTGAAGTTGTTTGAATCAAAAACGAAAACCTCTGTTATACAACAGAGAATTTTGAAAGAGATGAAACAGAGCTAAAAGGAGATTGAGAGAAAGGGAGAAGGAGAGTAAGAGAGCACACACAAGCATTTGTTCACCCGATTCACGGTGTTAACGAACCGCTACATCCGGTTAGGATCTTTAGATCCACATCTCCACTATGAAGAAGAAGGTGATTACAAGAGATTCAAGTGATTCATTCTCAAGAACTCACTCTTTCCGACACCCTTGTTATACCTAAGAAAACACTCCCCAAAAGTTTACACTTTACAAGTTTTCTCTCACCCTTTCTATCTACGTTGTGTCTTGCTCACTCTCTTTCTTTTCTTTTTATCTCTCAAATGAATCCAAAGCACCTACTTATAATGACGACAAAACTAGGGCTTTGTGGGAAAAAGCAAACCTTAAAAGTTGCATCTTGAAACGCCAAATGTGGCTGCTTGAAGCACAAAAAGACAAAACAGTACTAACTTGTGCCAACCCTTGCACCAATGTGGACATTAACTTGAGTTAGCTTTAAACTCCTCATCAAGTTCACATCTTCACAAATCTGATACCAAATGTTAGAAGTCTGAATCAGAACATAATTTAGCATTGCTAGACACGTTTGAATGCACAACGAATCTTCCTACTTTAGTTGTTAAATCCTGAAGTTTGTTTAAGGACCAAACATCAAATGCTAGCAGTATACATACCACATTTTTTATAAATGCACTGCAAATAGTCTAAAAACTTATAAAACTCAAATCAATGGCTGAAATAACCAATGAACTAGATATAACCGCGCGGTTAAATATGTATTTCATATTTCATTAGTTTATATAATTATAAATTATTATTAGTGTTCTATATTAGATTTATTTTATATTTTTAACATCTTATTTATTATTATTATATATGGTTTGTGTTGTGTTAATTAAAATTACTGATATATAATTACATATGTGTGGTGTTATGTTTGTAGACAAATTTAGTTGATAATTTAGATTATAACATAATTTGGTTGTAAAAGTTAACTGGTGTTATATATATATATATACCTTTACATTATTCAAAAAATCTGTAACAATTTGATTTAATCCAATATCAAGTATTATAAAAGATTAGAAATACAATTTGAGATTTCATGATCCTTTATGATCCGTCTTTATCTCTGATTAGCCAGTTGAATTAGAACATTTGCAAGTCCAAATCCTGATTCAAATATGGATTATACAATATTGGACCCGTTGAAACTAAATTCACATACTCTTTGAAATTCTTTTTAAAAATTATATAAATGTTTTTGACATTAAAATCGATAGCATATTAAATTTTTATAAGTTAAAACTATATAATCATTGATAAATTTAAATATATGTATATATATTAATAAGATCATAAATTTTTTATAGATTTTAAATATTAAAGTTTAAATATTATAGTCTTTTAAACTAAATATTTAAAATAATTTTTTTATTCTTTTATTCGATAAAAATTATTGGTTTAACTAAAGAACCAGACTAAACAAATAGTTTTTTTTTTAAATTTAGACGCCTAATAAGTCAAGTCTCTTTCTCATTCAGATTTGAAATTATTTTGGTTTTTTTAATAATATAACTCAGAGCCATTACTCAAAATTTTTAACCGATTTGGGTCGTTGAACACACACTTTTTTCTTCATCGATTGAGTAATATATCTTTGTTTCTAAAAATTTAATTCACAACATATGCAGAAACATCTTCATTTTTATTAACTATATGTATTATATGATAATTCAAAATAATTTGAAAATAAGATTAAACAAAAATGATATGAATCTTAATTTTATATCTTAACTAAATCATGCAAATATAATAACTTAAAATAAATAATATAGTATTTGGATATCAAATATTAGTTTTTCAATTTTGATTGATTAAAAATTTTAAAAATTAATTTTAATTTTCTTCCATAATTAATAAGAGAGAGAAAGAGTTTATTTTCTGGAAACTACTAATTATTTAAAATATTATGTTATTTTTAATTTAATTATTTTAGTTTTATGATTATTATTGTACGATTCATGACTTTATTTAAAAACAATTGCTCAATTTTTTAACTGATGTAGGAAGTTGAAACACATTTTTCTTTATCGATTGAGTAATATATCTCCGTTTCTAAAAAATTGATTCACAAAATATGCAGAAAAATCTAAACTTTTATTAATTATATGTATTATATGATAATTCAAAATAATTTGAAAAAGATCAAACAAAAATCATAAAAGAATCATAAGTTTAAATCTTACCGAAATGTTTCAATTATAATAATTTAAAATAAATAATACAGTATAATTAGAAATAACTCTTAGTTTTCAATTTTGATTGGTTAACAATTTTTTTTTAAATTGGTTATTTTCTTCCATATTTAGTCCATATTTAGTTAGAGAGAAAGTAAATTTAATTTTTTGAAACTAATAATTATTAAAAATATTATTTACAATTTTTAATTTAATTATATTAATTGTATGATTACTATTGTATCCTTAATGACTTTATTTAAAAAATCTAAAGACCAATGACATTTTTTGTGATTACTATTGTATGCTTAATAACTTTATTTAAAAACTTTAAAGACCAATAGCATTTTATGTAATATAGCACATGAAAGTTGGTTATTTTCTTTTCAACATTGCTTAAATAATAGTATAGAAATACAACTCTAAAAGCTTGTACATTAGATTTTGGTCCATGTCATTAATAAAGAACCAAACACCAATCTCTATTTCTTATCAAGAATCCATTCTAGGCGATTGAATATTGAAGGGGGAAACGCAGTATATTAGTAAGGAGAGCGATTGGCGACTTCAAAGGCGACATGATTAGGGTTGTTTCGTGCCAGGAAAGATGGCTTCTCCACTGCCAGGGCGGGCCTCGGTGGCTGTCGGGATTCTGATCGGGAGTGAAGAGGAGATTTGTGTTGGGTTTAGTTCTGGTTCTAAGGTGATTCCAGAGAAAGAGGAGGCTTCAGGGTCTGAAGAAACTGTGGGTCGTCTTGCGGAGACTTTGCGGGGTTTGGCTTCTAACCGCGTTGTAGTTTTTGGCCAGGATGTAGTGTGAGACAATGATGTTGCTTCTAGTCATGATATGGTGGCTGCAGAGAGAGTAGAGGGTTTGGTTTGTGATGGTTCGGGTTGCGGTGAGGCTAGCTCTATTTCTAGGATGGTTTTACAAAGTGAGGCTGGTGTCGTGGATTTGATTTCGGAAGTGGTTTCAGATGTTTGGTCAAATTGTGATGGGGTTAACACTATAGATGTTTCGACTCAAGTTGAGGAGGTTTTGAAAAAATTTAGGAGCGTTGTTTTTGGGATTTAGTTCGTGATCCTAATTGCAAGAACAGAGTTGGGTGGTTCCTCTCATCATTCCACAAGTGGCTGAAACACGTAAATCGTATATGTTAGTGGTACAAAAGCAACCAACATTGTTGAGACTCTTTTCAGTTTAAGACGAAGTTGGGAGTTGTGTCAAAAGTCAAATATTCGTATTCATGGCTACCTCCAAAGTGTAACGCCTGTTACAAGTGGAGAAATTTACTGGAGGCTTGTCGAGCTAAATTCAACTCCGAAATTGAGATTTCAAGAATATTCAAACGAGGAGAATAATTAATTAATTATTCTGCATGAAAAAGTCAACTTCTATTCTAGTCGTTGAGGCTTGTGCAACGATTATAAAGTTAACATCAGTCAAGAATGTTAATAAGCCAAAACAAGATTCGTCACATTTTGTATGTGCAGATACAGATGCGGGTGACGAATACGTTGAACCTTTGAGTGGTTTAATGGTGAAATTATCAACAAGTGTGAATAAAACAAAACAAGATCTGTCACATCTTGTATGTAGAGATACAAAAAAGGGTGGCAGATACGTTGCACCTTTGTGTGCTGTTTCGGCTGAACTATCTATTACTGAGAACTCTACAGTTACTCAAGAAAATCATAAGCATGCTCAGGATTCTGGTAGTGGAGTAGGAAATCCGCGGAAGTCTACCGGAAATTTGGAATTAAGAAATGACGGTTGGTCATTAGTTTTGCCAGGTAAAGGAAATCTTGTAGGAGACAAAATAACTCATGGGCAAGTCTCAGTTGGTTCTCCATCTCGATTTCCAGTTCTCGCTGTGGAGGATCGATGTTGTAGTCAACTGGAAAATCAGTGGTTCAGGTGAAAGGAATTGATGAAAAGGAAGAAGGTGAATTTTGCCACCAAGTATCAAGTTTCTGAACTTCTCTTCCTCGGGCATCCAAAGCCATGTTTAAGAGCAGCTCAAAACTGAATGTTCAAGTCTCAAAGGATGAGATTCCTTGTGCTTGGAAGAAAAAGGTCCAAAAGAAAAAAAATTAGATGTCGGGTTTCTTCTGGAACATTCGTGGATTTAATAAAAGTTCTAAGCAGATAGTTATGTGTAGTTGGGTAAATAATCAACCTATGCAGTTTGGGTGTTTGATGGAGACGAGAGTAAGGAGAATAAAGCACTTACCATATTAAATCCGGTTTTTCAAAATTGGTCATTCATGTCGAATTACGAATCTAATCGGCTGGGTCATATTTGGGTGCTATGCAAGGCTAATACAAGGCTGACGCCAGTTTATAAGATTACTCAAAGGATCACTTGTTGGGTTTTGCTAGAAGGTGTGACGGAAGAATTCATATGTTTTTTGTATATGCTTCTAACTTTGTGGAGGAAAAAGGGGGTTGTGGGAAGATATTCGACACCATCACAATTCTCCACTTCTTAGAAATAAACTATGGATGATATGTGGAGATTCAATGAGATTCTAGATGGGGGAGAGCATTCGAATTTCTCATCTTCACAAATAACACCGCTAGGCATGCGAGATTTTCAGGAAGTAACTCGATACTGCTTATTAATTGATCTTGTTTATCATGGTTTGTATTTTACATGGTGCAACAAGAGAGAAGAGGGAGTAATATGCAAGAAGCTTGATAGAGGTTTGGTGAATAATAGCTGGCTGCAGAAATTTCCATCCTATTATGTTAGTTTCGACTTGGGAGGTTGTTCAGATTATACTCGAGGAAAAATCTCTTTGGGTACAGCAAGTGTACGGGATAAGAAACCATTTAAGTTCTCAAATGTGCTTTCTAATCTGTCGCAATTCCACAAATTAGTTAATGAATATTGGAGAACAATGGCGCTGCTTTTTGTTTCCACTTCAGCATTATTTTGGTTATCAAAAAAACTTAAATGTTTGAAGCCATGGTTGTGTAACCTGGGTAAAGATAACCTTGCAGACATAGTTCAACGTACTCGGCAAGCTCATGAATATCTCTGTAACAAGCAAGCAGCAACGCTTGCAGACCCATCATCACAAATGTTTGAAGAGGAAATTTTGGCTTTTACGAAGTGGAATTTTCTATCGGGGCTGGAAGAGAGCTATCTTAAACAAAAGACAAAGTTACATTGGTTGAATATAAGGGATCAAAACAATAAGTATTTTCATAAGACATGAGAGATTCGGAGAATGCAGAACTCTATTAGAGAAATCATAGGCCAATCCGGAGAGGTTTTAAAAACGAGTGAAGAGATTAAAGGGGAATCAGAGAGATATTTTAGAGAATTTTTATCACAAAATCCATTATATTATCATGGCGCATGGTGGAGTATATACAACAACTAATGGAGTTTAGATGCTCAAACATTGATAAGAATATGCTGGTGCAAGAAGTTTTATTTTCGATGTCGAACAATAAGTCGCCTGGTCCAGATGGTTACACGAGTAAAATCTTCAAAAAAAGCAAGGCCTATAGTTGGAAATGATTTCATCATTTCTACCAAGTATTTTTTTGAAAAAGGTTTTCTCCCCAAGGGAGTCAACACCATCATCTTGGCACTTATATCGAAGAAGGAAGAAGCTATGAACATAAAAGATTATCATCCTATATCCTGCTGCAATGTGATATATAAGGTGATTTCAAAGATTATCACAAATAGACTTAAGGTTCTTCTCCCTAAGTTCATTGCTTCAAACCAATCAGCTTTTGTCAAAGATTGATTATTGATGGAAAACTTCCTTCTTGCTACCGAGATAGTAAAAGACTATCACAAAGATTCAATATATCCTCATTGTGCCATGAAAATTGATATTTCGAAGGCGTTTGATCCAGTCCAATGAGAATTTTTACTGAATGTTTTTGGGGTTATGAATTTCCTGAAGAGATTTATTCACTGGATAAAGCAATGCATCTCGACAACATCTTTTTCAGTACAAGAAAATGATGAGTTAGCAGGATTTTTCAAAAGTGAAAGTGGTCTTAATCAAGGTTGTTCACTATCTCCTTACCTTTTCGTTATATGCATGAATGTTTTATCAAAGCTCTTGGACAAAGCTGCGGTTGAAAGAAGATTCGGCTACCATCCCAAGTGTAAGAGCATTCAGCTAACTCATTTATGTTTTGCTGATGACTTGATGATCTTTGTGGAAGGGCATAAAAAGTATGTGGAAGGTATTATTTGAATATTTGACGAGTTTGCTAAACTCTCGGGTCTGAAGATTAGTGTTGAAAAATTGACTCTAATACATGGATGGATTGTCAGAGAATAAACATTCCGAAATTCTACAACATTTTCCATTTGGTCAAGGTTATTTACCGGTAAGGTATTTGGGATTGTCTCTTCTTACTAAGGAAATGACCAAGTCTGATTATTCCCTTCTGGTGGAAAAGCTGAGGACACTAGTGACTTCTTGGACAACACGGCATCTATCATATGCTGGAAGATTACAACTTACAAGGTCAGTGTTCACAGGAATAATAAATTTTTGGATTTCAGCATATTGATTACCGAGTGGTTGTATTAAGGAGATCAATCAAATATGCTATGATTTTCTTTGGTCTGGACCTGAGTTGAATAAAAAGAAAGCTAAGATCAAGTGGTTGGATGTTTGTCGCCCTATACATGAAGGAGGACTAGGATTACAATCGCTGAATAAAGCAAACAAGATAACTTGTTTAAAGATTTTATGGAGGATATTGTGAGAGAAAGATCCACTATGGGTTAAATGGATATCACGCTCTATTCTTAAGCAACAATCTCTTTGGATGTTGAAGGAAAACACAAGTATGAGATCTTGGATGTGGAGAAAAATTTTGAATTACCGAGATAGAGCTAAACAATTTTAAAAGATTGAAGTTCGGAATGGAAGCAAGGCCTCTTTCTGGTTTGATAATTGGAGTTTGCTAGGTTGTCTTGATGATATTACAGGTAGACATTGGAATCCCAGCTCACACTATGGTTTCTTCATCCAAGGCTAATCGTCATAGAAGGAGTCATCATTGTGATAGCAATAACCAGCTCGAAGCAGCTATTGATCATATTTCCATCAGGGATGATGATGATATACCTTTATGGAGAGGTTGATGATATATCTTTATGGAGAGGTATAAGGGATAAATACCAGAATAAGTTCAGCACCAAAGTAACAAAAGGCTAGTACGTATTTCTCATCCATGTAATGATTGGTACAAAGGAGTTTGGTTTACAAACACTACACCCAAATACTCTTTTATTACATGGTTAGCTATCAACAACCGACTATCAATGGGAGATCGCATGCAGGACTGGAGCTCGGGCCAAAGAATATTCTATATTTTTTGTGGAGATTTGAATGAGTCACGTAACCATTTATTTTTCTTATGCTGATACTCATCAGTAGTTTGGACGTCTCTCATGAGTAGTCTACTCAGTAATGATTTCACTCTTGATTAGAGCCAGTTGATAAACCTCAGTAATGATTTCACTCTTGATTAGAGCCAGTTGATAAACCTACTAACTAATCCTAGCCACAATAGAACACATCTCTTCACTTCTAGATACACTTTCCAAGCAACCATTTATCATCTATAGAAAGAGTGCAACGGAAGACGTCATGGAGAAATCTTCTTCACTAGCTCATCTAGTAAAAGTCATTGATAAGAATATCAGAAATCGCTTCAATTCTATACGCAATCAAGGAGACAATTCCTATGATAATGGTCTCACCTTATGTGTCGTCAGTCGGCCACCATAAATTCTAGCCAGGAAGTTAATATTTGTCTATTTCATAATCATTTTCAAAATCAATTTTCGACCTTGTCTAATTTGCTTCGGTTTGTAAGGTGACATTCTTTGTCAAAACATTTTTTTTGTGTGAATAAATTTAACATTCATTAAAAAAAAAAGATTCCACACTAGACCTGAGAATATACCCAACCGGTTTTTTCCAAACCAAACAGAAGCGAAATTTGGAGTTCGGTTAGCCAGTCAGTTAAGACGAGTGAACCAGTCAGCAACATTCTAAAATAGGTTTGGTTAGGTTCGGTTTGATGAACCAAATGGTTAACCATTTTATTTGTTTTTGTTTTTCTAATTTTTAACAATTTTTAATCGAATTTATACAAAAATTTCTTTAAAATCGGGTTCTAAACCGAACCGAACCAAACTGACTTTTTGTAAATATTTTAATCAATAACCGAACCGATCCGAACAAAAGTTTTGTTTGGTTAATTTCGGTAACCTTAACCCTTAACCGAAATATCCGATAACCGAATTACCCAAACCGGTTTGAACATATCGGTTCAAATCCCAGTCGTAATCCATACAATGAAGAGAAGCAGAGTTTCGCCTCTACCTCTCATCCCCAACAAAAGCTCACGCAGAAGCTGTTACAGATTGCGGTTTCTCCTACTCTTTTGATAAACCCTCTCACTCAATTAGAGACTCTCTAAAACCCATTAAGTTACAATGTTGACTTGACTCTTTGACTCTTTGATTTCGAATCTTCCTCAGTCGTCTGTAAGAGCGGCGAGAGATGAGAGAAAGTAACGGAGACAAGTCGGAGATTTGCTGCATTTCTCACAAATTCGTTGAAGCAGCCTCCAAAAAACCTCACAAAATCGCCGTTATTCAAGCTTCGACCTTGACGGCGACGATTAGGTCGGAATCAGCTTCTGATTCTCCGCCTGTTTATGACGGAGACAAACGTTTCACCTTCGCCGAGATTTCGTCATCCATTGATTCACTCACCTCTCGTCTCAATCGTTTTCTCAATGATTCTCGAGGTTACTTGTTTTTTACTCTGTTTTTTTTTTTTTAAATCTAAGGTTCTTCTTCTCTGAGTTCTCTTTACCAATCTCATAAAGCTTAAACCTTCTGACATTTCAGAGGCTGGCCCAGATGTATATATGCCAAAGGTATTGGCTTTATATATGCCACCTTCAGTTGAATACATAATCTCTGTGTTCTCTGTTTTGAGATGTGGAGAAGCTTTTCTACCTTTAGATCCTTCATGGCCAAGAGAAAGGGTTTTGTCTCTTATTTCCTCTTCAAATGTTTCTCTTGTTATTACTTCCGAGAGATCATCAAATTGGCTTGTGGAAAGCATTGGCTACCCTGTGTTATTGTTTTCAATGGATGAGAAATTGAGTGTGGAAACTGGTTGCTCAGGCTTTGTTTGGCCTTGTAAGAGAGAAAGGCAAAGAAAATTTTGTTATCTCATGTATACTTCAGGATCTACTGGGATGCCAAAAGGAGTTTGTGGCACTGAGCAAGGTTATGATATTTCTCTTTTCATCATACAAATGTTTTTGCTAGTTTTGTAAAATGCAAATTAATTGTTTGGTATGATGATGACCTTGAAATTCGAAAGTCCTATTAGTTCATTCGATAAAGGGATATTAATATAGCATTCGGCATTGATCAAGAAAGCATATTTTTGACCTTTATCAAAAATAGATATCATGTACGTCTTCTTTCTAGGTATATATAGCATGTAATGTTAGATTGTTGATTCTTCTTTGTAAACTTGATAGCTATAACTCTTTGGAATGAAAACTTTGACACTTTAGATATCTGATCATCTTGTTGGAATAGATATATAGCATGGCCTTATCTTATACTTTCTAGTTTGCCCAAGGTTATATACCGTGGCTGTTTTCATATATTTTAATCTTCCCATTGATTATTTTAGGGCTTAAAACCAGTAAATAACTACTACTAGGTAGCTTTGTTTTGTAGCTAATTTAAATTAATTCATCTATAGTTTTTTTGTTTGCTCTTCTTTTTCATGCAACAGTGATAACATCTGAAATCCTTGTCTCTTGCTCTCTAAAGGAATTTTAAATCGCTTCCTGTGGATGCAAGAGCTCTATCCTGTTGTTGGAGAGCAACTATTCGCTTTCAAAACTTCAGTTGGCTTTATTGATCATCTGCAGGAGTTTCTTGGCGCTATTCTTAATTCCACCCCAGTAGTCATCCCTCCATTTACCCTCTTAAAAGAGAATTTGATTTCCATCATTGATTTTCTGGAGGTAAGTGTTATAGTTTCTATAGTTTGGGAGAAAAAAATTCACCTATTGTATGTCATGTTGTTGAGATCCCTGAATATTTTTCCTAATCAAAGTGTTTTTGTTACAATACTTAAATAGATGTTCTGGAGTACTCATTTTTCTTGTTCCTATATTGCTTTCAAATATCCATTTCAAAATTTGGAAATTGGTTTAAGCATCTTCACTAGGTTACATATTGGGGATCAAATACGTAAATTAGGGAAATAAACAATGGTTAAAGTGTGATTGTATCATATCTTATCTTTGTTATGGTAATTCCCATTGGATGCGATGTTTCATAATGATAGTAAATCAGTAAGTCGTGATAAAGATCATATATCGCTTCTCTTGTCGTTTGCTTAAGTTAATGTTCCTAATAGGGGAAAACTGCTATATCTTTCATTGTATTACTTTTACTTACCATTCGAGTAATCGTGGCAAAATTTATCCATCATGTTAGGCATATTCTGTCAGTAGGCTCCTAGCTGTTCCATCAATGATCAGAGCTATTCTTCCTACTTTACAACATCGTGGACACAATAAGCTCCAAAGTTGCCTAAAGCTGGTGGTTTTAAGTGGCGAACCCTTTCCTGTGAGCATGTGGGATTCACTTCACAACCTACTTCCTGAAACATGTCTTCTGAATCTATATGGGAGTACAGAGGTGAGAAACTTATGCTTATGATGATATAATCTCAGGAGATCTTCTTAAGCTGGTGTACTTAAAAAGTTCATAGCAATGTCAGCTAGTTGGTACTGGTTTGTGTGTATGGTTTGAAAGATGTTGATAAATCCAACCTGCTTTTGGTTTTAAAGATGTTGATGATTTGAAGACTTCTTAGTTTCGCTTGCTTAATACTTAGGGTGAATCTAACTTGTTGTAGCTGGTCAGAGTTGTGATTATATACTTGGTGTACTTAACTTATGCAGCACTTCGTCGAAATTGAATTTTGTATCGATTAGCCTTTGGTTTTGTGTAGGTTTCAGGGGACTGCACTTATTTTGACTGCAGAGGGTTGCCAAAACTCTTGAAAACCGAGAAGATTGGTAGTGTTCCTATTGGCAAGCCAATTTCCAATTGCAAAATTGTACTTCTTGGTGACGAAGATAAATCTTATGAAGGAGAAATATGTGTTGGTGGTCTCTGTCTTTCGCAAGGATACCTGCATTCCTCGATAGAGTCCAACGGCTACGTGAATCTACATAATAACTCACTCTGTAATCATTTGACAAATGATTGTGGAAGCCAGCTTTATTATAGAACTGGTGATTACGGTCGAAAGCTTTCTAGCGGTGATTTCGTTTTTATTGGGAGAAGGGATCGAACTGTTAAACTCAATGGACAACGCATGGCCCTTGAAGAAATTGAAACAACTCTAGAACTAAATCCAGATGTTACTGAAGCTGCTGTTGTATTTAACAGAGATCAGACGGAGCTTGCCTCACTTGAGGCCTTTTTAGTACTGAACAAGGAAACCAAGTCCGATGAAGATATCATATATTCTATTTCTATCAGAAATTGGATTAGCGAAAAACTTCCTTCGGTGATGATTCCTAACCGTTTTGTTTTGGTGGAGTCACTGCCAAGTACTTCAAGTGGAAAAGTTGATTATGAAGCACTAGCAAGGTTGAAATGTTATAGAACCCTTGCTCAAGATATGATGCATAGTAATGGAACTAATAGTTTACTGCAAACGATTAAAAAGGTCAGACAACTTTTATGCTGTGCTTACATATGCATTTTATTTTCTGCTTATGAGTAAGCCTTTTTTGTATCTGATTGCTTATTTCTCTCTACCATATTAGGAAGTAAAATCTTTGATAATTTTCTTTGGGTTGGAGATACAGTTCGAACGAGAAGAGACTAGAGTTGTATGTAGGAATCTTATAATAAAGGTGACAGTTTAGGGATGTTTAGGGGTATTTTCTATCAGATTTTTGATTATAATGTTGAGCCTGGAGTAAAGTAACAGGGAATAGAGAACATGAGGTGCAAGGAATTTAAAAGCAAATGCAATACTTGTTGGGATACTGATAAAATTCGTTGGAAACAGATAAACTTAGAATCTTAAATATTTGGTTATACTTATTTGAAAATGTAGAGAGAATTGTTTCTTTACTTTTAATCTGGAGAATTTAATTGGCTATAGAAAAGGAGTTATATCATTTCTTGAACTTTTGATATAGGCTGTTTGTGATGCATTACTGGTCAAAGAAGTTTCAGATGATGATGATTTTTTTGCGATTGGTGGAGACTCTTTATCCGCAGCGCATCTTTCTCATAGTCTTGGTATTGATATGAGATTGGTTTACCAATTTCGAAGTCCATCTAAGCTTTTGATCTGTCTGTTAGAGAAGCAAGGTAAGTTAAGAGAAGATATGCAACACAATATAACTCAGAAGCTAGACCACAAGAGAGAGAGTCAGAATGGTAATGAGCTGGTTAGTAGAACTATTCCACTTCATTCTGGTGGTACATCAGACCCAACACCTTCAAGAATGCAGTGTGAGAAGAATATTTCGCCAAAGCGATTGAAAATTGATACAGAAAAGTTTTCTTTCAAAAGAGTGAAAGAGAAAAAATCATGGGATTCAGGATTTTCACAAATGCAATGTTCATTCAGTCGGTGCAACAAGGTATGTTTTCCAAAATCATGTAGTAATGAAGAGGTAAACCAAGAAAACTGGTCGGTGGAGTTTCCAAGGAACCAAATGGTCTCTATGCAAGAGCTATGGAAAGTTCATATGGAGTCTTGTGTAGATGCCTCGCCCCTAGTTGTGTTGAAGCATTCAAAAACTTATCTATTCATTGGGTCTCACTCACGTAAATTTTCCTGCATTGATGCCAAAAGGTATGCATCTTTGTTATTCTGCTGTATTAGATATTAAAAGGTATCATTTATTATAATCAAAACCGGTGTCGTCATCGTTCTGGCTAAATTAAAATCACTATCTAGCATATGAAATGACAGGAGTGGGTTTAAATTGTTAAGGAATTAGTCTGGAATTCTAACAAATGATACACTTTACTGTGCTAATTAGTGGTTCTATCTGTTGGGAGACTGTTCTAGAAGGAAGGATTGAAGGTTCAGCTATGGTAGTTGTTGATTTTTCGCAGGTTAGTCCTCTCATCAATTTATATAGCTCACTGTGTTCTTTCTTATCTATTTGAACAGTTTTAGGGACATCCCCAATGCTAGGTCGTTATTGGATGCTACAAAGGAAAACTATATTTTCTAGATTTCTCAACTGGAAGCTTATGTTGGACATTCCAAGCATGTGGTGAGGTATGCTCTTTAGGAATCATATAGTTGTACTCTGTTTGTCTACATTATTGCAGCTATAATTTGTGTCATATAATTGCTCATTCCTAAAAAATTTCTCAGAAGGCTAACTGACTTAAGACAATTTGTTTTTCCGATGAAGATAAAGTGCCAACCTGTTGTGGACACGTCTTCACAACTGATATGGTAATACTGTGATGACTTTTACAGTTTTCATAGGCATAATGTTTATGCCACATTTTGAATTTCTTTCTAATCTAGTTTTAGTTGGAGTGGACACTACATTTATACTCTCATGGTTACCAGTGGTTGATTATCTGGTTTCATTACATTGAACTGATTATAGTCTACTTGTTTCTCATAGAGAATACATTGGGTTTTAGCTCCATGTGTGTTTACTTAAAAGTTTTCTTTCATTCTGTAGACTATATTTTGTGAAAAGTTCTTGTAAAGTCACCAACCACCAATGTTAATTTTGCACCATTTATGCAGGTGTGGATCTCATGACCACACTCTTTATGCCCTTGATTATAGGAGTCAATGCTGTGTTTATAAGCTGCAATGTGGTGGGAGTATATTTTCTTCACCTATAATTGATGAGGTGAATGCTTAAACTACTCTATCTACTTGGTTATTCATAGTTTCTTGTCCAAAGTTAAAATCACATCATCTGTGGTCAAGTTTTCTTTATTACTGGAGTTCTCATGATATCACCTAATTCATCTTTGATGCTTCACCCAGGGTCATAGTTCACTTTACGTGGCTTCTACAAATGGTCGTGTAATAGCTGTATCAGTAGAGGTATATGCCTTTTGATCCATTCTCTTAAAGCCCTTTCTATTTCTTGTATCATTTATACTCCATTAGAAAACGAAGATGTGTGGGACTTATGAATGTCTTTGCTTCATTTTTTTCATTTTAGTTGGCTAGTATGATATAAATTCACTACCAAATATTTGATCCAGAATGGTGTCCTGCATGGTCCGCCTTACTCTATAAAGTTGTTTAGCTTAAGTGATGCACTACATTTTACTTGGCTCCAGAGAGAGATTGGTTGTTTATAGATTAATATTAAGGATGGAGCCTCATTAATTCAGGCTAATTTTGCGAATGCAGGATTCCCCATTCCACACCTTGTGGCTACTTGAACTAGAGGCACCGATTTTTGGTTCCCTATGCATTAGCCCGACAAGCCGAAGCGGTATTTTTTTCTCTGTTTCTGTTTTCTATCTGTTTCCTTGATTTCAGTATCATTGTCAATCTCTATTTTCTGTCACAGTTATTTGCTGTTTAGTTGATGGCCAAGTTGTCGCAATGAGTCCATCTGGAACTATCATTTGGAGGGTATGTGTATGAGTTGATCTCAGTACATTTGAATGATATCGTAAATGGCGTTCCCTGATTCTTACACTATCTAGTCAAAAAGGCTTTCAACATCTTTTGTTTCGGTCAGTTTGTTTTGGCCATCTCACAGTGCTCAAACAACAATTATTACATTGTTGCAGTATAGGACTGGTGGACCAATATTTGCTGGACCTTGCATGTCGCATGTGCTTCCTTCTCAGGTAATTCATGTGCATCACTTGCTTCCTGAGTGTATCTGCAGTCCAGCCTTTTTGTGTAGAGGTTGCTCGCTAAGGTTGATTACACGTCTCTTTTGCTGCAGGTGCTCGTGTGCTGTAGAAATGGAAGTGTTTATTCACTAGAACCGGTACTTTCATATAATCCCGTATGTCTGTTACCGTTTTTTTATTTTGTGAGAGGGGCTTTTGTTTATTAGTTCTGAAATGGTGTCAGTGAAACCTTATGTGAGAGAGACTTAATTTTAAGCAAGTACAACTTTATCATGTCTCCACATTCTAAAATATTTATAGTTTCCTATGCATCTTCAAAGGAGTCCTTTTGAAAGATGATTACTTTAATAAGAGCCTTCATTGGCTCATCGATTTTCCGTTGTATTAGAAGGGATATACTCACTCTTGAAATGAACAGCATGTGGAGGCAGTGATGATATTCTTTAATCTTTAGCTAAATCAGTGGAATCAAATCTGCTTCAAGGGATGTCAGTTTTAGTTTTGTGTTTACTTTCATATGAGGTTGAGTTTTAGAACCACAACGACAGTGATAGGGTTGTGTTTTAAGGCTACAAGGACATTGATATGGTTGTTCTTGACGATCATTTGTTGTGGTACTCGTCTAAAGCTTCAGGATCATGAGTCATGACTATTTTGTGGAATTCACTTCAGGAATCCGGATGTCTTGTGTGGGAATACAATATTGGGGACCCGATCACAGCATCTGCATACATTGATGAGAATCTGCATTTTGAATCGCAACAACTGCTTGCATCGGACAGGTATTAACTAATCGCAAGAATAAGCAGATATGGATGTATTTAATCATCATGAATGTATGTATTTTCCAGGTTGGTGACTGTATGCTCGAGTTCGGGAAGAGTTCATGTCCTTCGTGTGAGACCCAATCTCAGCGGAGATTCACATGACTCAAAAGTAGGAGAAATCGCGAGGTTGGAGTTGCAGGAAGATGTTTTCTCATCACCTGTGATGATCGGTGGCCGGATATTTATTGGCTGTCGTGATGACTATGTGCATTGCCTCTCTCTTGAGAGTTGTTGGTAGGAGAGGTTATATATATTACCGATTGAAAGAAATTTTTTTGAATTGTTGTATGTAACCCAAATTGTATGTATATAAATCAGGGTCAACTAAGTGAATATTAATGGAAAAGTTAACAACAATTCATGATCATATGGCACAACGAATGATTGTGAGATAAACCCTAATGGAATCTATCCATTTGTATATAATCCAAGGTAAATGTTTCGCAATAAACTGAGGGTGTAGCTATTTAGAAAATTTTCCATTTTGTCACGTCAGATGGATGACACATTTTCTTATCTTCTGCTGAGTGTTTGGAAAGTGAAAAAAATTTTGAACTTTGTTCCGTAGGCTAAATATAAGTCTTCCGGCTATATTTTTTAAGTCGGCCTATAGAAAGTTCGCTAAACATGAACAAAACTTTGAAAGTCTGCCTATAGAAAATATACAAAATGTGTGCAGACTTTTTAATCTATGCAAGTCTACATAATGCTCACAAACTGTAAGTCTATCGGATACATAAAAAGAGATTCTTTCAACGTACCTTGTTGGACATGAACTCTTTGATTCAGTGATTTCCTCTATTTTATACATTTTTAATCGATTCTTTTTTTAATATTTTTTGAATAAAACATATTTTAAATTTTTATATAGATTTTACATAGCTTTAGAAATTCTTTTAACATTTAAATAAACAACAAAAATCAGTTTACAAAATTAATAATAATGAGTTTTAATTAAAGAATTTATAATTAAGTGAAAACATAATAAAATATTTTTAAAATATTAAGTTCCCCAAAAATTATTATTCCTAATATTTATGTGGCAACAGAGAGTAGATATTTTGCTTTTGGTGATATAGAAAATAGATTTTAAAAAAAAAAAATTAAAATGTTCGTGGGTTATTTATTTTGGTTATTTTAGATATTTTCTAGGTTATTGTAGCGAATTTCCCGTATATTTATAATGAATGTTAAAAAGAGAGATGATCATGGCCATTAATCACGCTCTGATTGCATGGTCATAGTTCGGGCTTTTTGGCATTTGGGCCGACTAACTCCAACGAATACCTTTATTCAATACGATGTCGTTTAATGCGTATTAATCTTTTTTAGGTTAGTTTCGGTTCTATATATAAGATTAACAAATTCACTAAGTTGGTTTGTGTTCATTGCAGCCATACATCTTAAAACAAAAATTTTGTTAAAGATTTGATGATGACTATGAGAGTTTTTGTGAGATCTTACATGCATCAAAAATGAAATTTTAAATTTCTAACATTCACAAAGGTATGAGCCAACAAATAAAAAGATTTGTTTCTGTTCATTTCAATGTTTTAAATATGTATATAGTTTTGTCGTGTTGATGTTATCAATTGATTATTTACCATTAACTGTTTTTTCTCCTCTTCTCACTTTTTTAATTTTAATTTTGTTATTTGATTGTTTGTTGTTTGTAATTAGATCAATGAGATTTTTAGATTAAAAATAGATGGTAACTAGGACTGAGCAAAATATATGATAACAAGGACTCGACAAAATATATGGATCTGATCTGATCCAATGTAAAAATAGGGTAGTCAAAGTTCTTAGATCTGGATACGGATATTTTGATTTAAAGATCATGATTCCCAGATCCGATCTAAATCCGTATTTTATTTATAATTTATTAAAATATATTATAAAATAAATAGAAAATTTTCAAAAATCATCAAAATAAAACTCTATTTTTTAAAATGATGTGTTCTTTTAATATGCAAATGATAAATATCATCCAGAAAAGTGTATATGATTTTTTTCTATTTTCAATTTTTGTGATTTCTATTCTTTCTTAAAATTTATATTATGATTTATCTTTACCTATTTTTTGGTGAATTTAGATCAGATTTTGATACTAGCTGGTATTGGCTAAAGAATCTCAATTCAAATTCCGGTAAGTATTTCTTGAATCTAACCGGATCGTAATCAGGATCCAGGTATTTTAAATTCCAATAAATCCGATTTATGTCCATCATTAGTGAAAATTAATTTAATCATTTCAAAGAAATTTGGTTAATATAGCTTGGATTTGAGATTTGACGCTATGTGAAAAAAGGATATTTGAGGTCTTCAAATTTGGATATGACTAGTAAAGTCATGAGTCTTTTAATTTAAAGTCAGATGATCAATTCCGAATCTATTTACATATATAACTTTTAAAAAACATATGTAAATTATATATACATAATATATATATATATATATAATAACCACTACAAAAAAGTTAAGTTACATCAATTAAATAGTATCACAAAATTAAATGGTATTATTTTGAATTATTTATTAATAAATGATAAATATATAAATATATATATATATAGCATTAGTTATGATAATTGATGTTGTTACTGGCTAATTAACTTCAGTTCAATAAAATTGATACAAATCTATATTAGTTTGCATCACTTTTATAAAATTTATACAAAAATATGAATTCACACCAATCAAATAATAATGTAATTACTTATATTGGTTAACATCATTTAAAAAAATGATATGAATTTTATATCAATAAAACTGATGTAAGTAACTTCTGTTTACTTTTTTCCTCACATCGCTAAATGGTGAAGTAATACAAACATATAAAATAAGCTATACAAAATGGTCTTTTATTGTAGTGAACTCTGCCAAAATATATTTATGAAAATAATTTAAAGTATTTATTTATAAATTTTAATTTTGAAATTTAGTTATTATTATAAAAGATATATTAGCTCTTTCTTTAAATCCTCCTAATCTTGGTTTTCAAGTTCATCATTATGTTCCATCTATTACTACTGATGCTTGCATAAAGACTGTATGTTCAAATTCAAATCAATGCAAATTTACAGTTGTTATAAAAAAAGTATATTTTTAGATTCTCGTATGAGCATATATCATGCTTTTACTTTTTTTACAGAAAAAAATCCTTATAAGAAGATTAGTTATATATATATTTTTTTTTAAGACCAAAAAGTTTATTGAAAAGTGATTGAAAGCAATAAGATATATAATATTCAAAATATTTTAAAGAATTTGGTCATCAATTTAGGAGCACGATCTAGTACATGTAGAATAATCCCATTAATATTGATGATCTTTCGCATATAAAAAAAAAGATTAGAAATCTGCTTCCCCACATCTACCCATCGTTTTGATATGACATTTGTTCTCATGGGTCTTCCGGGAAAAATCAGAAAATTTCTTGAGCAACATATCATATATTTGGGAGTTTGCTGATTCAATATTATCAATTGCATCCATGAGGACCATCTTGCCTTTTTCATCAGATTATGATGATGATGGTGATATCTACATGGATTGGATCAATAAAGAAAAAGAGAGGTTTTGTGAGAGAGATAGGAAGAGGAGATACTGCTCTTGACATAACCACTAAAATAAATGAAATTTGGTGTATATGTTGATATTCTTGCAAAGCACCACAAAGGAAAATATTTGAACTGCCCAAATATTTTACTTCTTGTCTCTTTGCGGCAATATTAACATATACACCCAATTTCAATTCTCTTGGTGTACGAGTCAGTAGCAATTTATCATCTTAATGTCTCTCCCACAAAATTTCGTTTTTATTTATCGTTTTAATCATGGAGATATCACCATCAATATTATCTTTTGATAAATGCTGCAAGAACCCCTCGTTGATGCAATTAATAATAATGATCGAGCCAGCAAATTCTCAAACGATCTGTTGATCAAAATCTTCTCAGGATTTTCCACGTTAGAAGCCATGAAGACAAGCATTTTTTCCAAACTGGGGTGGACCGGGTGGTTTTCTGGAAATTGACATCTTTTCTTTGACATAACAAAGATTGTCAATATTAACGGGATTAATTGGTCTATCTTATATATTAGACCATGCTGCTAGATTAATGATCGAGGTTTTTTTAAAAAAATTTCCTCTCAATATTAAATCTTATGATTTTTCAATCACTTTCAATAATATTTTTAGATTAGAAAATGAAACCCAAATATATCTATATATAAGTTGTAAATTTGGCGACATGAAACATGGAGGTGTCTAGATACCATACATGGAACAAAATAAAGAAGACTAGTAGTGTATTTGATGGCCATAAACTCGTGTAAAAAACTAGAATTTCTAACAATTACAAGCACCACAAACTTACATTTATTTTTTTATCGCTCGTCAGGAGAAAAAAATATAAAGAGTTCAAGGTAATAGGTCTCGTTGACCTTTTCTTCGCCCATAACATTGTTGCTTACCTCTCGAAATTGAAAATCCTCAGCCTCATATGTGCTAGAATAACCAAGACGCCCTCATTAAATTCTTGAATAAACAATTACATAAGACATTTTAGTTTATCCAAGATTTTAATGAGGCTGTCTTGGTTTATTCTAGAGCATCTAAAATCTAGAATTTAAGTTTCGGGAGGTAAGCGACAATGTTTTGGACTCATTACCTTCAGCTCTCTGTATTTATATCTCTTGACGAATGATGGAAAGAATAAATTGAGTTTGTGATCCTTGCAATTGTTAGTGATTCTAGCTTTTTACACGGATTTAAGGCATCACATATTCTACTTGTCTTTTTTTTTTCCAAGTCGGTAGCACTAAGCATCTCAAGTTTGGATACCTGCAACAATTGAGAAAATCTTATCCATGTTGATAAACTTTCCCAATCAACATAGATCTTCCTAAAAAGATATCCGTCTATAATTTCCCAATCATCATGGATCTTGAGAGTTGTGGGTAGAAGAGGTTATACATTACATATCTATTGAAGAACCGATTGAAATAAATTTTTGGAGTTGTTGTACGTATATAAATCAGGGTCAATTAAGTGAATATTAATGGAAAGTTAAAAATTAGATTAATAACATTCAAGATTTGAAAACAAAGAAACGAACAAAAAAAATAGATTTTATACCATGTTTATCCATCTCATTTGGCTTAGTTACATAGAAAGTTCATTATATAATAAATCTTTGTTGCGATTGGTCGGTGGTCATTGCAAATACCAAAAGAACAATTGCTGGCGACTGCCAAACGAACAAACCCAAAATACTAACATTTTATTTACCATGGTATAAGATACACATAACGTTATCGTATACTATTCTAAACAAGTAATACTATAATTTATTAAATAACAAAATATAATTATTATAATATCCTGAATTAAATACAAAATAACAATTTTCACAAATGTCTATAGATTTGCGTTAATGGTTCATTTAACTCAATAATTTATTTAACATGGTAGTTATTCAAGATACCATACATATAAATTCATGTTTAACATTTTATTTACCATGTCTAAGATTGTGTTAATACATATGTGTTATGTTCTTTATATCATAATTGATTTACAAAATACGAACATTGGAACATCAGTCCCGATTAAATATCCGACGAAAAATAGATAAAAAGTTTAGCGATAATTTATTTGTTTATATGATATATATTATGATATATTGATAAACATAGTTAATTATAGACTTATAGTGGTATATTCCTTGTTAACGTGCTAAAATATTTGTTGTATTATGCACATATGTTGATAAACCGTTAAATTATTGATTTAACATAGTATAGTAAAATATTATTAGCAGGTAACTTATTTATGAATTTGTCTATTTGCAAGACCCGTTACATGTTTACAAGAAACAAGTTGTATACATGATATATATTAATATAGTTAGAAGGTATATAGAAAAATAAATGAGTGTTAAACAATTAATTTATATAAATTTGTATAAATGAATGTTATCAAGTTATATTCTTTATATAATTTGATAACTAATTTTAGTGTGTTAAGCTATTTATTTGTTAAACTGTTTATTTGTTTGTTTCATAGCGTCATAAATAATGTGTTAAACTATTTATTTGTTTTTATTATTTGGTAACTAATATCAAATTTTACTTGGTAACTAATTTGTTATTTGTTTATATATATGTAATGTCAGAACTTGCATCGGAATAGAAATCAGAGAAGATAAACAAGTAGATTATTGGAAGGGTAACTTCGATAAAAATAATTTCGGTAAAAACAATTTCTCTCTCATATTGATCTAATTTTGGAAAGATCATTGTTAGTTAGCTAATTATTTAATCTTCCATTGTCAGACAATGCTATTACCCTATAAATCATGGAGCTTTTTTTGCATTTGATTGCGAAAACAATTAACTGTGTCACACTCTTTCCCGTCTACTTAATTATTAATTTTCAGATCTATTGGTATAGAGCGCAAAGTCTCTCTTGTCCACCAAACATTGGATGAAGAAGAATATTCCCCAACATTTTTGACTCCTTGTTTCGTTGCCCTCACAGCAACACTGTGAGCTATGCTGCCTCCTGAGGTATCTCCAGCCAAATAAACATAAACATTCGAATCTTTACCGTTCTGAAGCCAAATTCTTAGATATTATAAATATATGATTTGCTTGATGAAAGAGAATATGATCTCCATCATTGATTTGTCTGATAATTCCATTTGGATCTTGGGGATCAAATACAAAACTCGGAGCAATAAACAATGCATAAACTGCTATTTTTATCATATCTTATTTTTGTTATGATAATTCCATTTGAATGTCATATTCCATAAAACATAATTTATGATTTGGATCTTTCTTTTATTTACCTTCAATCTACTTATGATTTATCTTCAACAACAACAACATATGGGAGTGACTTCATTTCTTAGATGGAGCATGAATTAAGTTAATCATTAAGTCGTGATGAAGAATAAATATAGCTTTTCTTGTTGGTTGCTTATGTTAATGTTCCTATCATTAGAAGAAAACTGCTTTATCTTTCATTGTATTATTTTTACTTTCCATTCGAGTAATGGTGGCAACAATATTTTGGGTTTGATTGCGAAAACAATAACTCTACATACATTTTGGTGTTTTTGGCAAAAAAAAAATATATTCCACACTCAAGTTATTTGATTACAAAACACTTGTCTTTGTATCTCTACTAAGGATACAAGGTGGAGTTTGATGCAAAACATGATTTATCCTTTTCTCAATCCAATTCAATTTTCTCTCAAAACTCAACACACCTCTATGCATATTCCTCACATCAATCTCAGCAGTCAGAGCGCAAACTCGTAAAAGAATGTAGTAATCCGTGTTAGCCGCGTATATCAATTCTCCATCTTTTCTTTTCCTCACATATTGAAGATAATCTAGTCTCTTTACCTTCACACGAGGCGGTATGCAACAGAACAAATTCTCATCCGTGTCTGTTATTAGTCTTCTTATCGCTCTCTCCTTGGATATTTCTTCGTGATTTGATGAAACACATTCCGAATATGGCTCATCACAATCCATTGACGCAGTTTCGGTTTTTCTTGATTGACTATAACAAGGATTGTTTCCATCTCTCAACTCTTCATCATTCAAGGTTAGTTGGTTAAGTGATGAATCCTCTTCCTAGTCTCTTCCCCTCTTGGATGGAGTCTCAAACCGTTCAAACTCCTAAAAAATGCATGTAAAAGAGATGGTTTATACAAGAACTAATTCTCACATATTCCATAGTAGAATTTGAAACAGAGAAAATAAGAAGGTTTTACCTCGTCTTTCAGGTAACTATTCCACAGATTATCCACAATTCTGTATGTATCACTAGCTGATGCTTCTTCTAAACCACCAAAAATCTCATTTCTCCCGTGCAATAGATACGACAAAAGACCCTTTTCATATTCAATTTTTCCGCAATGATCTCATAATATCTTGTTTCAAGGTTCTTCAAAAGCTCCTCAGTGTCAAATTTAGTATCTTTCATGACATCTCATAACTCACTAACATCAACCAAGCCCAAACTCCTTTCCCATACACCAAAACCAGTGATCTTATAAAGCATCCTTATAGCTACAATAACAATAGAGATAATACAAACACGAGTGGCAAAGGCAAACCAATTACATCAGCAATCAAAGCAGCTTGAGCTTCTAGTCTCTGAGCAGAAAAGGCCTAAACATTATACTTGTAGGAGGAACAGAACACACATCTGATGATCTCTCTCCCATTTGTTTTTGAATCTTGAGAAAACAAGAAAGGTATGAAATCTTTCCTTCTCGTGCCCATCTAACTATATCAGTAGATAAAACAGATGCTCCTGCTTTGTGACAAGCTAATAAAGATATCGCTAGAGAAGTTGATAAAGGCAGAGAATTTTTAAGTAGCCTTAACCATATTGTTACTGCTCTTTTACCATATAAGTTCTCAAGTTCTGTTACTTCTCCTAAACAACAGAAAAAGAGTGAAGTGTAAGGAACAAATAATGTATAAAATTAAAAGGATCAATGGCTACAAAAAAAACAGAGAGAACCTTTAGTTTCTTGTGATTGAAGAATGACTTTATTAGCCCAACCATCATCAAAGACACCAGAAAGAGACATGAACCGTAAGGAGATCGGTCCGACTAAACCAATAATCAAAGGTGTTACATTGAATTTATCAACCAACGTATCACATAATAACAGAGAAAAACCTCTGCTCCAGATAGAGTCTTCCAAGCCAAACAAAACCAAATCTGACATCGATTCCAACGCGCTTCCCAATGGTCATCTGCGTCAGGTAACCTGCAAGTGAAGACAAGAAAAGTAAATGCATCATAGACCTACCAGCTGGCCATTGTACGACAAATCAACTCTCACTAAAGAAAAAAATTTCAAATCTGTCATTGGTAGCCACAAGTTAAATGGCTGTTAGGTTTTAGATGTTCCCTGCTGTAACAACTCTATAAAAACAGAAAAGCAAAACGAATGTAAATCAATAAAGCAAATGAAATTAAAGTTTTCTTACCTTCTCTGACACATCTCTGCTTCATCTTCTTCTTCTTACATGGTATCAGAGCCATGCCTCTTGAGATTTATTCTACCCCTGTTTTAAAAAATTTTAACCGTGTAACTGTGAAAATCATTCAGAGAAATTACATTCTCTGGAAGTCATAATTTGAATATTTTCTTTGGCCAAAACTTTCTCGGATTCATCAATGGACCTTTTGTGGCACCAGATCCTATTCTCCATGTTCCAAATATAGATGGTCAAACTAACTTTGTTCCAAACCCAGACTATCTCTCATGGCACAAGTCAGACCAGGTTGTTAAGGCTTGGATATTGGGATCTCTTTCTGAAGACATCCTCTCGGAAGTTGTAGCTGCTAACACGTCACAAGAAGTATGGGTCTCTCTGGCTAACCACTTCAATCGTTTTTCTTCCACTCGCCTTTTTTTGAACTTCAGAGAAAGTTGCAGACCATTGAAAAAGGGAAAAACCAATGGCAAACTATCTCAAAGGAATCAAAAAAATATATGAGCTGTCGGTAACCCTGTGAATGAAAAAATGAAGACCTTTGCAGCTTTCCATGGTTTAGGAAGAGAATATGAACCCATAAAAACTTCTATTGAGGGATTCATGGATATAACTCCATTCTTAACCCTTGAATATGTAATACCAAGACTGAATTGCTATGCAGATAGGCTGATAAGTTATGATGCAGAACTCAGCATCACACCTCATCTTGCTTTTAACACAGTCCACTCCTCCTCAAATCTGAGCTATCAAAACAATGGAAGAAGAGGCCAACTATTCAACAGAGGAGGAGCAAGAGGCCGTGGTTTTTACTCAATCAGGGGTCGTGGCTTTCATCAGCAAATACCCACTGCATCAAATGTCTAAAGATCTTCAAATAAAATAGACATATGTGTCAAATCTGCGGGAAAACGGGCCATGTGGCTTTAAGGTGCTAGCACATGTTCAATAACAGCTAATGAAGATATGCCATCTGCTCTTGCTGCACTGAGAATCACATATGTATCTGAGCAAAACGGTCAGGAATGGTACCCTGATTCCGCAGCCACTTCACATGTTACAAACTCTCCTATACATATGCAACATGCCCACAACTACAATGACATAACTCTCTTATCTGTTTCAAAACTCACACATGACTATCCTTGCATCTTTGAATTTGATTGTGATGGGGTACGTGTGAAGGACAAGGGGAAAAGAAGCTCTTAACACTGGGCAAAAACCTTAACGGGCTGTATAAACTGGAGGATCTTCACAAACTAGTCTTTTTCTCAAACCGTCAAAGAGCTGCAAGTGATGAGGTTTGGCACAAAAGGCTTAGACATCCAAACTCTCAGATCCTTCAGCAACTATCTTCACATCATGCTATCTCTATCAATAAGCAGACTTCCAATGTGATGTGTGAGGCATGTCAGCTGGGAAAAAACATTAGTTTACCTTTCTCTGTCTCTTCCTTTGTTGATTTTAAACCTTTGGAAAGAGTCCACTATGATTTGCAGGGAAGTTCTCCTATAAACTCAGTTCAAGGGTTTTGTTATTATATTATCTTCATTGACAATTGGTCTCGTTTTTGCTGGCTATATACTTTGAAGAGAAAGTCAGACTTCTACTCTACTTTTGTTCTGTTTCAAAGATTAGTTGAGAATCAACACAATAGTAAAATAAAGATCTTCCAATGTGATAGAGGAGGTGATTTTACAAGCAACCAATTCTTGACTCACTTACAGTAAAGTGGAATAAAACAATATGGCTCATGCCCACACACACCACAACAAAACGGTCTCGTAGAAAGGAAACACAGACACATCATGGAACTTTCCTTGGCAATGATGTATCAGGGAAAGATTCCTCACCAATATTGGGTTGAGGCCTTCTTCTCTGCAAATTTCCTGATAAACATTCTTCCCACTATATCTCTTAGCAACAATGTTACACCTATTGAAAGACTTACAGGAAACAAGTCAGACTACTCTTCACCGAGAACATTTGGATGTGCGTGTTATCCGATGCTGAGAGAATAATCTATGAATAAGTTTGATTCAAGGTCTCTAATTTTGTCTTCCTTGGCTATAATAAGAAACACAGAGGATACCAGTGTTTATATCCACCTACTGGGCATATCTTCATCAGTAGACATGTTCTGTTTAATGAACATGCCTTTCCTTTCTCAGATGTTTACTCCAATCTGCAAACCTCCATAGTCATCCCTTTGATGGATGCTTGGTATAAAAGTTTAAAACAAAATAATCCTCCTTCTGCAGAAGCTGAAATCTCTATACCATCAGACAATAAAAATGTAAATGTATCACCTATACATATTCAGCCTACACAACCAGGAGTGTCATGCCTTTGTCAAGATCACCAGAGTGCTTCTACTGGAGGGAGAGAAGAATGCATTAGGCGTATGACAGACTTTGACTATATTCCTATAGGCGACAAGATTCCCTCTTCTCCCTCTAGTTCAACTGCATTACCAAATCCTATCTCTAACTCTCCGGTTTCCACATCTGAATTGTCTTCTGCAAAAACAAGCACTAACATGGCCCCTCACTTGCCTCTGGCTATACCAGTCAATCAACACTCCATGGTTACAAGAGGAAAAGAAGGCATACGCAAACCAAATACGAGATACGCCCTTCTCACTCACAATACTATTTATTCTGAACCAGAGATAAAGGTTTGGAAAAATGCTATGGAAGAAGAAATGAATAATTGCGCCAAGACCAACACTTAGACATTAGTTCCACTCACTCCTGAACTTCATGTATTAGGCTGTAAATGGGTTTTCCGACAAAACTTAATGCAGAAGGCACACTGGAAAAACTTAAAGCCATGCTTGTGGCCAAAATCTTCGAGCAAGAAGAAGACATTGACTATCTTGAAACCTATAGTCCAGTGGTTCTTTCAGCTATTGTAAGACTAGTGTTACACCTAGCTATAGTAATGCAATGGGAGCTAAAATAGATGGACGTAAAAAACGCCATCCTACATGGCGATTTGCTGGAGGATGTCTATATGATACAGCCAGCCGGTTTTGTAAACAAAACCAAACCAAACCATGTATGCAAGCTACACAAATCCATCTATGGTCTAAAACGGTCACCTCTTACCTGGTATGGCAAATTCAGTAATTTCCTCTTAGAGTTTGGCTTGTCTGCAGCAAACTGGATCCTTCCTTTTTTATTTGTGCTCGAGACATTGATGTGATCCTTCTGTTCCAATATGTAGATGGTATGGTGATCACAGGAAATATCTTCATCCTCGCCTCTCTGCTCACTGACCTAAACAAACAATTCAGGATGAAAGACCTTGGCCAGCTCCATTACTTTCTGGGAATTCAGGCTCACTTCCATTTAGAGGGGATGTTCCTTTTGCAGCATCGTTATGCTGAAGATTTGCTGATTGCTGCATAAATGGAAATTTGTGCCCCAATGCCAACTCCCCTTCCCTTGCAGCCTCATAAAAAGCATGATCAAACCCAGTCGTTCTGTGATCCAACTTATTTTCGAAGTTTAGCTGGTAAGCTGTAGTATCTAACGTTAACAAGACCCAACCTGCAATATGCAGTCAACTTCGTGTGTCAAAAGATGCATTCTCCCACTATATCATATTTGAACCTTCTCAAAAGGGTCATGTGCTACGTCAAAGGAACATTTACCATGGGAATCTCGTTTAACAGAAACACTGATTCAACTCTTCGAGCTTACTGTGACAGTGACTTCGCTGGATGCAAAATCACACGTCACTCCACTGAAGGTTTCTGCACTTTTTTAGGCACAAACCTCATATCTTGGTCCTCAAAGAAACAAGAAACTATTGCATAAAAGCTCAACTGAGGCTGAATATCGTTGTCTCTTGCATACAACCTCTGAACTTACCTGGCTAAACACAATGTTGCGCGAACTTAGAGTCCCTCAACCAATAACTCCCGAGCTCTACTGTGATAATCTCTCAGCTGTTTATCTCTCAGCCAATCCAGTATTTCACACTTGCTCAAAACATTACAAAACACACTACCACTACGTTAGAGAGCGTGTAGCTTTGGGTGCGCTCATTGCCAAACACGTACCAGCATATCACCAACTAGCTGACATCTTCACCAAATCCCTACCTCAAGCAGCTTTCAACTCTCTTCACTTCAAACTCGCCGTAGCCTTCCCGCCCACTCCGAGTTTGAGAGGGACTAATAACAGAGCAAAACCTCTACTCTAGACAGATTCTTCCAAGACAAACAAAACCAAATCTGAGATCGATTCCAAGTGTGTTTCCCAACGGTCATCTGCATATGTACCTGCAAGTGAAGACAAGAAAAGCAAATCCATCACAGACCTACCAGCTGGCCATTGTACGGCAAATCAACTCTTACTAAAGAACAAATTTTCAAATCTGTCATTGGTAACCATAAGTTAAAGGAGCGACGTGGCTGTTAGGTTTTAGATGTTCTCTGCTATAAAAGCAGAAAAGCAAAACGAATGTAAATCAATGAATCAAATGAAATTAAAGTTTTCTTACCTTCTTTGAAACCTCTCTGCTTCATCTTCTTCTTCTTCCATCACATAGATAAGTTATCATCATGTGAAGACCTTTGACGTATCTATCTCTTGTCTCCTTGTAATAATCATCGTAACTTGGATTGATTGTGTCTTGATTTGGTTTTAATTTACGGCGAGTGTCTCCGACGTCACTGTCACCAGTTTGGATAATATCTTTGACCTGAGTATAGCATTGTTTGCAGTAGACAGGGCCATGTTCTTCCTCTGTAAAGGTGTTCTTTGTCGCAGACCTTGCAAATCATCTTGTTGGACTCCGTCATTTTAGGGATTAGATAGAGAAGGAAGAAACTTGTGAATGGGGAAAAACCATAATCAAGTTGATGAAGGAGTAAATTGCGGTCTAAGTTTCAAATAACGAGTTTTAATGTATGAGCTGCAGTCATTTATTTTTATTTTATTTTTTAAACAAAAATTGGTTTGATGGTTTTAAAAATAATCATTTTTTCTTTTTTTTTTCTTTTGGCCCTCTATCAATTATCTTTTTTTTTCTCGGAGAAAAATAGGTCTCCCAATCATATATTAGCTAAGGCCATCTCCAACGAGACACTCTATTTTAGTGTGAAAACTATACTATTTTAATGTAATTTTAACACTAAAAATTTTTCCATCTCCAACCACAACACCAAATATTACACTAAAAAGAATATTCACTATTATTATATTATTAAAAAGAATATTCTCTATTATTATATTATTAAACTAAAATTTATTTATTTTGAATTTTAAATTTTAATAAAAATTACTACTCTTCTAATTAATTTTTAATTAATAAAATAATTACAATAAAATAAAATCAGTAAATTAAAAAAATAATAAAGATAAATTATATATTAATAATTATCGGAATTGCATATTACATATCGGATTTAAGTTCTATAACTGATCCAGCGTCTCGTGCGTATATTGAAATGGAAAGAAAAAGAATTTTGAAAGAAAGATCAAACGAACCAATACGAAGAACACGGTGAAGGTTCCGAATACCATGGATCTCAATATCGAGCATCTCAATATCAAGGAGATCAATTGTAACAAGACCACTTTCAAGGAGAACAAGATCAAGGAGAAGGTCAAAAATCACCAAATGATCCAAAAATTTATATCCCATATTATGATTATTTTAACGGAAGCGGAACTAATTTTTTCGGTTACTACATTACCATCTAAATTTTTATTATGTTTTTAAAATATATTTTGTTGTTTATAGTTTTTATGTTTTTGGTTTTAATTTTGTAATTTTTATGTTTTAATGTTTTTATTAAAGTTTATTGTGTAATATTGAATTTAGTTTTTTAATTTCTGCTTTATTTCAAATTTCTGTAATAAGTTTTAACTAATATCTCTTTTATTATTAGAGAGATATAGCGTCTTGGTGTGACACTATAGCAAAATCCACCAAAACACTATTATAGCGTTATTTATGAAGTTTTGTTGGAGAGAAAAAACAACTTTTTCCACACTATTTTAGTGGGATAGTGGCTTGTTGGAGATACTCTAATCCACTTTAAAATCTTCAACTAAATTAATAATACAATCATTAGATAGTAACTCGTGTTGTGTAACGCGGAAAAATATATGCTTCATATTTTTTCGTTAATTTATATAATCATAAATTATTATTAATGTTTAATATTAGATTAATATGTTTATAACATTTTCTTTATCTTATTTATTATCATTATATATAGTTTGTGAGTAATTTACACGTTCAAGTTAAATATCTATTATACCATAAGAAATGTAGATTAAAATTCTTGTGTAAATGAGAAATATGGATTTTGTACAAAAAAAAACCTTACCCACCCATATTTGGGGTAAAACTACCAGCTTCGAGGCTACTGAGCATTGTTGCATATTTGGCCAAGTCACAGTTTACATATTAAAGCCATCTAAAAAAGTATGAATGTGTGATTTTGAGGCAGAGAGAAAGGCTCATGAGTACCTCTCAAGACCTTTCTTGAAGTCACTGGCTGTGACATCGATTGAGGTTATAAATTGTTTTAGCTATCCCATTCAGTACTTGGACTTTTGAAGCTCCTTCTTCAACAACTCTATTTCCAGGTACACCAAAATCAGCAATCTATGTTGCATCATGAGCCTTTTTCTTCTCTTTTTGATGTGTAATTTCTTCAGAGCTAGGTGCTAAAGATTTCTTGATCACCTGTAGAAAACAAAAAAAAAATGAGTTCATTTTCAGAAAATTAAAGATTCTGAAATTTGAAACGTTACAGCTTTGAATCTGAGGACTATAAGCAAAATTCAAGAGAATCATTCTCTATTGAACAAATTAAAAACATAGAAATTAGTATTATAAACACATTCGCGAGACCATCACAAAATCCGAGAGCGGAGCTAGAACCATCTCTTTCTGCATGCGTCAGTGTTGAAACCGTTTTTATCACCTTTAGAAGCACCAGATTAATATCACAACTATATTCAAAAAAAAGAAAAGCAAACTAATGAGCCGCCCAAATTTACTAAATGTTCTCTGTATTAGAATTGCGGAACAATGAGATAATAAAAAGAGAATAAAGCGTAGAATATAGAATAGTATGGAAAATAAGAGAATATAATAGAAGAAAGCTTCTTATTCAAATGATTCAATTGTACAACAAATTTATATAGAAGAATGAGAGGTGATAGAAATTAATTACATATGATCTGCATGACAAACATGGAAAAACGTTCATATTTTGCATGTAAAGCATAAAAAATCATCACAATCTTGCATGGAGGAGAATGAATTATGGAGAATCCAAGATATTCATGGATCAATACTCCTCTTCAAGCTTAGCCGCAAAGACACCCAAAGCTAAGATTAGAACCCCCTGAAACATCACCTCATTAAAAATCTCATCAAAAAACCCATTGAGACAAAACCTTGACAAGGAAAAAAGAGTCTGACGTCCACAGAGAGAGGATATTCGATCACAGACGTATAAGCTCGAGATTAATGTGCGAGCAGACTTTTGCATATTTGATTGACGATTATAAAAATTTGTTGAATCAGCTTCATTGACAAGTACTTCGGTCTGCCACCTTTAGTTTACCATACTTGAGTCCACCACCTCGGTTTATCTTTTGGTTTTCTCCTCTTGAGACAGCCACATCAGTTAGCCATGAAGACATAACTCCAACATCTTCCCTCAAGATCAGCCGAAGAATAAGGACAGTTGATCTTGGCATGAATAACATTTTTCACATCATCCCTTGCAAGATAAAAAAAATGAACAATGTATTAATTTGTTCCAACAAGAATAAACTGATCAAACTAAATAAACTTTAAACAAAACATTAACAGATGATAAAAGGATATAAATTACTTGATGGTTTTGATTTATGTCAATCAAGAAAGGGGGCGTACACCAAAAAGACTAAAGGTGGCTCCACAAAGTGTGATTCTTATGGTAGTAGACCACAACAAATAGTTTCCTCCTTTGATGATAACTCGAATTACTACAGATTTTAAATTTTCCATGATTTTCAACAAATAGAATGAGAGATTGAATAAGAGGGTTCTAGATTCATCATGGCCTTAATTGCTTATAAAAGCGGATCAAGGTTCTCTCCCTCTTACTCAACAAATAGAATGAGAGATTTGTGAAGTAGTATAAAGAGAATGAGAGATTTAAGAAGTAATATAAAGAGAAATGGGAGAATGTGAGATTTAAGAAGAGGAAATTGGATTCATATGAGCAAAGCGGACCTATTCATAAGAAGGTCTTAAGTGCTTATACTCTTATTAGCAAAGCGGACCAAGGTTCTCTTCTCCTTCAAAAGATCAATGTTCTGATACCATGTTAGAATTTGCGGAACAACGAGAGAATAAAAAATATAGAATAGAGAATTGTATGGACAATAAGGAAATAAAATATAAGAAAACTTCTTATTCAAACGATTCAATTGTAGTGACTTTTTATGCTTTACATGCATGATATGGACGTTTCTACATGACAAGCATAAAAAAACGTCCATATCATGCATGTAAAGCATAAAAAATCACTACAAACTTATATGGAGAAGAAAGAATAGAAAAGAATTGAATTATGGAAAATCCAAAATATTCATGGATCAATGGTCTGTAATAAATATGAAAGCAAGGTGTAATTGTCTTCCTGCAAAAACGTAATCACTGGAGTAAGAGGTTGGAATTTAGAAACAGACAAGTACAACATAATTCCAAGTGACCAGATCTCCGCTGAATACTTAATCTCTTATGTTTGGGTATTTATTCAACATCACACTGACAACGATGTCATGCCATAAGTATATTTGACAATCTACGTGGCCAAAAAACCCTTGTAATATATATTGAAAAAGCATGTTTCGTTTTATGACTCCAGTTACGAGAAGACATATGCAATCATCCAGGAGCGAAAAATGCATGAACCAGAAAATCATAATCTGTAAACACAGACTAACCGGACTCAATAGTATAGAGATAACATTATTTTATTTTATTTACTTTATATTTTATATATTTAATTTATTTTGTGTCATACTTTGATTTAGATCCGCAGTTGGTATAGTAAATTCAGTAAAATCCAGAAAAACAAACTAACAAAATCCACATTAATTTGTGATCAAGTATTACTGGTTAAAGCGGTTGTGTTTAAAAATCTTGATTTAATTTTCTGATTGTTTCTTTTAGTTGTATATATTATATTAAATAAAATATATTATTTATGATTTTAGATTTTAATAAAATTTCACTATGTCGTTGTGAAGCGCGGAAAAATATTTGGTAAATTTGTCATCGAATCTTTAACCATCACATTAGGTTAAAAATATAAAATTTCCAAATCCTCTTTTAAGCATTGTTACTCGAATTAAATAAAGATTGTGATTGCTATATAATCGATTTAAGAAAACTAATTAAATGCTTGACTTTAACGAAAAAATGAATGCATATAAATACATTAAAGGAAGACTATAATTGTCATGTATTTAAATGCCTTTTAGGCGGGCCATGATTATAAATAACGGGCCGATAACAGATAAAATTTTTTGACACAGAATTAGGGCCACGAGCCTTGTACTTGCTAATTTCTAAATATTTGTGACCCACCTTCGCCCGTTCAAGTAACGGAATGTTGGAGTTGATACTTGACTTGTCCGAATTGCTATATCAAGTACTAGCCCAAAATCTGATTACTTGCAAGTAACTTGACCCACCTTCTTACTTGCCAAGTAATTTGACATGGCTTGTTACTTTGCTACTTGAACTAAGTAATTGGGTTTATTGGGCTATAATAAGAATAATACTTGGTTGAGGTTTCGTTATTGGGTTTAAAAATAATTGGGTTTAATGGGATTTCAGATAAATAACTAAGTAATTATTGTATTAAGTATCAAGTAACATGGCAAGTAACGAGGCAAATATCAAAAAAAATTATTATACTTGATACTTGAGCCTTACATGCAAGTAATAGAATTACTTTATTTGTTACTCAATTTGAATTTTCAAGCCGAGTAGCGAGTAAAAGACAGGTAACGAGTAATATAGGATCGAAAACAGATCCGTGTGTTTACCATATCCAAGTCAATCTTTAAACCTACTTGGGTTGTAGAGGATCCGCGCGTTTCTATTATTTGGGAAAATGCTTGACAATTTTATCTTTTTAACGTTTTTTTGTTTGTTTTTAAATATTTTTAAATGTTTATATTTTATAATATAATAACAATTGGCTTAAATTATTTATAACAGTTCTCAAATAATAGTACTGAGATATATTAGCTTCAGTTTATTAATTTTTCTTTTGTCTAATTTTTCGGACACTGTTATTAGGTTTTAGAGGACTATATATGATTGAAAGGACTTCCAATTACTTTCGCCGGTTTAACCGGCACCGGTGGGATATCCAACTAAATTTATATATGTACATGGATTTTATACATTTTGGTTGTTTCAAATTCATTCATAGAATTGGCATGATTTTCCATAAATTTTAAAGTGAGTGAATATAATTCTTGGGAAGCTTCAAAAAAGTTTGACCTGAAATTCAAATGTATCTTGACCAAAATGCCAAAGACAAAATCTTCATTCCCCATCTCTGAAAGCACAACTTGGGACACCCCACACACAACATACAAATGAAATTACAAAAAATCTTAAACTACACCATATAGCACAGTCGCTAATAGACTGGAGGCTCTCAATAGGAATCTCTGAGTGTTTTCTTTCCCATTTCCCTTCACGTCTGCTTTCACTTCTTTCTCTTCTATCCATCACCTGTCTTGATCCTCTTGACCCACTTACACGCTGACCAGATTGTCCTTCCAAACCATACCCATCTCCAGCTCCCCGACACTACCTGTATATCCCGAGTCTCTGCTTCCTTCAAGTGTTTCCTCGTAGTCTTCTAACCGGTCACGTGATTGGAGGATTGTTGGAGGCTGCCCAAAGAACGACCTTGAACCAGACAGAACCATCGTTGGTGTATTCACCATTAACGTCGAACCAGTTTCTTGCCCTCTCGTGCTTCCTTCACTTCCAGATCGTCCATTGTCTCTGTCTTGATACCTTTCCCTAGGTCTACTGCAGGGGAACACAAACATTAGTGAGTTCAGTGCACAATTGACTCAAGTCATGGATTTAAGAAGTAATGCAGTCTCTATATATAGTTCATATGGCCATATATGTGTTCAGAACACAATGGTGAAACACCTAACTAAATTGAAGCTATGCTGCAAAGGAAAGAGCAGTTAAATACCTAAAATTCATTAAACCCCAAATCTATTTCCATCAAATTTTCAACAATGTATTATTGAAACAGTGAAGGTAATAATGTGTTGGCTACATAAATGCAAGAAGCATCGCTAAGCAACTCCCATGGATTTGTAACACAGATACACAGAGAAACCTCTATACTATACTAAACACGCTTTAATTAACCGTACCTAACCATCAGGGAACAGGTTGTGTTTCAATTTCATCTGCAGAGCAACCTCTACAATTTAAGCTTCCTCACTTGAATATGTGGCTTACTAACTGTTTTTTTTTTTAATTTAAATTTTGGGCAGAATATATATTTTTATCTCAGGTACCTGCAGTTTCTCAAGCCCAGATAGAGCATATCAATGTTCTGATTTTTCATAGTCATTCATTGAATAAACTGAAACATTATGTTACCATACAAACATGACGAGCAGGCATGAGAAATTGAACAAGTTAAGCAGCTTACCCACTGTGTGAAGTGGATGAATCTCGCCGTGATGATCTTAATCCTGACTCTGCCTGTTCCAATTCACGTTGAAGCTCCCTCTAGTAAAGTAGTTTTGTAACAAAGAAAAAGAAGTTAAAAAGATGGTATTATTAAATGATGAACTAAAAAAATGCAACTGGTATTTTGACTCGTCAAGCATAAAATGAGCATGTTTTCAAGAAGCTGCTAAACCATAGAAACATTCTCAGTGTAGTTATATTCTAATTTTATCATTTGGGCTGTCTACAAACGGTATATAAAGCTGGGTGATGAAAAAAAACAATTCAATAACACATAACGAGATCATGCACAGAACAAGGTGGAAGCAAAATGGGGATCCTTGCCTGTATTTGCCTCTCCTTTTCCATCTCCAGTTGGTGTCGCAGTTCCCTTGTTTTGGCTCTTTCGAATTCTAGAGCCTGCTGTCTCTCTATCTCCTTCTCTGCTTCACCTGCCTTCTCCCTGATTAATAATGGCCAAATCAAGCTATTGCTACTGGCCGAAAAGATTCAAACTCAGTTTATCACATAGCTACAAGTAAAGAACAGAAACAAACCTGTCCAATTCTTGAACGAGTTCAGCTTCTCTTAAAGCTGTTTCTTCCAGATACTTTTGACGGTCACGCCACATAAGAATTTTCTTTTGCCTGCGGGCAACTAAGTCTTGTCGAAGTTTTTCCTTTTCCCTGATATTATGCAGAATTAACAAGATTATGACTATTAGAAAAAAAAAAGAAAACGTGTATCCACAAAAAAAACCTTAAGCACAGCAAATTTTGGAGCCTCCGCGGACAAAATTATTTGAGCTATTCTACTAACATATGGTCCTACATGCAGGCAATGACGAATATAGATAATAGGCAGGTCCCAATATGTTTCTTCTATCCCATCACTGATAGAAGCCATTTAATTTTCGAGTTTTTTTTTGGTTTTATCAAAAAAAAAATATAGGTACTCATGCAAATAATCTCTAGAGCTTACTAAAAGCTTAATATATTTAGAATTTAGTGACACATACAGTGCATATTATGTCGTCCTTGATCTGCTGAAGGCAAGGCTGGGAAACATAATGGTACATCAATTAGATATGCGTGTCGAATGGTCACTTTATGATGGAAATGAAAAAGAGAAGCTATTACATACGACTTGGAGAAGTTGGTGCTTTTCTTTGGAACCCAGTATATCTGGTACATCACGCTCTTCTAGTTCCTAGTGTTTTGGAAAAAAAAAGATCAAATCAATGAATTCAGTCATCAGACTAGTAAAGATAGTATTCAAGGGAACACTCATACTCACAATAGTCTCCTCATGAACCTTCTTTGCAAAAAGCTCAAAGTATGACTCAACAGAAGATAAACTAGAGAAAACCTGTCATATGAATATAAAACTTAGAACCACATTAGTATGACTCATGAAAAGTTGAGATCTTGGTGAACTTATTAAGAAGCAAAGATCGAAGAATAGAGCAGTTACATATCATATTTAAGAAAACTACTAAAAAGACGCTAACTATTTGCTTGACCTGTGCTATGGTGCTTCTAGTAGATATATGTGATTCTTAAATGTGAATCGCCATATATCTTTACACGTTTTTTAGTTTACCTATTCTATATGCATTAATAGCTTATGCAGACTAGATCTTACTTGAACAGAAGGATAATGTGACTTCTTGGAGAATACTATAATATACTCTTTTACTTTAAAAAGTCCTTACCCCAGATTTTTCAGCTACAGTTATTCACAAAAATACTTTCTAAGCTAAACTTATCATATCTGAATGAAACACCACCAAGGCTAAACGAGCAAGCTTTATAAAACATTCATTTTCTCATATGATTGCACTTGCAGACTATTCATAGCATTACAAACTTCAAGAATTGATTGACGTGTAGACCCAAAATCAGGATTGCCTTTGACTTCAGAACTAGAAGAAACCACCTCTTTGAGGACCTTTGGCACAAGAAAAAACAATTTTCTTAACAGAGTAGATTCTTTAATGAAAGAAACATCCCCAGCATACGCATAAGCTCATACTTCACAAACATGAACTTGTACCTCTCTTGCTTCATTTTCTCCATTCCTAAATCTGCACAAGATTTGGCAAGCTTTTGTTTCTACTATCCCCAATCTTCTATCTATTCATGAAACAGAAAAGAAAACTAAAACCTTTGTAAGGAAAATTTGCATCAGAAACGCAACATGCTGGCAATGAAAAGGTTGTCTTACCGGTTTTTGAGGAACCTAAAAGCTCAATGCTTTTCCAAATACTTTGATGAATTAATGACAAATCTTCACTTGAACAGTAAAGACAACAGCTAGCAATAATTGCCAATTAGAGAGCCTCAGCAGTGGTCCTTCCCCCCAATGATCCCCCATCCTTTCCAAAGCAATGGAGGATGCTATCAGATGCACAAAGAAATGTTTGTAGCAGATTTTGGCTACCATAAAGGATAAAATCTACTAGAAGTGCCACAGCACAAGTCCGTATTGACAATGACGTATCCGATGATGCCCTTAAAACAACAGAATCCCATGTACTCCCAACCAAAAGTGATAATGTTGGCTGTAGTACAAAACTAACATTTCCGAGAGGTTTATTGCAGAGTATCGAAGAATTTACAGCTACTTCATCATCCATATCTTTTCCGAGCAGCTTACATAAATGGCGGAGGCCTATCAGTCGCTGCTCAGGTTCAGGATGATCCAACATGGCACAAAACAAATCAGCCAATAGTGAAACATCACTCTCACAGAGTCCATGGGCCACCCTTTCAAACAACACTGACAACCACTCATCAGATTGAACACGCAATAAAAGTCTGGGAGCAGAATATACATTCTTTCTTATGGCAGAACAAATATAATTAGTGACATTGTCAAGCTAGAAACATGGAGGAGGCCCAAGCAAGCAGTCAAGGATAGTCGAGGCAACTTCCCAGCAGTGGTTCTCTTGCAGAATAAGAGTCCTTCCAGACTTTTTTCCAATACTTCAACAACCAGTCAGACTCAAGTTTTTCATAATTGCCTTCTTCACAATTCTGAGATACAGGAAATACTAAAGCCAAGCATCTCAAGTACACAAAACATTCGGCTAAGGTATCAGTGAGCTTCTTAGACAGTCGACGATGAGGACTCCAACATTTTTCAAATGTCACTAGGAGACAGACAATTAGTTCCTCCAAGTCCTTGGTAAACTCTTCGACCTCACTTGAAAGTAGTTTAACATTTTGGTTTGAAACAAAAGCATCATCTTTGCTAATATATACACTACCAGAAACATTGGATGGAAACCTCTGTACACATCTTCAAGAGATGTAAGCAATTCCTTGGATAATTATAAATCACTGTCTTAGTGTTGCACCATCCTAAGCCCCATTCATTCCCATTGGTTATCAACCCTAATCTCTTCACCTCTCTATAAATCCATTAAATTTAACCATAATCTCTTCACTTCTCTATAAAAAAGAATAATTAATGACTCTTAAAGGCAGAGAGATAAGGGACATGGCGAAGCCCTGCTCAATTTGCTCTTCATAACCATAAATCCTAGCCGTCACTTTGTGGGATGTTTTCCCAACGAACTGTGAGGAACCACATGATGGATAACCTATCAATCAAAAGCTCCAATTCTTATTGTTCTATAAAATCCAAAGTTCATCCCAATTAGAGGTACGTGATAAAAGATATCGCTGTTTCTCCTTGTCTGTTACAATTTGTCTAAATCTCTAACCACCGCAGATCTAACCTGTTGTGGGAGAATACAAACAAATGAGCAAACAGATTTTCTTTCGAGGAAAAATTTTCTAGAGATGCAGGAAATCAAGAGCTAGCAACATCTGTGAGAAGATCCCAAATAGAAAGTTATGACCGTTTTTACAGGGCGGATCTATGCATAACGGATTCTGCCGCTATCGAGCAGTTTCCTGGTCAACGTTGAAGATTAAAAAGACGATCTATATATCATTGGAAATCTCTCGACGTCAGATTTCCAAAGCCACTTATAGATCAGGATTCCGATACAAACTCCATCCGTAATCGAGGTTTGAAGCCGACGGTTGATGTGATCTAATTTCATTTAAACCCTATAAGCAGCAACCATAATTCAGAAACCCAAAAGTAATAAGATTCAGAAATGGAAAGTGTAGACATGAAAGATTCAGAAAAAGAAAGTCCATAAATAGAAGGTTCAAGGAAGGAAGGATCCACGTCCCGAAAGGAAAGTTTCCCGAAGAGAAGTCCCCAAAAGGAAAGTCCAGAAAAGGAAAGCAAAGCAAATGTGAGGGTGTGATCTACGAATGCATAGTGTCATTTTCTTTTGTTATGCTTTATGATTTATGACATAAATGCTTAGACCTTATTGTTTAGATGTGATTTTATGATCCTATGATTTGATTATTGATAAGTTATGGGTGATCATGTCTTATAACATGATATGATGGTATGTGGTGTAATGTCGTATGACATTACTTATGTGATGTTATGTTTTTGAGATGGGGATAAAGCTACTTAAGATGTGGATGGTCAGCAACCATGGATGGTCAGTGGTCGTGGATTCTAAGATGATGCGGCTTATACTATGGATGGTCAATTACCATGGATGGTCAGTAGCCATGGATTAAGTGATGAAGCGGCTTATATTGTGGATGGTCAATTACCATGGATGGTCGGTAGCCATGGATTATGTGATGAAGCGGCTTATACTGTGGATGGTGGGTGGCCAATGATGAATCTAGATGATGTATGTATGAATGTCTTGTTGAGAGGAAAAATGTTATTATGTATGCTATATCTTGTCAAGTAAGGCAGGTTATATGTTTACTAGTATCTAAGTATGTGTGTTTCAATGATTTTTGTATAGGATTAGAAAGTGTTATATGTTTTTAGTGGGAAGAAAGGATCATTGAGTAATTCATTATTCATCCCTTTTTAATTTTTCTCAGGTTAGTATGTTTCCAGAAGTTACGTTATGAAGTTTTGCTCGTTGGTGAAGTTTTAAAAGAAAAGGATTTTGTTTGACTACCAAGTAACATGTTATCCCAACCTGCGTAGTAGGGACGGGTATTACAAAACAACTCTGCAAAAATAATGTGAAGTTTTTTTTTTTACTTTTATTGAATTATTCTTTTGTGAAAATTTGATAACATTAACTTGTGACAAAATCAATAATTCCTCCACATCTACCAGAATTCCACACTTCCTCTTTTACCATTTACACCCAAAATAACAACATAATTTGGTGAACAAACTTGCAAGTGAAAAAAATAAGAGTGTGTATTAGCAGAATTTGAAATTAATATATTTAATAATTTACTAAACACAATTTTCATCCATATATTAAAATAGTTAATTATTAAATATTTACCTTTTATTAAAATCCATTTTTAGTATATAAATTTATGTACTAAGAACTTCTAATAGTAAAATGAAATATTGATAATTTTAAGAAAATTTTCATAAACAATACACAAACCATTTATCAATTCCTACTCAAATACATAAAATTTTGTTATTCCTAAAAAAATTATACTCCCTTTTTTTGTTGAAATGTGAAATTTATTGCTCAGCAAAAAAAATTATATATAAGTGGAATTGTTAAAAATGAAAAACATTCTTGTTAAAAAAAACTTCAAATCGATCTTGCTCCAAACCATTGACGGAGAAGACCCTCGAGCTTGTGAGGCATTTTGTAACGGAACAAGCTAATCCTATTTCTCGTAGCTTTATCAATTTTTCAGGTACATTAAGTAACATCAAGCCATCCATGATTAGGCGTTCATGATTGTCAAATGAGACAAGATTAATCAATCGTTCATACTTTTTATAAGCAAGATGATGCGATAAAAATGAATATAAGATCAGATTGAATGGTTCAATTGATTCTTGAAGATATTTACTACGACAAGGATTGACTTTTTAAGGTCATGATGAATCGGTGGGATCAACTAAAAGAGGAAAACTTTCGGAGCTTTTAAATATATTGTAGAACAAAATGAGCTTGTAGATAAGATTGTGTTGGATAATGCTCCGAAAAATAATCAAATGGTGTCTCCCAAAATTCAGAAAGATTTAGTGAATTGCTTTGCAGAGGAAGTTATTGAATCTATTATTCAAGAAGTTGATCATGGTGTGTTTTGCTTGTTGGGGGATGAATCTGCATATGTGTCTAATAAAGAGTAAATGACAGTGGTTTTTTAGCTTTGTTGAAAAATATGGGACAGTGAAAGAAAGATTCATTGGTCTTATTCATGTCCAAGAAACATATTCTTTGTCTCTAAAATATGCTCTTGATTCATTGTTTGATAAACGTTGATTAAGTATGAAAAATTAAGAGGACATGGTTACGATGGAGCAAATAATATGAAGGGTGAATTCAATGGGTTGACATCTCTAATTTTAAGAGATCAAATATTATGCCATTGTTTCGCTCATTAGCTTCAATTAGTTGTCTTGACAGTTGCTAAAAAGCACTGTGAAGTGGGGGGGGGGGATTTTCTTTGATATGATTTGTCTTACTAAATGTGATTGGAGCATCTCGTAAGAGAAAGAATATTATTCGAGAAGACCATCAGAAGAGAATTGAGGAGACAATATATTATTATATTGTGAAATTCATACAATAGTCTATATTTTTTATATCATGAGATTTTGAGATTTGGTTTGAGTTTTTGTTGCTTTACATTTCATTTTTAGATTTGCGATTTGTTTTAAGATTATATTATGTATATAGCGTTAGAGAGTAACACTAAAAAACCAAACATATTTTCATATGACCTCTACGTCGAAAATGTTGATGAAGGTGATTGCTTGATTTGTCTGGAGCCACTGGTCAATTAAGGATGATGATCAAACCCTTATTAAGTTTCGATGTGACCACCAGTTTCATCTCGGTAATTTTTTTGTGAATAATCAAGTACCACTTTTTTAAAAAATGTAATTCATTTTATGAGAAAAACACATAAATCTATTTGTACTGATTTTTTCAAACTGATTTTAATAATATTTAACCTAGGTAGCATGGAAACGCAAATGGGTATGTGGAAGCGAAACGTGTACATACGATTTTTTTATATTAGAAAACGGGTAAAGTTTGAAAGGGTGAAACACACACATATATATTATATATTTGTATATAATTCAAAATATATAGCAAAACATCAAAACCATATTTGAAACAACACAAGTCCAACACATAAGTATTAAATAGTTTAATTAGAGATAAAAGATTATAACCATCAAAGTCAAATATTTAAATAGGCATTTTAATTCTCATTCTTAAGATATTTAAATTTTATGATTTTAATAATTATGAGATATTCATATTCTTCATATTAATTAGGATTTTTAAGTTAAAGAAAATAATAAATATTATATATATTCCATATTTTCAAAATATTTGTTTATTAAGTTTTCAAATTATAGAAAGTAAGTTTCCATTGCATTTTCAAAAAGGAAATAAATTTTCCATCATGTTTTTAAATTGCAATTTTTAAGAAACGCATTTCCAAGAGTTTAAGTTTCAAAGCGGGAAACGGATCTCGAACGAAGTTTTCATGCTACCTAGTATTTACCTACCTCTGTTTTTGATTTTGCATATTCTTAGTTTTACAAGTCATCTTGTATATATTATTTATACTTTGTTTTGTTTTGAAACCTTTTATTGGTTAATTTCCATGCTAAATGGATTAAATAAAAGAGATTTTTTTTGAAATGCACTATTTCACAGTTGTATTGTGAAAAAGGAACTCATAGGGTGTGAAATTGATATGTGCTACCCATTAAGAGAAAAAAGTGATGATATATATATGGTAAATATATGTTCTTCTTTGTTACTTCTCATCATCATCCGCCATAACAGGAAAATAAAACTCTATCAACTGATCATCAACACAGCCCAAACCTTACCATCAACCCAGATGAAATCATTAAGCTTCATCTCTCTTTTTATTATCACCTCACCAATTGTTGAGTTCGTTTGTTGTTATCGTGTGGTTAAGTTTACCTCCGTTCATCACCAACGATTTTTATCAGCGCTTCTTGTCATCACAACCATCACCACGTTGATCATCATCCAATTCGGAGCCTTCATCTTCGAGTTTTCAGATTATATTTTAGTAAGTAAAAAGAAAAGGAAATTGTTTCAAGTTAGAGTTTTGTCGAGTGAGTTCCGGCCAAACCAGAAAGAGTTACGTTGGTTTGTTGGTGGTTCTGAATAGATCTTGTTGCAATGAAGCAACATCACTTTATGTTTTTTCAATCTGAGGTATATTCCATCCATAATTCATTTCCAAAGTTTAAGAAAAAATAATCATGTCTGATTCATAAACAATTATAATTACGAGTTAGGATTTTGGAAATAACATTCAAATAAGATCAAAGAGACTTAGAAGCTGATATTCATATCATTGGAAAGATATCTCTACAAAGAAGTCATAGGTATTGCGAGGGATTTGCTAAGATCCCTCACAATATTTCCCCGCTAAATAATTGGGTGAACTAGCAGCAAATATTGCAAGGGATTTGCAAGGGATTTGTAGCATATTCCTCGCAATGTTTCAAATATTTTCAGAAAACTAACTTATTCGCATTTAGGATCTAAGTGCATCTTGTTCAGGATGTACAATATTTGCGAGAGACTTGCGATGGATCTCATATTTTCCTCCCATTCATCAAATGTTGCTATAGATTTGTGAGGGATTCCTCATTTCCCTCACCCCCTCATAATTCCATAGCAAATAGGGAATTTTTTTTAAAAAAACAAGAAAACTCTTAATAAATTTAATTGGAATTGTTTTCAGATACATATGAATGTTCATTCGACTCAAGTAACACAAATGGTAGTATACGATGCATGAACACATGACAATTATGACTTTTCATACTATAAATGTTTTGAACTTTTTTAACACATCTTGAAAATTTTTGACACATCCATCTAGAAAAACTTCACTTCTGATGTATCCCAATCAAACAACGTTCTTTTCGCTTTCGCAGACAAACGAAACATGAGAATTGGTAATTTTTTGTCGGATGTAACATGTAACTCACTTCATGCGGATATCTCGGCCAAGTCCAACCTTGATTTGATACTATCTTTAGTATTTCCCTGTATATTCAAAATCATATGCATATGTTATCAAAAAAATATTTCTCGACATGCATCACATCAACGTTATACCGCAAGAGAAGATCCTTCTAACATGTTCCAAAGTACTCTTTTTGTGCCAATTGTGTGAATACATATATCTGTCAGACATATTTGCTTTGGTGTGTCAGTTTCTTGCACATTTATCTGTTTCTTGAACACCATAATAATCAATCTCCTCCAACAAATCATTCACAAAACATAAGTATGAGGAGGAATATGCACTACTTTGTTCTTTCTAAAACACGTCTTTTTCTTCAAATAAGGATGATGCATGGGAAGAAATCGGTGATGGCAATCAAACTAACATTGCTTTCGTTCATACTTCAGTTGAAATGCATCAGATCGATTACGACAATATGGACAAGATAATTTTCCATGTGTTTCCACCTAGTCCATATTAGCATTGACACATTGAAGTTGTATTGCTGGGAGTAATCAATCGTATGAATACCTGAATACCGTAACTGTTTTAACCCATGAATCAGAGGTTGTTAAAAACATCTAGAGATCATTTTGGATGCTTAGGACCCAACACTAGATTACTCATGAATAAAAATTTTTTTGCATGCACATATCCGGAGGGGGATTGTATTGTGTCAATATGACATGCCATAGAGAATATTGTTTACCAGACATTCCAAATGGACTAATGTAATCTATGCATAAGAAAATATACATATTTCTACACTCATTAGCAAAGTATGAATGTACCGCTTAGAAGTGTTTCCACGTCTGAATGTTGTGTATGTTATCGCATTACCGCATATATCCTCTATAATTGGTAAACAAGTTTAAATATATATGTGATTGATAAGTACCACATACGTTGGTATGGTACACACGTCTTTCCACCAATAGGCTAATATCTCAGCTTCTCACAAAATCGATATTGATGCAACTTATCATCATCTTTCCAGAAAATCATGCAATTATCAATGCATACATCAATAATTCTTGATGGTAACCCATGACTCGCAACCAACTTCTGTGTTTCATAGTAATTCTCAGCTGAAAGATTATTCGGTTGCAAATACTCTTTAATTAGTCGAACCCATTAATCCTTGAAAATTTCACTTAAGTTATTATTAGTTTTTATTGTCATTATCCTAGATGTCAATGATAATTTAGACCACCTTTCTCAACATCAATCGTAGATAGATTAGTTTGTAGTGTCTAACATATCATAAAACTATTTTGTATCTATGATGGGTTCTCCTCTACTATTATCAGCAAATGCAGTAGTAGCTTCATGAAATGCATCTATAATCATAGCATGATATATATTTTCTAGGTGATACCCTCCGAATTGATCATTATGATCATGACCATAATAATTTGTGTTCAAAAGATCAAACCGGCTTATCATGAGGTTTTCATCCTTAGTGTGGCGCCACTCGATCCACATCCCTTGTCATCAAAACTTCACCCGATTTCGTTGCAGCAAGGCCTATCCAATCAACCTACTTTATAGTACCGATTTTGGGAGAATCTTATCAAGTGGTATCAGAGCACACTTTGAATCTGAGTATTCCATTTCTCATATATTTTTCTTCATTTTCGTTTTGTTTTCACTCAAATCGGTCTGATCTGTGTTGATATGTGTTGGATTAATTTTTAAATCGTGGGAAAATTATTTTCGTGTGATCTTTTGCTTAATTTGACTCTTCACATTCATAAAACACGTTTTTAGATCTGTTTCTAGGGTTTTAAGAACAGTTACTAAAGTTAGTGAATAATCAGTTTGATAAATCTGATCATGAGAAGTCATTTGGAATTTTAATCGAATATATGCTCTTAAGAACTAGTTACTGAGGTTTTGTGTTAAATATTTTCAGGTTAAGATGTCTGGTCATGAAGGAGGAACTAGCAACAACAACAAACTTCTGTCTGTTAGAAGCAATAACCGCTAAAATTGAGCAAATGATAAATAACAAAATGGATGTTCTTCGTCAAGAACTTTGACCACATACAGATCCTAAGAAAAATAGAGTACGACTAAGAGGAGAACAAGAAAGAGATCTCTTAAAAGACAGAGAACAACCGAGAACAACCAATATAGTTACCGAGACAACCAAGAGATATGATGAATATTATGGAAATTATAGTGGTGTTTCTCACAATAGACAAAGAATACATAGACGTGCACGAGAAGACAAAACTCATCAACATGATAGTTTTTGGGGTCTCAAACTCAGACCCTTTAATGGGAAGAATGGTCTCGATGCTTACTTGGAATGGGGAAAAAGATTGAAGTAGTCTTTGACTGTCAGTACTACACCGATATTAATAGAGTAAGGGTTGCAGTTACAGAATTCTATGACTATGCGCTTAGTTGGTGGGATCAATTAGTAACTTCAGGAAGATGCAATGGTGAGTATCCGGTAGACACATGGAATGAAATGAAAACCATTATGAAGAAAAGGTTTGTGCCAAGTCATTACCATCATGAGTTACATCATAAGCTTAGGAGGCTTGCTCAAGAAAACCGCATCTCTGAAGATTATCACCAAGACATGGAGACCCTTATTATACAAGCTGATATACATGAGGATAGAGAGGCAATCATGTCTAGATTTCTAGGTGGTTTGAGCAGAGACATCCAAGACATATTAGAGGTGCATCACTATGTGGACTTAGAGGAAATGCTACATAAAACCATTTTGGTTGAGCAACAGCTTAAGAGGAAAGGATCGTCACGACCGAGTTATAGAACTGATACTACCAGGCCTAGTTTTCAAAAGGATGAGAAATAAATCTATCAAAGAGAGGTTAAGCCGACACCGCTATAAAATATGAAGCTAAACCCTACACCACAAGTCAAGGCAACAAAGAAAAAGAGATCATTACGTCTAGATCACGCAATGTGGAGTGTTATAAATGTCAAGGAAGAGGGCATTATGCGAATAAATGCTCCAACAAAAGGGTTATGATTCTTCTACACAATGGAGATATTGAGTACAAGGACGAGAAAACAATTCACTTCATCATTGGAGGAACATGAGGAACTGTCGGCTAAGGGAGATTTATTGGTAGCAAAAAGATCTTTGGGAATACATACTAAGAATAAGGAGAAAAAACAAAGGGAAAACTTGTTCCACATGTGATGCCCTGTACAAGGAAAAGTTTATAGCCTCATCATTGATGGAGGAAGATATACTAATGTGGCAAGTGATTCAATGGTCAAGAAGGTTGGATTGAAAGTGAAAAGACATCTGAAACAATATGATCTTTAGTGGCTCAATAATAGTGGGAAAATGAAGGTTCGAAACCAAGTGGTAGTGCCTATTGTCATCGGCAAATATGAGAATGAGATTTTATGTGACGTGTTACCAATGAAAGAGGGACACATATTTCTTGGGAGGCCGTGGCAATCGGACATGAAAGTTATACATTATGATTTTACTGACTATTATTCATTTGAGTTCAAAGGAAGAAAAAAATTTTTGGTTCCCATGACACCACAAGGAAGAATGCATAGGAAAGAAATCGAACTTCTTTTTGAAGGCTAGTGAGGTTAAGAAAGCCATGTTTTCTAAACAACCATTGCTTTTGTTTGTTTATAAAGAAGCTCTCATGAGCTTGACTGACCTTTCACCGGTGTTGCCGAGTGAGATAATGTCTTTTATGTAGGATTATGTGGACGTATTCCTGGAGGATAACCCCATAGGATTACCACCCATATGTGGTATTAAACATCAAATAGATTTTGTTCCCAGAGCTTCCCTTCCAAACCGTCCAGCCTATAGAACCAACCCTGTTGAGACAATGAAGTTACAAAGATAAGTGAAAGAACTCATGGAAAAAGGCATATTGGAGAGAGCATAAGTCCATATGTCGTACCTGTGTTACTTGTAACAAAAAGATGGTAGTTGGCGTATGTGCATTGATTGTAGATCAATGAACAATATCACAATGAAGTATCGACATCTTATTCCTATATTAGATTATATGCTTGATGAATTGCATATTTCTAGTATATTTTCTAAGGTAGATCTTAAAATTGACTATCACCAAATTAGGATGAAAAGAGTGTGATGAATGGAAAACTGCATTTAAAACTAAGCATGGTTTGTATGAATGGTTAATTATACCATTTGGGTTAACAAATGCAACTAGTATCTTCATGAGGTTAATGAATCATGTACTTAGGGCATTCATAGGAATATTTTTGTAGTGTACTTTGATGATATTATAATCTACAAAAATAACTCAAGTGAACATGTCATGCATATGAAGTTGGTCCAAGATGTTCTTAGAAAGAATTTATGCCAATCTTAAGAAAGGTACTTTTTGTACGAATAACCTTGTGTTTATAGGTTTGTTGTAAGTGCAGCTAGCATCAAAGTAGATGAAAAAAAGGTCAAAGCTATTAAGGACTGGCCGAGGCCAAAGACAGTCAGAGAAGTCAGGAGCTTTCATGGTCGTATTGGGTTTTATAGATGCTTTGTGAAAGATTTTAGCACCATAGCTGCCACATCACTGAAATTTTCAAGGACAGTGGATTCAAATGGAGAAAACACAAGAATAAGCATTCCAATTCTTAAAAGAAAAGCTTACATACGCATGACTTTTAGTCTTACCCGATTTTCTTAAAACTTTTAAAATTGAGTTTGATGCTTCTGGTGTAGGAATTATTTCAGCGAGAAGCTTGGAGGAGCTACCTTGAACTATCCCACATATGAAAAAGAGTTGTATGCCTTAGTTTGAACATTACAAACATGGCATCATTACTTGTGGCCTAAGGACTTTTTCATACACATGAATCATGAGTCTTTCAAGCACTTGAAGGAACAACAAAAACTCAACAAGAGACACTCTAGGTGGGTTGAATTCATTGATACATTTCCCTATGTCATCAAGTACAAAAAGGTAAGTATAATGTAGTTGTCGATGCATTATTCCAAAGGTATGTCTTACTCTTTACTCTTGAATCTAAACGGTTGGGTTTTGAACAAGTTAAGAACTTATATGAAACTGATTGTGATTTTCAAGAGTTCAGCAAACCTTGTGAAAAATTCGCATCCAGTCATTACTATAGGCAAGAAGGATTTTTATTTTATGATAATTGCTTGTGTGTGCCTAACTGCTATACTCAAGATTTGTTTGTTACAGAAGCCTATGGAGGAGGCTTGATAATTTCAGAGTTGCCAAGACTCTCAAGGTTATGCAAGATCACTTTCATTGGCCACACATGAAAAGAGACGTCGAGAGGATTTGTAGTAGGTGTGTCACATGCAAACATAGTAAGTCTAACGTTTAGCCCCACGGTTTGTATACTCCTTTACCTATTCTTACTCACCGTGGAATGATATATCTATTAATTTTATGCTTGGATTGCCTAAGACTACGAATGGAAAGGACTCTATCTTTGTTGTGGTATATAGATTTTTTGAAAAATAGCACATTTTATTGTATGTCACAAAACTGATGATGCATTGCATATAGCTGAGTTTTTCTTCAAAAAAATTGTTTGTTTGCATGGAATGCCTAGGATTATAATTTCTTATAGAAATACGAAGTACCTAAGCTATTTTTTGAAAACGTTGTGGTGTAAGTTAGGAACTAAACTGTTGTTTTCAACTACTTGTCACCCTTAATCTAATGGATAAAATGAAGTAGTTAATAGAACTTTGCCAACTCTGTTACATGCATTGATCAAAAAGAACTTAAGAACTTGGAAAACATGTTTACCGCATGTAGAGTTTATATACAATAATTTAGTGCATTCTGCTTCTAAGTATTCTCAATTTCAGATTGTTTATGGCTTTAATCCTTTTATCTCTTTTGGACATAACACCTTTACCTTTGAGTGAAAGAACTAACATCAATGGGAAAAAGAAAGCTAATCTTGTAAAATGTATTCATGAGAAAGTCCGTAAGAACATAGAAGAGAAAACTGAGCAATATGTTAAGAAATCAAACAAGAAGAGAAGATGTGGCCAAGAAAAGGAAGATTTACATTCTGAATTCAAACTTTGTTTTTAAGGTTTTGTTTATTTTCGAGTGTCTTTAATGTTTTGAAACTAAGCTTGTTAGTTTCGAAACTCGTCCCTTTTCTTCTTTAAAAACTCATGTATTCTCTTAGGAGAAGTTATTTATATTTTCTATCAAAAACTTTTCAAGTTAGTTCATGATCTTCTCTGGTTTCTCTGAAAGATCACCCGGTTCAGAGGCCTTTTGCAACCTCTATGGTACCAGTCATTCCACATACCTTTTCACCAAGGCTTCACGCTCTTGTTGCAAGCAAGGGTTATCCATCTCTCAATCTTCTAAGTGCCAATTCATGGGAAGGATCACATCAAATGATGATGGTGGTGATGAGCGATTCAAGAAACTCCACATCTGACATGGATCCTGATGGAATGAACAAGGTTTTGGTCATGAAGAAGGTCACATTCGATAATATTATGTCGCGGCAAATGTAACTCCATTCTTTGATACAAATCCTATCAGCTGATCTCGATCTTTTCCCTACTACAGTATCTTTTCCATCAATATTATCTTTCACCACTTTGGCGTTAATCAACTGAAGTAAAAAAAAACCAAAATATATTAAAAACCAAATTACTTTTTTTATCAATTTTACCAGGTCAATTTTCTTGTTCTTAAGAGTAATGTCATCAAAGCTGTAGAAATAATATTTTCACCCAACCTAGTATCATCATCAACTTCCATTGAAGTTTCTCTGTCCTCTTTAGATTCAGACTAAGACTCAGGGACATTGGAGATTTTAATCAACTGTTAGCAAGCAAACATGAAGATTATTAACAAAACCTAACTCACTTGTGGCTCGACTGTACAAGGGCCGCTATTTTCTCATAAAGACTTCATTGATATAGGTTAAGGGTCTTGGCAATCGAATCATGTTTGGTAGAGAGCGACTATTGTGAAACTTGGACGTTTTGAATAGGCTTTCCCCACTTGGAGAACTTAATAAGATTGTGACATTTCTTACTATTATTAATTTAGCTGATGAATGGTGTTGGACATTTTTTAAGGATGGCAAATACTCAGTGAAAAGTGGTAGTTGGTTAATGTCACAAACATGATGTGGAGCAGTGCTTATCAATGAAGCCAATCGTTGTGTGAACAGAATTAAAGAGCGATTGTGGAAAATTAAAACGATTCCTAAATTAAAAATGTTCTTGTGGAGATTTATCGAGAGCGCTGATTGTTGTTGAATGATTATGTTCTCATGGTATGCAAGTACCTTCGGTGTGTTCAATATGTAATTCTGAGGGTGACAATCAATAACATTCTCTTTGAATGTCCGAGGGCCAGTAAGGTGTGGGAGGTTGCTCTTTTATTCTCCCAATGGATCTTTGGATTTGCAAATCTTCTCCGCTTTGGATTTGCACAATTTCTCCCAAGATACCCAATGAATCTTCTTCTTTTCTTCAAGATTATTCCACCAAAAACTCGACATATCTCTAGTGATCTTTTGACATTTGAACTTAGTCAATCGGAAATAAGATATGGCATACACGGGTAAAGCCATAGGCACCAACTTGATAAGTATCTCCTTTCCACCTAAAGAGAGAGTATTGACATACCAAACACTTAACCTTGCTTTTCAACCTATCGGTTACAAAAGCTAAAATTTCTTTTTTGAACCACTAAAACACTCTGACAATCCCAAATATTTTCTGCCACCTCCTTCTTGAGTAGTTCCCATATAAAGACCCAAAATATGTCTCATTATGAGGTCAAGTTTTTCTCTGAAAGTAATTAAGGATTTTTAAAAATTTATCTCTTGATCTGAGGCGTCCACATAGAGTTTTAAGCATCATAGTATTTCCATACCTTCTTTAAAATTTGCTTGACAAAGAAATAAGGTTTGGTCCGCAAACAAAAGTTGTTGCACTGATGACTTCTTGATATTCTCAACCCTAAAATCTTTCCATCTTCTTCAGCCCTCTTCACGATATGTGTCAATGCTTCAGTGCATAAAATAAATATGAATGGGGAAAGTGAATCGCTTTGGTGAAGACCTCTACCCGGTTTAGTATAACCATGCGACCGGCCATTAAGCAACACAAAATATGTGACTTACCTTATACATGCCATAATCTATCAAACCCCTGTGAATAAATCCTCCAAAAAATCTTATTCAACACAATCATAAGCCTTAGACATATATGTTTTAAAGGCCATGAAATCCTAATCGCACATTGGGTTTGTTCTCAAAGTGTGTATAATCTCATGAGCAATTAATATATAATATGAGATTAGTCTTCCCAACACAAAAGCTCCTTGTGTTTTGGAAACTATATCCAAAAAAACTGCTTCAACCTCTTACTTATTACTCGCTACAAAATTTTGTAAGACACCAACCATAAACTTATTGGATGCAAATCCGTCATCTTGGTTAGGTTATTCTTCTTAGGAAGCAAACGAATTTAAGTAAAATTCCACTAACTTGGAAGCCCACTAGACTGAAAGAAACCATTCACTTCTTTTATAACATGTTCACCAACAATGTCCCAATATAATTGAAAGAATTATCTCGTCATACCATCAACTCCATGCATCATATTATTCTTTATTACAAAAACTTCAGCTCAAATTTCTTCACTAGATATCTCTTATCTATTCATCGCTTCCATAACTTAGTAGACATGAAAAGATAACGAAAGTACTCCACCACAATGTCACATATGGAGCCCTCCAAAAATTGTTTAATACCATCAGAATTCACTAACATCGGATTTAGTGTTTTGTGCTCTTCTCTTATGAACACAACCATGACAGAAATTTTTGTTGCAATCTCCATCCCGGAACCAATTTTCCTTGCTCTTTTGCTTCCAATAAATCTCTTCATATTGATATGCTTGCCCTAAGTCTTGTTTTACCTTCCTAAAAAACTCTTATTTGGCTCTACTTTGCTACCTTCCACATCAAGTTGTTATTTCTGCATACGTATTATAGTCTTTAAGTTACAGTCCGCACAATACTTCCATTCGGACAGAGCTATACGATATCCCAAAATTTTCTCCAAAATTGTTCTCGTGTTCTCAACTCCAGTACCATACCAACTGTTGCAAATGATCTCTTTCACTTCTAGCTTCTTGATCCATCTTTTGTCGAACATAAACCTTCATGGCCTTAACATATTTTCATTCGCAAATCTAAGCATAATTGGCATGTGGTTAGACCTAATCCTCTCCAAATATTCACCGTGAACCCTAGTCAAACATTGAAACCATTTTGTGTTTCCCAAGACTCGGTCCAAACGAAATTGAATATACATATAATTCTTTTAACAAGCCCAAGAAAACTTGTGACCCAAGCATGACACCTCCCGTAGTATACAATCAGAGATCATATTCCGGAAAGGAAAAAATGAAGCTTACTCATGACTTGGACCCCCAATATTTTCTGAATTATCAACTAACTCGTTGAGATCGCAAATAACCAACCAAGCCTCATCACGGTTACTTCTAGTATCTATCAAAGCATCCCAAAATTTTAATCTAAAATGTCTTTCACGGTCTTCATACACAAATGATATAAAAATTGTAATGATCTCAAACTATTTTTCACATCAATCAACCGTTTGTTAGAGTGAAGCACATCAACGTTGTAAGATGCTTTCAAAAAAGCACTAAATCTCCACTCAAACTTTCGAGACCTACAATATGAGACTTATCATAACCTAACCATTGTTGCATACTTAACAAGTGACTATTGAATTTTTGTCTCCATGAGGAACATGAAATCTGGAAAATGTTCACATCGCATTTTCTTAAAAATTTGAATTGTCAAATCGCTCCCCAATCCTTGACTATTCTAACCCATTAAATGTATACTTGCTTTGGTTGTTCCTCATATAGAACCACCTCTAAATCACATCGTTTAGCGACCTTGGACGTTGTTTCTATCTCCTCACTAGCCTTCCTTTTCGGTGTGTATCATCACCCTTCTCACCATTATGTTTTTTTTATACATCATCATCATCTTCTTGTTATTCTGCACTTACCTTCTCTATTTACTAGGTCTCTTATGATATCCCACAACTTGTGACTTAATCCTAGAGGAACTGGCCCCAATGGAACAAGCTCTAAACCCCGTCAGGCCCTAACTCACAAACCGATGTTTAAAAGTCACCAATCCCTTCTCATAACCCAACAGCCTAGCATCACTTCTGAGCTAGCCTTAAGAGCATATGCCATCAACTTTTCTCCTTTGTTCTCTACTTTTCTTGTCTCTGAGTAACCAAAGACAAAACCCTTGCCTTATTGGTGTCAGTCATTACCACAGTTGGTTGTTCCAGCTGGTGAAGAGTTTTTTGCTCCATTGGATCTCCTTATAACTCCCATACGGACTTCCTAACACCATTACTTCTTGCTTGTTTCTTCGTTGAATCTTGCACCGATAGATAACTCCTTTAATCCAAAACTACTTAAGCGATTTTTGGACGACTAGTTAGCACATCAATCTCCACATCATCATCGGTGAGCACACCAAACAACAAATCATCATTGTTTATTTTAGAAAATATAATCCCCACAATTGCTTTTAATTCCACATAGCAACAAGTTGTCGGGTCAAAGGATTAAAATGACATCTACACTTGTCATGAGTAAGCCTTTGGCAATGAAAACATATTTTCCTTATCTGTTCATACTAAAAGCCAATTTTCACGACACCACCTGTAGACAATTCATATTCCCTAGAGTTCCGTAGTTTTTTAGCGACATCAAACAACACACAAACCCTAATGAAGCCCTTGCTTTGTGAAGTGGATCAAATGCCACCTCAACAACTTGACTGATGTATTCTGAATCTCGGCGATTGATTCTACATCATAACATTCCAAATATTCCTCAGACGAACCCAAATTGGAAGCACTTGGAGGTAATCTCTAGGAGGATGTTCCACCCATCTCTCCAACACCAAACTCCAATCGTCATACGTCCATGCTCTCACCGCCAAAACATACTGTAACACTGTTTCCAAATAAAAAACAAACTGAAAATGATCATTTGACAACACAAAACTGCGGCACCTCTGATAGGTACACCATAGTCTCGACATATCATGTATCAAACTTGATATCCTGTGATTTTCCGGGTTCAAAAGTCTCCCCATGAGATTGCATCCATTTCTTTCACTAGCATTAGCTTTGGGAACATGCCCCAACATAACCGGCTTATCCTCTTCAATTGATATCTCCTTCAATGCTTTTTCCAACTTGTACATCATCACGCAACATCGAACAAACAATAAACACAAAACACACTGCACCACACAAACAAAAACGTAAACCTCCCTAAACAGCAATGGAAACCAGAAACCTTCAAGGAGAATTTGACGTGAAAGTGCACAAAACAACCATATACGACTTTGTATTCTCGAAAAAACTAGGTGAAACTTCAAAAAATCAGTCGTATACCCAAAAAGGAAATAAAACCACAAAAATATTCTAAATTTTGGCAAAAAATGGAAATATTCCCGATCACTTCAGCTTTACTCACTAGATATGAAAGACTCTAGTAGAGAAGGACCTAAACCCAAAAGAGAGACATCTAATGAATTTTGCATATGATGATTTATTTTGTTAGTTAAAAACCCTAGAAAAAATCTTTAAAATCTAAAAAGAATGTCAATTGTGGAAGCACCCTTGCTTATTGGTCAAGGGTTTAAATGCTTCTACACCAATTTTGGGGTTTGATTCTCATATATCACAGTTTTTTGCAGATTAATAAATGCAAAACTTTTCAGAGGTTTCAGAATACTGCAAATAGAGTTGTCCGTCGTGGTCTTGTGTGTTATGGGGAGAGTGTCTATCATATCAGAGAGATGTCGTACATACAAAACTATCCGTCAAAGATATGAGTGTTGTAGAGAAAAGTTGTCCATTATAAAGATATAGTACATGCAGAACAACTTGTCGAAGAGAATTTGCGTTGTGGAATTATTGTTTGGAATATGCAGTAGATAATGATATTATCATAATAGAGATAATGGTATAGATTGACTCAAATTTTACATTTAATTACTAGTTTGACTTTTTTTTTGGTAAATTTTGAGATGGTTAAAACAAAATGAAACCAAATTGTCATTTTTATAATTACGAAAATTGCCATTTAGTTTTTATGTTTTGTAATTTTTTTTTATTTTTACGTATGTAAAAAAAACTTTTATCAAAAAAAAAACTTTTATCAATAAAAAAACTACCACCACCGTTTCTACCGTCGCCGCCACCACCACCGCCGCCGCCTCGCCACCGCTGCTACTGCCGCCACCATCGCCATCACTGCCACTGCTGCCACCGTCGCCACCATCGCCATCGTCGCCATCACTGTCGTCGCTACTGTCGCCGCTTCCGTCGCCGCTACTGTCGCCGCTTCCGTCGCCGCCACCGTCGTCCAAAAAAAAAAACTCAATAAGTCTGCCATAACTACTTAATAAGTCTGCCGTAACTACATAATTCAATAAGTCTACCGTTACTACATAATTCAATAAGTTTACCGTAATTACTCAATAAGTCTGCTGTAACTACTCAATAAGTCTGCCGTAACTACTCAATAAGTCTGCCGTAACTACTCAATAAGTCTGCCGTAACTACTCAATAAGTCTGTCGTAACTACTCAATAAGTCTGCCGTAACTACATAACTCAATAAGTCTGCCGTAATTACTCAATAAATCAGCCGTAACTACTCAATAAATCAGCCGTAACTACTCAATAAATCTGCCGTAAATACATAACTCAATAAGTCTGCCGTAACTACTCAATAAGTCTACCGTAACTACTCAATAAGTCTGCCGTAACTATATAACTCAATAAGTCTACCGTATCTACTCAATAAGTCTACCGTAACTACTCAATAAGTCTGCCGTAACTACATAACTCAATAATTCTATCATAACTACTCAATAAGTCTGTCGTAACTACTCAATAAGTCTGTCGTAACTACTCAATAAGTCTGCTGTAACTACATAACTCAATAAGTCTGCTGTAACTACTCAATAAGTCTGTCGTAACTATATAACTCAATAAGTCTGCCGTAACTATATAACTCAATAAGTCTGCCGTAACTATATAACTCAATAAGTCTGCCGTAACTACTTAATAAGTCTGTCGTAACTACATAACTCAATAACTTTGCGGTAACGTGAAATAAGTCTGCGACAACGTTAACAGAATGACATTTTTGTAAATTTTAGCCGCGCTGGAATTAATATTTAATGGCACTATCGTAATTTTTTTTTTTACACAGCATGATAAAGATATGTTTGAAATTTAGATCTTATTTTTAACTAAAAAAACACGCGAGTCATTCTACTAATTAAACTACAATTTTGAGTTATTTTAGTAATCATCCATATCATAATATAATTAAATTAATTATGTTAATAGACGATAAAAATAAAAAGAAAAAGTAAAATAATTTCAATTATTAGTCTACGAGGAAGTTACGTTGTTGCCCTAAGTGAAACTAAAATAGCTCCATAGCACGCTCTCGTTCAATGGTGTTCCTAAAACCCTACCAAGCCAGAGATACCCTAACAAACACAATTTCTGATTGATCTCTCTTTCTCGAGCCGAGAATGAGCGATGGTAACATGGACGTCGACGAATCACCACTTTCTTGGAAGGTAAAGTCTCTGGAAGCATTAGTCGATGGTTCTTTCTCTACGACTCTCTCGAAACTCTCATCGTCTTCTCGTATGATTCCGGCGAGTAGAGATTTCCATTTTTACTACAACTTTGATGAGTTCAAGCGCCCTATAGATGAAATAGCTGGAAGCTCGCAATCAGCTCTTCAAACGATCGGTGAATCGAACCAGGTTTGGGGGAAATCGATGAAGTTCCCTGGCGATGTTGATGAAGATGATGCGGAGGATTGGCTTTGTAATGTGAATGATGAATTTATTGAGAGATTTGATGTTTCGGTTGATGAGTTTAGTAAGTTTCGGAAGAAAGAGGAAGAAATTGGTCGGCCTTTGGCTTATAATGGAGAAGATGGGTTTCAAATGGTCTATGGGAAGAAGAAAAAACAGGTTGGTAATGTAATTGGTGGCTCCATGATTGATGTTAAGGTGGCTAAGAGGGATAAGAACTCATCTGGTAAGGCTAAAGTTCCTTTCCATCTACCGACTCTAAAGAAGCCCCAAGAAGAATATAACATATTGGTGAACAATGCTAATCAACCGTTTGAGCATGTTTGGTTGGAGAGAAGCGAGGATGGTCAGCGGTTTATGCATCCATTGGTTGGTCTTTTGCGTTTTCAGAATTATTTGTTTAGATGTTTTGTAAATATGGTTTGAACGTTTGAAAGAGTTAGACTTTATATGAAAATTAGCGCAAGCAACACCAATTTAGAGAGGATGCTGCGAATGTATTGTAGAATGAGAGAATTTCCTTGTGAGCGTAGTGAATTAATCCTAAGAAACCTGCTCTGTGCTGTCGATAGTGTAGTATTTTGGTTACCATTACCTGTGTTATTAACTGCTTCATAAAGACTGTGGATTCTGCAAGCTTTCGGTATTGTATTGATGCAAGGTGGCTTGGGAATAGATATGCTCTTAATTTTCTTAGGTTTCTTTTTTGGCCGTCTGCATGTGGATTTTTTCTACTCTTTTAATATGTTTATAAATATTATGCAGGAGAAACTTTCAGTGATTGACTTCGTTGACAAAGATGTAAACGTGGTGGAACCTGTTAAGCCTCTTCCATTGGAAGAGACTCCATTCAAGTTTGTTCAGGATGTGAAAGATCTGAAAGAACTAGTTACTAAATTGCGTAGTGTTGAAGAGTTTGCGGTAAATTTCTTTTCTGACTGTCTTTTGTAGTCCAATTTGCAGTGCATTGTTTGACCATATGTCTCTTGGTAGAAGTAGTAAGAAATTTGATAATTCTATCAGTATTATGTAATGGCTTGTTACTTGGTCATTCACTTTTACAGAGTCTCTTGAAATTAATACTGAACTACCAAGGTTATAGTTATTTCAGCATTTTGATTTGGAGAATATAAGGTTTCTGCTATTGCGTTGCCTAGATTCTCTATATGATTAGATAAGCCCAAAACAACTTTGAGTTTCCTAGGTTGATTGATTCATCTACCTTTCTCTTAAAGTTGTTTTGTTTTGTTCTGTTTAGGTTGATCTGGAGCATAATCAGTATCGATCTTTTCAAGGCTTGACATGCTTGATGCAAATTTCCACAAGAACAGAGGATTATATTGTTGATACATTTAAGCTTCGTGTTCAAATCGGTCCTTACCTAAGGGAGATATTCAAAGACCCTAAAAAGAAAAAGGTTTTTCCTGGGATTCATTAATTTCCTTTATATAAGGTCTAAAATATATGTTCTGTACTCTGAAATCTATTTATTTAATTAGGTAATGCATGGAGCAGATAGAGATATTATTTGGCTTCAACGGGACTTCGGCATATATGTCTGCAATCTCTTTGACACAGGACAGGTTTGATTTTGTTTCAGCGATGGTTTCTTATTTTTTTCTGTGATATATCCTGTAAAACATAAGAGATCCATTTTCCATAACACCTTTTGCTACATAGAAGAAGAATGATGGCAACTTATTGGTATTTGAATTATGTATTCCACATTCTTCCTTTCTTTTCCTCTATGCCTGGAAATGGAAACTAGAACTTTTTTTCCTTACAAACTACACAGGACTTGGCTAGTTTGAGGACGGTTTTTGGTAACTATACCATCAACGTGATAACTGACAACAGTTTGCACAACACTGAATTTTTACTTGTCCTTTTAGCAGATACTTCCAACACCCTCCTGACTGGTAGTAACTTATGTTAGGTTTAGTGAAAAAGCTTTGAATCTCATATTGCGGTGACTAAGAAGCACACGGTGAAAGCATTTTAATTATTTAAGGTTTTAAGTAGAAAGGTTTTGGTTCATTTTTTGTTTCTTTCAGGCTTCAAGGGTACTAAATTTGGAGAGAAATAGCCTGGAGTTTCTTTTGCAGCATTTTTGTGGAGTTACTGCTAATAAAGAGTGAGTACTAGTCCTATCTGGATTTTTTTATATTTCTTCACTCTCGTCCCTCACTCGTCTTTCCACTTCTGTTTTGTTTATTGCTGCAGATACCAAAATGCAGACTGGAGAATACGACCCCTTCCAGAGGAAATGACAAGGTCAATCTTCTCTGTCCTGTGTCTTTTCACTACTGTTCTGGCATCAGTTGACTTGAGCTCTCACTTTTTTATTTCACTGCAGATATGCAAGAGAAGACACCCACTATCTTTTGTACATATATGATGTAATCAGACTAGAACTGCAAAGAATGGCAAAGGATGATGAGCATACTGACTCTCCTCTGCTTGAGGTAGTCATCGATACACTATGCTGACAAGTATAATATTCTTCTACATGTTGGTATCTGCATGATAAATTGTCTTTCTTTGTGTCTGCTTTGTTATTACTATCTTTCTGTTTGTTTCCACGCTGGCCAAGTAGGAGTTTTTGTGGCTTAAGAAACTTGATGGCATAGCATTGTTTGTGGAAAATGATTTGTGGCCAAGTGTGTTGTGTGTATTTGGTGGGTTATGTTTCATTGTTTTCTTGTAGGCTAGGTAGATTTTCAGTGTTCTTATTGTATTAGCTTCCTAACCTAAGTGATTCTCTAAGGTTTGCAAAATTGGAGGAACTGGTCAGTACTAGATAATTGGTGGGTTTTTGTGTACCGTACACTAATTGGATTTTAACTGTTCTTATTGTATATTAGCTGCCCTACCTAGGTGATTTTCTACGTTTTTAACAGTCTTATACACTTTTGAGAGCAACTCTGAATGGCATCCATCATACATAAAGTACTTCTCTGGCTGAATTGTATTTTCTAAGCACAGGCGAAAAAGAACATCCTACCACATATTTTAGGAACTCATTGTGGTTATTGGCATTCACATTTTTCTGGAATTGGGGATTCAGATCCTTTGACTCGTTAACATTTTTGATTCTGTTACATTCAGTGGATGTATAGCCCACAAATAATATACTCTTTCTTCCTCATAATTTTGACCATTTTGACTTACTGCTTCTTACAGGTCTACAAGCGCAGTTTCGATGTGTGCACACAACTCTATGAAAAAGAGCTATTGATGGAGAATTCATATCTTCACGTCTATGGGTTTGTTGCTTTTTCTTGAGAGAATCTACATACTTAAGTTTTGTTTCAGCTGACTAGGTGTATGCACTTGTTGATAAAACCTGTTAATCAGTTTGTTGTTTCATTGGCTAAAATTACTTCGTGAATAGGCTTACTGTAAACGCAAGTATTAAATTTATCATCCTGGCATTTTGTTTAGGCTTCAGGCAGCAGGTTTCAATGCAGCTCAACTTGCCATTGTTGCGGTACGATGTTCTTGTCTGATGTAATAAATGATGCATCCTTACTCTGATTTTTCTCATAATATATGGAGCTCACTTAAAAACTTTCTTTCTTTTAGGGGCTCTGTGAATGGCGTGATTTCATTGCACGTGCAGAGGATGAAAGCACTGGTTATGTATTGCCAAACAAAGTTCTTCTTGAAATAGGTATATAGCTGAGTGTTCAATTTTACCATACGCCAGTGAGTGGATTTATTTTGGCAATTCCTAACTTGGCCTAATGTTGCTGTCATAATAGCCAAAGAGATGCCTGTTAGTGTTAGCAAATTGCGTCGGATGTTGAAGTCAAAGCATCCTTATATCGAGCGTAATGTTGATTCGGTGGTCAGTGTCATCAGGCAAGCAATGCAAAATTATGCAGCATTTGAGTCTGCTGCTCTATCTTTGAGAGATGTGTCTCCTGTAACTGTAAGATATCTCTATTGATTTATTTTCTTGTCTCTTTCTGTTTATATGATTGTAACTGTAAGCTTTTGGTTGAGGTGTATAAGCTAGTTGAAAGCCGATTAAGACTTTAACATCCTCTGCTACTCAACCTGCAAAAAATCCAGAGCCTTGAGTTATGATTATTTAATTTCAAGGGCTAATGGTGAATCCAACTTTGTAGTTCTGAAACCTCACCTGATAGCTGGAACTCAGCGCATGTGCCGCCTATTGCTATATTCCTCCGTGTCTGTTTCAAATATGGATTTCTCTTACTGTAGGTCATGGATAAGAATATTGAACCTCTTATTGAGAAGAGAGACATGTACACAGAAGACGTAGTAGCTTCTCCTAGTTTGAAGGAAAATTCTATGCAAGTTGAGAGTAATACCAAGGGCCCAATTACGGTTGCAGCAAATATTAATGAAGGGAGAGGTTTAGGCGCCAGCTTGTTTGGTTCAGCTAAGGTGACACCTATTTATTTCTTTTGGCTGCTACTCTTTATTATACATGCCGGACTCACAAAGACCTTTCTGTTATTTATTAGGTTTCTGGGGCTGTTCTGATCTCTAAGAAACCAAGCAGTGGTTTAGGAACATTACTGGGAAATGCAGCCTCGAAGAAGAAATCTCGAACTAATGAGAAGGTGAGTTTGTTTAACTGAGAGAACTCAAGAGCTTATTTTGGTTGAATGGTTGACAAAATTGTTTTCAGGTGAAGGAAGAAGCGAAGCTCGAACAGATAAGATCATCTGTAAACCTGTCATTCCATTCTTTCACTGACAAAGGTTCTGACTCAAAGTCAGCTACTGGAACATCTCCAAAGGTTCATGGGAAACCTGAAGAGGTCTCCCCTACTATGTCAGCGTCTGTTTCCAAGGAAGATCTAGAAGAAGCCTCAGAAATCGTTGGTATTTCTGGTAGAGTTTCAGAGTCCGAAGTATCTGGTTCCGAGACAGGCGATGTTATACTATTAGACAATGCTGATGCAAAGGAAGCTGAGGCGGAAGATGAACCAATGTCTCTGACAGAGTTGTCCACAAACTTTCAGAATTGCTTTAACTCCATGAATAAGAGCAACAAGGCCCCAAAAGAGCCCGAGTTTATAAACATAGAGCCGTTTGATTATGAAGCTGCAAGGAAAGAGGTGAAATTCGGGGAAGGACACAAGGGAAGAGAAGGAGGAAAGAAAAAAGTTGGAGCAGGTCAGAAGAAGAAGGGTTCTGGTGCGACGGAGCAGTCAGAGTTTGGTCAAGGAAAACGGCGTCAAGCCTTTCCGGCATCCGGGAACCGAAGTATGAGCTTCAAAAGTTAGGCTGCAAAATTCTCCAAACTGAATGGAATCCAGTACAATATTGATTGATGGTTTTGTTTTAATCATTTTTCATTTTGGTTATGGTCAATGGTGAATTTTGGTTTTGATCATTTTCATTTTATCTACTACATAGTTCCCACTTTGATGGGACTTAGGGATTACAAACTCTTTGATTCGAAACATCAAATCTGATTCTTAGTTCAAACTCAAAGGTCGATTGTTGTCATAATTGGGTTTTGGTCGAGGAGATTCAAAATTAATGGAAAACTTAAGGCTTATGGACTATACTTTTTATCCTCACTCAATTTCCAATTTTATATTAGTTCAAATATAGAGTATCACTCTATTTCGGAGTTACAACTTTTATTTATTGATAAGAATAGTTCAAAATTTTAGATGTGATTTATACCCAACCAAAACTGCAAAACAAAAAATATTTGGAGTTAACCATTAAAAAACTAGTTATCTAGTTAATGACTTATATTTAATAAAAATTATGATGACATAACCAAGGATAAAATTAAAAATACATAATGAAAATTGAAAATAAAAGTAAAAAATATAAAATAAAATTAACACTCGGATCATCCCAACACTAATTTTACTAAAATACTGCCTAAACGAAGTTTAGATGCGGAAAAATCTTGTGTTCAACCTGAACATATGTATAAGTATTCGGATATTGTATTATAATAAATTTTGTTATCTTTTTCAGATTCATTCGAAGTTGAATTCTTATTTTGAATGGTATTTTTTTGTGCAGTTCTCTTTAATTGGTGTAATGATGTTTTATTTATATAGTAAATTTTTAATTTAGATACTATTGTAATTTTACTAAAGCATTGCTTAAAATCAGGGTCAGAAATGAAATTTACAGAGTCCCAAACGAAAACAAGTTGAGGCCTTTTCAAGACATTTTTCCTAAAACTGAAACTTTCTTAAAATAAAAGAAATGGATATAATTTGTAACTTTGATAGATAAAGATTATTATTAAAAATCGATGATAAGTATACTTAAAATATTATTATTTTGGAATATGGAGTAATGAATTGGAAAGATAACCTAAACTATACATTTTAGAGTTGCTCTATCTTGAAGTTAAAAACTGAATACTAGATTGGAAATGGTCTTACATGCAGTTTCCTGGAGAGGTTTGAGAAAAAGTGTCATCCTAAGTCCTAACTATTTCGTCCTTATCTGTCATTGCTTTGCTTGCAAATAGGCATATGAGCTCCAATAGCTGAAACTAATATAATATTTTATAATCGTTTGATTTGTAAGATCAGTTGAACTCGGTTCTACCTTTAGTAAATTAAATCCAACTCAAAATAAGTCTTAACAAAATCTAGAAAATTCAATCGTTTTGAAGCTTGTTGTAGCCTTGTAGGTACTTTTGGGACCATTTTTGTTAGAAGTTCACCATATAACGACCACCAGTAAAAATAACTTAAATATTCATGAAAAATTTCCATATAACTAATCCACACTTATCACTATTGTTTCATATTGGTTATGAAAAATAGTGTGCAATACTAACCCACGCATGATACAAATTAATTAGGTAATATGTTAGCAATTTCAGAAGTAAAAAAGAAGAAGCAAAGAATGGTAATTAGCAAGATAAAGAAATTGTAAAACTTAGAAGAAAATTGTAGCTTATATAATAACAATAGAAAAACCCCATGAATGGAGAGATATATAATAAAAATAAAAAAGCACTTGACGTGCAAAAATAACCACAAAATAAATATTACTTTACATCCGATTTTTTTATTCGCTTTATAGTGACAGAAAACATATGAAGATGCATCAGGCTTTGATCTGAAATCTTGAACATTTGATAGATCCAATGGAAATGTCGATTTCGATCAGATTATCGTCTTCAAACTCGGCTAATAGTTGTATAAGCTTGAAATCTGGGATGATCTTACGATCTTGTTGTCCATTCATAGTAGTGATATTCTGGCCAACGTAATGACCACTTGGTAAGGAGAGCTCTATGAGGTTTTCCTCATCCGGGATTGTCCCATCGTCTTGGTCATTATTTTGGACAATATCAGCAGAAACTTCCATGTATTCTAAAAAGTCTTGTTGGCCAAGATCTTGTACCTTGGAGTCTATTAGAGAGTTTGATTTTTGGATTGAGAGAAGCAAGAAAAAAGAGGAGAAAAACAAAGCAACTGCGGTTAAGAGGATTTGCGAGAATCCAAGTCCTACGATGTGAAGAAGTGGTGGGGCAAGAAAAGATAACCATGAAACTGGTCTCTTGAAAAGTAATGAAATAAAACTCACCCCTTCTTTCATTTTCATTCTCTCAAGATTCATGTGAAAGCAATTACTTTGTAATTCCACCAAAAAAAATAGAAGAAACAAGAGTTCAACCATTTTTATATCCCTTAGATTCCAAGAAAAAAAAGAGAATTGAAGATGATGTTTGATCTAAATACTTATTAAAAACAAAAACCCTAGAAGAAAGATTATGGATTGATGTAAAAAAGAACTGACAAAGAGAGAGTTATATAGTACGATCTGGATCACTTAAATGTTCTATGAGACTTAGACTCGACTCACTTATATAGGAAAGAAGGAAGAAGTACTTCGAAGAAGTTTAATACGTCTGCATTAACTATTATAATCTTTTGTTTTGTATCGAGATTTGAGGAGCAACAGCTCGATCTCTAGCTAGGCTTCCCCATATGCGACAAAATTAGAATCTAACACTACAAGAAACCATGTCATAAGTAACGGGCATATCCGTTAGAAAACTGTCAAAAAGGGTTTTTTCGATGGATTTTCGCCGGAGAATCCTATCAGTTATAGGATATCAAAAATCCAAAATCCGCTAAAATTTTCGACGAATTTGCGACAACGTGTATTCCGACGGATATATTTGTTGGTAAAAGCCGTCGGAATAATACTCGTCGGAAATGTACTCTGATGAATTTTCGACGATCCAAGTTTCCGACGGCTATTCATCAGACGGGTGCTTTTCCGAGGGGTTTTAACCGATGGATTTTTGATGGTTTTTTGTGACGGAATTCCGACGATAATCCGACAGAAACAATATATAGATTAATATTAATTGTTTATTAATTTTTAAAATAACTATTTAATTAAATAATTAATAATTATTATTTAAACAAATAGAAAAATTGCAAAAAATTAAAATTAAATTTAAAATATTTAAAATCCAAAATATAATATTAAAAAAATATATTCATAAAAAAAACACAGAAAATTCAAAATAATCAAGGACAACGATTTCGCATCTCGGCCATGCAAGCTTCCGTTCAAATCCTTCGCTGCTTCCATCTCTGCTTTCGCCGCTTACATCTCGGCCTCCATCGCTGCGTTTGTGGCAGCCAATTCTTTATATCGTTGATCATTTTGCAGAGAACCTTCTTTGATTATGTGGATCTCATCCTTCAAATTTGTGATCTTAGTATTCCTCTCTACAAGTAAAGCTCGAAGCTCGACCTCTTCAGAAAACCTCGAAGTGGCCTAAGAAGAATCGTACTACGCCTTTGGAACCCCTAAAATACGACATTTGCTCTTTGGAATTACCTAGAATAAAACAAAATATAAGTGTTAAAGTTATAAAACAAACATCAAAATTTGAAAAAAAAATAACTTACCTCGATGAAGAATTCATTCCATTTCTAGATTGGAATGTCACTTGAAGAGCCTCCGACTCCTCTTTCTCCGATCGGCTGAGATTGAAGATACTCCTCTCTGAGGGAGTTGACAGTCTCGACGAGTTCCTGATTGACTTGATCCTGAATTTACTTTGTCTTCTTTTTGGTGTGAATATCTTCCACCAACCAAAGATGCAATGGACGAACACTGTCAATCTGAAACTGTAAAAGATAAAAAAAAAAGTAATGCAGTTATATGTTAAAAATAATTTAAGATCCAATGGGTTTGGGGTTTCGGCCACCAATCAACTTTGTTTCATGTTGAATCAGTTCTTAATGTGATTTACATGTAATTTATACATTAGAATCAGTTCTTAATGTACAATATTATGAGAAAATCCCAAAATTTCATTTTCGATTCATCCGTTATAAAAGGTATTTTGTTAATGTTTATGTATTGTTAGTAGTCTATGTACTCATATTCTATTCTAATCTGTCAAACATCGTCAAATACTTTGTATATTGTTAATTTGGGAACTAAGACTTTTGAATAATCTTCTATAGTAATCGTTAGTATCGATAATTATGGAATATAACCACGACACAACAAATCCATCAGAAATGGAGGATTACACGTGTCATGTATATTTCGATGAGTACAAGGTCATATATATATATATATATAATTAGCTGGCAGTCATAAATCCGTCAGAAATTTCTGATGAATTAAATAATTATATAAATTTTTTATTTTCGACCGGCAAGCTAATTTTATGGTTTAAACAAAACCCTTTTAACCCCAAATATTTTTGAATCTTCTTTAGAAGATCAATAATATTAGTACAAAACCATAAAAGAGTACACACAAATTAAAACCCAAAAACTTGACCGTATAATTTTGAACAAAGCTCTAATATTAGAAAATTGATAAGTGGTGGTCTCGTTAAAACCCAAAAACTTGAAAACTCATTTGGGACAAAACATGTTCTTGGAAAAAATAGTACACACCAAATGTCTAAGATACACAAAGTTAACTACTCAGATTGTGAAGATGATTCGTCAGAAACAATTGATTTTGTATCGTCATCAAACTCTCCAAGTGATTCCTCTGAATCAGAATGCACAGTTATATTATCTCCAATTTGTGTAAAATCAACCACAAGATCAACATCAAAAGAAAGTTCAACTTGATCCATTGGAACATTTCCAATTGGCTACAAATGATCGTGTTTATAAACTCTATATATTCTTCCTCTTAGGTTAATTAATGCAACAGTAATCCATGGGTCATTCCGAACTGTGACGCGAGAATAACGAATATACGAAAGCTAAAATAATTAATGAATAAAACTTCCAAAATATTGGTAATGGTGACAAATTTTATGCTTAAACAATTTCAACTTACTTGGTCAGCTTGTGACGGATGGATAAATAGATCGTATTTTAAAAGTCATCATCTTAAATGTACCGGTGTAACTCCAAATTGGTCAACATGAACACCACGATCAAGGAAGGGATTGTACCAATCATACATTAACATAATACACTGCAAGTTTAACTTCTAATATTTCTTGAAGGATCATATAGTAAACTACATCACCAGATTTAGCCGAGATGCCATAATTTGAAGTTGGCTTACTACACCCAACCTCATAAATCCGAAAAGCATATTCTCTCGTGCAATACCTAGGGTATGAAGTTACAATGTAATTCAGACCGTTAACTAACTTCACTAACCAAGTGTCAAATGTTTGACCATTAGCGATGTCTTCTGTAACCTGCCAAAAATCATTGAATATAATTAAAGCTCCGTACAATAATTTATTTCAAAAATTTGGTTATTTAAACATTTACATAAAATTTCAACCAAGGAGCGAAATCTTTCTCTTTTAAATTCTCAAGGTCTTACTCGGTGTAATTTGGATAGTAAGTTCGTACAAGAGTCATGTAAATGTAGTAAGTTTGTACAAGAGTCATGTAAATCGTATAAATGAATAAAGTTAAAATTATAATATCCAAAATTAACAAATTATATATAATTGATATTATCATAAAATGATTATCTTTCATATTGCATAATTTCCTCACAATTTGTGAGAATATACATATGGAGTAGGACGTCGACTCTTCGTACACACTTCTGATAGAAAATAATATTCGGCAAAGTGTGAAACTTCTTCGTTGAAGCTCTGTGTGACAATAGATCCCTTAATTTTACTTAATTTTTTAACCTTCTTCAATAAGTGATGCTTCCCATGGGAGGTAGGTTGGAAGATGTTCCATAACATCGAAGAACAACGGGAGAAATATCTTCTCCAGATTGCAAATGATCACTGGTATATTCGTTTCTAAATTTTGAATGCCCTCAGGTGTAAGTGTTCTAGTACACAAATCTCAGAAAAAAAACAACAGTTCCTGCAACTGGAAGTAGAAAATTCAACAAATAAATATATATGCTTAATAAATTAATAAAATCAATGAAATAATGATATTTACCTGCAGTTGATTGATGGACATTTTCGTCAAAAAGATGGACAAATGCAAATGAAAGTAGACGTTGCTTGACAAAATGACAGTCATGACTCTTCATTCCACTAAATTTCTCTTCTCCATAATCAACGAAATTACGTAGATTAGATGCGTATCCATCTGTGAATTTTACACTTCCCGAATCCAATCAAAAAATTCTTGTTTCTTATTTGCGTCTAACCGGTAAGCAGGCATATGACATCTACCACTCTTCATAACTTTAAGAACATGGGTAGTTCATCCAGATAACATACGATATGCTGGAAAATCACTTATGGTCCACATAAGAACAACATGCATCTGAAAATTCTGTTGGCATGAAACATCATACGCTTCGACACCATCATTCCATAACTTTTGTAACTCATAGATCAAAAGTTGTAGGAATATATTTAGTGATCTATTAGGATGTTCTGGGCCAGGGAAAAACACGGAGAGAAACAAAAACTCTCTACGCATGCACATATGAAGGCAGATTGTAAGGACTTATGATTACAGGGCACAACAAATATTTCCATCCATGCTTTCCAAATGGGTTAAAACCATTCGTGCATAATCCAATGTATACATTTCTTCGCTCATAAGAAAAATTTGGATATTTTGACTGAAAATGTTTCCACGCTTTTGCATCTGAAGGATGTGTAATCACTCCTTCTTGACTATGCTCAGCATGCCATCTCATTGGCTCTGCCGTGCGTTGTGATTGATATAACCTCTTTAACCTTCCAGTTAACAATAAATAGCACATCCGTTTATATGAATTGGAACTATCCACGTGTTTCTTTAAACTGCGGTTTACGACAAAATTTACATTTTATGCGGTTTTCGTCTTCTCTCATATAATTATTGATGCACACATATATCATCTTATATGGAAACCCAAGACCAGCTACAAGCTTCTGAACCTCGTAGTTTGATGCTGGTGAAAGATTATCTTTTGGTAAAATATCTTTCACAAAATCTGCTATCGCATCAACACATTCTTCCGCCAAATTGTAATCCGTGTTAATAGTCATCATTCTACTTGTAGATGATAAAGGCGAATGACCTTCTTTACGACATGTATATAGTGGTTGCTTCGTTGCGTCTAACATATCAAAAAAATTTCATGCTTCTAAATTAGGTTCTTCAACCCTATCTCTATCTACAGCGGCCGATGACATATTTTCTCTAAACGCATCATTCACCATTTCAACGGTACCAACACCAAAATATACTTTCGTTATATATTCTCCTAAGGTTTCTGGAACATATTGTTCATTAGTACTACCATAATCATAATGTGTTTCCCCATGTAAATACTAAATCTTGTAACCCGGCATAAACTCATTCATATACAAGTGATTTCAAGCAAAATCTATCTTAACATTATGCAAATTCTGACAATTAGAACATTGACAGTTTAACTTACGACTTTTTTTCACGAATTGTTGATTTGTTGTCAATTCCATGAACTCGCATATACCCATGTTCTTCTTTCATTAAGTTTGACTCCGGATCCATCATCGATTCTTCCATCTATGATCGAAAATATATAGAAGAAGACATCTATTTCTGATTTCAAATATTTTTTTAGTAATATATTGAGTTATGAATGAATATGGGAGTGTGGAAACATATTTATAAAATCGTAACCTGTCGAAAATCCGTCACAAAATTTCAAAATATCAAACGACAATATAACAGATATATAAACGTATCTATTTTCGATGGGAAGCAAAAAAGTCATCGGAAATCTGTTGGAAATATAATGGATATATTAACGTCCATAATTTCTGACGGATTTTTGACGGCTTTTTCACTTTTCGTCAAAAATCCATCGAAAATTTTCCGACGGACCTCCATCCTTTGAAAATTATTTTCGACGAATGGTGTATAGTCGGAGTTCCATCGGTTAGCCGTCGGAAATTTCCGACATCAACCACACCTGTCGGAAAATCTGTCCATTTTCGGTTTATTTTCTTGTAGTGCAAATATAAATTAAAGTAGATAATGTTGTTGGTCACTCTTCTCCTTGTATTATATTAGACTCTAAACACCCATATTTCTACTGTATATTTTCGAGGATTATCTAGTAATACGGTTCATAATCTTAGATTCAATGACAATCATGTGATTGTTTTCTAATTTGAGCGTTAGAAAACTTTTAAGGTGACATATAAAACTCATGAACGACAATTTACAGTAAGGAAAACAAAAAATACATAATGTAACTAATGTTTTATGCAGACGAACAGAGATTCTGAAGCTACGACATTAGATTGCAAACCATCCGTAGTTGGGAACAAGTTTTTCAAAACCTTCGATTTTCACATACAAAAATAGATATGAAAATCGCTGTGGGAGACCGTCTTGGTAAAGAAAGCTTACGTTTATCAAGTCCATGTGTAGCACTGAATTATTGTCCGTATTTCCTCAATTCTTTGTCCATATGGCAGGAGTTCTGGGAAGGTGTTTATAGAGTTGATCGTCCGGTTTGTTAAAACCGGCTTTCAGTCCGACATCCATCATCTTCTTATGTGATTGTTGGTTGGCTTTCTTTTCCGATAATCTTTTTTATAGTATTTTATTGGTTTTGTTTCAGCATGTGTTGGCTTCTTCAGCGATGTTATGGTTGGCTTTAATTTAGAATCTCATCTTTCTTTTGGTATCTCGTCTAAATTTGGGTCCGGATTTTGTCCGAATTTTATATTTTTTCTCTTTTCAATCGATTTCATTTGCTTTGGTTTAATTGGTTTTGATTGCGTTTTTCTCCATATATCTGATTATATAATTCTATTATCCTTTTTTGTTTAAAGGACTTGTTTCATTTTTCAAGATTATCGTTTTATTTTTAAAAAACGGATTGAAGTTGTGGATTGTAGTCGTTGTCGGTGTCTTTAGTTAGAATTAACGCAATTGAGGCCGTTTGGTTTTACAAGAAATTTTTAAATCGATTGTTTTTTCTGTTTTTGGTGTTCTTTGAAGTCATGTCGACCAAATATTCTCCGTCGATATACAAGTGCGTGTTTGGAGCCAATTGTTCGGGAAATTTCTTAATTTGCAGATTGGAAAATAAAGCTTGGTTAAACTTCTATAAAATTGGTTGCAGCTTAAAGATTTAGAGTAAGAAGATGGATCGTATTTTCAATAATATTACAAAAGATGGAAGATTCCAGTCTTTTTTGGGTTTGGGAAGTCATGTATGGTTATATAGTCTGAAGACGAAAGTTACTCTTAATGCTTTCGTTATGTTTATATGTTTTGATGATGTTTCGAGCGGTTATGATAAGATTATGTTATTCTTTTCGTTACTTTTTAATGAAGTTTTATATGAAAGACAGACCAAAAAAGAGAGAGATGATATTAAGTATTAACCGTTAACATTAATTCAATAAATGGCTTTTAAACAAAACACTCGTCTTATTAATATCATCTTTGCTCAGTCGTACTAATTGGTTTTCAAATCGAAACCGTCGGTCCTGTTTCGAAATTATAAATGGGTAATATCAATATATAGCCATAGATAATTATATAATTAGTTTTCTCTCATCCTTTTCTTTCTCATCTCATCTCACTAGAATCTGGACAAAAATACCACTAATACAATTTTAATGGAATAAGTATTTTGTTAAAGATCAAAATATTTGAAAGAGATTAATTCCAATTTTAGCTGATAATTATTTTGGTAACATGATAAAAAAATATATCATGTGACAAATGAATTCACAGCTAACTTATTATTTAACGTGGTATTAAATATGATGTGTATCCGGTGAATGATAAATCAAACATTTTAGTAGTAAATTATTTATTAACATGATATATATTGTGTTATACTAATACATATTGTTACAATGTTAACAAATAAATTATCGCTAACAACTTTATCTATCAACCGTCGAATATATATATTACTATGTAGACAACATATTTTATATCTCGTTAAATAAAAATTTAGATGTAAATCTATATATGTCACATGATATAATATTTTTTTATTGTGTGACAAAATAATTACTTGTTAATATTGGAACTGATCCCTCCCAAATATTTTACTCGTTAACAAAAAAAATTTCCTGATAAAATCATCACAATCTTAGGGGAGTTTATTGAACCAGAGTATTTGGAGAGATTTGAGTTTGTGTTATTGAAACATGAATTTTAAAATATCTTTTAAAATCCACTGTTATTGAAAATATTTTAAGAATTGAATTTGAAGTTTCATGTGAGATTTCAGAGGATATTTTAGTTAAAAATACAAATATCAAAATCCCATGGGTTTATGTGAGATTTCAAAGAATTTAATAACAAAATTCAACTAAATCATCTCAAAACTCATTAAAACTCAGATCTCTCCAAATTCTTCATCCAATACACTCTATACATACATCTTACATCAAATATGTTCATGCAACACTCGTCTTATCATTTTACCATCTTAGTATTTAATGCAGCATATATTTATGTATCTTATAACATTTATGTATCTAATCGATCTGAACCTGACATTTGTACCCAATCTCTCCATATCCATATCCATTTTCATTCTAATTCTCATTCATAATCTCTTTCCTTTTCACATCTTACATATGTCAATGATGACAACCATCTCATAACATATCATCATACCAATAAGTTAGCAATCATCTTATCACATGTCGTATTATCGTATTATCTTATCATGCATCATATAATTCTATCATGTCATGCACATCAATCAAACAAAAGATATATCCAATCATTTAGTTCTTAATTCAACATTTAGCAATTTTCGGAGAAAATGGTTAAAAGTAGTCATTGTGTTTCCATAGATCACGTCATCACCTTAGCCACTAGACGACATAGACAACTCGTGTTTTCCTTTTTTTCTTCCTTTTTATATGTTTAATGTGTCTCAAAATTCACAACTGCGTTACGAAAAAATGAATATGAGCTTTCCAAAAATAACAAATAGGGTTTCTAAAATAGGAATACTAGGGTTTTCTGAATCTTTATTACAGTCGCCATCATATTCAAACTCATATTTTTAACGGATATTACCTTGGAATTTGGATTCGTAAGGAGTTCTGGAAAGCTGACAGCGGAGGCTTTCCAATGAATTGTAGATCACTTCTACTTCCTTCTGGTTCGACAGGAAACATCTTATGAATTTGGTGCGGTGGCAAAATCCAATTTGCAGAGTTTTATCCTCAAAGAATGACTATAACTTTCCAACCGTACCTCAGATTTAGGATTCGCTTTCGGCTGTGGCTAGATATAGGCATTGTGCATCTTTTCAAAAAAAACCTTGTCTAAAAAGAAATTGTTTCTCTTTGCCACTCTTCTTCTCATGATCTCTATTTCTTTGATAAAGAGGCTCTATTTCTCTGATTAAGAGGCACAAAAGTGATAGGATAAAACCCTAAAAGTTCCTTTTATATGTCTCCTTTTTATTTTAACACTTGGCGTAAAAAATAAATACATATACTCAATTGCTATTAAAATCCAATGAAAAATAAGGAATTAAAAAAAATTGGCATGATATATTAAAGTGAATCATTACATATCCCATATTATATACTCTAAAGTAGACAATTATTTACATATTTTATTTAGTATATCAAACTCAAATATAAAATTAGAGGCTCGATGATATATGAATCTCATATAATTAAAAACTAAAATAGAAAATAAAAAACCTAAATATACTACAACTAAATTAAAAATATTACAAAAGAAAAAAATAAAAACAGATATCGATTTCACATATCTTATTATATAAAACTTGATATTTTTAACGAGAATCTAACATATATCAAAATTATAATTAATGAAATTATGATATGTGTTATGATTTTTTTATATAATTTTATTCAAAAAATTCTTAATTAGTATTATGTATACTAGAGTCTCTAATATATCTCCAGTAGTTCCTAAGGATAAGTTCACAACACAAGATATAAACAAGGCATCTACACTTATTATAATTATAAAGTTAGATTACTAATAATATGTCAACATCAATTACACATATCATACAACAAAATTACTGAAATGACTTATTAACAATTGATTGATGATAAAAGGAGTTTCAAAATTTTAACTATTAAATTTCAAAAAAATAATCACTGTTACTCATTATATAATTCTCTAGAACCTGGTTAAACTTTGTAGTCTAAATTATCAAGTACCATGAAGTAGAAAAATAGTACTAATCAGCGAAAGAAATAGTTGTACAATGCACGAACTAATTAATAGTTCACATTCAAATAACAATTGTAACGAAAGAAATAGTTCACATTCAAATTTCCTCCCCATGATCTTGGATAAAAAAGTTAAAATATTAAAATATTTTGTAATAATCTATTTTATGAAATTTTAATAAAAAAAATTTTTTGTCCTTTTTATTAGAATTTTTAAAATATATTAAAGGTAGTAAATATAGAATTTAATAAAAAATTATTAGTTTAAAATAAATTTTATTGCCATGTCATTAAAACTTTGCGGAAAAGAATAATTGTGTTAACGGAATTGGCTTTGATGGTTTTTATGCATTTGACAACAACATTGAAGGTTTAAAGTAACAAAATTGTCATTTTGATAGTTTATTGTGGAAGTTCGAAATTTTGGAAGTTTAAAGTAAAAATGGTTGTCATTTTAAAATTTTTTATGGAATTTTCCCTTGCTCGATGATCAATTTTTATGCATTTGACAAACAAATGAGTACGTTTTAAAGTTCCAATAGAGTTTGAAAAGTATTTTGAATAATCTTGTAACACCAGAAAAAATTTAGAACACGAGTCAATGAATGATTAATAAGCCCAATACTTATAATCATCCTCAAACACCAGAATTTGATAGAAAATTATCGGGAAAAAGTGTTATTTCCACACAAAATATGGATCATACAATTAGAACCACACAATATTTAAGGTTCATTATATTTTCACACACTATAACAAGTTAATCAATAAATACACACAAAAATAAAGATCGAATTCCAGATTCCCACAATTTCGGTCGCTCGAATCGTAATTACACATAATCCTTGGTTAGAACTGGTTTAATCATAATCAAACTAACAACTAACCGTTAAGTATCTACAGTGAACCGTTTTAAACCCGATTAAAACTTACCCAAACCAAAATCCCCAAATCAAAAACCTAAATCTCTAATTCGAAAAATCCCCAAATCAGAATCCTAAATCCCTAATTCGAAAATCCCAAAATCAGAATCCTAACATCTCTCTTTGAAGATTGTGAAATCAAACTCAGAAACGACAAAATCGGTTGTTGAAGAAGCAATTTCTGATGGCGTTAGTTATCAGCTAAGCCCCTGATAATGTTTCTCTGATTGTTGAAGAACCCAATTTTGAAGAAGCTGAGTGGTATGAGTATCAAGTCGAGGAAGAGGTAGCTAACTTCAATGATGAACCTTCAGTACGCCACAATGTGTATCCTGAAAGTGACAGTGATGAAGAAGCCAATGCTACAGTGAGAGTTGATATCAGACACTAGGATGGAAAGCTTTATGATAATCAACAGTTCTACAATGGAGTAGCTTTCAAAGATTCTGTACTAGACTATGCGCTAAGAACATGTCAGAATATAGATCATAGTAGGTAGGTAGGTATGTATAAAACGAAGCTTGAGTATAAATATGTTGCTGATGGGTGTAGTTGGCATATATATTGTGCAATTACTAGAGATTCGCCAATTTGGAGAGTTAGGGTGTTCAATAAGGTTCATTCGTGTGTTCCTAATGGACAGTGTGAGATGATTAACGTTCCATTCATAGCTAGGTTGTTTGTAGATAAGATCCGTGAAGAACCTAACTACTTCATGCCAATGAAAATGGAAGAAATCATAAAGGAAAGATGGAAGATCAGTGTCTCTAGGCCTCAATATCATTCTTCTAGATACAAAGCACTCAGCTGGATTGCCACATAGTATTTTGAGCAGTTTTCTCGTCTCCTAGATTATGGGGCGGAGTTAAAGTTTACAAATGAGGGATCTAATGTGGAGATTGACACGATAAAAATGATGTTGGTGAAGATGTCTTCCACCAGTTTTATGTCTGTTTTGATGTTCTTAGAAGAATTTGGAAAGATACATGTAGGCCGATTATTGGAGTTGATGGTAGCTTCTTATGATCAACAACTAAAGGCCAGTTGTTGGTAGCTTTAGGTAGAGATGCTGATAATGCAATATATCCAGTAGCATGGTCAGTTGTAAAAGTTGAAAACACTGAGAATTGGTTGTGGTTTGTGAAGAAAATCAAGGATGATTTGGGACTGGGGATGGTGAAGGATACATTTTGGTATCTGATCGTTCAAAGGTATTCTGTCTGATTGGTTTGATTTTGATTTACTTGTATTATTATATTATGTCTGATTGGTTTGTGCCTTCTTCTTTTCTTTCAAGGATTGATCAAGGCAACTTAGTTGGAGTTGCCTAATATAGAGCATAGGATATGTGTTAGACACATCTATGGGAACATCAAGGCAACTCATGGGAAGAAAAAATGGATGAAGCCTTTAATTTGGAATTTGGCTTAGAGTTACAATGAGGCAGACTATCATGAGCACTTGGAGAGTATAAAAGAGACTGATATGGGTGTTTATAATGATGTGCTGAAGACAAAACCCGAGACTTGGTGTAGAACTTTCTACAAGATCGGCAACTACTACGAAGATGTTGAAAAACAACTCAGTTGAGTCATTTAACTCATCCATTGTCAAAGCAAGAGAGAAGCCTTTTATGCCTATACTTGAGACCATCAGAAGATTTACAATGGCAAGAATTGCTCAAAGGTCGGCTAAATCACATGCTCACCAAGGTATTTGTACTCCGTATGTTGCGCGTTTCTCGAAGCCGAGCATGAGAAAGCTTCATTGTGTAGTGTCACAAGAAGCACTAATGGCTGGTGGGAATCCTATCTACATGGTGAACCATTCCGTGTGAATTTGGAAAAGAGAACATGTAGTTTCAGGAAGTGGAATATATGTGGAATTCCCTGTGAGCATGCATATGGAGTGATACTTAAGAAGAAACTTGATCCAGATCAATATGTTTGTCATTGGTTTTGGACAGCACAGTGGAGAAGAAACTACACTGAGGGGTTGATTCTAGTCTGAGGAATCCGGTTCTGGCCAACTACAAATGCTCCTTTGGTGCATGAAGTTCCTAAGGATGATCTAACTACAAAGGCGAGCAAGAAGGACATGAAAAATGAATCTCCAAGCAAGAAGCAACCAAAAAAAGAAAAGGATAATGCATTGTGGAATATGTGGGGCAGCTAACCATAATTCTAGGTTTCATAAGGATAAAGCAACCTTACAGGTTAGTTTTTCCTACTTTATTTTTAGCAAAACCATGGTTTTATGTAGGTTTAATGCTTATGGTTTTTGTTGTTATTTAAGGCTGCTTAAAAACCTTCTCATGGCAATGTCACTCAAGGAGAACCTTCTCAAGGCACTCTCACTCAAGTAGAAGATTGAAGGAGAGTCAAGGATAGAAGATGGTTTTTTGGGTTCTATTAGGTCGATGAAACAAGATTTAGGTAGGTTTTTGGATTTTTTGTTCACGGATTGTCACAGATGTAGGTTAGTTTTTGGATTTCTTGTTCACGGATTGAGAATCAGATCAGATTGTATTAGTAATAGAATGAACCATATCAATCTTTTGGTCCTTCTAATGAACGTATTTTTCATGATACTATATTTGTCTCTTTATCAAAACTAAATGAACCTTATCAAATTCAATGATCCATTGATTACAAGAAGACATTGAACACAAAAAATTAATATCATCTTTATCAAAACAAACAATGATCCATAGATTACAAGAGGACATTGAACACAAAAGATTGATATCATCTTTATCAAACACCATCTTGTCTAAATATTACATAACAACCAAATCTTACAAGAATCATAACAAACAATGATCATATGAGTTTCACGAATTCAACCATGATCATACATCCAATGATTACAATAATCAATGTTTTTTCATATTCGCTTTGACTTCAATCAACACATCTTCTACCCTCTCAAATATCTCTTTCTTGACCTTCATTAGCACCTTATCAAACACCATCTTCTCATACACCACACCATCTCTTGTAATCTTTTTTGCCATTTTCTCAAGTCTCTCAGCTTTGAAATTCAATATCTATACCTCATTTAGCAATGCTTCATCAACCCATTTAAAAATGTGATTGTCATCCATAAGCTACGAAATGATATGATCCGTAAGGATTAACAACAATGACACAAAATGAACATTAAACAGAGCATAAAAGCATGAATTTTACCTTATTTGATGCAGCAAACCCACAACGAAAGTATCGACGGTAAGGTTTAAATTCTGATTTTGAAATATTTTCCACGATTTGAGCCCCACACCAACACACCGTAGGGACACCCACAAATATACCTCGAACTGCGCTTGAATACCCTCTAGAAGCTCTAGATATATTGCTCATCCTTAATCTCGAAGTAATCTCGAAGTTCAACCTACAAAATTACCCAAAAATTGAATTCACTATGAAACCACGAAATCGAGCTTCTAAAATGTGAAATCAAGCTTGAACATATGAAATATAAGGAATATGAGTAATAAATTTCAAACAAGAAGAGAGACTTACACTCGATTTCGGAATTTTGGATTTAGGGTTCTTCAATTTCGGGATTTAGGTTGGAGTCAGGGTTGGAGTCGGGTTTTAGGATGAGTTAGATTTTTGGAGAAGTCTGGTTTTAGGGTTACTCGGGTTAGTATTGGTTCCGTATGGGATCTAGTTCGTAAACCAATAACAACCGAAATTGTGGGGATATGGAAATCGATCTTTATTTTTTTGTGTATTTAGCGATTGAACTGTTATGGTGTGTGAAAATATAACAGGCCTTAAGTCTGTGTGGTTCTAATCGTATGGGCCTTATTTTGTGTGGAAATAACACGTTTCCCCAAAATTATCATGTAACCCCCTTTTAACTTCACAATATGGATTCACTAATCACATAAAATCACATAACAGAGGAACTAAATTAATGAAATGCCCTTTTAACAGTTGGTTGAAGATAAAAAAAAATAATACAAACTTTAACTACAGAAAACCTCCATAAACTAATATACGATATTTACATGAAAATGACGGAAAAAAACAGAGAGGAGCGTTCGTATGGGTGATTGCCTCTCAAACGGTGTCTCTCTAAATCAGGTGTGATGGTGGCCGTTTAGTTGGCAGTTTTTTCAGTGGCGGTTACCTGAAAACTGCTTGCAGTTACCTGAAAACTGCTTGCGGTTACATAACCGCAACTTTTCAAAAACTATATAGTCCATGCGTTGTCTCTGCTTCATTTATGTTGATTAGAGTGAAAATTGATTCCATTTATTCATTATGATCATGGCGGATTCAATGAGAAAGCAAATGCAAGAAATCTCTTTTGGGATTGATAATGACGTGATCAAGCTTCCCTTCGACATATGTGAAGAATCGGTACAACAAACACATTTTAGTCTCATCACTAAACCCGTTAATCCTCGGAAGCAAAATCTCAGAGCAATGTTAGGGGTCCTGCCTCGTCTTTGGGGAGTATGTGATGATGTTTCAGGTAGAATTTTTGAAAATCGGAAGATTCAATTCTTATTTCCGTCGAAGGAAGCCATGCTTTCTGTTTTACACCGAGGGTCATGGTCTTTTAACGAGTGGATGATAAATCTTCATCATTGGACTCCGTTGCAAACTGATGGTTATCTTATGTGGATCCTATTTTGGGTTCAAATTCGAGGAATACCGCTGAAATTTCTTAATCGTAGGATGGTTACTTCAATCGAAAGATGTTTGGGTGATTACATGGAAACTGATTTCCATGGTGATGGTGCAGTTTTGGTTAAATATGTGCGAGTTCGTCTCTGGTGGCACATAGAGACACCTCTGTTTTTTAAGCACCTTTTCGAGTTTGGGGATGAACACATTGTGATGAAGTTTCGCTATGAGAAAATGAGGAGTTTTTGTTCTTCTTGTGGTGTAATGACTCATGACGCTTTAGTCTGTCCAACTAAAGAGGAAGATGTTACAGAGGAACCAGACGACAATGATGATGATAATCCTGATGACCACACCCCGGAGACTAAAGAAGAGAATCAGTCAAATGATGGTTCTGAATCATTTGAAAATCAAGATAAAGTAAATGAACAAGACAGTGCTAACCAATTGAACTCGAAGAAAAGGAAGGCTGGAAGATGTTGGTCCGATGATGGATACGCTGCATCCATTAGCCTGTTACGATATTAGGCATTCCTTTGCTTCGGATGATATTCATGAAAAAGTTTATTAACAGGCAGAGGAGGATATCTGAGTGTAAGGAGGTACGTAATTGGGTTTTCAAACCATCGGGAGGAGCAAGCATTTTAGGAACAGGGGATAAAGGTCAGAACCCGACACCAAAACATATTGAGGGTACGGTGGACCCTAAGCCACCGGGGCCGAGATGAACACAGCATTTTGGAACTGGCGAGGGTTAAGGGGTAACCTAGCGGTTTGACGTCTAAAGGGAATAATAAAAATATATTCCCCAGACTTACTCTTATTGATAGAGACAAAGAATCCAGATGATGTGGTCCAAAATGTGCCAGTGCAGTTAGGCTTTGATTATGTTAAGTGTGTTTTACCGTTAGGTATTAGTGGCGGTCTTGCCTTGTTATGGAAGAAACATGTTTCTGTTACTTTCTATGATATTAGCGAACATCTTATCAATTGTAAGATTACTAATAAAGATGTTTCCTATTATTTCTCGTGCATATGGTCAACGTATTCGTAAACTACAATACATACTATGGGAAAAAATTGAGTGTATAGCGGTTCATGTGAAAAGAAATTCATGTGATTTTAACGAAGTACTAAATTCATGTGAAAAGAAAGGGGGAACTAAGAAACCTTGGAGTCTTGTTGATTTTCTGAATATGGAAAGTACTTTTCAAGTACGAGGCCTTCCTTATATCGGGATTAATATGACTTGGCTAGGTAAAGGCAAACTTATACCATTGAATCATGGTTAGACCGTGCTATGGCGAACGATGAATGGAAAGCTCACTTTCCTGCGTCTAGTGTTCAATATTTGTAAATGATCGAGTCTGACCACCGGCCGGAAATTATCACGATTCAAAGGACAATAGAGTTTGGGAAGAAGATGTTTCGATATGATACAAGACTTGGGAAAAATCCAGACATCAACAATGTTGTTAACCAAGGCTCGAATAATAATGGCAATGGACTGAATAGTAGTGTGTCGGAATGAATTATAAGTTGTCGACGAGAGTTGTATTTATGGAAAAGATATCATAATACTAACTCGGCCAAACGTATAATGGAGTTAACGTTGAGTATTGATAAGGCTCATACAGATGGTCTTACTTCAACTGTGGAAATTAGAAATCTGCGATGTGAATTGTTACAAGCTTATAGATAAGAGGAAACATATTGGAAGATCAAAATCAGGAATCAATGGTTGAATGCAGGAGATCTTAACACAGAGTTCTTTCATGTCTCGACAAAAAATAGAATCGCAAGAAACCATATTTCCAAGATCAAAGGTCTAGATGGTAGAGAATTATTTGGTTCTCGAGATATTGCGGTCGAAGCTATACAGTTTTATAGTGATCTTTTTTACAAGTACGTATACGCACAATTTGACAACAGTTCTACGGAGTACTCATGCGGTAGTAACAACAAAGATTAATAACGAGTTAATACGTAGTGTTTCTCCTGATGAGATTAAAAAGGCTATGTTTTCTATTGGTCTGACACGTGCACGGGAACCTGATGGACTAAATGCTTCCTTTATCAACAACATTGGGAGATTGTTGGATCGACTATACTTCAAAAGTACAAGGATTTTTAGAGACTGGAATATTTCCTAGAGACTGGAATCACACAAACCTATGTTTAATCCCGAAGATACGCGACCTAAAGACAATGAAAGATTTCGGCCAATTGGGCTTTGCAATATTGTATACAAAATTATCTCAAAATTTTTGGTGCAATGTTTGAAGAAAGTATCAACACATACAGTTTCAGAGAATCAAGCCGTGTTTATCCCCGGACATTTTATCACTGACAATGTAATAATCACACATGAGGTATTACATTCCTTACGGGTATGGAAAAGAGTTTCAAATTCCTATATGGCTATTAAAACATATTTTAGCAAAGCCTATGATCGTGTGGAGTGAAAATTTTTTGAGGGAGTTCTCGAGAAAAAGGTTTTGATAGGAAATGGATCACATGGATTAAGTGTTGTGTACAGACGGTATCCTTTTCGATTTTGATTAATGGTAGTCCATACAGAGATTTTCAAGCAAGTATAGGGCAACATCAAGGAGATCCATTATCGTCCTATATATTTATCCTCTATGCGGATGTTCTTAGTTCACTAATTTCCTCGGCTCAACAAGAAAAACGTTTACAAGGACTTAGGCTTAGTAATGGTGGACCAACTTTATCGCATCTCCTTTTTGCAGATGACTTGTTGTTTTTTCTCAAAGTAGATCATCAGAATAGTAATCAAATTCTACATATTTTTAACGAAAATGAAAAAGCTTCGGATCAATGTATTAATCTAGAGAAGACATCGATAACTTTTAGTAATCATGTTTACCAACATACTAGGTATATTCTAGCGGTCGCTTTTGCTATGCTGGTATATTCTATGAACGTCTTTCAACTTCCTATAGAACTATACTCGGATATAAATAAGATGATAGCTAGATTTTGGTGGGGAACTACTGATAAGAAAAGGAAATTATCTTGGGTATCGTGGGATAAGATGAAAACCCTGAAATGTTTAGGAGGTTTAGGTTTCAGAGATCTTCACCAGTTTAATCAGGCGATTCTTGCGAATCAAGTGTGGAAAATTCTTCGACGTCCAGATAGTCTTGTTTACAAAGAATCTTAAAGCTCGATATTTCTGGGAAGGTACTTTTCTTCATACTAACAAAGGATCTCAACCTTCCTATTGCTGGAATTGTCATCGCTTTTGGGCTGAATTACTAAAACGTGGCACACAAGTAATTATTGGTAATGGGAAACACACCAACATTGGAACGGAACCATGGTTACCGACTGTTCCGCCGAAAGCACCGATCCTATATGCGCATGTAGACCCGGAGATGAAAAGTAAACGTTCTCATTAATAAATGGACTCTCCGGAGATGAACGCCAAAGAAACTATATCCAATCAAAATGGACTCTCCATTGATTAGAATTTAGTGTTTTTCTTTCTAAATTGAATATATTTAGAGCTTATATCTTATTTGTACTGTATCAATTTTGTCTTGTTTCATATTATCTTATTATAGTATTATCTACAACTCATCATCAAAGTAGCCAATTTTTTGTAAGTTTTCAACTTTTATATATGAATATCATTTTCATTTAGATAGTCTTAGGTTGTTAAAATGCGACAAATGAGATCACTAATCAAAATTTTGAATTTAGATGATCATTTGCATCTGATTGAGTATGTGAGTCAGTAATATCAGACTATTTCTTTCCTAATAGTTATTATGTTTGAATGTGAACTATTATGGTTTGTACAACTATTTATTTGGGATTATTTTGTGGATTTTACAAGTATTTATTTTTCTAATTAGTATTATTTTCTCTACTTCATGGTAGATGATGATTTAGCTAGACTACAGATTTAACTAGATTCTAGAAATTTATAAAATGAGTAATAATGTAAAACATTTATAAATTAATAATCCCAGAATGATGATATCTTATTAGTTTATAGTGACATTACTTTATCTAAAATTAATAAATTTCAACTTATAGAATGATTATTTTTAGCTTTTCTTACCATTTAAGATTTTACCTTTAAAATTCTAGAAAAATATGAGTTGAGACAACTTTAATCTAAATAAATGAATGTGTTGGATGCTATAAATTTTGTAGTTTTTACTTTTACAGTTAATATATTGTATTTAACTCTTTTGTCGACAAATTACAATGACTATAGATGGTAAAATTACAAAGACTTTAGATCAAATTGTCTCCACTCTTATTTTTCTAGAATTAAGGTAAAATCTTAAATGGTAAACAAAAACCTAAAACTTACAATAAATGAAAAGGGGTGTCAAAAATTTACAGTCTTGAAGTAATATTGCAACAGAGCAAGTTTTAAAAATACCTCACCGCCATTTGCAAACATATCAATCAGAGGCTCCTCGTCTCCACCGCGTCTCTTGAAATCAGATAGTAGAGATCGAGCTTTTTCAGCGAACAATCTAACTTCTTGGTTATCCATGTCTTCGAGTAGAAAAATATTTGAAAAGTACTTTGAATCATCCTACAACACCAAAAAATGAAGAACAGAAGTTAATAGATATGATTTAAGTAAGTAAGTTAATTTATTCCTAGTTGTGAATGAAGCGGCCGAAAAATGTGCCAAGACATGTTCTACATTCTGCACGAAAGGCTTTAAAACCGCACTTGAAACTGCCTAAACAAGCATATCTAAGTGAAGAAATGGTCTTATTTAAAAGTGTTGTTTTCATGGAATTATGACCAACAATTGCAATGATATATCCTCGTGTTTATATCGCCAACTTGTTTAAAAAGAAATCACATCTACTCTAATCTTAATCTTCGGGTATTTTTGTTTTTGTTTTAAAGATACGATAGAACAAACTTTTAATTCATGTGTTTCTTCAGATATTTTTCATTTTGTTTGAATGACCAGATAATACAATTCATGTGTGTATTTTTTTGTCATAACATCCTAGATTTCCAAAAGGAGTACCTAGCCGCTATCGTCATTCAAACAATTGCATGACGATAGCAGATGGGTACTCCTTCTTGGTGATTGTGGCTAGGTGCTACGTGATCGAAGATCCAACTATTTCAATAGATGGTAAAATTGCAAAGACTTTATATCAAATTGTCTCACTTCTTATTTTTCTAAAAGTTTTAAAGTAAAATCTTAAATAATAAAAAAAAACTAAAACTTACAATAAATAAAAGAGACGATTACTAGAATGACTCAAAAATTTTTAGTTAAAAGTGCGGTCTAAATCCCAAATGTACCCTTACCATGCTGTATAAAAATAATAATAATTATGATAGTGCCATTAAATATTAATTCCACAGCGGCTAAAATTACAAAAATATCATTCCGTTAACGTTGTCGCAGACTTATTTCATCACAGACTTATTTCATGTTATCGCAGACTTATTGTAGTTGCTGCAGACTTATTGTAATTGATGCAGACTTATTGTAGTTGCTGCAGACTTATTGTAGTTGCTGCAGACTTATTGTAGTTGCTACAGACTTATTGTAGTTGCTACAGACTTATTGTAGTTGATGCAGACTTATTGTAGTTACCGCAGACTTGTTTAGTTACCGCAGACTTGTTTAGTTACCGCAGACTTGTTTAGTTACCGCAGACTTGATTGTAGTTGCCGCAAACTTTATTGTAGTTGCCATAGACTTTATTGTAGTTGCCGCAGACTTATTGAGTTATCATGGTCGGTTAGACGATTAGGGCTTCTCTCAATTTGGGCACGCCACCTCTTATTTTCGTCCTGTTTTTTCCTCTGCTTTTTCTTCTTGGCCGAAATTATCTTCATCCTAACAGCTAATAGAAGCTATTTCATCTTCATCCTCATCGTCGTCGTGATATTTGTTCTCTGTGTGTCGTATATATGAAGCAACAGATTATTCTTGTATGTGAAAAATGGAAGTTTGAAAGAAATAGATGGTTGTTTGTTGTTGATGTTAAGTCAGTATCTCGAATTCTAGCAGCTGAAGGTGGTACAAGTTATGAGAATTTCGTTCGAATGGTGTTCGAGAATTATGGGTTGGATAAGAGAGTTTTATGATGTCAAATTGAGCTACATGTTGCCAAAGAAGATTAAGCAATATTTGCCTCAAGATACACCTCCGATATATGTTGATAATTGTAGGCAATTCCAAATTTTTTTTGGGCAATCGAAAGCAAATATGCTTCGTCTTTGTGTGGAAGTTTATGATAAATTGGATACGGAGAAGAAGATGTCAGAAGATAATTTTCCAAATGCTGAAGAGAATATGCACGCCCATGATTTTGATGTTGTAGAAGATGATGATGAAGGTAGGAAATCTAGATTCGATTATTGTGATGACTCTGACGGAACAAATTCTGGAGATAAGAATTTTACAGCATATGGATTGGTGGGTGAAGTAGAGGAAGAAAAGCCAAAACTACCTCTCAAGAAGAGAGGTTCGTCAGTGTATGTAAGTGAATGCAATGGAAATGTTAAGTTTCCAAAGTTAGAAATGAGTTCTGTGGATTTAGCTATCGGAAAATGTTATGACACAAAAGAGCATCTAGAGACAAGAGTGAAAATTCTATCTGTTGTCCAGAAATTTGATTTCTATGTATATAAATCGACACCGGATCTATGGGTTGTCAAGTGTTGGGTGAAAAGATGTTTTCGGAAGTTAAGTGTTTCGCCAATAGGAAATCATCCAAGATTTCATATTCGGAAGTATGTTCCGAAACATACATGTTCAGTTATAGAGCGTTCTGCAAGATACCGACAAGCAACTCATGAGATACTTGGGGTATTATACAAAGATTTCGTTGGTGGAGTTTGACCAACCGTATTGCCAATACATGTTGCTGATGCTCTCAATAGATGATTTCAAATAAAGGTACATGTTTGCAGATGTATTTGAATTACACCTTTTATGGTCGCATATTTATTAAAAACTTTTTTGTATAGATTGGTTATTGGAAATCATATAGAGCATTAAAACATGCTCAGAATTTGGTTAGGGGAAGTGAGGAGAGTGGATACAAATTACTACTTGCTTACCTATACATGATAAAGAGAGCAAATCCCGGATCACACACACGACTTGAAGTTGATGAAAAGCAAAGATTCAAGTATTTGTTTCTAGCATTTGGTGCAAGCATCAATGGACTTCCATACATACGAAAAGTTGTGGTTGTTGATGGTACATTTTTGCAAGGTAAATACAAAGGAACACTTCTTACCACTACAGCTCAAGACGGTAATTTTTAGATATTTCCTATTGCTTTTGCCATAGTTGATACCGAAAATGATGAATCATGGGAATGATTCTTCAAGCAACTAAGCGGTGTGATTCCCGATGATGAAGGCCTTGCCATTATTTCTGATAGGCACAAATCTATTGTGAAAGCTATTACAACGGTATATCCGAAGGCTAGTCGTGGAATATGTACATACCATTTGTACAAGAATATATTGGTCCGTTTTAAAGGTCATGATGCGTTTTGTTTGGTGAAAAAAGCGGCCAGTGCTTTCAAAATTGCTGAATTTGAGACCACCTTTGATTAGATTGAAGCGTTAAATCTTGCACTTTATAGTTATCTCCAAAGAGCTGATGTACGACTGTGTACTCGTGCTCATTTTCCTGGAGATATGTATAATCTTCTTACAATTAACATTGTTGAATCAATTTATAAAGTTATATCAAGCGCTAGAAATTTGCCTATTTTACAACTATTGGAAGTAGTGAGATCGATGATGACAAGATGGTTTTCGGAACGAAGGACTGTTGCAATTAATTTGAAAACAAAACTAACCCGTAGAGTAGAACGATTGCTAGAGGTAAATAATAAGCTTATATGGTGGCAGACTTATTTTGGTAACAACTTATGCGGTGCCAGACTTATTTTGGTAACAGATTATGTGGTGGTAGACTTATTTTGGTTACAGCTTATATGGTGGCAGACTTATTTTGGTTACAACTTATATGGTGGCAGACTTATTTTGGTTACAGCTTATTTTGTTTTGTTTTTTGCAGAGTCGTGTGGAATATTTTAAGCTTCTAAATGTTGGAGATATTGATGGTAATCAAGTTCAAGTAACAGGCGGAGGATCATCTCTACATGTTGTAAATTTGAGAGAGAAAAAATGTACATGTCGTAGGTTTGACTTTGAGAAGTTTCCATGTGCACATGCAATAACTGCGTCTAAGCAATAACTGCGTCTAAGAGCACAAAGATCTCCCGTATTTCACTTTACCATCCCTATTATACGAGGATGTACTTGTATAATTCGTATTCGGCTGATATCATGCTGAGGGATTTTACTTTACCAATACCGAAAATGTAGCAACATGGACTTGTTTACCACCTATTGCTCGACAACAAGCAGGTCGGCCCAAAAGATCAAGGATAAAATCATTCCTCGAAACTGCCAAGGCGATAAAAAGGCCTAGGAAACAACATACTTGCGGCAATTTTAATCAAGTTGGACATAATTGTGTAACATGTAAAAAACATAATCTACACAAAAGCATTGTAGACTTTATAGAAAAGCTTCGTAACTCAAGCATTGTAAACTCTATAGTAAAGCATTGTAAACTCTATTTTAAAGCATCGTAAACTCTACACCATTTGATGTTAACTCTATAGTAAAGCATTGTAAACTCTATTTTAAAGCATTGTAAACTCTACAATAAGGCATTGTAAGTCTGCGGCAAAATCAAAATAACTCTACGGCAACTACAAAATAACTCTACAAAAACTACAAAAGAACTCTGTGGCAACTACAAAATAACTCTGCACCATTTGATGTTAACTCTATAGTAAAGCATTGTAAACTATTTTAAAGCAGTGTAAACTCTACAATAAGGCATTGGTACAATAAGGCATTGTAAGTCTGCAGAAAAATCGAAATAACTCTATGACTACAAAATAACTCTGCGGCAACTACAAAATAACTTTGCGGAAAAATCAAAATAACTTCGCGGCAACTACAAAATAATTCTGCGACAACTACAAAATAACTCTATGGCAACTAAAAATAACTTTGCGGCAACTACAAAATAACTTTGCCGCAATTATGTATATACAGGCGTTACTTGATCTAACTACGTTTAGATTAAATCCAGTTTGGGCTTCCTAAATCGAATCGTAATTACACATAATCTTGGTTAGAACAAGTTTAATCATAACAAAACTAACAACTATCAAAAGATTGATATCATCTTTATCAAACACCATCTTGTCCAAACATTACATAGCAACCAAAGATTACAAGAATCAAACAAACAATGATCATATGAGTTTCAAGAATCCAACCATGATCATACATCCAATGATTACATGAATCATCATTTTCTTCATATTTGCTTCGGCTTCAATCAACACATCTTCTACCCTCTCAAATATCTCTTTCTCAACGTTTATTAGCACCTTATCAAACACCATCTTCTCATACTCCACATCATCTCTTGTAATCTCTTTTGCAATTTGCTCAAGTCTCTCAGCTTTCAAAGTCAATGTCTCTACCTCATCCAACAATACTTCATCAACCCATTTGAAAATGTGATTGTCATCCATAAGCTACCAAATAATATGATCCGTAAGGATTAACAACAATGAGAATCAAAATGAACATTGTGTTACCTTATTTGATGCAGCAAACCCACAACGAAAGTATCGACGGTCAAGATTATGTTCTCATTTTGAAATCTTCTCCATGATTTGAGCCCCACACCAACACACCGTAGGGACACCCACAAATCTACCTTGAACTATGCTTGAAGACCTGCTAGAAGCTCTAGATATATTGCTCATCCTCAATCTCTAAGTTCGACCTACAAAATTATCCAGAAATCAAATTGCCTATGAAACGATGAAATCGAGGTTCTGAAATGTGAAATCGAGCTTATACTTATAGGTAATATGAGTCGATTTTGGAATTAGGGATTTGGGGATTTAGGGTTCTTCAATTTAGGGATTTAGAGTTGGAGTCGGGTTTTAGGTTGAGTCGGGTATTTGGAGAAGCTCGTTTTAGGGTTACTCGGATTAGAGTTATAGTAAAAGCATTGTAAATAACTCTGCGGCAACTACAAAATAACTCTGCGGCAAAATATAAATAACTCTGTGGCAAAATAAAAATAACTTTGAGGCAAAATCAAAATAAGTCTACGATAACTACAAAATAACTCTGCGGCAACTACAAAATAACTCTGCGGCAACTACAAAATAACTCTGTGGCAACTACAAAATAAGTTTGCGGCAACCACAGAATAACTATGCGGCAACTACAAAATAACTTTGCGGCAAAATAAAAATAAGTCAGCAGCAAAATCAAAATAACTCTGCGGTAACTAAAAATAACATTAATAGATTTTACTAACCGGTGTTTTAATACTGGATTCATGATCGGGTTGCTCAGGTTCTTTGTAAGACTTGGTAAAACCAACATTCTTTTATTTGACCTTAGCTCCTTGTCTTCACAAATCAAAATTAGTATGCGGCAATACAATAATTAATCTATAGCAATAGGTAAGTAAATCTGTAGCTAAATGAATAAATTTACTTGAACTAACCGGTGTTGTACTACTCCCTTCATTATCTTCTGTCTCTGGTTCTTTGTCACAATTAGACTTCTCCTTTCCTCCTCGCTCTCGCATATCATTGATATCTGCTTCAAGTGTAACTAGCCTTGAATCAACGTTTGTTTCAAAGCCTCCTAATCTTGTGCCCAAGTCGTCAACGGTGCAAACTAATGTTTCTATGAACTTAAACATTCCAGCTAAGGTCTTCTTTTCTTCAGCATCCTACACATCTAAAACAATAGTTAATAACAAGAGTAATCACATACAAAAATGTTTTGTTAAAATAAGCAACAATAGTCCTAACATTTGAATGTTCTTTTGCTTTGATCATCAACATTTTCTTACAACTTCCATCTTAGCACTCTTCAGTTCCTTTACAGGCCAACAATTTGGATCCAAACGATCCCTAATGATGTCCTGAATCAGCTTGTCAAGTTTGAGATCCTTTTTTTCTTCATTGTCACTCCAAAAGGGATACATATCTTCTACAGAAACCAAAAGCATATACCTAACACGAACCTACATAGCAAACAAGTACCATATAAATATCATCATTATAACAAATAAGTATCTCTCATCTAAATAAGTCTGCGGTAACTACTAAATAAGTCTGCGGCAACTACTTAGTAAGTTTGCAGAACTACTAAATAATTCTGCAGTAACTACTAAATAAGTCTGCGGCAACTACCAAATAACTCTGCGGTAACTACTAAATAACTCTGCGATAACTACTTTAGATAATCAATTCATACCTTTCCATGTTGAGCTTTGTCCTCTCTTATTAAATCTTCAAATCTAAATCGCTTCCGACTTCCTTGCTAGTTAAATAGTGGAGGAACATCATCCATATATCTTAAACCCATAGATCTCCTCTAAATCATGAACTGGCTCAAATAACCATACGGACAGAACATGAACACATCCGTGTACTGTGTAATTTTATGTTTGTACTCCAGAGCTTTGATTGAATTTACCAAACTCGTAAATCCCACTCCACCCCACGGATAGTTTTCAAAGCTCTCCTCATGAAGCACTATTTTGCATCACTCAAAGGGATCCTTGATGCATGATTGATGGCATGTGTTATACATAGTCTTCCAACCATCATCCTCTTCTCGTAACTCCAATTCTGACAACGTCTCAAAACACGCAACATCTCCCCTCAATTAGGTCCATCCCCTAAAGGAACGTTCATCTCTCTCCAAAAGGCTTCATAATCAACGGCTATAGGTCACAATTAGATCGCACATCAGATGGATATAGGTAACAATTAAGACATGTGATATCCTTAAATTCGTGCAGCAAAAATCTTAATGGTTGATCATCAATCAATGACCAAACCTCGTGCATATTCTTCACCGCCAATTGATGTGTGATGAAGTAATTAACATAAGAGGATGACCATATGAACTTCTCCCCATTAAGTTAATATCATATAGCTTTAAAAAGAAAAACCAAAGATGATTCCTTCAACGCATCCCAAACATCATCACCAATACTCTTTTAAATGGCTCCAAATGTGGAATGGGAAAAATAGTGGTTTATGCTATCCACTTGAACATGACATTTCCCATCTTTGGAAAGTCTAGCAGGATAAAATGTCATATCTCTACAATCAAATCGACAACATATCAGTTTAAATAAATAAGTCAGTGGCAATACAATATAAGTCATCGGCAATACAAAATAAATCTGCGGTAACTACTTAATAAGTCTGCGGTAACTACTTAATAAGTCTGCGACAACTACTTAATAAGTCTGCGAAAACAACTAAACAAGTTTGCGGCAACTACTTAATAAGTCTGCGGCAACTACTTAATAAGTCTGCGGCAACTACCAAACAAGTATGCGGCAACTACTTAATAAGCTACGACAACTACTAAATAACTACTTGATAAGTCTGTAGTAACTAGTAAATAAGTCTGCGACAACTACTAAATAAGTCTGTGACAACTAGTAAATAAGTCTGCGGTAACTACTTAATAAGTCTGCGGTAACTACTTAATAAGTCTGCAGCAACTACTTAATAAGTCTGCGGCAACTACTAAATAAGTCTGCGGCAACTACTAAATAAGTCTGCGGTAACTACTAAATAAGTCTGCGGTAACTATAAATAAGTCTACAACAACTACTAAATAAGTCTGCGGCAACTACTTAATAAGTCTGCGACAACTACTTAATTAGTCTGCGGGAACTACTGAATAAGTTTGAGGCAACTACTAAATAAGTCTGCGATAACTACTAAATAATTCTACGACAACTACTAAATAATTCTACGACAACTACTAAATAACTCTACGGCAACTACTAAATAACTCTGCGGCAACTACTAAATAACTCTGCGGCAACTACTAAATAACTCTGCGGCAACTATTAAATAACTCTGCGACAACTACTAAATAACTATGCGGCAACTACTAAATAACTATGCGGTAACACAAACATAAGTCTGCGATAACTAGAATAACTCTGTGACAATATAAAATCTAAAAGAATCTTACAACGAAAAACTATAAAAAACAAATGTGAAAGAAATCTGAAAAATCTAACAAAATCGACGACAAAGAACCATGAAATCAGAAAAAAAGTTAGGGTTTTTTATGAAAGCGAACCTTTCTTTGGCATGGTTAAAGGTGAACTCGACGAAGATGAAACTGAAACTACACAAAACAAATATGAAAGAAATCAGAGAGAAACTAACAAAATCGGTGAAAAAAAGATGAAATTTGAAGTAAGTTATCAGCGAAAAGAGAGAAACTAACAAAATCGATGAAAGCGGACCTTTTTCCGGTGACGACGATGAACCCTAACTCTGCGGCGATGGCAACGGTGGTGGCTCGCAGAAGTTTTTTTTTCGACGAAAGTTTGTAAAACATTAAAAACTTAACTTACCATTAATTTTTTTTGTAACTGTTTGCAAAATTTAAACATTAATGACAATTTTCATAATTATACAATAAAGATTAGGTTTTACTGTCTTTCAACCCTCTCAAAATTTACTCAGAAAAAAACGGACCAACTAATAATTACATCTAAAATTTGGGTCAATCTATAGCATTACCTCTAAATAAAAAACAGTGTCAAAAATTTACAGCTGTAAAGTAATCTTGCAACATAGCAAGTTTTAAAAATACCTCATCACCATTTGCAAACATATTGATCAGAGGCTCCTCGTCTCCATCGCGTCTCGGGAAATCAATCTGACTTCCTGGGGATCCGTGACATTGAGTAGAAAAAAATTTGGAAAGTAATTTGAATCATCTTACAACACCAAAAAAATGAAGAACATAAGTTGATCGATGGTTAATAAGCCTAATATTTTATTACATCGTGGCTGGAACACCAAACTTTGATCAATAATCATCTTGTAACCCTCTTCTAACTTCACAGTATGGAATCACTAGCCACAAAAATTGCACATATGAGAAAAAACTAAATTATAAAAATTACTTATTAACAAATGGTTGGTGATAAAATAAATTACAAATTTGAACTATTACTACTCTTCTGTTTTCGGGAGATTAATTTTATACATTTTTTCTTGTTTTCAAATTGATTTTCTAGAATTTTATTTTTTTATTAGTTAATGTTAGTAAATTTTAAATTTCAAGAAATATTAATTAAGAATGTTTGAATCGTTGAATTACTATTGGTTTATAGATTTTGAAAAGTGTTTAATGTATTTATTACTAAATATTGGTTGTTTGTTAATTTGTGTGAAATGCTCAGAATATTTATGAAATAGAGGGTGTTTAATTTTTTTAGAATCTGGTTCAATCTTGTAGTTGAAATCGTCATGTACCATGAGATAACGAGAATAGTACTAATTAGCGAAATTTTGGAGCTAAGCTAAGAGATACAAGAAGAGTTACCTTGGGTTTGGTGATGTCGGCTCTTACCGTCTTCATCATCAATTCTAAGGCACCAATGGTGATGGTGCTGCTCTTACCGTCCTCATCATCAATTATACAGTGTTGGCGCTGCTCTTTACGCCTCTAGACCCTTAACAATTTCTTATGTGTTGACAAAGTGAATAAACTTAGACTTATTGGAAAAAAGAAACTATGAATACCCAAAACAAATTCTACAAAGAAAGTCGTTGCAAAATTTGTAGATATGCCCATCGTATTTTCTAATTATATAGTTGAGATTATACATATCTTGTAACGCAATTGCTTATCTTAAAATTTTGGGCCGAATTTGCGAAGGTTTGAGTTTTATTTCATATTAGGCCATGCTATTCATATAAGTAACACCATTTGTTTCTTATGATAATGTATTATGTCACTTTCACATGTGTCAATAATTAAAATGATCGAGCTGGTTGCACAATGTCTATTGAGAAGATAAAAAGCATAATGATTAGGGAGATCTGTGAACTTTGAAAGATGTACCATTGGTGCAAATGGGATCAACACTGTTGGCTAGATTTTTTTTAAATGGTTTTCTATTAAAACCCAACAGTGTATAAGATAAAGAAGAACATTAAGACTAACAAGAGAGGGATTGAGCATGATTAAAGAATCCAAAAGGATACTGCAAGGGTATTTAGAAGTCAAGACTTTAGCGAGAAGACCTCGAGACCCCAAGAACTAGTGGGAAGCCACACTTACTTAAAGCTTGAATTGGCGGCTAAAGCAACACAGAGGCGGATGGTTACCCTTAACCGATCAATGAGAGGCTAGGCAATCGAGACAAAGAGACCGAAGAGAGATCAAATCCGTGATCCCACGCATTCCTCCAAACCCAAACATGAGCAGACCCGTAGCCACACCACAGAGCCAAAGGGCAAGGGGACCCAACACGCAGCAGAACAAGAAAACTGAGAGACCCAAACCACCTAACTCGACAACACAACCAGCCACAACCCGCTTCCACGCAATCGACGAGGAAATGGCCAAGCAGAAGCTAGCAAACCGAGAGGAGAGAACCTAGACAGACTGAAAAAAAAGAACGCATGACGGAGAGAGGGGTGGAAATATACCACACCTTGGAAAGCAGAGAGGAGATAGAAGGCACTTTCCGAGAGGTGAAGCACCAACAAACCCCAACCCACTGCGAACCCAATGGAATGTAAGGAGGCAACCTTGACAGAATTGAACTGGCAGGAGTAGGGAAGCGGTAGCCCCGAATTCGAACTCGAAAGAGAAATATTCCCAGAACAAGGAGGATCCAGAGCCAGGCAAGACAACAGTCGCATCACCTAGACACCGCAAGATGCAGAGTGGAAGAGGAAGAAGCACCTAGACAGAAACTAGAGAACACAACCTATAGGACGCTAATATCCGGATGTGAAAAACTGCGAATAAACTATAGAATTAAGAAAAGAAAAAAAGAGTTGAAAACGATTAGAGAAAAAACGAAGATTTGATCTTTTTCCTTAATTCTTATAATCGCTCGTAGTGTGACGGTTTGCTACGATTAAGAATCCCAGAATACAACCACTTGAGAAACCATATTCGCGACACTCCAAATACGGAGTATACGAACGCAACACTATGCTATACTTTCGAGACTTACGTTTTAGACAAAGAGAAAGTGGAGACAAATGGCTAGGATTTGTTTTTGTGATTTTTCGTCAGAGATTTCTTTGAATGAAAATGATAATCACAAAGAAAAAAGGCGGACAAAAATATAGGAAGAAGAGGGGCGGTTTTGCACTCACTCGCGATGCGAGATTTTTGGCGAAAATCCAGTCAGTTTTTGACTCTGATAGATTCGAAGTTGAATTCAAATTTAATTTATTTCTTATGCAAAAAATCTTGGAAAATGTAGACTAAAAGTCAACAAAAGATGTTGACTAATTGGATCCAAATTTTGGTCCAAAAAGAATATATTTGACATAGGCCAAAGGTCCACATTCACCAAGATCTAAGACCCAAGACCCGAGCTCGAGCTCAGCTCGGCACGGCTCAGCACGGCGCGCACGCGTGTGTGGTATTTTGCATAACCCCCATTGTGTCTCCATAGCATGTTGAACCATGTTGGAGATACTCCTCTATATATACTAGAGAAAAATTTTCTCAAGTTCCAATTCCCTTTCTTCTCCGAGCTTTGTATTATAAGTAATCCACATTTCCACGATTAAATAATATTTCGTGGGACAAATGCAAGTTTTGTCATTAGAGGCTTTTCAAGCCATTCACATTGAGCCTCATTTCTTATTCACATTTTAAGACCCATTTGTGAATAAATATGTTCAAACCATGTGATACCCATTTAATGAAAATATGGGTTCCAACAATCCCCCACATGAATAGAAATTACTCTAAACATATGAAGACTCGACTAACTCTACTGACTTGACAGACTGGACAGACTAGACAGACCTGATACTATGTTTGAGATGGTAGCGTATTTCAACTTGAACCACTCATTGTTAATATCTGTCGGGTTTACTGGTCAGGATGTGAACATGATGTCTTGAACCACCTGGATATTTATGTAAACCAAGACAATAATTATAACGTAGCTCATTTTTTTGTAGAATTTTGTTCTCTGTTGTGTTCATTTTGGCCGTGAACTTGTCTGGTTATTCGTGAGTGAACTTAGAGAATATAGCATGAACTTCACTCTACAAGAAACGGCCTCATTTCACACTCACGAGGTGTTCCCCATAAGTATTTTTTTAAGAAGTATCTTGTAATACTCCATATACAAAACTATGAACTCAAAAAAAGCTAACGCTTATCCTTGTTTATATACAGGAAGCACTGTTTATGATCTTGGGAATTGAGTAATGACATTAAAGTCTATCAGTGCTTTTAGATTTTGTTTGATTTATTTTTCCCTTTGAACCTACATCTTGGGATCTCCAGTCACGTAGGTGGAGTTTCCATCAAACATCTTCTTTAGTTTGTAGGCAATAAACCCATTCTTTTTGATGATTTTAAAACTTCATCACGAGCCAAACCTTTAGTAAATGGATCCGCTAGGTTGTCGGCTGATTTGATGTAATCGATCGAAATCAAGTGTCTAATGGTTTTATGTCGTCTTCTGATGTGACAAGATTTACCATTATAGAGATAACTCAATGCCTGGGCTATAGCCGATTGACTATCACAGTGTACACGTAATGCAGGGACTGGTTTCTCCCACATTGGAATATCTTCCAAGAAGTTCTGAAACCATTCTTCTTCTTTTGCGGCTTTGTCAAGAGCTATGAACTGTGACTCCATGGTTGATCTAGCCAACAAAGTTTGTTTAGAAGATTTCCAAGATACCACTGCACCTCCTAAAGTAAAGACGTATCAACTAGTGGATTTCAAGTCCTTGAAATTTGAAATCTAGTTTGCGTCACTGTATCCTTCCAGAACTACCGGTTCTTTATCGTAGTGCAACCATAAATTTTTTTATATTGTAAGTAATTTAATACTCTTGTTATGGCTTTCCAGTGTTTATGACCTCGATTACTCGTGTAGCGACTCAATACATTTACCGCATGTGCTAAATCGGGTCTTGTGCAATTCGTTAAGTGCATTAGACTTCCGATTACATGAGCATATTCCACTTGAGAAATTGGTTCACTCGAGTTCTTGGTTAAGTGGAGTTGAGAATCAACAGGAGTTTTTGCAGTCCCGGTTGTGTATTTCTTGAATCTATCAAGAATATTTTCAGCATAATGAGTTTGAGACAAGGTGATTTCGTTAGAAATTTTAGTGATCTTAATCCCTAGGATTACATCTGCGAAACTCATGTCTTTTATGTCAAACTGGCCGCAAAGCATGTTCTTAATTTGTTGGATTATGTCTTTATTGCTACCAATAATGAGCATGTCATCCACGTATAGGCATAACAAAATATACCCGCTAGGAGTAACTTTGAAGTAAATGCACTTATCACATTCATTAATGCTGAAACCATTTGACATCATTACGTTGTCAAATTTTTCATTCCATTGTTTTGGAGCTTGTTTAAGTCCATATAATGACTTCACAAGTCTACAAACTTTGTGTTCTTGTCCAGGAACAACAAACCCTTCAGGTTGTTTCATGTAATTTCCTCTTCTAAATCACCATTTAGAAAAGCAGTTTTAACATCCATTTGATGTATTTCTAGGTTTATTAATGCTGAAATTCCTATCAGAATTCTGAGGGAGGTTATTCTCGTCACCGGAGAATAGGTGTCAAAGAAATCCAAACCTTTTTTTTGCCGGAAACCTTGCACCACAAGCCTAGCCTTGTATTTATCAATTGAACCATCGGTTTTCAACTTGGTTCTGAAAATCCATTTACACCCTAGTGATTTAAACCCTTGGAGTAGATCGGTTATTTCCCATGTATGGTTTTGCATAATGGATTTGATCTCACTATTGACGGCTTCCTTCCATGAGGCTGCGTCTGGTGTAGACATGGGTTCAGTGAACGTTTTTGGCTCATTCTCTGCGAGAAATGCCATTATAAAGTCGTCACCAAAAGATTTTTCCTTTCGAGTTCTTTTGCTCCGTTGAGATTCATCTTCAACCTCTTCTAATTCATTAAATGAAGTACCAGAATTGCTTGCCTCATTGGTTGAGGTATGTTTCTCTCTTTTTTCGCGAGTTCGTTATGGATTTTGTTTATCCTTACACGGAAACACGTTTTCAAAAAATGATACATTTCTTGATTTCATAATTGTGTTTACATGAATATCCGATATATTTGATTTATAAACCAGAAACCGGTAAGCACTACTATTATGTGCATATCCGATGAAAATACAATCTACGGTTTTAGGTCCTATTAAAACCTTTTGGGAGGCGGCACTACGACTTTTGCGAGGCACCCCTACACTTTCAGGTATTTGTACGAAGGTACTTTACCCGTCCAGAGTTCATATGGCGTTTTGCCACTTACTTTGTGCGGTATTTTGTTGAGGATATAATTTGTGGTAAGGATTGCTTCCCCCCCCCCCACAGCTTCTGGGGTAACCCAAATTCCTGCAACATTGCATTCATCATTTCTTTCAGAGTTCGGTTTTTTTTGTTCAGCAACTCCGTTAGATTTCGGTGAGTAGGGATGTCTTTTTATTGACAAAATGCATTAAATGGGCTATCATATTCGCCTCATTTATCACTTTGAACTATTTTAATAGTTTTCTGAAGTTGATTTTCGACTTCTAGTTTATATTGTCTGAATTTTTCCAAGAATTCATCTTTACTATGTAGTAAGTATATATAGCAATATCTTGTAAAATCGTCTATGAAAGTTACAAAATACTTTTTACCGCCTCTAATTTGTTTAAACTTTAAATCGCACAAATATGTGTGGATTAATCTGAGAGGTTCGGTTGTTCTTTCGACTTGAGGTGAAGGTGTTTTAGTGAGTTTTGCTTGAACCCATACTTAACATTTATCTATAAATTTGCATTTCGGAATTAAGTTCAAATTAATTAATCTTTGTAAATATTTATAATTCACATGTCCTAACCGTTCATGCCAAATATTAAAAGACTCGACCAAGTAAGCAACTGGTTTCTTATTCATTGAAACTTCAGAAACATATACATCAGAGTTCTTAAAGATTGTGATACAACACATTTTCACAAGTACTTCCTTAACATATCCCTTACCCAGAAACACCCTATTCTTCCTAAGAACCAGCTGGTCAGACTCAAAACTCGTGGCGAAGCCATGCTTACTCAGCAGAGATCCGGAGATGAGATTCTTCCTTATGTCTGGCACGTGCCTCACGTTGGTGAGAGTTATGGCATGTCCAGAGGTGAACTTCAACACCACCTTACCTGTGCCTTCAATCTTAGAGACAGACTTGTTACCCATCTTTATACCGTCATTAGAGTTGATCTTTTGATAGGTGTTGAACCTTGTCAAAACAGATGTGAGTAGTTGCACTCGTGTCATAAAACCACTCTTTAGTTTCTTCATCAACCATTTGCTTCCATAACCACTGCACATAAGTCATTTTCTGTTAAATTGGCTTGATTAAGCATTTTAGCCTTTTTGTGACACTCCTCAGCTTTGTGCCCCTTCTTGTGACAATAGGAGCATTTTCCGGTGAACTTATTAGGCGCACCTTACTTCTTGAAGCTCTTGGAGGCTTGAGGTGCAACCTTATTAGGCGCTCCCTGCTTGAATTTGGCACAAATTTTCCTTTGCCTTTGTTCTTGTGCTCAGCTACATTAGCATTTTGAGCTAATCTCGGTTCAACCTTGCGTTTGAACGACTCATTTTGCAACCTGAAAATGAGATTTCCCAAAGTTAAAGTCTTTTGCTTGTGGCCGAGATAATTCTTGAAATCGACCCAGAACAGAGGTAGCTTTTCCATGATGCAGTTCACTGTAAATATTTCACAGATCTTCATGTCCTCATCAGCTATCTCTTAGATTATCAGTTGCAGCTCATGATCTTGCTCCATGATGGGCCTAGAGTCCACCATTTTGAAGTTAAGGAATTTCGCCATAGCAAGCTTTCCGGAGCCTACATTGTAAGACTTGTACTTCTTTTCCAAAGAATCCCAAATTTCCTTGGAAGTTTTGACCTCACTGTAGACGTTGTACAGCTAATGCACCAGGCGAGCTTTAATGTGTCCTCTGCATAGATAGTCCCCTTGGAGCCACGCATTGACACTAGCCAAAGCGTGTACATCAGTATTCCCGAGAGGCAAAACAGGTTGAACCTCGGTGAGATACCTCTCCAATTTTAGCGCAGTCAGAAAGAAATGCATCTTTTGCTGCGCACTTGGAACATTCGGGACATCAGGTGCTGTAAGTGGAAGACCTTTCCCGTGTAGGGTTGTCATCTCACATGTTTTGTTGCCGTCATTAAGACCTCCGTTAGTCACATCGACGGTACCGGTAGACATTGTTTTTCTGTTTCACAAAAGACAAATAAATGTCAAAATTTGAGAATAAATAACATTTTTTAGAATAAATAACATTTTTTTCTTTTCCGAGAATAGATAACATTTTTTAGAATTCACAATAAATCGTAATTCAAATGATTATTTTTATTCTCTTTGAAAAATAAATAAATAAAAATAACGTTTTTTTAAATTCGCAATTAAGCACAATTTAAACGATTATAATATATATTTTTTCCAGATCACGAAGATCCTATTTTGAGAATGTGTTTCGTGAAACAAACCGCGTAAACCATTTCACCAAAAATAAATAGTAGCGTTTACGATTTATAACGTTCCGCCAAATCGCTAAATAGCAACTGCAGAAGCGTTGAATCGATTTAAAATCCGAATAAAAATTTGTTTCGAGATTTAAAAATAATTAATATTTAAAATCGTAAATAGTTTTTAAAAATGTTTTGTAGAAACCGTAAGAAAATTAAATAAAAATTTTCTTTTCGTACATACTTTGAAGAATTTTTTCGCAATTATCAATCCGTTTTAAGCGATAAGCAGAAAGCGGATTATAAGAATTAAGACTGTAAGATGCTAAAATCCGGATGTGAAAAATTGTGAATAAACTATAGAATTACGGAAAGAAAAATGAGTTGAAACGAGTTGAAAACAATTTGAGAAAACCCGATAAGAATGGAGGCGAGATTTGATCTCTTTCCTTAATTCTTATAATCGCCCGTAGTGTGACGGTTAGCTACGATTAAGAATCCCAGGATACAACCACTTGAGAAACTGTATTCGCGACACTCAAAATACGGAGTTTACGAACGCAACACTACGCTATACTCTCGAGACTTACGTGTTAGCCGAAGAGAAAGTGAAGACGAATTGCTAGGATTTTTCCGTGATTTTTCGTAAGAGATTTCATTGAATGAAAACGTTAATCACAAAGAAAAGAGGTGGACGAAAATATAGGAAGAAGAGGGGCGGTTTCTCAGTCACTCGATTAGATTCGAAATTGAATTCGAATTTAATTTATTTCTTATGCAAAAAATCTTTGAAAATATTGACTAAAAGTCAACAAAAGATGTTGACTAATTGGATCCAAAATTTGGCCCAAAAAGAACTTGGCCCACATTCACCAAGACCTAAGACCCAAGATCGACACAGCACGATGCGCGCGCATGTGTGGTATTTTGCATAACCCATATTGTGTCTCCATAGCATGTATAACCATGTTGGAGACACTCCTCTATATATACTAGAGAAATTTTTTCTCAAGTTCCAATGTGTGACAAAATGCAAGTTTTGTCATTAGAGGCTTTTCAAACCATTCACATTGGACATCATTTCTTATTCACATTTTAAGACCCATTTGTGAATAAATGGGTTCAAACAATGTGATATCCATTTAATGAAAATATGGGTTCCAACACAACCTTCAGAGTAACACAATCCACAACAAGAGCCAGAAACCAGAGCCTAGTAAGACTAATTCCAGAGAGCATATACGGAGGAAAACACAAACCAGACCCGAAGAGCCAACAACCACGAGACTGGTGACAACCTAAGCTAAGCCTAACCGAGATACGCTACCGAGCTTTACCAAATAGAGAAGCAAATCTGAAACAATCACACCGTAGAGGGAAGCCGTCCTCGAACAACACCACTAAAGAGAGATCACCATCTTCTACTAACCACTAGGCGAAGCCAAAGCATGGACTTACCAGTTTATACCCGCGAAGGGAGCCAACCAGCAACAGCTCAATGTGCGGCGAAGACCAACTCACTCAACCTAACGTCCTCGAACGAGCGGAGGAGAGAGAGGGGCCCGGAATATCACCTAGCCCGTAGAGACCCGGCCGGAGAGCAATCGACGCTGCGACCAAAAACCAGATGCCCGCTCAAAGGCAACATGGGGTTTCAATACACTGTTGGCTAGTTATTAGGTCAAGAACAAAGAAAATAGGTGAAAAGCACATGACATCTTTGTACGAGACTCGATCAGATCGATCTATCCAATCCTAATGATTCACGTTTAGTCCTGCGTACTATTTTGAGTAATTAAAATGCATAAATATAATCTCTTTTTTTATCCGAGAAAGGGATCCAATACTATCTAATCCCCAATCTTCAGTTTTCTTTCTATCAATATTTCACCTTTCATTTTCACTATGAATCAGTCTTATTATCTTCAACAAAAGCCATGACTTTCACTCTTTTTCACTTACTAAAATGACTGAATACTTGGCATACACATTCTCTTCAATCCCAATGCCCAATAAAATGAACAACTATTTTCAGAAAAGTCCTAATTGTATCATTAATATATATATATGGTGTACCTCTTAGGAACTGATAGAGTATTCAGCATCAATCTATAGATATAAGTAGTGTGTTTCAATGTCAAAATGTATATGCTGTGTTGAATTAAAACGTGTATGTTCTTGTTGAAAATACCAACAAAAAATGCATTTTGTGTTTTGTGTGTGAGGAGAGGGGATGAAAGACATTATTAAGAGACTGAGAGGTTGTGTCTCCTGATACCCAACATGCCTATTTTTGAACGATAACCAGTAAAACTGATAAATTTCACGCATCGAAAATTGCCGAGACCAATTTGTAACCACGTATTTATTACTTTGCGTGCAATTTTAACAAATTATATTCACACAAAAAGATGATGATATTTTTTTTTCATCTAACGATGATATATTAATATATAATTACAATCTCTTCCAATCCCATTAGCAAATAAAACGGATCTGCATATCTACGAGCAAAAAAAAAAAAAAGGTTAAAATTCCAAAAACCATATAAGCTTTTAAATCAAAACATAAATCAACATGTTTCTAAAATTGAATATGTTTACGGTAAGACTTGTTTATGTTTACAGAAAAGGGATAAATATGTAAAAGATATTCAAATTTAGATCCAAAACATTTACTAAAGAAAACATAAATAAACCAAATGGATGGTGCTTTAGTAGTATTGAGATTTGAGAACTAGTTTTCAATATTACTAGTTCAACTCTATTCGAGACGAGTGATTTACAGTTTAAAAATGATATTATCAACCGCTATTCTATATATCTAAATTTAATTTGTAACCACTACATGTCGAACAGTTTAAAGTGTCACTGATCAAGTAGACATATAAAAAGAATCAACAAAACAAAAAGACTAGGATTGCGTTAAACAAGATGGTCCAAATACAATATTACTATTATAAATGAAGAAAACAAGAGTACAAAAATTTCAATATAATAAATAGTAACAAAAAAAAAAGTAAAATTATGCGAAAAAGAAGGTGCCACTTGTCGGCCAGTTGCAACGGTAGTAGCTAAGCAGCCTGTTGTTTGCAGTTTTGGGTACAAACCACCTTGAAACCATGAACTTATAGCTTTAATTACTAAACAAATCTCTTGATTAACCAATTTAAACTAATGGATTTTGGATAGGAAGTGACATTAACTCGGTAGGAATGTCGTTTACTTAAGACTGCGAGTGTAACTAGGAGATGGGGACCATCTTCTCAATTTGACGAGGGGACCCGTACGTGTGGAAAAATCTTTACAAGATCTAAAAATAATGTTTATAAGTTTTTATCACGCCGGCTCAATGCATTTGGAACCCAGTTCAAAAGAAAAAATAGAACTATCTTTTATGAGCTAAAATAATTTTAAAAGTTTAGAGATTTATTTGTATGTATATTTAAAAACATTTTTATAAGTTAGAGATCCCAATATTTATATATATATTTGAAAATTTTAAAGATATTGACCTTAGTTTTATATACATATTAAAACTTTATATCGAGATTATATTCGACTACTCCACTTGCACGTACGTAATTGCATTAGAAAATACTAAGTATTTTGTTATTATGCAACTTATCTATCCAAGCCTAAGCCTTTAGGATTTTCTTTTATAGTTGTGGGTCCTACGTCCTTTGGAGATTTGTGAACTTAGGTTATGGAAAACTTAGACCCAATTAGAGTTAAGCCCAAATTAAAACCACAAGTTTTCGGCTCCAACCGTTGAAAAATAATGTCCAACTCTTTTAAAATTTGAGTTTCTACCTTGCTGCCCTACGATTATAGATGGGTTTGTTTCTGTGATCAAATACAAAATAGTTGGGCAAAACCAAATCAAATTTTAACTTCTTATACTTATGTTATAACAGTAACTAAACATATATTTATGTGAAAAAAAAATTTTAGACATCTTTTTATTCAATTATAGAAATCTTGGAGACAGGTCTTGTGCTTCAAATCAATGGAAATTCTGTAAGGATCACAAAGGCTGACATTTCAGACTCTCTGAGGTATCTCAATGTTCCTCTCTCCATGAGTTTCACCAGCTTCTGGGTAATGTGTAATCCCAAACCTTCCCTTGATGTTCCTTTCCTCAAAGGCTGAAACATCTCTCTTACCAGATCCTCAGGCAATCCCGGTGCCGGGTGTATTATCCTGAACTCTAGCTCAACTCTCTTCATTCTTTTCCCTATAGCTTCTACCCGCACTATTACCTTGAATGAGACGCATAATCCCTTCAATGCAGGCGTAAACCGTAGACTGCTTAAAAGTATTTCTGAGAGGATTTGCTGAAGCCTTAGGTTGTCTCCGTACAGTCTCATTGATGAAACTTCTTGAGGAAAGTCGCAGATGATCTGTATTTTGCGTTCTATGCTCAGCTCAGTAACTTGTTTTACAACTGCTTCTAGGGATTCCTCTAGGTTGAATTCGCTGCAACCTAGTTCCACATAGCTAATTTAAAGCCATAAAAAACAAACACGATTAAACAGAAGATTCAAGAATTAGTAACCAAGCTAATGAGAGCAATAGAAGAATCTAGGACTCAGTACCCTTCTTCGATTCCTTCTATGTCTGAGTCGCTTATGACTTTGGCTAATTGCTCCCTGCATAAAACACTTGTCCTCAGGAGCCGCTTTTGGTCTTCACTTAATCCAGATGTATGTAGCGAATCTTGAAGGAAGGATATTGCCTTTTCTGGGTTCTTCACTTCTTCACGGAGATATGCCAATTTGTCGAGGGTGCAGGCGATCGCCTGCTCGGATACTCGCTGAACCTGTAGAGCATATTGAAGTTCTGGACTAGGTACTTGCAAAAAGCATAAAACCCCGGTAACCTTTCCCTCAATATCAGTCCTTTTGTTTGCTGAAAGCAATGCCTCGATGAAGCTACCATTACGATGGTAGAAGCCAAAGAAAAGCTTCTCTATGTTCTTCTGGCCAGAACCCACAGCATTTAAAGCTATTCTTAGTTTAGTTAACGTGTCATGGTCTTTAACGCGGCAACCATAATCATTTGAGGTAAAAACCTCCCCGAGAAGCATTTTATTGACAGCTTCTTCTCTCTCTATCCCAGAGAGCTTCTGCATTGCATTGTTCCACTCTGAGCATAACCCATTCTCATTGGTCATAAAAATTGGTGGAATGAGTGTTGAAGGGCTCGACATGATTCTGGCATAATCTCCTTGCATACGGCTATAGTTTTCAATAAGCGTTCTCTGTCCTGTGATATCTTGTCCAATGAAGCATACACCAAGAACATTATTCTTCCTATCTCTGCTACAGCAAGTGTTGACAACTAAATCAATTGGACTGCTTTTCCTTTTAGGACCAAATGCTCTGATCCTGATCTCAGCACCACGTTCTTCACTACCTATTATGTATTAGGAAACACAAAGGCACAGATGAAAAATCTGCGAAAACAGTCAAAAAAGTTGAAAACAAAATACAAAAGGTAGCTAGAAACAATACAAAAGGTATTTGCTTCCATGCTAGAGTAGAACATGTTAGCATTACCTTTGAGAGCCAATGCTAAAATGTTCGTAACAGTTTCTGCAGAATCGTCCTCAACGAGATCTGATACAGGTTTGCCTATTGCTTGTTCAACTGCCAATCCAGTTACCTCAGCAGCTTTTGAATTCCAACCGTTTATAACACCAGAGGCATCAACCGCAAATATTGGAACAGCGGCTGTATCGATCAAGCGCACCATTTCATTCACAATAACACACAATTCATCTACCTTCTGAACCCTATTATCCACAAATGGGACATTCTCAACAGTCTTCGAATGCTCCTCTTGCAATGAGCCTTTTATTATTAGCTGCAGAGAATTAATTGCATCCATTTCCATGTCATCCCATGACATACTTTTCCACCTTACTATTTCCATAAAAGCCTTGAATGAGGATCTAGGATGCATCCTCTTACCATCTCTGTCATTAGGATCATGTCTTGCACCACCCCACTTGATCTCTTTTGCAGTGCTAGACCGGAACCAGAAAAGGAAATCTTTTCCGTTAATGCATACTGCAGCCATTCCACAGATTGACTCCCCAAGAACAGAAGCATCCGGATAGCCAGACTCCATTAGACTTTCAGTCGTAAAACAAGTGTTTCCTCCATGAATTTTGAGAACCCAATCAATTAAATCTCTAATTTGTGTCTCTGTAGGAGTAACCCCCAGAGACCAGAGGTTCTCTCTGTAATAAAGGGCTGCTCCATCACATTTAACAAGATCCATTATATTTGGTGATTGAGTGACTATACCTATGGGTGCATTGCGAAAAAGCATGTCACATAGCACACTCTGAGTTTGCAGAATACGCTTCTCTTTCATCAGAACAGCTGATTCCGCTTCTTTATTGATCTGCACGCCAAATACTTGAGTCAAGAATTCACAAGCATATCTTAACGGAAACGGCACGAATCTAGGAATTGCGTGATGACAAACCACTAAGCCCCATAAGCTCCTGCCTGTCTGAAGATCTCTGTTCACCTCATCACTATCTCTGCCATTAATTGTAACAGACATAACAAGAGATGCCACAGATCCCATATTACTCATATACTGTGCGTGACAACCATGAGGAGCTCTCAGAGTAGATCCAGAAAGACTTATTGGCCGTGATAAACTCTTATCTTGAACTACTTTAACCGGAACCGCTGAACAATCACAAATCATCCTAACCTTGTTTCTCATAAAGAGAAACCTCGAAGCTTGGGGTATATCAGTAGCCGAGTAATGCAACCCAAGATAAGGTTCCAAGTCTTCCCTGCAACATTCAGCTATCACTTCCCCATGGCCATCTTCATGGAACTTATACACCATCACCCTATCGTAACCCGTTAGTTCGCTAACTTCCTTAACCAAAGCATCACATAGCAACAACATATTCCCACTAGGCAATGCCTGCAACCTCGAAATCGATTTAGCTGCAAGCTTATACGACCTCAATGCCCCAGCAGCAGTCACAGGCACCTCATCAGGACTAACTGGCTCCAAATCTATAACAAGACCTTCTTCAATCCGATGCAGAATCGCAAAAAAAGGCTTACTTGAAGACATACAATGAAGGGTTATCGGATTCAAAATACTAATCTCACCAAAGTCAATAGCTTTCTGCAAAGCAGAAGAACCTGGAGACTGAAACAATGATTTCACATCAGTTCCTATAATCAAAGCTTCACGCTGCTCCATACTTGGCACTGTATGTGGAGTCAAACCCAACATCTCTTGAGTGTTTTCACTAAAGGCAATAACTTTGAGATTTTTCTCATCAACAACGATTAAACAACCAAAGGGTTGAATCAACATCCCTCTTTGAATCTTCTGTAAGTAAGTTGAAACAGCTGAAGAAGGAATGTCAAATGATGAACTTGGCATGTTTAAGTTTACTGAAGCTGAGTAGTCAAAGAAACGCGCAGATTCTTCGAAATTTCTGTGTAGTGTTGCATCAACAAGGACTTGTGAAGTAACTCTGGAGTTATGTCTAGAAGATCGAGTAGAACAGCTTCTTGAAGTGTTCGACGACATTTTCTTCTCTTCAAAAACGAATCTGCAGAAAATCACAAAGTTTTTCTGAAATTAGTGACAAAAGCAGTGAAATTGAGAAATGGGTCAAGAGAAAAACCCGAAATTTAAAGGATCGGAAATTTCAAAGTGCCCATTACGGTTTTGATTCTTGGAGATTTTGCTACGAATTTTCTCTTTTGTTTGAGGAGTTCACTGAATTTGGAATGTTCGTTGGTGTGTGAGAAGCTGAGAGAAGAGGGAGATAGATACACTAAAACGTCATGCTTTTTTAAGTTGAATGGAGCGAACTGCGTGTCGGGTTGAAAATCAGACCAGAAGAAGTGTTGTCTTGTATATTGAGATCTGAACTGTGTGCTGTTTTTGTCGTTTTGTCTTTAGCGAGATTATTGGTAAAGTAGATTTGAGACTGTAGATGGTTTAGACAAATAGTTTAATTCTGAGCTGCCAAAATTCATTAGAAACATTGTCATTCTTACACTTTTACTTTAAAACTTTTTATAAAAATGATTGCTGTTAAAACTTTAATGGCGGTTACTTTAGAAAAACTGCAAGTCATAAATTTTAGGCTTTAAAAAAACATGTAACAAGAACAAAAAAGAGAGAGAGTAGGCTGTTAAAATATTAAAGAGACTTTTAAGGTTGCTAGAGTATTAAAGTGTGATTGGACAATATATAACTTTAAAACTTTCATACAAAGCCAAAAACCCTCGAGCAAAGTCATGGCCATTTTCAAGACCCTTGAGTAAAGTCATGGCCATTTTCAAGAACAAATTGCCAAGAGAACGCTAGTTTTGGAGATAAAATCAAATCTGTGGGCTCACACACTCTACTATGTATGAGGAGAATTTCAAATCTCTGACTCTTCGTCTCCTTCAAATATGGTGTATAACTTCTATCTAACTCAACTAACATCAACAGCTTCTGATTCATTCTACTCATCCTAGTATTCTGTAATGTCCTATCTATTTGTAGTTTGATATATATATATATATATATATATATATATATATATATATATATATATCGGCTGCTTGTTTCGTCAGTGTGCTGAGATAAACAAAATTAATTCCGATAAATGTCAACTTGTTCACGATCTTTTCACCAACTCTTCTTGTGATGCGTCGTAATACACTAGTGATGCATCTATTGTTATTAGGAATTAAGTTTCATACATTTTGATTGATTATGGTGTTTTTGTGTATCCTGAATTTTTATTATTAAACAAAATTGGACCATTTTGACCTTGAGATTGTTAATTACAAATTGAATCCTAGATTTTTACGTTATATTTTCTCCATTGGATTGAAGAATGGAAAATATGCATCTCAATTGTTGTAAGCCATATTTTTGTCAAGAGATTGGTCATTGCATGCACATGCGGAAAAAAAAATTATATGATATTATAATATCACAATATATGTTTTAGGAAGCAAACAAAGATCAAATGGAGGTAGAGACTGAGGTCGATGAGTCAAATGTGGAAGATGAAAACAAACAGGGAGTAAGGACGAGAATGAAAATGAAATTAATGACAACAAAAAAATGAAGATAAAGAAGAAGGGACAAAGGAAGAGAAAGAAAATGAAAAGGAAGATGAGATCAAGTGGAGTTAGACACTGAGGTCGATGAGTCAAATGTGGAAGATGAAAACAAATAGGGAGTAAGGACGAGAATGATAATGAGATAAATGACAACAAGAAAATGAAGATAAAGAGGAAGGGACAAAGGAAAAGAAAGAAAATGAAAAGGAAGATGAAAAAAAGATAGCAAGAGGAAGAGAAAGGGAAGACTAGAAAGAATCGCAGGAAGAAAAAGAGTGAGAAATAAAAAAAGGATATATAACCTAGGAATCCCTTCTTTGATTGTCATGTCCGTGAGAAAAAGTATGTTAAACGCTTAATATTTTGGTTGATAAAATATTTTTTGAAGGAATTATATGTCGAAAAGATTTCTCAATACTATATAGAAACCAAACACATGGAACTATTGGCAAACCTTTTCAACAAATAATTCCTTTGAAGAATCTTTTATCAACCAAAGCGATAAACCTTTAAACAGATTTTCTCTCACGGACAAGGCGATCAAAGAAATGATTCCTATGTGATACATTCTTCTTTTCTTTTTCGCTCTTGTCTTCATGCGAATCTTGTCAGTCTTAATTTCTCTTCTCCTTGCTTGTTAGACCTCTTGTTATCTTCATTTTTGTCTTCCTATTTATCATTGTTATCTTCTTTTCATCTTCATTTTCATCTTACTTCTCTTCCTTTGTCCCTTCCTCTTTATCTTCATTCTCATCCTTGTTGTCATCTATCTCATTTTCATTCTCGTCCTTACTCTGTTTTCCATCTTCCACATTCGGCTCATTGACCTTTTCGGCTGCCTCCATTTTCTCTTTGTTTGCTTCCTTCTCTTTCTCTTCTTTGTTTCTTCATTCACTTCATCTTCTTTGTTTGTTTCCTCATCTTTTTTATCTTAAGATTGTTTCCATCTTCATTATTTTCCCTTGGTTCCTCTTCTTTGTTATTTTTCATCCACATTCTCTACCTTTTCATCGTCGTTAACATCTAAATTTTTAACATTTGAGATGAAAGGAATTAGAAAATCATTCAACTAAAAAGATTTGGAAATGAATAATTACAAAGGAAAATCCTCAACTTATTCATCTACTATTTTGTAGTGGAATGAGTTGAATCTCATTTAATTATTTAATTTTTCAACTCATTCATTTGAGGCAACCATTTACACCCTTAGATTAATGGTTTATTCAACCACTTTTGTTCATCTAATAGTAACAACAAATATTTATCTTTCAAAGTCCTCTCAGACCAGATTAATGCCTGGTCTAAGGGAAAAACTTCTCATAGATATGAATTTTATTGTCATGATCATATTTTCTAAAGATTTCATTGGTTTCGTCTACTCAAAATGTATATGCACTTGAAATAAAGTTGATAACTTGTATTTATTTCTAAAGTTGCTTTCAAGGTATTAAAAAAAGAAATCTAATGAAATTTTCAAGCAGCTTAAACACAATTCTATGTGGTGAAAAGGGAGAAAGTGAGCATCTCTTTATATCTCGAGATGGTACTAAATGTTGGGATTTCTTTGATTTGTATTTTTAGTCTCAAGATCCTCAGTCGAAAGATAAGAATCATATATACAGGTGACTGAGTTATTACAACTATCTTCACTTTAAGTGGAAGATATCGTGAACCAAAATTTCCAAAACGTATTTACAGAAGATTTTGAAAACCATAAACTTTAGATTGCATGCTAAATTATGTTATCATGACTACAAAAGGTGGTAATAGAAGTGGTAGAACAGTAGATATGTACTTCCAGACATTACCTTGAAAAGTTACTCTTAAGATTGTGTTGTTGTTAGTCGAAAATTCTAAAAACAAGGAACAATTTTTATATCAACTTAGAATAACCTTGCAAAGTTACTATGGTTGAATGTTTTTACTTTTGGTAAGATTGTGTTGTTGTTATAAACGTAGTTTTTGGGATAAACACGTCTATTTTTCTATTGATTTGTTATATTTTCTGAAATCTTAAACCATGAAGAATATAGTATATTCTTTAAATTTCCAATTTGATTAACTTTTCGAGATAGGCAAGAATCTCCCTCCGAATCCGGATCAGCAGAAACTTTGATTCAAGGTACAAATTTTCAAACAACCCTTTTTCAGTCTCTAGATTAGGAAAATGAAATAAGATTATCAACACGAATTGTGAATCACGAAACAAACTCTGAAAAAAATATAGATCAAAAGTCCTTATATAGTTCTCCAATTAGGGTTGGAGATATATGTATGTGTAAGAACCGATTGTCTCACTAGATTATGTACACAATTCAATCAAAATAAAGTAGAACCCAGAATGGCGATCAGTCTTGATACCTAACTAAGCTAAACATGAACTATATGTGATGTCTTTTGTCCTCTCGACGCATTTGAGATCGCATGGTAACTTAAAAAGAATAAACGAAACATGAAATTGAGTTTTGACAATTTGTATTTATGGTTTGATTGGAACTTAAAGTTTGACCCTTTTTCTTTGGCATTTCAGGGCTGTATGAATATATATCGAATAATAAATTTAAAATGCTATCATTTGATGAACTTTATGTCTATATAAAACATATTGTTCAAATTTTCATATTAAGAAATAAAATACATCTTAAATAATAAAGTAAGGTTTTCTTCAAACTCGTATTATGAGAAACTGACACATGGCACTTTTGCTTTTGACATGTGTTTTTTCTTTTAAACTTAATAATCTATTTTCATTTTATTTAATTGTATTATTATATATTAAAAAAAATTCAAAACCAAATAAATCATTACTTATTTATATTTTAAAATATAATATATATTTAACTATATCATTAAATTAATATATATGAGAGACACATTCTTTGTTTTCTTTTTATTAAATTAGAAATTGACATTAAATAAATTTATAATTAATTAATTTTTGCTTTTGACATGTGTCTTTTATTTTAAACTTAAATACATTGTAATCTATTTTCATTTGATTTAATTGTATCATTATATATTAAAATTCTTTCAAAACCAAATAAATCATTATTTATTTATATATTAAAATATAAGATATATTTAATTATGGCACTTTTGCTTTTGACATGTGTCTTCTTTTAAACTTAAATACATTGTAATCTATTTTCATTTCATTTAATTGTAACATTATATATTAAAATTCTGTCAAAGCCACTTAAATCATTATTTATTTATATATTAAAATATAAGATATATTTAATTATATTATTATAATAATATATATGAGAGACGCATTTTCTTTTTCTTTTTATTAAGTTAGAAACTGAAATCAAATAAAATTATAATTAATTAATTTAAAATAGATTATATATTCTAATAGTTTTTTTCGTGTGTGATTTTTCTATAATCATTTTCTATTTCTCTTTTATTCTGAAATAAATAAATAAATAAAACTATTTTGCAAAGTATTTTTAGTAATTAATTTTTTAATTGATATATCGTTTATCAATATTTAAATAATACAGATTATTTTAAAATATGATTTCATAAAGAATCATATATATCAAAAATGTGTTTCACTTGGCATCAGTATTTTTTAATTATAAATATTTTGTTGTATCTTATCTCCATCAGTAAAAAAAAATTCATCAATTGACTTTGTAATAAATGTAAAATCTAATGAAAAAAATTCCAATGACCAGAATTAACATATGAGAGACATGAGAGCATAGAAAACTGGGATTAAACACCATGCAATTAAACCTCATTAACGTATAAATGAACGTCTTAGACTCTTAGTAATTGAATGTCTCAAATAACGTATAATTGACTCATTTTTAAAATTGAAATTTAATGGTCTACACAACTCACGTAACGTTTTTTTTTATATTTATTACTCATGTAACGTTTTTGTTGCAAATAAACACATGGATATATTTACTCTTTTGATATAAATAGCAAAAATATATTTTTCTATCACACAACACACAAATTTAAATTGTTGTTTCGTTTTGCAGATTCACATAAACTGAATGTGTTTGAGAAACTTGAAGCAGAGTATAAGGTATACCAAAAATAGTTTACATTTCAATAATTTTTCCATTATATAATCTTATAGACTCCCTATCTTTCTAAAAGATTGATATTCTAATCAGACTATAACCCCTGATCTCTTTGGGGCAAGGCGCAGAACATGTTAAATTAACTTTTTTTCGGAGAGCAGATCCCTTCTAACGCAAATCGAACTCGTGATTTTTTCGACTTTGATCAACTGCACGTTGGTATTTCAGGTTTCTTCTCTTACCCGATTATAAGATTTCTCTGCTACAATTCACGCTCAGATAAGATTGTTTTCTTATTTTACCTTATTTTAGACACTTTTTCATGGGAGAGTGACTATTCGGCCAGGAATAACACATTCGTAACGCTTGAATACTGAAGAGTACATGGACATGGTTCTAATGTGACTCAGGTAAGTCGTTTCACTGTACCATTTTTAGCTATTAATTTCTTACACAATTTCATCTTAGTTGGTCCTCCAAATTTGCAACCCAATATATTTTCGAAATATCATTGTAAACTTATAATATACAAACTTCAATGTTTGTTGTTTCTCTTCTTTTCAAAGCACATGGTGAATTATGTTACCTGTGTGTGGCTTGGTGTTACCCTGAAAATAGAAATTGTTGAGGACTCTTATTTTTCCTTTCACCTTCCCAATTCCTTCTACATTTATTAACATGTCGAGTTTCTTTTTTCGCAAGAAAGGAAAATGATGAAGAGTGAGACATGAAAGAGCACAAAAACACTATTCATCCACGCACATGTATGATCTGAAAGAAGATTTTCCTACAGAGAATAATGGAAGGAAACCAAGTTCGTCAGTGACGAGTAAAAAACAGATAAGTTTTTAAGGATAGTCGGCACAAAGAGAAGCATCGGCCAATGTACTTTTCTATATCTAGAACATGTTCTTTGTTTAGTTTCATTATGTAATAGATGTTGGGTTTGGTTTTAGCGAAAAAATTTTAAAATGGAAAGCTGATGCTCATAGCATCCAACGGGAGCTCTGTGGCTTTGCTTTGATCATGAACGGAAAGTCGCTAACATACGCTCTTGGGGACGACTTCAAAAACGCTTCTTATTTGACTTTTGTATTTTTTTCCTTTTATCATGTGCCTTTTGTTATTACACTAAATGTGTGGTTTGTAGTCTCTTCCATCGATTGATGATTTTTATTCATTTAATAGTGCAACTGACGTAAAAAGAGAAGATTGGTTTTGTACATTTGACATGAATGTGTAAACGATTTGGGAGTGTAGTGGATCAAGAAACAAAAGTATTATCAAAAATAGTTTTTTTTTATATTAAGCATTCTCTATCTCTATGATTGAAAATATATAGCATAATTGTCATTAAAAATATATTTTTAAAAGTTTAATTTTACAGCGTAATACTTTGATAATGGATGCTTTCAGGATATGTTCATGTGTTCTATTGGTGACCAAAAGATAAATGATGGACATACAAATGTGTTGGCTTCAGTGCAAAATTTTTTTTAATTACGCATCAAAAACAAACTACATCATTCAAAAGGAAAAAAAATTATCCTTATGTTACTATAGAGTTGGTTAGTTCGTATGTCAATCTAACAATTTGGCGTTATTCGTAAACTTTGTTTAGTTTAAAACAAAAAATAATAAACTAAAAAACATGAATATTTAACAAAATAAAATAAAAAAAACATGAAACAGCTTCAAAAACGTTTAAAAAAAAAAACACCACGAAAGTATTTGAATTCAGCATTCTAAAATTGTCATTGAGAAAAACAATGAGTGGCTAAATTGTTTTATGCAGCTTATTAGAAGCCGTTTCATGACAGCCAAATAATTTAATTAGATTTAGTCTTTTATATATGCTGCACACAAAAAAAAAAAGTCCTTTGTATCCATTTCTTCTTATTGAAGTTACCATCCTTAGCCAATTCCAACATTTTAGCCATATCTTTCCTTAAATTCAGGTTTTAAGAGAGGGTTGAGGCGTTGCCAAACACTTGAAATCTTTATACTAGCATATAATGGAAATCAAAACTGGAATAAAATGATACCTAATCCATATAAAGTTAATATTTTCCAGGTCTTCATATTCTAATTCCACAGTCTTCATACAACTCTAGAATGAGGATATACAACTCTAGGTTGTCCTTTGATCTGTTTCTATTAAAACTAAAAAAATAAACTGATGTGACATATGGCATATTGAAAGAATTTTAGACTAGGTTACATGAAATCAATGAAATATTGAGCCATATTAAAAAAATATTCTTTCTTTTAAAAACTATCATTTGATACTCGATTAAAAAAAATCAACCAATTAATAAAATACTGCAAAATACAAATAGTCATAACATATCAAATATATTAAAGTTTGCATAGTCATAACATATCAAATATATTAAGGTTAGGATTCAACTCTTACCTATTTTGACATTAGTTTTCAACCTACTCATATTTTAGAAAAATGATATTTATATAACTATTTCAAACTCACGCCATTACCTAATATATCAGATGAAGGGCGTTTCCAAGGGATTGACATGTGCACACTCTCCATTTAACACAAATAAATAAATAAATGACATGTCATTATACTTTATTTATTTAATTAAAAACAAATTGAAACAAACTTGCACTCATCCTCTCCTATTTCTCAACTTTTCAGTTTTTTAACAACTATAAATTTCATTGATTTGAACTTGAGCATACATAGTCTTTATGCAAAGCATTAGTAATAAAAGATGGAACATATAATGAAATTGAAAACCAGGATCAGGAGGATTTAAAGACCGATCTTACAAATCCCCATGAATATTATTTTGTCTTGGAGTCCAATTGAACTGCACTTCTTCGAAAAGTCTTTCCCATCTCTTGATGTCTCTAATCCAATTATGGATTCCAAATTTTAGTTCTTTGCCCTTAATGACATCTATTAACTTTTTGTTATCACCTTCAAAAATGACATAGCGGAAAGCTTTGCTCCAAAAGTGTTTTATGGCCATCAATAAAGCTTGACATTCGGCTTCAAGAGGTGTTAAAACAATAGAACCCTGTGAACAAGCTGACCCCTTATAACCACCATGTTCATCTCTAATGATTCAACCTGCCGTCGCCTCTTGGTTTTGATTTGAAAAACTTGCATCAAAATTGCATGTATACAAAAAAAAAATTGGTCTTTCCCAGCTTTGATTCTTTCTATTCACTGGTCGGATATTGATTGTATTTTCAGTAACATCAACATACTCATGAGCTTGTAACCAATCAGTTGCATCCTTCCTTGTGAACTCCACATCTTTGGACTATCTTGTGTTCTTCTTTTGAAATACCAGCTTGTTGCGACTATTCCATATTCTCCAAAGTAACCATATTGGAAGTTGTTGTAACAAAAGAGATATTTGTTTATGTCGATTGCATTCCATATCAGTTTCGATGGGATATGTTCGCACCTCGCCAAACTGTTTGAGCATACGGACATAGGAAAAAGAGGTGATGAACTGGTTTATCCTCCCTACAGCAACGTCGACATAAAGCATTTTTGATAATATTTCGGTTCCTGAGAGCAGTACATGTACCCAACACATTTGAAGTAAGACGCCACAAAATGTTTCAATTTTGGAGCAGTTCTTAGTTTCCAGATTTCTTCTTTAACTCAATACCCCATGTGGCGGCCTTATAGCTTGTTGAATAATTAGAGGATGAGCTGCCAACCAATATCTAGATTTTACAGTATACAAACTCGATTAATTATAATGCCAACCCAAAAAATCGGGATTATCTTGTTGATTTAACCTCATACGGAGAATATGATTCACATCCCCCGCTTCGATTTCCTGATGAATCTTTGGAATATCCCATTCCTTATTTCCTTGTTTCATAAGATCATTTACAACCACACAATTATGGTTTTCTGCATTACGAAATCTCGGCCGCCTCGGAGGATGAACATGGAGCCAATTATCCTTACTAGCATTGACTGCTTGACCATCTCAATTTAAGAAACACATTCTTGTCTTAGAAGGTCTCTTACCTTGTAAAATGGAATTCCAAGCAAAACAAGGTTTATTTCCTGATTCAGCCTTAAGAATGTCAGTAAAAAGAAAAATACCTCCCTTTCATTACTTTCGCCATGAGGCAGTTTGGGTGTTGGAGATTTCTCCATGTCTGTTTAGCAAGAAGAGCAACGTTGAAATTTTTAATATCTCTGAATCCAAGTCCACATTCCCTCTTAGGAAAACTCATTCTTTCCCGTAAAACATAGTGCATTGCTCTCTTCCCATAATTTGATAGATCTTTGTTTATTTCATCCAAAATTCCCACTGGAATTTTAAGGCAATTCATCAAATATATTGGCATCGCCAATGAGACAGCTTTCAGTAAAACTTCTTTGCCACCTTGCGATATGAATCTATTACTTCAGCCCTTGGTCTTTTCTTTGACCTTATCCAAAATGTAAGAGAATATCTCCTTTTTCTTTCGTCCAAACTGTTTCGGAATACCCAAATATTTACCATTCCCACCTTCATTATGAATCCCATAAGTCTTCTTAACAACTTTTCAGTTTCTTTATTTTTTGTGTTATGAACATGAAATTTAAGCTTCCATTTTAATAGTTTTATCCATATCTTTTTTACTGGTGATGCAAGATGAGTGGAATTTATTTTATTTATTTCACATGAAAATGTGTCAAATAAGTGACTTCTTTGAATCCAAGTGCTACAAAATTATACACTTAGGACTTTTCATGTTATGATTCTTATGTTCGCGTATTTTTGCAGTTGGTATATCCAAATGTTAAATGGGTTGGTGAGGAAAGCAATTTCAATGTTCAGTCACTACAAGAAAACATAGAGCTTGCTACAAACACAATCGTCACAAAATCCAAAAGAGTGATGAATTTGTGACGACTGTTAGAATTTTCTCGTCGCAAAATCTAAATTCTCGCAAATTTGTCACTGCTTAAGATGAATTTGCGATGGTTTAAACGGTGGCAAATTTGCAATGAGTTTGTGACGAATGAATGACTATAAAACATAAAATATTTGCGACGATTTTTTGACAGATGCACAACAGAATAAATCGTCACAAATTAGTAGTAAAAAGTTGTGACAAAAAAGAGACGGAGTTTCAAAAACTGTATATCGTCCCAAATCCGTAGCAAAATTTTGTGACGAAATAGTGACAAATTAACATCTTCTATGATCGTCTCTAATTAGTAGCAAACTTTTGTGATGATAGAGTGACTAGTTACCAACATTCCTGTTTCGTCTCAAATTGGTAGTAAATTAGTGAGACGGTATTGTGACAAGTTTATTATTTTCATAATTGTCCCAAACTTGTAGCAAATTTTTGTGACGACTTTGAGACAAATATATTTATTTTATTAATTTGTATAAATTTTACTGTTTTAATTAGAAATAAATTAATTTCATAATTTGAATTCTAATTAGAAGAAATTAATTTCATAATTTGAATTATAATTAGAAAGAAATTAATTTCATAATTCAAATTCTAATTAGAAAGAAATTAATCAAAAACTTTGAATCCTAATTGTCCAGAAAACTGCAGAAGCAAATACAAACTGTCTAAAAGTCTACATTAACAAATACAAATCTAAAAGAGAAATGGGTTGAATGTATACATGTACGGAGGAGATCTGGTAGGAGCATTAGGTTGAGGACCACGGGGTTTTGAAACTTGTTCTCCATTTTGAGTTGGCACTAATGAGGAGGACATAAGATTCTGAAATTGAAGATCTTGGCATTGGATCCAGTTGACGACCTGGGACAAAGCTGATTTAGTGTCATGCAATGCAGACTGGGTGTTGTGATGTCAGTTGCATTCGTCCTCGTACTTAGCCTTCTATAACTCATTCTCAGCCGCTTGGTCTACGATCATTTTTTGCGCAACCAGAAGTTGTTCTTGCAAAGAAGCAAGAGTTGAGGTGCAACTTGATGTACCTCGTCGATTGGTAGTCCCGTATATGCGCTCCATACTCCACATGCCATAAGCTTTGCCCCGCTTGTTAAGGATAGACGACTTCAAAATATATGTACATATTAAAAAGGATAATAAGAAATCATAAATTTTATACAAATATATATTTAATACATGTAGGAATATGGAGCTAAGCTCATCTGTCGAAAGGTGAGGCCGTTCTGTACTTTCTTCTTCGGTAGTGCCTATGATTTGAGAAAGCCGATCCTCTACATGTTTATCAAATGCTTCACATATTTCATTTGCCTTCATATCCACGTATGTACCATCAGGTGGAGTATGCGTCTTCAAAACATAAATACATAATATACATTACTATATTAAAATAATTTATGTCATCAAAAGTAAGTTTTACGTACCATCTCGCCGTGTATACGACCACATGATTTTTGGCGTGATAAATGTTTGTGTATCCCAAGTCCGCCACTCTTTGAGTTCCTAGAGTTAGAAAATTTGCCACTCTTTGACATTGCTTCCTCTATTTCCCAATACTCGCACATGAGAGCCCAAAGCTCAGCCCTAATCTACGGCAGACGCTTCATACCTTTAAATTGATTAACCATTCCTCTCATCCTTCGTCCACAGACAATCAATGGATCCTAGGTATAGCGACTCTGGCAACAAAAGTATGAAGTAAATAATAGGAAAAACTATAAGTAAAATAATATAAGTTATATTATAAAAAATAACGCAAAGTCGATGAAAATTTGGTCTTGTTTCCGTGGGGGCGTGACACCCCAACAACTATAATATGGGCCGTCAAAATTTTTCTTCAGGATTTTTGAGATTGCATGAGGTAGTTTTCCGTGGTCGCGCTCAAACCTAAAAAAAATAAATACACATTTAGAGACTATATGAATACTAACCTCATATTTAAACTTATTCTTACCATATCGTTCCTCGTATAGGCCGAGGATCCAAACGTGTTAAATAATCATCTTGACCTGGCATCATAAGTAACTCTTCTAGTGTCATGGTTGGCTCTGGCACAGGTTCTTTTGGAACCGGTGGAGGAGGTGGGGGTTGTGGTGCTGGTGCCGGGAAAACCTCTGAGATTTCATAAATAGGTGGCCGCATGTGTTGATGGTCTTCGTGAATTCTGGCAGATGAACCGAGTTGCATGGTAATGGGGGTTTAAAGATGCAGAGCACACGACCACTGTGTCACAGTTGTCTACGAGAATATCTTAACAATATTAATATATATCCTTTGTAAATGTATTTTTCAAACACACACATATATATATATATATATATGTATAAAAGGTTTTTAATTAGATATGTATAACATAACTAAAGTTATATATAGATATATATGGAATTTATTTTATATAAAACATATAAATATATATATATATATATATGATTTAAATTAAGAGATTTATAAATATAGTTCTAAGTTTGGAAAAATTAGATATACTTAGTTAAACAAAACCATAATTAATTTTTTCTTATATATATATCAAACATATACATATATAAGTATATATATATATATATTTATAATGTGGTAGTCACAAAACCGTAGCAAATTTTGCTATGGATTTGCGACGACAAGGCCAAAAAAAATTGGTTATTTGCAACCCCAGGGATTCGAAACCAAGTTGCATGGTCATGGGGGTTTAAAGACGCGGAGAACACGACCACTGTGCCATGGTTTTCTACTGGAGAACCAGTCGACTGCACAAAGCAGTGGAGGTAAATATTATTGTCCTTGGCTAATTGTGAAAACAACAAATTTCTGAAAAATAGTAAAATTTGGAACCATATTTTAAGCCGTGGGTAGCCGTGGGTTTATGTCAAATTATTATGTTTGGTATTATCACGGGGAAGAGATGAATGTTGATTTAGGTGGAAGCCACTTTAGTGGTGACAATAGAAGTAGATTCGATCTTGGGCATATAAATTTAGATAATAGTTTTGTGTCCATGGTAAATGATGCATTTCCGGGAAACCAAGAAATGAATCACAATTTTGATGAAGGTGGTCCTCAAATCGATGAAGCTCCTAATCCGGATGCTCAAAAAAATTTCAATATGTTAGAATCAGCTAATTGCCATTGTATGAGGGTTGTCGAGAAGGTCACTCACAACTATCTTTGGCTGCTAGATTCATGAACAACAAGTCTGATTTCAACATGGCTGAGAAATGTGTTGATTCGTGGACGAACTTGTTTTATGAAGATTTGCCTGATGGAAATCAGGCAACAGATTCATATTACGAAACAGAAAATTTGATGAGAAATTTAAGTCTCCCTTTTTTATACAGTTGATGTATGTGTGAACAATTGTATGATCTTCTGGAGAAAAGATGAAAAATGGGAAGTATGCAAATATTGTAACCAACCTAGATATAAAATTAGTGATGGACACACAAAAATACCATTTAGCAAAATGTGGTATTTACTAATTGCAGACCGGCTTCAGAGATTGTATTAGAGCGAGAAAACGGCAGCGACAATGACTTGGCATGCTCAACATGAGTCTGTAGAAGGAGAAATGTGTCATTCATCCGATGGGAAAGAGTGAAAGAGTTTCCAACGATTACTTCCGAACTTTAGTGAGGAACCACAGAATGTATATCTAGGATTATGCACCGATGGATTCAATCCCTTTATAATGTCTCGCAACCATTCGTTATGGCCTGTGATTTTAATTCCACATAACTTACCTTCGGATATGTGTATGAAGAAGGAGTATTTATTCATGATAATATTGAATTTTGGGCCTAATCATCCATGCTCAAGCCTAGATGTGCTCTTAAGACCACTTGTTGAGGAGTTAAAGGGTCTATGGGACATTGAGGTGGAAGCGTATGATGTCTCAAGGAATCAGAATATTACGTTAAAGGCGGTGTTATTGTGGACTATTAGTGATTTTCCTGCTTATGGTATGTTGTCAGGTTGGACAACTCACGATAGATTATCGTGGCCTATATGTATGGAAGATACAAAGGCATTCTAGTTGCCTAATGGGAGGAAGTCGTGTTGGTTTGATTACCACAGAAGGTTTTTGGATCCAAATCAACCTCTGGAGATAAATTTTAGATTTGTTTAAACATATATAAATACGACTATTACTTTATAATAATGATTAATGTGTGTAGTATATATGTTACACTCATAGTGTATTCGAACATGAGATACGTCGTGTGTATCCACATATGTCTAACGATGATGTTTTGAGTAAAAAAGATTCTTAGTTTTACACATAGATAAGAAAATATGTATGTATATCTTAATCTCTTCAATATACACTAAATATAAAGGATTAATATATAGCAAATATATTTCTGGCTATTGTCTAACGGTTAATATGTAGGTATTGTTGGAAAATCTATATGACAACGCTATGTTTCTTTAATGGATACAAGAGGTTGTTGAAGGAAGCATAAACAAGGTTATAGTTTGGACAATATATTTTACAAGAGGATATGTGTTTCATACTCGCCGTCATGGACATCGTCGAGCAACTTGTAACTATGGTGTATGCGTTAGAGGAGAGAATTATTCAAATGCAGCTGATGAAGAAGATTTCTATGGAATTCTAACTGATACGTAGCTTGAGTATCCAAGCCTCATCAATCTTAAGATTACATTGTTTAAATGTGAATGGTATGATCCAACCATTGGGAAAGGAACTTGAAAAAGCAACGGAGGCATAGTTGACGTTCTATCAACTGGTAAATACAACCAAGAAAAATCTTTCATCCTAGGTAAGCAAAACGGTGTGTTACTAATTTTCAATAATATGTTAACTGTAATATAAATGGTATTTGATATATAAACGTCATGATCGCAGCATCTCAAGCAGATCAAGTGTGCTACATACTGTATCCGTCCGTTCGAGTACAACGAAATGAATGGCTTAATATTGTGAAGGTTATTCCAAAGACTATATTATAGGCAATTTACAAGATAAAAAAGTTGTACTGTTGCAACAACCAAACGATGGTGATGTTGAATTGATAGATATAGAAGATCTAGGAGTTCAAACGCTATCTCACAGATCATTTGGGACAACTGACATAGATATAGAAGCTGGTGATGATGAGGAAGATGACGAATTTTTAGGCAATATATCGTCATCAAAGGATGATTTAGAGGATGAAGTAGTGTAATTTAAAAATTTATGTTTTTGTATTATATATATCTCTTTAATTTATGATTTGCTCTCTCTTGACCAACATGTATACAATGTTTGATTTATCTACGTGTAATAAGAGTTTATCTTTGCAAACCAAACTGCTAACTTTTTTTGTTTATACACTACACTATCTATTTTTTGTAGATAATTGATCCACCTATTTCTTTCGTATGTCTACAATAAGGTAATTTGGATATGCAGTTTGCTAATAAACTTAACATATTTTTAACATTAAACCAACTAGAATTATTATTACAATACATATTTTAATTGTTACCTAACAATAGAACATGTACGTCATATAATTAGGTGATTAATTATTCATTACAACTTAAGTGATATATGAGCTTTCAAATAATAACCCTACATCTCATCTTCTGGGTCAGGAACAGTCGTCATCATTAACATTTTTTCATCTTCATCTTCAGCCTTTTCCTCATCATTTCCTTGATTACTATTGTTTGGAATTATTTGGTTATTTTCTATTATCTAATAAATAATTAGTTTTGAATATCAATACTTAATTTCACATTTTCATATTAAATATATACATTTTTTTCAATTTGTTAACCTTAACAATGTTTTTTGCAGTTATATTTAGATAACAAGTGTTTCCTAGAAGCTTACATACGGCAACCTGGTGAACATAAAAAATAAGTTAGTATTTTAGTTTTTTTCTAACAAATTTAATACATAGGTTCTTTATATAGGGAATAACCTAATCTTTTTAAGTATCATAACAGCACCAATTCCGATTACTTGTGAATTCTCTGTATTCTCGAAAACTTTTCTATGCACTAAAACGTCAATAGTCCCAATCGGACCCTTAAGAGTTATCATGCCATATCTTTCACGGTTTGGATTGTAAGATTGTATCATCGCCACAACCTAGAAAATTTTTATTGAGTTATGAGTATTTATATTTGTTATGTATATTAATGTAAATGCTAACTACCTTCTTAATTTCTTTCCACCAATGAGATCGAAATTTTACTGAATTAATGGGTGTCCATAAAGTCTTGGGTTGTTCGTCGATGTGATCTTTCTGCATGCAAATTAATTACCTTCTTTCCGTTTTCATTCTCTCGCAACTTGAATCGGTAATACAAGCCCAAGAATCATATGGCCATTGTTTTGAATTTGAGGAGAAGAAATTGGAACACAATTAATGGGTCTTATACTTCAACACAATTAATGGGTTCATCAGACGGACTTGGAGTACCCGTAGCGTAATTTATGGTTCTCCTTCCATGTGTTGAATGCCAAAACTCATAGAGAGTAGGGATCCTATCTGGAATATTGTTATCATCATTAGACATTGTACGCTTTGTAATTGTGATATAATTGTGTTTTATGTATCTAATATGAATAACGAGTTTCCATATATAGACATTGTACGCTTTGTAATTGTGATATAATTGTGTTTTATGTATCTAATATGAATAACGAGTTTCCATATATAGACATTGTACGCTTTGTAATTGTGTTTTATGTATCTATATATAACTTTAGTTATGCTAAGATGATATGTTCTACATATCTATTTCAAAACCTTTTATACATATATATGTTTGAAATATTATGTACAAACCATATATATTAATATTGTTAGATAATCATGTAAATAACCATGGCACAGTGGTCGTGTGCTCCGTGTCTTCAAACCCCTATGACCTATTAACTTGGTTTCGAATCCACGAGGTTGCAAATAACCAAAAAAAATTTCTTTGGCCTTGTCGTCGCAAATTCGTAGCAAAATTTGCTACGATTTTGCGACGACCACTAAATAAATCTATATATATATAAGTAAATATATATACGAAAACATTTAATTTTGGTACTTGTAAACTATGGATACCTAAATTTTTCCTAACTTAGAACTATACATATATTTTTTGTTTAAAATCATATATATATATATTAATGTTTTATGTAAAATAAATTATATATATATATATAACTTTAGTTGTGTTAAGATTATATGTTATACATATCTATTTAAAAACTTTTAATACATATATATGCTACAAATTTGCTACGATTTTAATAGTTGTCACTAATTCGTCGCAGATATGTCACAAAATTGTCACTTTTGTGTTTCATATTTGTGACGACAAGGATTTGGATCAATTTTTCTACTAATTTGCGACGATTTTTTTTTCACTGTTTCTCACACTTTCGTTATAAAATCGTAGCAAATCCAATGTTTTCTTGTAGTGAGTTCATGGATTTCTTGACGTCTCCAACATTTATTTAACTTACGTAGCAATAAAATACATAGTACTCATGCTTCTTGATCAATTCATGAAATGTTGAAACCCCTTTTTGTTACAATCTTTAAGAAACCAAGGCAGAGACAGACTTGGGTCTCAACAATAATTATCTTTGTATGCTTCATTCTTATTTTCTTCCTTTCTTAATCCTACAATTTTGAGCAAGTAGTACCAATTGGGTGATTAATTGTACTTGTGATTTTGAACTTAAGGTGTTGAGATATTAGGTAAGAACCGATTCTCTAATTGAATAACATACACATTACTTATGATTAAGATATGATCCTAAAGTTGATGTCGTCTCTCTAACACATTTTTCTAAGTTGCATCTCACCTCAATCAATATGAAAATATGTACACCAGTAACATTATACTGATCATGGTAGTTTTAAGATCAAACATGCGAAATAGTATAAAACATTTTCAAAAAAGAATCATCAAAAACATTTATAAAGAAGAAATATGTGCATTGAGCGGCTGCTCATCTAGTTTTTCTATATTTTAAGCATGAAAATCAAAATTAATGTGAGTTGTGTCTAAAAGCAGTATTATTGGATGGATCCGCAGATTTATGTTAATAAAGAATTTAACAAAAATATCTTAGAAAAACACTTACATGTAACTAGTTTCCACATACATCTATAGACACTATATATATATATATATTGCATAGATGATCATTATATATATATATATTGCATATATTATATCGTTGATTGTGTCTTTGAGAAAAAAAAAACTATCTACGAGGATCTATATTTGGAAATTAATGTTGTAAATTCAATATTATCAAAAAAGATTAAATAAGTATAATTAAATATTTTAGGGAATATAATAGTTTTCAAACAGTTTAGTTTTTAGAATAGATTAATATTTACATGTTGTGTGATAAATTTAATTTATACTTGAATATCGTAATGATAAATTTAGCAAATATTCGAGAAAATAGAAATTTCAGATTCTTTTTTTTAATGTGAAATTGATTGAAGAAAAAGAAAAGAGTAGTTCTATAGATATGTGAATATGAAAGAAGAAAAAATACAGAGCATCTTACATTACTGGGAACAAATAGTCATGCAAGAATGATATGTTGAGTTTTTAGCATCTATTTGATTGCATTTTCCATTGGTTTGGTTCATTTTCATCGCATATCTAGGACTTTAGTTGCATTGTTTGCATAACATTCTCTTTTCTTAGGTATGGAAGTGAAGTGGGCAAAAGAAGTGATCAAATAAAGGAAAATGGATCAAAATAATGGATTTGATGAGTAGGAGTTGCAGCGGTCAAGTATAGCGACCAAGTGACGTTGATGGACTCCAATGGCCAAATGCAGCGGCCAGGTGACACCGCTGAAGAGTTGACAAAAACCACTTGGAGATCTAGCGGCACGTGCAATGACCAAGTGTCTGTGTTAAACTCTAGAGGCTAGATGCAGCGGCCAAGTGATCCTGTTAGACTCCAGCGGCCAGAAGCAGTAGTCAAGTGTCCCCGTAGACTCCAACGGTTATTCCCAGCGGCCAAATGACGTCTGCAGAAACAACTTCCTTTGATTTTTCTCAAAACCGAGATTGATCCAGCTGGTTATGTGTTGACCAAACTCTTTTATTTTTCACTATAAATACTCCATAAACCTAATATATTAGCTTATGCTTTGTTTTAGAATCTTTCATAGACTTTTTGAGATTTTTGAAGAACATTGTATGAATTTTTCTATTTTTAATCTATCAAAGTTTGTTTTCTTTTAAAATATTTCATCTACTTATCCTATAATCATGATTATGCAAAGATCAAATTCATTGCTTAGTGTATTCATGTATATTAGTGAACAATGATTTAGATGATTAAGGGTTGGTTAATTATGATGAGGTGATGGTGATGTTTAAGACTAGATCTTATATTATCCTTCATTTAGGTTGATAGTAATGCTAGATTTAACCTTGTAACTTGAAATCTAGATCAACATGATTTCATGTCTGGAAGGTTTTTGATGAATTGGTTAAACGAACTTAAATGAGATTTTTTTCTTTAGCCTATGAAAATAGTTGATTAGGGTGATTAATGGTTGTATTAGATTTGATTATTAATGCGCATAGATCATTTAATTGCGTACATAAGTTGATGTTGATTAGATAATTAGTGAAGCGATTAGTACTATGGAAGTGGATTAGTCTTGATTAGTGATTTATAACCAAGGATAGTGTTCATAATATGTTCTTGTCATCATCGAAGATTCATCATCTCATCTAAACCATTGTCATGCCCTTGACCTATCGCTTTAATCATCTTAGTTTCATTCCATTTCTAGTTTCATTGTTTTGTCCCATTTTATTTCAATTCGAATTTTGTTACATACCAAAAACATTTTTATTGCTTAGATTGAATTGAGATTTCCATTCCTAGTATGATGTTCTTGTCTCTCTGTAGATCGATCCTAATGTACTCAGCGTACTTAGGTTAATTGATAGACAAAAAAGTCTACTTATCAAAGAACATGGTAGAGAGGATTAGAGCTTGTTATCGACGTAGACGAATTAGGCTCCAATGGTTATGCAAGTCTCCATGGCAGCTGCCTCCATGCTGCTTGAGAGAGGAGACTTGTGCTTATGTCAACTCAGACACCAAGCGCGTTTAAGTGAAGATACGATCTAGGGGATTGGTGATTTGGATGACCACTCTGTTTCCTCCAAATATTGTAGATAGTGAACTGGAATAGAAGGCGAAGCAAAGCATGGTATGTTTTGCTGAATCTATGCGAGCTTAGACAGCGTTGTGGACATCTAATCTGGCGAGAGCTAAAAACCAAGAATGATAGAGGTTAGTTGTGATCAGATCATGAATGTGTATGGACAAGCGAAAAAGATGATCCCTAGACTCATTGGGCTCACTGCAGAAGAGACAAGCTTGAACTTGTCCCCAATGGCAAGAGATCAAGCATGTGGCGAGTCTGTCTCTTACTTCTAGTCATGTGATAAAAGCATAGCGCGAGACTGAATGTGGAAACCAAACCCGTTTTTCTGATTCTTCCTTCCCCTAATGTAACATTATTTGCTCTTAAGTTTTTTTTTTGTTGAGAAAGTGGTCTTAATTCCACCGGAGAGTGCCTCCAAAGCGGATAGTCATCACCTGCATCATGAGATGGAAGTGGTCGACTTCGAATCAGTTCTCCAATGTCGTTAAGCTGATATCCCGGAGATAGTGGCATAATGCACCAGCTTGACCTAATGGCCGACTGCGAACAGTTCTCCAATGTCGTGAAGTTGTTGTCGCCTAATGGACCAGCTTGACCTTGAAACAACCTTCGAGATAGTGGTGTAATTCCTGACCCCTTACATATGCATCCTTGAATATTTTACAAGCTTTCTAAGCTTACCAATAGGCAGTCAGTCATCAAACCAGATGGAAGTTTGCTCTCCATTACAAACCTCCATTTTAATAAAATCAGACGCAATATCACGTAGTTTCAGCAAGTTACGTCAAATATACAACCCTAAAATACCATCTTTCACATCCCAAAAAGTGCTCTATCGCATAAAGTATTTCCATTTCCAGGCCACCCAAAGAGAACTCGACAGAAAACAAACACCAAATTAAATATAGGGAGAAAAGCAAAGTTGAATCCTTTAATCTTCGCAGCCCCAAACCACACTCAAATATCAGATAACATACTATCGTCCCAAGCAACCTTTGCCTTAGTGGTTATAGAAGGGGATCCTGACCATAGAAATGCATCACACATACTCTCAATTTCAAATTCTTATCCAATATCAAAATGCAAAACTTAAGATTTAGAGAATATACAAAGTAGTAATTATTATCTTCTCCAATTAAAAAAATTTCAGCACAATTTTCTTTTCATATATATCCGCCGTACAAATGGAAATAAAGATGTAGTTATTTCATTGTGGTTTTACAATTTAGGACTTTTATTTGATTAATTCCTTTTTTAGAATTTATTCTCCAAATTACAATCTATTTAGAAAAGGCAAACAAGTAAATTTGAAACTACATACGAAAAGACAAAACAAATTGTTCTGATGTATTGTAAAAAAAAAAGGGTTATATAGATATAAATACATAAATTACATAATAATTAAGAAATCGGTATGCATAAGTTTTTATTTAAATCTCTCTCATGATGTCTCTTATGAAGTGACGATTATACCCATATCGCAAACTACATGGCTTTGTTTTGAGAGAGATTGTTATCATTGGCCTGACAGGTCTACAAGGGGTTATGGATAATAGACGAGTTAGCGGCGAGTACCGATAACAGACGAGTTAGCAATGTTTGGAGAAAGGTGATTTTTCTTTCCTCTAATGCATTTAAAGATAATTTTATCACTCTAATCAATATATGTATGTTTTGCACACGTATTTCTAGATTTTGGAAACTGACACAAATGTATTGTTAGGACAAAAAATAGCAAAGACAAGTTTTTTGTTGACCCCTATATTGAATCATTTAACATAGTAATAATGTCATGATGTTAAATTGACATGTAATTTATTAGTTACCTGTAAATTGACAGACTGCATTATTAGTTAATTTGTAAATTTAAATCAGTCCACTTAACTGCTAAACGTTGACTTGTAAATGTAACAAAATATCATGTTAACAAACATTAAGTAAGATGTTAACTAATACAATTATCCTCTAATTACTAATTTTGTATCGTGTTAATGCACATTTTCACCCTGTAAATATAAATTTAACATTTAAAGTTAAAAGTTAATAATGTGTTTTAATTATTAACATTATAGGTCAATTGTGGTCAATTATAATTACCATGTACATTAACAAGGTAATTTCACATTGTAAGCCATTTTGCTTGGTTGTATTGAAGTGAGCTAGCAGGGTAACTAAGTTGTTACTTATGAATGAAATATATGGTATTATGTAAATTAATATTATCAGTAAATTTAACATTCAAGAAAATGTACAGTGCTACAATTGCATGCAATATGCTGGATTTGATGTAGGGTATTTTCGTCTTAATAATGAGCAATACTCTGTACAAAAAACCACTTTCCTGTCACTAATTTTTCAATTATTCGTTGGTACCGAGTACAATTTCCAAGAAAAAAAAGAACATTGTTTTATATAGCTGAAAATAAACATTAACCATTACGAATTTTTTAAACACTACGACTTAAAACTTATTTTTTGTCAAAAAGTTCAGCAGTTCTGCGTATACGAATTTTAATGAATGTAATTAAAACATTACAAAAAAACATTCTACACATTATAATGGCTTTTAAAAGACATAAAAACCATTATAGAATTTAATTTAAAAAATATGAATTAAACTAAAATAATTATCTATCTATCAATATATGAAATATCGCTTGTGGCCACGTCCGGCGTGGTGTGATTATGGGCAGCGGTTGGAGGTTCTCTGTAAACTAAAAACAGTCCTAACATGGAGTCTTCAATGCAATGTTTGGAGACTTATATGTAACTAAATCAACCTGAAACTTGGTAATGGGTTTCACGGTGCTACTGTCATGAAATTTAACAATGGGATTGAGATTTCAACGGGTTTTTATATTTTATTTGAGCTTCTTTAATCTATTCCAAAAAATATTCATGTGAAATTTTAATATATGACCAGTCTACATGGAGATAGTAAACAAACAACCAAACAAACTCATAATGAGCTGAAATTTGGCAAAGAGCAATTGAAGTTATCGAGCTAGGTTATGCTGGAAGGACATCAAATCGGAGTCCAAAAACCTAGATGACGATGGTGTTTCTGGGAAATTAGTTTTGATGCTTCTATAGCTATGTTTTGCTAAGTTTGTTAAGTTTAAATCTCTTGCTCTATTTTAGCGCACAATAAAGATTTTGTCCTAAAAGAAAATGGAGAGGGTGAGGAAAAAAAGACAACGAGAACAATGAAAAAACAGACGATGGAAGTAACGATCTTGATGCTCATGTCGATGAAAATGAAGACAAACAAAACTATGAATGTGAGAAGAAGATGGCAAAGACATAGGTTGTTGGTGGTCAATTGAAACCTAACCCGTCATTCTCCTTTTTAACTCTCATATATAAGCATGTTCTGCATGTGTAAAAAATGGTGAAAAAGTTAGAGTGGAAGATGAGTAGAAAGAAGAACATAACAAAAGAAGATGGTAATTTCTTTTTCTTTTTGTTTGTATACTTTTACCATATTTTATTAATACAACAAATACTTTTTTTAGTACATGTGATCATTTTGAAATATTTGAGTTACTTTATTTTTGAATTACTTATAATATCATATTATGTACATATATGCTACCTTGGTAGTTTTAATCAATTGTTTTTTTAAATTTAGAAGACGAGGAAGATGATGAAAAAGAAAAGACGGAGGGGATGAGAAAGTTGAAGAAGACGAGAAAAGGGTTTTGAAAGGAGCGATGAACTTTGAGATTGGTGCAAGTCCATCTTATAAAAAAGTTTAATTGCCTACAAGAATTTAACTAAGACGAGAGAAGCTTCATGGAGAATCATTTCTTCAATTCAGCAGAAAAAGAGAGCAAAGGAAGACAATGAAGAGCGATAGGACAAAAAAGAATTGCAGACAAAGGATAAGTGAAGCTAGAGTAGATTCACAATGTTGCAACTCACAATTATTTATTATGAATTCCTTATAAGTTGCCAAAAGAAATTAAAATTGTTTTTACAGTCAATAAATGTGGATAATGGGAGAATTATAATTTTCTTTGAAATGATATAAATAAAGAAAATACTGTTGTGGATAATGCGAGAGATACAGATGGCCTCACAAAGCAAAATAATTTGGCATTTTGATTTGAATAATCTGACACTCCAAGAAAATTTGCATGGCGACTCATTCAATGATCATTCCTTCTTCTTCTTCTTCTTCTTCTTCTTCTTCTTCATCCTCTGCTCTCGCTGCTGCTACGTCTGCGTTAAGAGAGACTCTTCCACTCTTCACTCGATCTCTCACATTCCCGAGAAAATCCTTGTTTTCTCAAGTTCGGTTAAGATTCTTTGCTGAGAAACATTCTCAACTCGATTCCTCAAATGGCTGCGCTACAAATTTCGCTACTTTACAAAACTGTGAGTTTCTTCTTCAATTTCAATCTTGGTTTCTTGATCAGATCACTGTTTCTGCGGTATCGAACCACAATGCTTGATGAACTTTCTTGGCCCTGTCGTTGATTTGGGTAATGAGAATATGTTTTAATGATTCAGTAAACGATTGAAGATTCTTTCTTTCTTATGGCTTTTACTCAAAGATGACTTTTTCATATAAAGTTTCTGTCTTGCTCTCTCTTCACTGATTCTTTTTTATCACCCATAAGCTATAAGTCTACTCTAGTTAATCTAGGATTGAATCTTAACAAGTTAGATCGATTTTGAGTTCGTTAGATAGCAATTAGTAAGAGTTTGGTTGTGGGAATTTGGTTTATAAAGTCTCTCTTGCTCTATGAATTTGTTTTTTTTTTCCAAATGTTTCAGCTGAAGATCATCTTACAGAGGAACATGTTAACAAAGGAGAGTCCACTCTTAGTATTACAGTTGTTGGAGCGTCTGGGGACTTAGCAAAGAAGAAGATATTTCCTGCATTGTTTGCTCTCTTCTATGAAGGTTGTCTTCCTGAGGACTTTTCTGTGTTTGGTTATGCTCGGACCAAACTTACTCATGAAGAGCTTCGTGTCATGATCAGTAGAACTTTAACTTGCCGGATAGATCAAAGGTACTATACATTTTAGTTGTATGTTTCAGTTAAAGTTCTATGGTTTTGTAATATGAAAAATGTTTGGAATCAACAGGGAAAATTGTGGTGACAAAATGGATCAGTTCTTGAAAAGATGCTTTTACCATTCGGGTCAGTATAACTCTGAAGAGGATTTTGCAGAACTAAACACTAAGCTCAAAGAGAAAGAGGTAAGTCAGTGTGATCATATATGTTCAAGATATGGCACTAAACAAGTTTTAGTTGTTCTCTCCTTCATTTCATCTTGTTTGATTACTTCTTTTTAGGCAGGGAAGCTAGCAAATAGGCTGTACTATTTGTCTATACCACCAAACATATTTGTCGATGTGGTAAGGTGTGCAAGCCTTAGAGCCTCCTCAGTGAATGGCTGGACAAGGGTCATTGTCGAAAAGCCATTCGGTCGTGACTCTGAATCGTCTGGAGAGTTAACTAGATGTCTGAAACAGTATCTCACAGAGGAGCAAATCTTCAGGTTAGCCATTTCTCTATCCCAATAGTCATTACTGCCATCTTTTTCATTTTCTAAGGTGGAACTTAATTGCAATGTTTTGTTGGCACATTTAGGATTGACCACTATTTAGGAAAGGAGCTTGTTGAGAACCTTTCTGTGCTTCGATTCTCAAATCTTGTTTTCGAGCCTCTATGGTCAAGAAATTACATACGCAATGTTCAGCTGATTTTTTCTGAAGATTTTGGAACAGAAGGACGTGGAGGGTAAGCTTTCGTAAACAACTTACAAAGTTAGAAGCATGGAACACCTTATCTAATGTTAAAGCAAATGTAGTTACTTTGATCGGTATGGAATCATACGAGATATCATGCAAAACCATCTCTTGCAAATACTTGCACTTTTTGCAATGGAGACGCCTGTGAGCTTAGATGCTGAGGACATTAGAAGCGAAAAGGTAAGATTTTTTTCCAGTAAGAAAAGCTTTAGGTTGGTAATAACATACTATGCTGATGACTGATGACTGTGCCTTCCTGTTAGGTGAAAGTTTTGAGATCAATGAAACCGTTACGGCTTGAAGATATGGTTATTGGTCAATACAAAGGGCATAGCAAGGGAGGAAAGGCTTATCAAGGTTATACAGACGATCCAACGGTTCCAAATCACAGTCTCACTCCTACATTTGCTGCAGCGGCCATGTTCATCAACAACGCGAGATGGGACGGTGTTCCCTTTCTTATGAAAGCTGGAAAAGCTCTCCATACCAGAGGAGCAGAGATCAGAGTTCAGTTCAGACATGTCCCAGGAAACTTGTACAAGAAAAGTTTTGCGACTGATTTAGACAATGCAACTAATGAACTAGTGATCAGAGTTCAACCTGATGAAGGCATATACCTGAGGATCAACAACAAAGTTCCTGGTCTTGGAATGAGACTAGATCGCAGTGACCTTAACCTTCTATATCGAGCCAGGTATATAACTGTGCATACTTTCTGATTCTAGTATTCCTATCAAGATTACTTATTTTCACTCTTTTTGGGTTGATAGGTATCCAAGAGAGATACCAGATGCATATGAAAGGCTACTTCTTGATGCAATCGAAGGAGAAAGAAGGTTGTTTATCAGAAGTGATGAGCTAGATGCAGCATGGGATTTATTCACACCGGCTTTGAAGGAACTCGAGGAAAAGAAAATCGTTCCCGAGCTCTATCCATATGGAAGCAGAGGTCCTGTTGGTGCACATTACCTTGCATCTAAGTACAATGTGAGATGGGGAGATCTTGGAGATGCTTAAGCTTTTGACAGAAACAAGGATTTGGTGTTAATATGACAGAAATATGTTTTGAGCTTTTACAACTATTATCATCATTGCATACATACATCCCTTAATTGGTTTTGCAAAAAAAAATGTGTGATTTGTTTCTTACCAACTAATACATAGATTTTGTTCTTTTGGTGCACTATGACTCAAATAAACAATTGATATGTATCACTTATAAACAAAGGCTACTATGGCTGAAGTTTTGGCTATTCATAGGACACGGCGACGGCATGTCAGGCTCACTATGCTGAAAAAAATTGAGGAAGAAATAGAGAAGATAAGATCTTATGGCGGTGTGGATCCTGACATATTCTTGTGGCGTCAAAAGGCTGAAACTTTTAAGCGAGTTTTCTCATCAAAGCATACGTGGAATCAGCTAAGGGAGGTAACACTAGCAAAGAACTTATACAAAAGTGGGTGGCTCTCTTATGCAACACCAAAATACTCTTTTTTAGTTTGGTTTACAATTCACAACAGGCTATCGATGAGAGATAGGATGCTGGTTTGGAAGGAATACAAACTGTGTTCTTTGTACTAGATGCTAGAATCGAGGGATTATCTTTTTTTTGCTTGTAGTTTCACGTCTCTGATTTGGCATAATCTCACTAATGGGATTCTTCAACAGCGGTATGTGGCACAGTTTGAGACATCATCTCTATTATCTCTGTCTCAACGATTGGTTGTTCTCATTGATTTCATTTTGCGGTATGTTTTCCAAGCGACTGTTTACACTTTATGGCAATAGCGAAATCGCCGAAAACACAGCGAATTGTCCAAGGATCAGCGAACTCTTATCAAAGCTATTGATAGAACTGTGCATAATCGTCTTTCAACCTTCAACAGCAAGGAAAGTTCATGGACGGTTTGACTGGATTGTTTAGAGTCACGGAAAATTAATGTCGGTTTCAGATTCTCCTCATCTATTGCTTTTTCTACTCTTCTTTTTCTTTCTTCTCTTATCTTTTCTATTTTTCTAGTTCTATCGAAAGTGGTGTATACTCTTTTTCTCAAGAACCGGTTTTGTCCCAAAAACATTTTTCATTTTTGCGTTTTAATGAGATCACCATTTTAGATTTTATCTCTAGAGCTTTTCTCATCTTTTTTAAATTTGTTTTAATAAACGGATTTATTTGTTGTAAAATTATTTTTTTAATATAATTTTATATAATATTAAAAAAATAAAAATCTTGCTGAGACTTGAATTTTCTTCAGAATGGATGACATTCAAACCCTCCGACATCTTTGTTGACATGTTATCAAACTTTTGTCAGTTTGAGTATCTATCCTCGTCAAACTTTTATTTGAGTACACATGTCCGATTATGCTTATCTCTTTGTAATCGTTTAGGCATGAAATGAACTAATTGGTGTGCAAAAAAAAGTGTCGATTAGTATGTATTCTTTGCTTCCACAACTAAAAAAATAAAAAGCAAATAAACTAAAAATGTATGACTAATATCCATTTTGATATTTTTTGTTTTTCAAATCAATCAAAACATATATATCACCTCTCTCGAACCACATTAACTTGTATAAGTTTGATAAATCGCATAAAAGGTATGAGAAACTGTCAATTGGCCTATTATGCTACTAGCCTACTACCACATAACTCCTCTCTCTTATAGATTTACGCTTTATCCCCCTTAAAAAACTTCAATAAAACCTAATTCTGAAAATATTGATTTATTTTTAGTCAATGAATTATATGGCAATAGATGAAAAAACTAATAATGTGGTAATGGTTTTCTATTAATTAGTTATCTCCCTTCATAATGTGGTAATGGTTTTCTATTAATCAGTTTTAATTTTAAACAGTTAATTATTTTGTTAATAGTTATATATCATAGTTCTGACATCGAAAAAGATAGATGGATTCCGATAATAACTCCGGTGAGATATCCGGCGAGAATCAATTGTTATTTATTTTTTAATATGATATATATTATTATATATCAATAATATTATTAAAATACGGTAAGTTTTTGTATCATTTTAAATAAATTCTTACACTATATAAAATACGAATATTGTTTAAATATTTTTATGTACATCATCATAATGAAAGTAATTAATATATTTTTTATTTGTTGAACATGATAAAACTTTTAATAACATGTTATATAAAACATTAGTGAGATACAAAATTTGATTCACGTTTAACTTTTCATTAAGCATATTAGAATGTTTGATACACATGTTTTTTTGTTATATCATTTATTTTTATTGAGATATAGGAATATTAAATAGTATTTTTTTATTTTTTATAATAATTGTGTTATCAAAGTACAAATAAATTATTATGTGAAAAATATGTTAGTTGAATACGGAGTTAATATCAAAATAACCTATTTGTTATTGCAAGTTCCCTTGATATAGGGATATAATGGTTTTTTAATATAGTATACATGTTGACTCAATAGTACTCATGTGAAAGAACTAACAAAATCATTATCTGTTACCATAAACTGGTATTAGCCTTTATTTTTTTGTTGTCCTCTACATTTTAGATCACTTATTTTATATACATTCTAGATATTAACTCACGCTGTAAAACGCAAAAAATATTTACTTCATATTTTGTTAGTTTATATAATTATAAATTATTATTAGTGTTTTAGATTATATTTATTTTATGCTTTTAACATCTTATTTATTATTATTATATAATATAATTACATATGTGTGATTTATGTTTATAAAAAAATTATTTGATAATTTAGATTGTAACATAATTTGGTTGTAAAAGTTAAGTGGTGTTATGTATATATTTCTATATTATTCAAAAAATCTATAACAATTTTATTTAATCCAATATCAATTATTATCAATGATTAGAAATTCGATCTGAGATATTTCATGACATGTTATGACCTTTCTTTATTTGCTCTGGCTCGTCTTGACCCGTCCTAAAAATTAGAACATTTGAAAACATTTAAAGATATAAATCCTGAATCAAATCTGGATGATAAAATTTATATACTCTTTGAACAACTTTTTAAAAACTATATAAATATTTTTGACATTAAAATTGATAACATCTTAACTTTAATAAGTTAAAAAACTATATAATCCTTGATAGAGTTAAAACTATATATTTAAACATTAATAAGATTATAAACATTTTATAGATTTTAAATATTAAAGTTTAAATACTTATAATATTTTAAACTAAGTATTTAAATAATTTTTTATTTCTTTTAATCAGTAAATTATTGGTTTAACTAAATAACCAAAGTAAACGAATATTTTTTTAAATTATGATGCTTAATAAGTCAAGTTTCTTTCTCATTAAGAATTGAAATCATTTTGGTCATTGTTAACCGATGTGGGATATTGAACACATTTTTTTCTTTATCGATTAAGTAATATATCTCTGTTTCTAAAAAATTAATTCACAACATATGCAGAAAAATTCTATATTTTTATTAACTATATGTATTATATGAAAATTTAAAATAATTTGAATAATATCAAACAAAGATGATTGAAGAATCATAATTTTAAATCTTAAGAAAATATTTCAAATATAATAACTTAAAATAAACAATATGGTATAATTAGATATTAAATCTTATTTTTTCAATTTTGATTGGTTAAAAAAAAATTTTAAAATATTAATTTAAATTTTCGTCCATATTAGAGAGAGAAAGAATTTTTTTTTTTTGAAAACTAATAATTATTTAAAATATTATTTACACTTTTTAATTTAATTATATCAATTTTGTGATTACTAATGTATTCTTAATGACTTTATTTAAAAATCTACTGACCAGTGAAATTTTATATAATATAACATATAAAAGGTTGTTATTTTCTTTTCAAAATTGTTGAAATAATAGTATAGAGATTACTGTAAAGGCATCATGTTTTTCCTTTCACAATAAAAATATCAAGTACATAAAAAATAAAATAATATGACTAATGTCTATTTGGTAATTAAAAATATAAACTGTTTTTTTTCGTTTAAAAATATAAGATAATCTTTGCTTTCAAATTTTTTAAAAATTGATAAATCATATCTATACTCACTCTCTCTTATAAGTTTTACGTTTTAATCCTCCTAAGAAATATATTAAAACCAATTTTCAAACTACATAAAAAAAATTTGTTTAACATTTTCAAAACAATATATATATATAAATATATATATATATATATATCTTTATTTTATGGTAATGTTTTAGTTATTTTAGTTTACTCATGTACGTATAATATTTTCTATAATATTTTAAATAATAACTACTTTAATTTGCATATTAATAACTATTAATAGGCATTGATTAAACTATATATGTAAAGGTAGGGTTCCGCTCTCATCATATTATGCCACTTGGCATATTTGATTTTCATTATAGAAAAAAATATCTTAAGTTGGTTTTAAAAAAAAAAAAAAAGTGGAGGTGCTTTATTTGGATAGTAAAATGATTGATGTGAAGGTGACTCTTGGTACTTTAAGTTATTTTTGTTTCCTTTGTCTACGGTGAGCCAGTTAGTCACCTTAGACGAGAGGTTTGGGATCGGTTAACAGACATTGGAGCAGCTAGAGATGAAGCTTGGTTTGTTGTTTGTGACCTGAAGGAACTCTTGGATAATTCTGAGAAAGATTGGTGCATTACAAGAAAACAGGGCAGAACAGATGGTTGTATCCGTCTGTTGTAAATTTTCGGAAATGAAACAATTGTTGGAAAACTGTCGGTATTTTCGACTGATTTTCGGCAGACTTCGGATATCTGGTTTCCGACGGAATAGTGCAATGAAATTCCGATATCCGATATGCATCGATAAACCGTCGGAAAAAGACTATCGGTAGTCTGTCAGAAACCCGTCGGATAGTCTTCTGACGGACTAACCAACGGATTTAAGACGGTTTATATCCGACGAATAATTGGCAAATTTTCGATAGCTGTTTCCGACGGATAGCCGAATATCCATTTCTGACCGATTTCCGACGGGTACATTTCCGACGAATATCAAATTAATTATTTTTTTAATAATTTAAATAATTAAATTAAATTATATTATATTTTATAAATTTAAATAATTCAATTAAATTAAAATTCATAAACGAAAATAACAAATAGTTCAAAAGAAAATAAAAAGTATTCAAAATAAAAACATAATTCTTGAAATTAAAAAAACAAGAAATTTAAAAATTGCTTGGAGGCGGTTGGAAGGAACGGAAAAAATCATCCATTTAATCCTGCATTGTTTTGAGCTGTGTAGCCGTGTTTTTTTATAGTCTCAATCTTGTTGTTGAGAGCTTCGATCTCGGCCGACTTCTTTTCCAGTCAAGGTCTAAGGTGAGGATCTCCATAAAACTTCAAAGTTGTCGAAGATGGCGACAAGTACTCTTCTGGAAGTCCAAAACACGGTCTTTGGACTTTGGAGTGACGTACGAAACAAAATATATAAATTATTAGAAATGAATAAAATAAAGAAAAAACTAAAATAAAAATAAAGAAAAAAATAAATATTACTTACTTCGTAAACAAACTCGTTGAGCTTATCAACGGGAACTTCGAAACAAAGAGGAGTTTCTTCAACAATTGATTGTGATTGCAGAAACTCCTCTCCTAATCTGGTCACGTTCTCCACGATCTCCCAAGCAACCGAATCTTGGATTTGTCCTGTGATGCGATTCGTGTGCGCATCTTGTAGCAAAACAAGATGTGAAAGATGGACACCTTCTTGACGGAACTGAAATATTTTATTAAAAAAATTTAAGTAAATAAAGTTAAATAGAAGTATAAATTTAAATAAACTTACCAGTTGTTGTTCTCGGGAAGCCTTGCTCGTTGCTTCCAAATTGTGAGTGGCAATTCCTTTGCCCTTCCGGTCATTCCTCCGGTTGGTTGATTGACTTGCCGATGTTGGCTGGGTTTTATTCATCTTCCAATAATCAACCAACCCTTCGCAAGCAACTCCCTCGGAATGTAATTCTGGTTCCACTTGTCCTTCTACTAGTTCAGCTTCCGTGAATATATTTTTGATGCCTTAGCATCGAACTCACGTCTAACCTGAGACGTGAGGTATCTATCCCAAGTAAAATCTTGCTGCAAAAGAAAATGATTAAAATATTAAAAATTCATTAAAAATTCATTATCATAAAAATAAAAACGTAAAATTTAAAATTTAAAAAGTTAAGAAAAACATACCGTAAATTGCCGAAATCATAAATTACGCTCAGGAACCGGCATAATGGAGTATGTCGGATACGGACGCTGAAACATTCCGTTGAGCATACGTTTGATGGACTTGGTTATCCCATTATGGGATAAATGGAATATATATAAAAAATTAGTTTAAAATTGTTAAAAATAAACAAATTAAACAAATGAAAACTTTAAAACCTTATACCAAATACTGTTGGCGTCACAATCGGGATAAACATGGGGCAATCTTTCCCAATCGGGTTGAAAAAACAAAATCCTCTATGCTCATATGAGTCGGAGCGGAAGCAGTTTAATGAGTAGCTAACGGAGATTGAATCTCCGGAACAGGACTAGAGCGGTTTTGACTCGCTCCTTGGCCACGTCTCGAACCATCCGACTCGAAAACAGAATGAAATCGACCACAATTCTTGAAAACAAAAAATAAAATTTAATTATTAACAAATGAACATATATAACAAAAGAAATAAATTTTTCATGAATTTAAAAAATTATGAAATATTTATAAATTAAGAAAATTAAAAAAATTATGAAAAAATTATAAAAACTTTTAGTGATTTTTGGGAAGTTTTAGTGATTTTTGCGAATGATTTCGCGAAGAAGAAAAGTATGTATATAAAATAAACTTTCCGACAGACATATCTGTCGAAAACACTTAGAAATAAATTGATCGTGTCAACGACGGTTACCAATGTCTTAAATTTTGCACATCCGTCGAAAGTTCCGACGGATCCGCGAAAAATGCATGTCTTATCATTGGTCAGTCAACCTTAAACTTCAACACGTGTTTCCTCAAATCCGTCGGAAATTTCAAGTTATGCGGTAACTTAAAACACATTTCTGATGGATTAAGGAAAATTTAGGTTTTTCAGGAAGCCAAAAGGCATTTCCCGGTGAATTTTTTGCGGATCCATTGGAATTTCTGACAGATTTCCGACAGATCCGCGAAAAATGCATGTCTTACCATTGGTCAGTCAACCTTAAACTTCAACACGTGTTTCCTCAAATCCGTCGGAAATTTATCGGAAATTTCCGATGGATTTCCGACGGATTTAAGGATTTTAATGTTATTACTAAACATTGGGACAAAAATACGTTTGTACTAAGTCATATTAACCATTGCATTGATAAAATTACAATATTTAGTTGATACAAGTCATTAATTTAGAAAAGAAAACAAAAATTTATGTTAGTTTCTAAAAAATGATGTATGGTTGGTATGCATTCATATGTACCTTTAATCAAAATCGTCTTAAATGTTAAAATTTAATAGATATTTCAATGTGTATGCTATTAAATGAATATAATGATTCACCTAGTATTAGAAATTGGTTTCTATACTATTTTGTGCCAATCTAGTATCCAAAGTCTTCGTCTTGAATGTATCGATGTCACGACGAATTGATCAATTTGAACACTACGACCAATGAATGGATCATACCAATCACACTTAAATACAATGCACCTCAAATCCAACATTTTAAGATATCGGACTTCTAAGATTTCATTCAATATGTCGTAATAAACTACATCACCTGATTGGTAATCGCTTCTCTTGAGCTGGTGAAAGAAATACATGATGGGTTCAATGTTGTTTTGATAGAGCCCTTGGTAATATGGAATGGTTTCATTTATTTCTGAGGGTGCATGCTGAATATTTGGAGGATCTAGGGTTTGATCATAGAGACCTCTTTTCACTCGGTTTGTCAATGAGAACATGTCATATTCGGGACACTTTATGTTTGACAAAGGGTGGATAGAGAATGTGGAGGTGGAAGCTCTTATTTGGGACAAATGGAATAGAGATCGATGGAGCTCAACCCTTAATGGATCGTATTGTGGAGTGCAGAAGAGCCCTCTCATGGTGGAAACGTTCAGGTAAAGATTGAAGTTGAAGGCATTAAACGGAACCCTAATCTGGTTTCTATGCGTTCTTGGCGTGGAGAGTTAACGGAAACATACCGTGATGAAGAACGATATTGGCAGCAAAAAAGTCATGAGAAATGGCTAAGAGATGGAGATAGAAATACAAGTTTTTCACGGGAGTGTTCAAAGAAAGAGAGCATAAAATTGGTTTACTTCTCTAGTTAATGATGATGGTGTTGAGGTTTTTTCCGGAAACATTTTACATAGACTAATCCAACATCGGCATCAGAGTTACTACAGGGTATGGAACCTAGAGTGTCACAGGGTATAGTAGTTGTTCCAGAAATTGGGTTTTGATTGGATGTGGATAGACTGGATCATGTATTTCATCAGTTCAGTATCATATTCAGTTTTTGTCAATGGTCTATCTCATGGACTCATCAAACAAGAGCGTGGTATAAGACAAAGATCCACTTTGTCCTTTTATTTTTATCTTATGTGCAGAAGCTTTGGTTCATGTAATAAAATAAAGAAAGAAGGTAAAATCTCGGATATTCGACTTTCTAAGAGCTGTCCTTTGGTACATCACTTGTTGGTTACGGATGATAGTCTTTTCCTATGCCGAGCTACCTTTTAAGACTGTACCGAAATCCTTATGTCTCAAGTTGTACGGTGAAACTTCAGGTCAGAGATCTTCCATAAATTTTGGTAAGAAAATCGATCCAATATATCACCACTTAATAGGGATGTTCAGTGGTATCATTAAGGGAGGTGCTGGTACTTATTTGACACTTCCGGAGTGCTTTAGTGGATCTAAATGAGAGCTTTTCGGTTTTATTACAGATCATCTAAAGACTTTAAATTGTCTAAGCATCAATGTCAACAAATTACAAGTGTGATGTCTAATTTTTGGTGGAATAACTTTGAAGACAATAAGAAAATGCATTGAGTCTCATGGGCAAAGATGTGTGAATCCAAGTCGGATAGCTCTTAATCAAGCTCCCTTGGCTAAACAAGCTTGGAGAATCTTACCAAAACCTAATAGTCTAATCTCGAGAGTATACAAAGCTCGATACTTTAATTAGAAGCACTTCCTATCGGCTTGTATTGGTGCTAGACCACCTTATGCTTGGAGAATCATTGTGTTTGGTAGAAAGCTATTGGAAAAAGGTTAGTTTGGACTGAAAAATGGTTATTTGATGAAGTCCCAAGGAGACCGATGAATAAGCAGTGACAAGTGGATGTTAATCTTACGGTCTCGTCCCTCATTACACAAAATGGGGCTTGGGATTCGAGTAAGATTAAAATCAAGATCGTAAGGCTCTCAAAGCTCGAGTTTGGAAGCTTAAAATAATGCCAAAAATTAAAGTTTTCATGTGATGTGCATTGTCCAACTCCTTAGCAGTCTCGGAACGCCTCTCATCACATGGTATGACGGTTGATTCGCATTGTCGTAATTGTAAACTGATTTGCAGACTGTCAATCATGTGCTTTTTAGTGTCAATCATGGGCTTTGACGAACCTAACTCTACGAGCCAATAATTTCTCGGCTTCTCTATTGGACAACATGGAACTCATTTAGCAGCTGATAGAGAAAGGCAAAAATCAGAAGGAGATTACTCTGTCAATACCATGGTTTTTTATGGGAAATATGGAAGAACCGTAACTTTCTCATTTATGGAGAGATATAAACAGATTTGTTAACACTATTCAACCATGCTGTCGACGAAGCTTCTCTTTGGCTAAGCAAAACAAAGAAGTTGGACGAAACTTTATTTCGAAGAGTCACCAGGTCTTATCTAACATCAAAAGATGGACAAAGCCTGTTTCTGGAATCATATTATGTCAACACTTTTTAAGATGTAATAAATAATGATGATAAATTATATTTTTTTGGTTTTATCTTTAATCCATACTATATGAATTGTTTGTTATTTCATTTAAATTGAATAAATTATGTCGACTATTGTTCTGGTTGAAAATAAAATTTTCTGGCTGAAGTACGTCACGAGATTGAACCAATAACTTGATTTATTTGCTTCTGTCTCAATTATGTTAAATTTAATTATTTAACACTTGACAAAAAAAAGAGAAAAAAAAACATACCTCCACAATCTGGGTCCCCCACCCGTAGAAGTATGTCTTTATCTACACTTTTTGTCCTTTGTTACCTCTCTCCCCCCACCATTCTTTCTCCGCTTCTTCTTCCTGTTCTTCTTATAACCCTTCTCATGTCTTCCTCTTCTTCTTCCGACAATGGAGATTCCGGCGCCGGTGGAAGCGGTGACGTTTTCGAGGCCCCATCTCCCTCTCGCCCTCGCCGTGGCGCCAACGACGTCTGGCCTGAGCCTTTTCTCGAATCTCTCGCCGTTCAGGTTGCTGTTAACGCTTCCTCATCTACCAGCCTCCTCGCCGCAGCTCCAGCTCTTGCCAACGTTTTCCGGGTCAGTTTTCTCACATTCTTGAAATCTCTTTTTTAGTCTTGTAACGGTCGACATACATCTTATATTCTCGTGTCTATTCATATATAGTTTTTGTTTTTGTGTGTATTAAAGATGATATATGTAGCTCAAAAACACTATATTTTAATTGTATATAGTAAATCTCACTGGACGTACATGAAACTATCTGAATTCGTTTATTAGCTTTTGCTTAGGCTTGAGCTTGAAAATAGTGAGACATAGATCTTATACAGACAAAACAAAGTCAAAGTAGTTTGGGTCAATATCTTCAGGGAAGGGACACAATCTTAGTCTGGTCAATTATACTACTTGTTTCAAGTCTTGTACTTCAGTTGTTGTTGTCATTGTTTCTAAGCTTTAGATTCTTTTTCTTTGTCAATAGTGTTAAGCTTAGATTTGATTTTGCCGTTCATTCTTTTGGGTATTATATTATTATATCTAGCTAATTAGAAAATATTCGTTATTGTTCTGATCATAATTAAGTGATGAAGTGTTACATTGAGGGATTTTGAAGAGACAAAAAAAAACTGACTTAAGGAAAGGTAACCCCCCTTTCCCGTTTTTGTATGATGGGTCCAAGTCGAACTTTTAGGTCCAACAAGACGACATTAATTTGATGTCTCTTTCACATATCATATGGTTTGGGGACTTTGTTTTTCTTTTTCATTTGGAAACTTTTTGTCTTCCATTTACCCAATAGTTTATTTCTTTTCTTTGTTCTTTCGTCAACTTTTAGTACCTTTTAATGTCTATTTTTGGATCCTCTAAGGAGACCATATAACCCCAAATTTCACTTATGTTATTTTTGTGAAATTGGGACATGTAACTATAATATTAATATTATAATATAGATTGGGTCTCTTAGGACACAAAATCAAGGTTTTTATTTTAAATTTTTTGGCTGTAAGATCTTTCTTTCTTGGCATGAAAATAACCTTTTTCTTGAGATTAAAAAAATCACTTTTTTAACTCAAAAGTCCTTACAACGTTATTGATATTCATTAGCCACAATGTTTAATCCAATGCCCAATACAATTAATATTTATTTTTATGGTATTTATCATTCAAAAATCTGAAAATAAATTCTCAGAAAGTGACCTGTCACGACGGGCTCATAAATTAGAAAATGTCGTTGCACATTTAAGAACATCTAAAAAGAGAATGGAAAAGAAACCTAAGTAAGGTTCTGTCCTGTTGCCTTGCCAATGTTAGTCTTATATTACCACGTAAGGTTCTTGTCTATATACTGGAAACTATATTCATCAACGTATACATGACTCATGTATTATATCAGTCATAAATATTATTCTTTTCAATAATCGTATGTCATATATGAAATTACTGTTTTATTGTTCATCAAAAAATGAAATTATTTGTTTATATTTAATGCTAAAGTTTTTTCTCTTATATAGTAACGATGAATAGCATATAAGTTATTTCTCTTATATGGTTGATCAAAATATGTACATTTTTGCGTCCTGCTTTTGTTATTTAGTTTTCTCTGCCAATATTTTGATCCAGCGAGTAATGCATGCAGGCTTCTGACAACTTCTCATTCTCTTTTTTGTCTTCTCTCTCTTCTATGTATATGTAATATCTAAATCTTTATTAATTCGATGTATTTTTTTAGAAATTGAATTTTCAAATTTGCCCTAAAATATATTCTTATACATTGAATTTTCAAATTTGCCCTAAAATATATTTTAAGAAACTTCAGTGTGGTTACAGCATAACACTTTGTCAGAGAATTAAGGCTATAAATATAGAGCTTTCATTGTTGTTTTTGCTTTGAATTTGATCATGGATTCAACTTCTCTTTTTGGCTCGGTTCATCTTTTCCATCGAAGTGGGTTTTTACCTTTTTTTCTTTCCTAAGTTTTTTCAGTCAAAAGAGACGACAGTATGGGCACTACATATGTCAAAAAGCACATGGAACCCAATGTTAAGGGTCTCTTAGACTCTTAGAGCACGTGGTATCTCTAGATTATATTATGTTCTTATGTGATATTTGACATTTAAATACAAATAAACAACTATGTCACTAATTTATTTTGTTTCGTTATGCAAGTTACTGTTAAAAAAAGAATTATGTGAAGCTGATTTTTGATAGTTATGTTTTCTTGTTTGTTAAATTGATTTCCCATTATGTTACTCACATTTCTTTTTTAAGTTTCTTTATTATATCACCAATCATGTAAACAATACATTCAATATAATGCGTAGAAACTATAAATGTGAGACTTTAGGTCCGATTGTAATATTAAAATCTAACTGAATTATACTTATAGAAAAGATTAGTCGCCTTCTGCATAAATAGTCATTTTATAAAATGATACATTTAGTACCCTAGATATTGTTTTCAAATAGACCTCACCTTCGGCTTAGCAAGATATCTTCTTTTCAAATAGAGTTCGAAATATTTGTTTTTAGCTGTTTGGATGACTAGAGCCTAGGGTACGAAGTCAAATGATACTTTTGGTTTGGAATCGAGAGATAAACAATAAATTATACAAACGTAAATGTAGAGAATGTAGGTCCACGGATTGTTGGAGGAAGATGAGAGAAAAACATATATAAGTGTAATATTTGTATATTTATAGGAAGCTCTACTTTTAACAAGACAAAGGCTAAAGCTATCCTTTCTCGGAAATGAAAGAGAGAAGGGCACGCTTGTTGGCAAAGTCGTAATCTCATGTTCAGCTCAACTCTTTAACTTAGCTCTCATTTAAAGTGTTCATCTGTCGTAATAAATTAACAAAAACCATATCATCTGTTTTGTATTACTGTAACATTGATTTGCTTCTCTTTTTTTTTTTACACGGGACTAGGGCTTCCCTTGTTATTCCTTTTACTAGGGCTTCTGTTGTCTAGTAGCTTGCAGAGATTGATTAGTCCTATCAATTGAACATATGTCATATTAATAAATTTAAAAATCGATGAGTAAGACGTTAAAACAAATATTTTACGCAGAGCTTGTGTCTGATAGTCTGTCCTTGTCTCTCCATCTTCGTAGTCCCTATAGTCTTTCATGCTTCGTTGCAGGCCTACTTATCTTCTTTCTATGTCATTTTATTACTCTCCTCTCTTTATTTATTTATAACAACTCTCTTCCTTCTGCTACAATTAATTAATTAGCTTACTAATAATGATTAGTTACAATTTTATAATCGCAGGTATGCACCACGTGGCAAGCTGTTTCTCGCTCCGACCATCTATGGCAACTCCTCACTCGCCGAGTTTGGGGAAGAACACGTCTGATGCATGACACGTGGCGAGATGAATTCATCTACCGTCATCGGACGGCTAGTAACTTCCGGACGCGTACTTACAACTACTTCACACTCCAGTTTGATCCTTCTGACGTGGACGAGCCCGACAGTCTCTCTTGCCGATGTCTCACGCTCTCCGATCTCTACTTAGCCGCCGGATTCGCCGACGGTACCGTCCGGCTCTTTCTCTTAAACAACCGTCTCCACGTCAAGACTCTACGGCCACCTCTTCGTGACCGCTTTGGTAGATTCTCACGAGCCGTCTCAGGCATAGTTATCTCCGACTCAAGACTCACGTTCGCCACAATGGACGGAGATATCCACGTGGCGGAAATAGAAGGTGGTCACACACGTACGGCTTACGCCGGAGATATAGTCAACGACGGTGCTTTAGTGGATTTCACTGGCTGTGGACGTTGGTGGGTCGGGCTTTTTGCGGGTGTGCCAGGTCGAGCCTTTCACATATGGGACTGTAACAGCGAAGAGACAACATTCATCGGTGGTACACTCACGGACCCAGAAGCCGTCATGGGATGGCACACGTTAACGGAGTTAACAACATCTCTTGGCCGTCTACGGGTCTCCGGTGGTGAGACAGCGGTGGCGTGTACAAGGTGGAAGATCATGGTGATCGATTTAAGAAACCAAGGAGTGATCATCGGAGAAGACGAAGAGCAACGAAGGGGACTAATAGTTACTTGTTTCGACGCTAACGACGTGGCGTACGCAAGAATAGACGGTAGAGGTAACGCTAGCGTGCGCAGGGTGAACACACAAGAGACGATTTGCGAGTTCCGTGTGAGCGGGGCAGCGCAGAGAAGAGTCGTGGGGTGTGTTAATAGACTGCACGCGCTAATGTGCGCCGGAGGTATAATGCGCGTATGGGAGGTTGAGAGAGGAGAGTATCTGTATAGTATTAGGGAGAGAGTAGGAGAACTTGACGCTATAGTTGCCGATGATAGACATGTGGCGGTTGCATCCACAACAACGGCTCAGAGTACTATACATCTATGGGACTTCGGTGCACTGTAGCGTACCAGATTAGATAAGTAATTTAAAAAAAAGAAACCATTTCTCTGGAAAAGTGAAACCCTAAACCTAGGTGTATATGTAGGGTTTCTGATTTAATTTAATTGGGAAAGTGATGGGGGAAGATGGTGACAGGAGGGTGAGATTTACAAGGGAGATTGATTCCCTCTACAGTGTTTGACCAAAGTACGTGTTTTTGTCTAAAACCAAACAAAGTGGACTTTTGTTTATCGCTCTTCTTTTTTCCCCTTTTTCGTTTAGGGTTCACTATTCTGACTTTTGTAGTTTGGGTTTTTTCTTGTAATTCTTCATTTTTCAAGTATTTTTCTTGAGTTTGTTATTTGGTATAGTAATTGTTTTCGTATGTTCAAAGTTTTATCTAAAATGGTAATTTATAGGTGCAGTCATCTACCAAATCAAAATCGAATGGTATAAAATGTGAATCATGAGATCTAGAGTTTCCTGTTACATGGTTGAGGAAGATGAAGATCTTTAAGCATATTCTATAAGTATCAAGAACACCAAAGGAGACGAAACAATTTTTTTTTTGGCCAAAATTTTCAATGATTGTGGAACTTCACTGAGTGTCTGTAGAAAATGGGAAAACATAGTAGGAATGAAATCCTTTAAGACCTATATTCGCTTAACCGAACCTTTTCAATCTATAGATCAATGAAAATTTGGATGGAAACCCATAAGAAGAGCATGAGAATATCCAAAGAAAAAAATGAACAAAATTTTTAGAAAATTACGACGCTATATTTTAAGAGCAAAAATCTAATCATATTCAATCAATTCTATCGAATAAGCAAAAAAAAATTCTAAGAAAAAACCGTCTAAAGAGAGAAATTAACTTTTTATGATATCTAATGCTATGAAACAAAACAAAAAAACTTAATAATGGAGGAGCCAAAAAACCTATTCATCTAATAAGAGGTGGTCTTTGGAATCGTGAAGAAGCGCCAAAATCCTAGAATTCGAATCGACAAGATTCCAAAACTGAAAGTTCCGTTCGATGAAAAATAAAAATTACGGGATACGAATCCTTATCTCGAATTAGAATTTTAATATCTCTAAGTTATTCAAGGCGGATAATCCATCTTGAAAGAATTGGGGGACAAACTGTTGGTGTCAGATCTCGATCCTGAGATCTGGTCTAATAAGATAAAGCCTAACGAATCAAGTTGGTCCATTATCTGAACAGAGAACAAAAGTCATATTAGTTAGAAAAAAATAAGAAGTGAAGTTTTTCACCAAGTTATGCATATCTCACTTCAGGAAGGATCTAAAGTGAGGGATCCAAACCAAGACTTTGAACCCTTAACGTGGATCATGTTGGAGTCGGTGTTACAAACACACGAAATATGATGAGTAAAATTCTTTTTAATGTTATTTATGTTTTAGTTAAGAAAAGTGATATAAAAAGAGGGGAAAGAGTCGAAGAAAAAGAGGGTTTTCGTATGTAAAAGTTATATTAAAAATTATATTATAACTTTTTATCAATCAATAAAAAAGTCAAAATTTTCTTGTTGATTTTGTTTTGTAACTCTTGCTATTTATTCTTGATTCCAAATTTTATAAACGAAGATTTCAATCACGATTAACATATCCATAAAAACAGATCTACCATCACAATGTTGATTAATACTCTTTCATATATGGTATTATGTTTCATTTGCGTACTAATACCATCTATGATATTAATTTATTAGACTAAAAATAGTATCAATAATATCAACAACATGTACTTAATTTGGAAAAGACATGACTTGTGAACAAGTTTGTCAATAATAAAAAATAAGGACAATAATATAAGTTTTAGAACGATCAATTTGATGTCAATCATATCACAACAACCAACAACTTTTGAAATTGTTTTCGTCTATGCAAAATACTTTATTTTGTCAGATACAATGTTAAGCTTGTACATACAGATTGTAGTGTCATTGTAGTTTTTCAAAGATGATGTTACTTTTGTTTAGTATAATGTAATTATCTCCTTGATCTGCAACTTTTTCCTTAAACTGTAATCATCGAACAAAAAAAATAATATGATCATTTAGTTATGACATTATAATTTAGGACAACTATATGTTCTTTACATAAAGTCTAAAACCATTAAATTGTAATTAAACTTGATGATAGATATCCTAAAATCTCTAAATTTATTTTAATCCAACCATGAATATTTTTTTAGAGAAGAAGAAACATGACTAACCGTTATCCGTTGGCATGATTTTTTGATTGGTTTCTCGAATCCCGTTAATGTCTTCTTCCCTTATATCCTTTTACTTTGCTTCGATCAATCCTTAATGGAACAAAATTTTTGCTTTCTTCTATCTGATTTTCTATTCTCTCTCTCTATTGATGGAAGTTATCAATGTGATAAAAAAATCTGATTATGTAACCTCCGCTCACATCCCTTTCTCTCTTTTTTTTTTAAATCATGAGTGAGTATTCTTTCCATCCATTAATCACATCTTTTAATTAATACATATTATTAACTTCCATCATATATCAAATACATATATATATATATATGCATAACTAAATGAGAACATTAATAATATATTGGGCAAGGGAAGAGGGTTATTAACACATCCAATTCTAATACCTTTAACCGAATTGATCCATTACGATATCGACATTTATGTATTAGAACTACAGATTATAATACAAACTTGAACTTAATTATTAAATTGTTAATACATCGGCCACACTTTATAGAAATATTCTTACATTCTCGCATTTGGCCGTTGTGTTAACTAAATAGTTCTTTATCCTTAGTGTGCACCATTAGATTAAGTTCAACAAAACTTAAGTATCGTAAAACTAGAGCTAATCGAGCCATGGCGGTTGCCTATCATTTGCTGCGATAAGTTTCCTTCCAAGTACCACTTACCAACTCCACTTTTACTATTTCTTTAATATTGAGATTAATTTTTATTCTCAAATATCTATGTTATCTGTAAAACTATAATATGTACATAACTTTAATGATAACATATTTTATATGCAGACAACACAAATCTTAAGTGAATTCAACTTTGAGTAGCAACTTTACAATAGCATAATTAATACAGCAAGGTCTTTTCCAAAATACCCATTCTTTCTACATGGCCATTAAAAATACCGGGTGGTAATCCTTTAGTCAACGGATCCGCTACCATCATATCCGTTCTTATATGCTCAAATGTCACTCTGCGTTTCTGCACTTCTTCTTTTATAGACAAATACTTTAACTCCATGTGCTTAGCACCTTTCGAGTATTTGTCATTCTTTGAGAAGAAGACTGCTGCAGAATTATCACAATAAATTCTCAACAACTTAGCTATACTGTAAACAATTCCAAACCCTGAGATAAAGTTCCGCAGCCACAATGCATGAACCATGGCCTCAAAGCAAGCCACGAATTCGGCCTCCATGGTGGAAGTAGCAATGACGGACTGCTTTCCACTCTTCCATGAGATTTCTCCTCCAGCTAATAAGAACAGATAACCAAACGTCGATTTTCTGCTATCAACGCAACTAGCATAATCTGAATCTGAATACCAGATGACTTCAATATTCTCGGATCTCCTGTGCGTAAGCATGAACTCTTTGGTGCCTTGCAAGTACCTGAGAACTTTCTTTGTTGCTTTCCAGTGTTCCATTCCGATATTACTTTGATATCGACCCAGCATACCCACAACGAAGCTGATATCTGGCCGAGTACATGTTTGAACATAGTTCAAACTCCCAACCACTGAAGCATAAGGAATTCTCTCCATTTCTTTACGCTCTAATTCATTTTTCGGACATTGCATTTTACTGAACTTATCCCTTTCTGAATTGAAGCCTTTCCTATGGAGCATTTTTCCATCCCATATCTCTCTAAGACTTTATTTATCTATCCTTTTTGAGACAAACTTAACAATCCTTGTGATCTATCTCTAATGATTTCTACCCGATCACATAGGATGCCTCACCCATATCTTTCATTTTGAAATTCTTAGAGAGATAATTCTTTATATTACACAACATTCCCATATCATTAGAAGCTAGCAATATATCATCAACATACAATACCTGAATTATAAACTTGCTCCCACTGACTTTCATGTAGATGCATCGATCAACGATGACCTCTACAAAACCGTATGACAAAATGGTATCATTAAATTTTATATACCATTGCCTGGAGGCTTGTTTTAATCCGTATATTGACTTTCTCAGCCTACACACTAGATTTTCTTTTCTTGTGGTCACAAAAGCTTCAGTTGGTCCATATAAACTTCTTCTTCAAGCTCCCCATTAAGAAAGACGGTTTTCACATCCATTTGGTGAAGTTCTAAAGCGTAATGAGCCACCAAACTTAAAACGATTCTTAAGGAATCCTTCTTTGAAACCGGAGAGAAGGTTTCCATGTAGTCAATGCCATCTTTCTAGGTGAAACCTTTGGCGACAAGACGTGCCTTGTACCTTTCTATGTTACCTTTCGAGTCCCGTTTGGTTTTAAAAATCCATTTACACCCAACAGTTTTAAAACCATCGGGTAACTCTACTAAGTCCCACACTTTATTAACACCCATGGAAGAAATTTCTTCTTCTGCAGCATTAGACCATTTTTCAGAATCATTACTTTCCATGGCTTTTCGGAATGTGGTTGGATCTGCATCAATACTTATATCACATTCATTTTCAATAGCGTAAACCACATAATCATTCAAAATGGCAGATCATCTATCCCTTATTGATTGCCTTAATTGTTCTTGTGGTACGTTATTCTCTTCTTGAATTATGCCATGTTCATTATTCGTTTCTGGTTCTAGTGGAATTTGATATTCATTATGTTGCTCTATTGCGGTATTAGTATTTATACCATCAACAGAAACAACTACATTAGGCGCAACTTCAGATGACGTTTTTTCTATCTGAGTTTCCATAATGTTTACCTTCCTAGATACCATACTCCCACTATTTTGACCATCCTCAATGAACCTTGTATTACCTGTTTCAACTATTCTTGTACCATGGTTAGGACAATAAAATACATACCTTTTAGATTTTTCCGGATAGCCAATAAAATATCCACTGATCGTCCTAGAATCTAATTCCTTTTCATGTGGGTTATACGGCTTTACTTCTGCTGGGCAACCCCAAATACGTAAATGTCTTAAACTTGGTTTTCTTCCCGTCCACAGTTCAAATGGAGTCATTAGAACTGACTTACTAGGAAACATGTTTAATATATACGTCGTAGTCTTTAAAGCATAAAGCCACAACAACATGGGTAAATCGCAATTACTTAACATACTCCTAACCATTTCCATTAAAGTACGGTTTCGCCTCTCAGCTACACCATTCTGCTGAGGTGTACCCGACATTGTGTATTGAGCACAAATGCCCTTACTTTCTAGAAGTTTCGCAAAAGGACCAGGACATTGTCTTTTTTTGGTGAATTTTCCATAATATTCACCACCTCTATCAGATCTCACAATTTTTACTTTCTTTTCTATTTGCCTTTCCACTTCATCGATGAATGTTTTTAGAACATTCACCGACTCAGCTTTTTCATGCAATAAATAAATATAACTGTAACGTGAAAAATCATCAATAAAGGTAATAAAATATTTTTCACCACTCCAAGACGGAGAATCGAACGGACCACAAATATCTGTGTGAATCAACTCCAAGAGTTGATTACTTCTTGTGGCTGATTTCTTAGTGATATTTTTTGTATGTTTTCCTTTAATACATTCAATACACACCTCGAGGTCACTAAAATCCAATGACGGTAATATACCATTCTTAACCAATCTCGTAATCCTTTCCTTGGAAATGTGACATAATCTTTTATGCCATAAGTATGATGAGTTTTCATTAGATGCACTATGTTTTATTCCTTGATTCTCAACATTGAACAAAGATTCAGAAAAACTATGATCAAGATTGAACCGGTAAAGCGAGTCAAAGAAAGTACCACTACCATAAAAGTATTCGTTTCGGTACAAAGAAAACACACCACGTCCAATCTTAAAATTAAAACCTAAATCATCCAACCTACTTACTGAAACAAGATTTCTAGCACACTCGGGTACAAAAAGACAATTTTCAAGATCTATAAAACAACTAGTGTCTAAGATCAATCTATACGTCCCAATGCCTTCTATACGCGCTTTCATCCTGTTTTCCATGAACAAATGCCTTTCAGTTCCTCGTATGGGTTGGATCGAACTGAATCCCTGTTCAATATGAGATACATGAGTAGATGCTCCAGAATCAAGTCACCAAGTATTTTTAGGCACTTCAACAAGATTCAGTTCAGAACAAACATATAAATGTTGTGTACCTTTCTTGTCAAACCATGCCTTTCGTTTTGGACAATCTTTCTTGAAGTATCCCTCTTTCTTGCAAAATAAACACTTCATAACCTTCTTGATTTTGCTTTCAGGTCCCTTAAAGACAACTTTGTCTTTCATTTTACTTTTGGTGCTTGATTTCCTTGAGCTGCTACTAGCTTTACCAAGGTCTGCGAAAAGAGCAACTTGGTCTTTCATCTTCTTTAATCTCGCCTCCTCCTGAACCAACATAGCCTTCAATTCCTAAAATTTCCACCTTTTTTTAAGGGTGTTGTAATTCACCTAGAATTGGCTATATTCAGGAGGTAGAGAGTTTATGATGAATTGGACCAAGAAAGACTCATGAACCTCCATTCCCATGGTCGTCAACCTTGACGCCAGATTCGACATGTGTGTAACATCTTTTCGTTGTCAGCTTACTCATTAGGCTTCCTACAATCGACTTGTCAGCCACATCCAATTGGGATTGTTCCTTAATTTTCAATATGAATTCCCTTGCCTTCTCTGTCTTAGGCATTGATGACTTTATATTTTCTGCCATCGACATCCTCAATAGGTTCAAGCATAGCCGATTAGATCGCTCCTAAGTCTCATAACGAGATTTTTGCAATACCGAGCTTTCATCTGTTATGGCTTCAGGCTCCTCATTAGTGAGTATTGCTTGGTCTAGGGACATTACACCCAAGGAAAACCTTATTTTTTCAGACCATTCCTCATAGTTGAGCCCATTGAACTTTACGACAGAGTTTGCGGAAGCGAACATTTTTGATGAAGCTGCAAAATTTAATCATGTTTACCCCTTAGTGCTTTGAGACTTTAATATAGATTCATGAACAATATAATCTAAACACTTTAATAGTATGTATTTAAGCAATCTTTGGGCAATACTTTAAATACATATACCATTCATGATGCTGTTTAGATTTTAATTCTTTAACTATTAATCAAATCGTACATACGAATTAATAACAATGCTACCTTTGGGTATACACACTAGTAACCGTAGTAAAAATTGACTAATCCTTTAGATGTCACTAACTACACCCATTGATCCACCTTTGGGTGATCTCCTAGGACATAGCAAGCAAGCAATTGATCAATCTAAATTTTATGTCATTTACCATCCTTTAATCATGATCAATTATTAATCTTTTCTTTAACATTACAATAAGTATAACAAGACCACTTTGGTGATTAACATGGTTAACATGTCACAGTGAATGTAAAATTAAAATTAATGGGTAAAATAAGAAATATTTTTATATTGTGTTAATAATTCATAACACAAACTTACTCCAATTTTATTAAATTTCACATCGGAATCTAAAGGAAGAAACATGTGATTTAACAAACACTATCACGTTTGAGTATCACAATTCAGCCACTTTAATTCTGCACTACTTAATTATGATTTTTTTATCATAAGACAAACATACCATACAGATCATCATAATCGATTCCATTACTCTATAAGTGAAATAAATAATTTCCTAAACAACCCTTTTATTGACAGCACAACTATATATATATATATTTTTGTATCTTAATTTGTGACTTTTCATCAAGTAACCATCAAGTTGCAGTAATGGAGTCAAATTATTGAGAGATGATGAATGATTAATTTGGTGAATTAAACAAATTTAGAAGGGCTCTGATACCAAATGTAATTAAACTTGATGATAGATATCCCAAAATCTCTAGATTTGTTTTAACCCAACCATGAATATTTTCTTAGAGAAGAAGAAACATGACTAACCATTATCCATTGACATGATTTTCTGATTGATTTCTCGGATCCCGTTAATGTCTTCTTCCCTTATATCCCTTTTACTTTGCTTCGATCAATCCTTAATAGAACATGATTTTTGCTTTCTTCTATCTGATTTTCTGTTCTCTCTCTCTATTGATTGAAGTTATCAATGTGATAAAAAAAATCTGATCATGTATAAATCATGAGTGATCATGAGTGATCACGTCTCTTTCTCTTTTTTTTTTAAATCATGAGTGAGATTCTTTGCATCCATTAATCACATCTTTTAATTAATACATATTATTAACTTCCATCATATATCAAATACATATATATATATATATGCATAACTAAATGAGAACATTAATAATATAATTGGCAATGAAGAGGGTTATTAACACATCCAATTCTAATACCTTTAACCGAATTGATCCATTACGATATTAACATTTATGTATTAGAACTACAAACTATTATACAAACTTGAACTTAATTATTAAATCGTTAATACATCGGCCACACTTTACAGAAATATTCTTACATAAATAACATCAACTTACATATATAGCTTATTATTAGAAAAATGACAAGGAAAACAAGTTGGTCAAATATGGTATTTCTTACTCTCCAAATATATTTAACTGATGACCGATATTTCCTATCATCCATTTACACTAAGAAATGATTAATCCGAATAAAGAAATTATAGTTAAAAATTTAACAGGATTATCATAATATATCTACATGTTATTAACTCGATTTACTGCAAAAATCAAATTCTAAAACATTTTTTATAATATTGTTAAGAGCATTATTAATACACATAAAAATTCTTGCATATATTCGGATGAATCAGTTCAAATGAACATAGAGCTATAACAACAATTTTTTTCTTAAAACCTTGTTGGTAGTTAAACTCAGTTTTAGTAGTTGTATCTACAAATGAGAATAGTCGTGACATGTTTGGATGTCTATTGAACAATCCAAACTTTGTGATTTCCCATGTTAATTAAAGCTTGATTCACTGTTTATGCAGTGTTTGAGGATTTTAAGATCACCTTCTCATTTTAAGTTGTGTATCCACTAAAGATGGAGCTCTCGGTAAAGGTCGAAGTGTTCACATAAAATATGATGACACTATGACATGCTTTCCACCAACATGAGATAGAACACCACCTACGTTTCAGAACTTTTGCCTTCTCTAATTTCATATTCATTGTAGCTTCATGAAAAATAAGAAGGAAAATATTAAAGTCTTATCAGATGCAATGATCAGTGAGTAGATAAATAAATTGTTTCTGCTCTAACAAATAATGAAGTGTTTTCATGTCCGGACCGGCCAGTCCGACTGGTTAATACAAGATCTGGACACCACTCCGATCCACATTTAGTGTTAAAATCCGTCAATAATAAAACTAGAAAACTCCAGAAAAAACCGCCATCAACCCATGACCTGGTGGACCGGTTGAACCGGCTAGGTGACGGGTCAATTTAAAAAAATATTAAAATTTTTGACTTTAAAACCTTTTTAATTCAAATAAAATGTTTGATTATATTTTTTAAAAATTGATTATATTGTATTATAAATTTTTTTTTTCGTATTGTTATGTTTTATTAGTTTACCTTCGTTATTGATGATTTTTTACTATTTTGTATTATTTTATTACTTTATTTCCGATTTAAAATCTTTAAGCATTTTATTATTATTGTTAAAAATTATAGTTTTTCAAATATACTATAAATATTATTATTTTATATTTATAAAACTATATATATATATATATAATTTATTGATATGTGATCGACCCGGATAATGCGGAAGATAATCTGATTGGTATCCGGGTCGGATATAAAAACATTGAAAAAACTAAAGGCATTGAAAATCTCAGATTGCATGTTTTTCAAACTTATAAGTGTATATCTAAGATTCATTCTTTTTACTCATATCGCTGTCTAAAGCCAAACAATATGAAAAATAGAGAATAATATCACAAATATCAAAATATTCTTAAGAAATTTTTATTTGAAGTTTCAAAAATCTTTGAAACATTGAAGAACTCGATTTTCCTAAAACTGTAAGCCTACAAAAGAGGCATACGTATTGTATGGTTAGTGTTTATAGTTGAAAATATTATTCGGCTATTGCTTAACACTCGCATGTCTACTCGACTTACTATTGATATCGATTGTCATAATATGTTGATATCGTTTCTCCTTTGTATATATTTTCTATTGAAAAGTTATTAGAACAACTAAAATGAGAGGTGCACATATCAAATATTAACCTAGATGCTTAATCATATCCATGACTTTTTCAATGTCCACTGTCTTAAAGATGCATGAACTATTAACATACACATCCTTAAATTTCACATGGCCATTTGGAGAAAGCAAATGGAAGTAAATTGTAGAAGAGAAGGCGAACGGACTCCGTGCTATGGAAGATTAAAAGAAAGGACAATAGTATTAAGGAGCCACACGTAGATTTTTTCATTGGATATGTAAAATAATTGATTAATAGCTTGATGTCCTAAGTAACAAGAACAAACTCTTATGTAATTTTGTTGTGGTACTTGTATAAAAACTTTCTCTACAAATTGATGTGGAAAATACCAGAGCCCTCACACTTCTTCTTTTATTAGTGTATGGATTTAGTTCCTCTTATGTCCACCTTAAGAATTTTGAACCTTAATATAAACTAAACCTTGTAACACAATTTTTACTTAACAAGAATCATTCATAAACTTAAACATCCATATCTTCATCAAAAATGTTACAAATGTACTTAAATAGCAAGATTTATATACATGAATGAGATAAAAATATATCTCTTAAAGTGTTTTTGAGAATGCAAGATTTTTTTATGCTAAGGTTGTGTTTTTGTGGAGATTAACACAACAAATTAACACATGGTATAAGAAAATCTCAAATGAAAAACTAAATTTAAGTTTGCATCAGTCGACATCCAGAAGTGTACCAAACATTTCGAGGACCGAGCACAATGAATTCAGCTCAAAGTTATACTAATCAAGGTGGAGCTATTTCATATCATGAAGAGTCTACTAGTGAAGGTCAACTTCAAAAGGAGCATAGACAGAGATTGAAGTAGAAGCTGAATCTAAAGAATAAAATGAATTAGATCTTAGACATAAATTTGAACAACATAAGACTCGAGATGGTTATATGCTGGTTAGAGAAAAAATTAGAAGATAGATACACATACGTGCCATGTTTGAAAGATCCCACTATGTGGCTTATGCACTAGTTTGGGTATAAGAACTAGACATAGATGAGCCAATAACAATGGTAGAAGTTAGGACAAGCCAAAACTAAAAGAAGTAGAAACATGCTATGATTAAAGAGATGAAGTCTCTAGACAAGAATGAGACATAGAAAGTTTTCACGAAGCCAAACAAACAGAAGACAATCAGATGTAAAATAGATCTTCAAATTCAAGGAAAGGATTCCAAGAGTTGAAAAACCTATACGAAGCATGACTAGTAGCCAAGGGATTTTTACACAAGTTGAGGGAACTGATTACAACAAAATCTTTTCTCTAGTGGTGAATTATACATATCATGCTATCAATTGTTGTTAACTTTGATATAGAATTAGAACAACTAGATGTGAGGAATGCCTTCTTACATGAACATTGGATCAAAATATGTGCATGAATTAGACTGAAGGATTCATAGAGAAAGAGAATGAAGACAAGGCATGTGTACTCAAGAAATCACTCTATAGATTAAAACAATCTCCTAGACAATGGAATCAGAAGTTTGATGAGTCATGAAGTCACAAGGATTCTATAAAAGTGTTATTGATCCATGTGTTTATCACAAATGATCAACTGTTGATGATAATGTATTCCTCATACTCCATGTGGATGATATGCTTGTAGCAAGTAAGGACTTATACAAGATTAGAATCTTGAAGAAGCGTCTAAATAAAGAGTTTGAGATGAAGGATCTAGGTCTACCAACTAGAATCACATGCATGAATATCATCAGAGATAGAAAAATGAGTTATGAAGTTATCATATACAATGTATCTTAAAAAGATTTTTAAGAACATTTAATATAAATGATTGTAAGGCGGTAATGTCACAAGTTAACTTACACTTTAAACTTAAAAGTTTAACACATAAGCATTTTATTAGAGAGCATCATTAATGATCTCAGTACCCTACTTAAGTTGTTGTGAATTAGGGTGAATTAATGGAACCTTCAAAAAACGAAAATCATGAAAAACAAGAGTATTTCTTTGAGACGAATATCCTTTGTCTCTAAGGTTTATTATTAATTTAATGAATAAGTATAACAAACCCTTAGCCTCTTTTATATAAGTCTCAAATCTCTCTTGATTGGTTCAAGACTTGATCTAGGCTTTGCCATATGCTTGTTAGGAGGTTCATGAGTAAGAGATCACTGGGTTATGGTATAGTGAATCCTAAGGTATCTAAAACGAGGTACAAAGATTAGTCTTACATTTACCAAGCAGATCACATGGAAATTAATGGTTTATGTGATTCAGATTTATGCTACTGATCTTGACAGAAGAAGATAAGGTTCATGTTGTATTTTTCAGATTGGGGTAAACACAGTAAGTGGAGAGCAATCATTCAACATGTGGTAGCTATTTCAACCACAAAGGCTAAATAAATGACACTTACAGAAGCAGCTAAAGATGGTATTTGGTTACAAAATATTTGCAATGAATTAGAAAGTGATTCATAAAGTTATAAGTTTAATTGTGATTCACAAAGTGTCATTCATCTAGCTAATATTCTTTTGCATCATGGCAGAACAAAGCACATTGTTGCTAAGTATCACTTCATTCTGTATATAGTTCAATCAAAGTAATTAAAATCTACACTACCCTAAATCGAACTGATATGTTAATGAAGGGTTACCTGGTAATGCGTTTGAGAATGACTCCTAACACTCCAAATTGCAGATGGGGAAAATCTCAAATTAGAAAAGTTTCAAGGGTATTAATTGGCACATGAAGACTCCTTGCTTTCTTCTTCACCTGCAAGGTCAAAATTGACCAAGCTAAAGTTTGAATCTACTTAGGGGAACATAGAATCGTTTTACAATAAAGAGATTGATGCAAATTTTTAGGTTACCTATGCCTTGAGTAAGGGCGTTATTGCTCACTATGGCTTCAATAATCTTAGGTGACGAGTTGCGAAGATCATCACAACATAGAGAGTGTGTGTGAGAGAGAGAAGCTTTCCGGTAGAAGCGAGTTCTTTTCTTTTGTCTTTAAGGTCTTTGGGTTTACATAAGTTTCTTATCTTAATCCTTCTTGTTTGTTGGCTTCCTCTTGCGTTCGAGTGGATCGGCTTCAAGTTGTCTTGTTTTGTTCTAATGTACCTGCAAAATAGAAACAAAGAGAAATAATGAGATAGAGTGAATAAGAGAGATTTTATTAAAACTTATTATTGATTTCTTTAGTGTATGTTTGCAAGGGTTGATTTTTCCACGAGAAGAACTATTTAATTTAGAGAATAACTCGTTAATTTTGTATTGATTAGTTTTTAATGATCGCATTCAAACTAGCCTTGGGCGTTAATTGCGGACCAAAGTTATTGAACCGGACATTTTTGTCAGTTCGGTTTGTATTCAGTTTCCCTTCACTTAGTCTTCTTCTTCTTCGATTTCCTTCATTCAATATTTTTCTTCTTCGATTCCCTTACCTAAATTTTCATCTTCACTCGATCTTGTTTCTCTTCTTATGTCTACTTCTCTGTTATGTTCTCACTCTTCTTCTTCATCGTCTTCTAATCTGCCACCGGCGTTGTACACAGACAAGTCGTTGTTGTATTGATGGAATGTCTCCAAAACCCTAATTGGCTTATTGATCTTTTATTGGGTTTCTTACTGGGTTTGTAAGTTTTTTTTTTGTTTTGAACTTATAAAAATGTGTTAGTTTTGGGCTTCTAATAAACAAAATGTAATGGTTTTGGACTTGTAATTAAACCGAACAAATTGAGGTTTTCAAAATTCGGTTCAGATACGACGATTATTTTTTTCCTTAAACCAAACCAAATTTCTTACTTTCGAACTGTACCGAACTGAATTTAATTTCGATGAGAATTTTTGGAAACCGAACAAACCGAATTTCTGTAATTTTGAATCGAATCGGACCGAACCGACCGATTGCCCATGCCTAATTCAAACCAAACAATTAACTTAGACTAATCGGTTTATTTCTTCACATTACTTTAAAAAAATCTTTCCAACCAAAGAAAATCGAAAAATCAACGAACCAAATGGAACTGATTTGAACTAACTAAATGCTCAGATCTAGGCCTCAGATTTTGAACCATTCAGTTAAAATCGGTTTGGGATTTTGCTTATCAGGTATTTCAGTTTTAATGATAAAAAATTCATTGCAGTCAATTTGGTTACCGGTTAATTTAGCTTGGTTATTGGTTAATTTAATTTGGTCATTTGGCTAAAATTAGTACAAAAACTAGTTCGATTATCGGTTTGAGTAACGATTTAAAAGAATTTTGATAGAAATTTAGTTAAATCCAGTTTAGATTGGTTAAAAAAATTAAAATATATATATTAAAAAATGTTCAACCGTTCGGTTCATCTAACCGAACTGGTAACTAAATCCATTTCAAAATATTGCCAATCGGTTCATTTTTATTAACCGACCGGTTAACCAAATCCCCAAAATTTGGTTTGGTTTGGGTAAGGATAAACCGGTTCGGCTAATAGTCTTATCCCATGTTTACTTAGACCTGCCGCATCAATTGATACGAAAATAGTGATAGTGTCATGCCAATAACTAACCATACCTGATCCTACATGCCTTCAATTTTGTTGGCTCGTTGGCGCAGATTTGTGTGGGCTCTGGCGGGAAATTCTTTTTTCATGTTTTCAGTTTTGCCTCCAATATGCCTCCTATAATTATTTTCATAACGATTATGAGTATGATTATCACATTAGTTTATAGAAAAATAAATGTTAGATATATGTTTTCTAAAAAATTATAAATTATAAATGCGCATTGTTCATTACAGTGCACGATAGCATGAAGTATACTATTTGCAAATTAGCATCGTTTACTTTCACTGAAGAAAATTACTTATACCAAACAAAAATAAATAAAATTTCCTATTTTTATTTATCGTTAATTTTCCCTAAATTTTCGATTTCCGATCGACGGCAAATCTCGAGCTTTTCGCCGGAAATTCATTCGGGATGTTTGAGTTTGAGCAATCTTCAGTTCATCCGAAACCCTAATTTCAGGGTAGTGTATCTGCTGGATCCACAAATCTCTTGGGATTTGCTCGTATTAAGCTAAAAGCTTAAGATTCATCTGGCTTGATCTGTTCTTAGCTCCGGAAGAAGAATTTGCAGCATTGTTTCCATTTCTACGCAAAATCCCAGTAAGATCGCTACCTTTTAGATGAAATCGAGTTTGATTTGTGAATTATTAGGTTTGAGAAATTAGTGAATCTAAAGTTAAGGGCTTTTAATGTAAAGTTCTAAGGTCAAGCTTTGTTGTGAAAAATTTGTTGAATTTAAGCTAACTTTGACATCAAGATGCTTAGAGATACTCAAATCTACTTGAGGGTTTTTGTTAATTCTACCTGAGGTAGCTCGTAGATGTTATGTTAAGTAGCAAAATGTTTCCAAAAATGGAGCTTGAAGATGTGGGGTTTCTTTCTATTTTAAGGCTGTACCTGGTTTTAAGCTCAAGATTGATCTTTTAGTGAGTGGGATGGGTTCTGTTTTGCGTTTTTGTGTTCGAGTAAGAGTCGGTGTCAAATGTTGTATTTTGACTTCTTTGGTTGAGTATTTGGTTATGTTGTTAGTGAACGAAGATAATAATTCTACTCTTGTAAATGTTTTTACAGATATGCCTGTAAATGGAAAGCTTTGTGAGATTTAGCTTGCCAGAACGGTCTTAGTTTCCTTTTGCAGAACTGTTGGTGAATTTGAGCTGATTTTAAATGGAGGCATACAGAGAAGAGGCTCTCAAAGCGAAGCTGATCGCTGAGAGAAGATTTGCAGAAAAGGATTTTACTGGCGCAAGGAGTTTTGCATTGAGGGCGAAGTCACTGTTTCCTGACTTGGAGGGTTTGTCTCAAATGGTCACTACGTATGAAGTTTATATAGCTTCTCAGGGTAGATACAGTGGGGAAATTGATTACTACGCAGTTCTTGGACTAAAACCATCAGCTGGGAAAAGAGAAGTTAAGAAACAGTACAAGAAGATGGCTGTATTGCTTCATCCTGACCAGAACAAATGCCTTGGAGCTAATGGGGCATTCCAGATCATATCTGAAGCTTGGAGTTTTCTGTCAAATGAGTTTAAGAAAAGCACTTTTTATTACAAAAGAAAGAAACTTATTGACTCCATGGTGGTTCAGAAGAACAGTACAGAGTACGCCCCTGGGACCGCAGGATTTGATTGTTGTCCACCAGTTTCAGAAAGAGTTGATACTTTCTGGACTGTATGCACCTCTTGCAAAGTTCAGTACGAGTATCTGCGGAAGTATGTGAATAAGCGGCTTTCATGTAAGAACTGCCGAGGAGCATTTATCGCTGTGGAGACTGGGTCGGCTCCTGTTAATGCATCAATTCAATATGCGCCTCCAACTCATACAACAAGTAATGGCTATGGAGCTCATGGCTATGATGCTGTCTCACACGTGCCTACCAATTCCACTTATTTCTTGGGTCAGTATCCTGCACATGGATATGAATATGTTACAAATGAGTCATATGACTGGAGCTCATATGTGGGAACATCTCCTGCGAATCTCGAGTCAAACCACATGTCTTCAGTATCCAACGGATATCCTTATAAGCTCACCAATGGAGTAGTCTGTAAGGGAAGAAAGAAAGGCTCTTACAGGATGAGCTCGATGAAAGGCACAGCCTCTGAGCTGATATATCCAAACCCACCCAATTGGTCTGCTGATCCTTCAGTGATTAAGGCCAGCAGGCCTGAGAAAAAGAGGAATCTTGGTTTGGGGTCATCTGGTAATGGATTTGTTGAGAACATTACAAAATCCAATCCAGAATCAAAAACAACAAACTTGGATCCAAACATGGAACGTGAGTTTAAACATCCTGGGCAAAGTTACGGTTCTATGAGACGGTGGTCTGCTGCAACAGGATTGGATACGCAGAAGCTATTGATTAACAAAGCTAAAACGCATATTCAGCAGAAACTAGAGATGATGAGATTGGCTTCAGTGGCAGCAGCGGCTACAGAGGACGTGTCTCCCCTTGATGAAATAAATGCCTCCTCCAAGGAAGGGGATGGTATAACCAGAATAGGAAGTTCTGTTTCCTCTGGTCATCAATCTGTTCAAAAAATCAACGGACCAATAACAGTTCCAGACTCTGACTTCCATGACTTTGATAAAAACAGATCAGAGGAGTGCTTTGAGGCTAGGCAAATATGGGCAATTTATGATGAAGATGATGGTATGCCACGCCTATATTGCATGGTCCGGGAAGTACTCTCTGTTCAACCTTTTAAGATTGACATAGCCTACTTAAGCTCCAAAACTGACATCGAGTTTGGTACAATGAAATGGGTGCAGTACGGGTTTACAAAGTCGTGCGGACATTTCAGGATACGAAACACTGACATAGTTGACCACGTTAACATATTTTCCCATCTCTTGAAAGGCAGGAAGACAGGAAGAGGCGGTTGTGTTAGAATATTTCCAAAAACCGGAGATATTTGGGCTGTGTACAAGAACTGGTCACCAGACTGGAACAACTCAACCCCAGATGAAGTGAGGCATCAATACGAAATGGTTGAGATTCTCGATGAATATTCTGAACAGTTTGGGGTTTGCATCGCCCCGCTTGTGAAAGTAGAAGGTTACAAAACCGTGTATTGCAGGAAAGATAAGGTAGATAGTACAAAATGGATACTGAGGAAAGAGATGCTGCGATTTTCGCATCAAGTGCCATCTTGGTTTCTTAAAGAAGAAACTATCGGTGTGCCCAGAAACTGTTGGGACTTGGACCCAGCTGCTATACCAGAGGAGTTGCTTCACACTGGAGAAGGAACTGATTGCAAGAGACAAGAGTAAGAGCTATATATCCCAAAGTAACGGTTTTTGACTCAGTCTAGAAACCCAACTCTTATATATCTACAAGATTTTATGGATTATTTTATGTCAGGAACTATATACGCGCAAGCCTCTGTTTGTTCATTTGAGCTGTTGTATTAGCAAAATGTTGAAGAATCAAACATTGTTTGACTTGTTGCTTATATAAAATTCCGTATGTCCTTGTTTATTTGTTAATCTTAGTATAAAATGTAGCCAATATCATTTTACTTTTTACTTGTCACTCTTGCTTCAGAAAAGTACAGAGTTACTTTGGTTCCATATTAAAAGTTCAATTTCAAAGATATGTGTTTCGATCAATAAGAATTTTTATGGGGTGAGTTGTTGGACCGACCCTATTAAAATAAAATAGATCTATATGATTTCTATACAATTTACATAACTCTCATTAATCTAACAAATGTGATATTTCAGTTTTATCCTTTCAAATACAAATTAATTATTAAAAAAAATTAAATAATTATCTCTTCTCTTCCTCTCTTCCTCTCTTCTCGATCTTCTTCTTTGATTGACGCCGGTGATCCTCGATTTTCCTCGCCGGCGATTTTCTCTCGACGCTGCTCTGCTCCGATCCCTGATATCGAAGCTCTACAATTTCCGACTAAGTTGTTGCACCCTCCTTCGAAGCCGTTGTTCTTTTCAACAATTTGGAGGTGAAAATCTCTTTAATATAAGAATTATTAGCTTTAATCTCTTTAATATAAGTATTCTATAATAGTAATAGTTTAAATTCGAGTTTGGATTTTAGCTCATTGTCAAATTTTGATTTGGAATTAGTGGATAGGATCTGGGTAGAATCGAAGTAATTGTTGGTAAAGTAGGGTACAAAAGTTAAACTAAGGTAAACTAGATTAAACTATGGCACGGCTAGAGATGTCAAAATGGGTTGTCCACGTCCATTTTGACCCGTCCAATGTTATCTATTTTAATTGTGGACAAAATACTGACTGTGTCTATTAACACACATGTCCATTAACGACCAAGCTCATTAACGCCCGCTCCAAATTGGCTGTCCATGGGTCGAACATGGGCCTCAATTACGTTTTTTCTAAGATTAAAACGCCAAAAATGGTCAGAAATCGTCGGAAATCGCCAAAAATCAACGGAAATTAGGATTTTTAATTTGGAGAAATTCAATTTTGACCAAGATTTTTGGGACCATGGGCCGCCTATTGTTCAACAGTGTCTGATCCGTTTTGTCCGTGGAAAAATTTGGGCATAGACCATCTTAACCTGCTCCGTAAATAGACTTGTCCATAGACCGCCTATTATGTATTGGACATGGGCAGACCATGGACACCCCACCCATTTTGACACCTCTAGGCATGGTAGTTAAACTAAGTTAAATTAAGATTTAGCATAGGTAAAACTAACTGAGTTAAACTAGGTTTTATCTTACTACTCAACCATGTAAACTAATAGTTAAACTATGGTACAATTTAATATAATATTTTTGTTTATTATTTGTTGCAGAGGACAATTACGCTCATATATTTTGATTATTGTGGATATTATTCACATAGGAGAGATGCTGTTAAGTGGAATCCAAAAGAAATTCAAATATATTCTTTATTTACGTATGATAGTGCGGAGGAATTAAATTACTCATCGTTGGTTGGAAAAATACGCAGAAAAATGAATGCATATGAATCAACGATACTGAAATTAAGTTACATTCATGGAGTATTGCAGAAAGTAGCATATATATACGATGACAATAATGTCTTCAGATACATAGGTTGTTTTGCACGTGGAGGTAGTGGAAGTTGTTTAACAAACCCAAAATAGTTCACAAGCTTCAAGACATGAGATAGCGTCTAGTAAATCAAATAGAGTTTGGGGAAGTTGACGAGTTTTGGAATGATGTTGGAGATAATGTAGATAGAGTTGGTTATTTGCCAGAAATTGGAGAATCATCTCAATGTTTTACGGGATGAGATATTGTTCCTTATGATGCAGATAATTACTTGTATATGTCCACTTAATTTGTTATTTTAATGTGTTCAAACAAGACTTCTGGTTGTTTTCATGTTGCTCGATGTGTATGTGATGTGCAGGTCTAACTTGTTAAACCAGGTAAAAACTATGTTAAAATTTGTTAAACTATGTAAACTATTTTAAAATAAGTTAAACTATGTTGTAATTACCAATTTTATTTTTTCTAAAATCGTAACGGTTAACAAAAACTTATTACGCTTATAAAAAATAAAAATAGTAAAAATGGTTAAACATAAAAATGAATTTTAAAAGAAATAATATATTGTACATGATCCCTTCATTTTCCCATGTATACCTTATACATATATGGTTACTTAGTTATTACTATCATATTAATGTTAAAATAAAATATACATGCTCTTTAAAATATATTGCATCATAATACGATGTTAAATGTATCTTAAAATACTATTTATGAAAGTTAAACTAGACGAAACTCGTTTTTAATTGGGTTTAACTAGGTTTATGACTTTATCATGAAAGTTAAACTATGTATAACTTTGTCCTACTAGATTTTTAGTTAAATTATGCGGTTAAACTATATGTAAAATATTGATGGCAACATTTTTTTTGAATGACGGTGCCGTTTTTTCTAAATGATGGGGTCTTTTTGTTGTTGTTAAACTAATGTTACAATTCAGTTAAAATATATAATCAAATTCTTAAATAAGTTAGGTTAGACATAAAAACATCATAAGCAAGTTCAAACACAACATTACCAAGTTCGAAAATCAAAGCATTAAAACATCATAAGCAAGTTCAAACACAACATTACCAAGTTCGAAAATCAAAGCATAAAAACATCATAAGCAAGTCCAAACATATCATTACCAAGTTCAAAAATCAAAGCATAAAAACATAATCAAGTTCGTTACCATAAGCAACAACGTTATTTGTCTCTTAGTAGCTTTCTCGCCCCTTCCTCCTCTTCCTCCTCTACCTCCCCTACCTTCTACTGTGTACGGAGTGGTAATGTGTATGGACTGTTTCATCTTCCTTTTCTTGGCATCACCTTCATTCTCCTTCTCAGGAGGATTGTCCCCACACACTTCATTCTCCTCCTCAGGAGAATTGTCACTCTCGGTCTCCTTATCATCATTCTCCTCTTATGCATCATCATTGCCATTATCATCAATATCGTCACCGTCGTCATCATCCTTCTCCTCATCCATATCCTCCTCCTCAGCCGTTCCCCGTGCCTTCTCTGCAGCAATTACCAAATTTTCTGCAGCAGTGAGTGCCTCATTCGCATCATCATTTCCATCATCATGCTCCCTGAGAGATTACCTTATATGGAATCCATTTACAACAAACCACAGTTGGTTTGCCTTGTCCGTCTTTTCCATACGTACAGTCAAGTTCCAAGCACCCATGACATTTCAGTTCTTCTCGAGATGCATATGGAAGATGTGCCGGAACTGTGGATGTTTCATGAACCAGTTGCGCTCATATGCAACAACGCTCATATGCGACAAGTTCCGTAATATATTTTACGCACTTATGTGTATCACATCGAGTACCAATTTTGGGAAACTTATCGAACTGGCTAGTCTCAAAGAGGAATTTCAACGACTATACATGTATCTACATTCAAAAACATTAAATTAAGTATTTGAATATTAGTTTAACAGTAGTTTAAAATTACTTTAACATGTTAGTTGTATGTTCAGATGTAGACTTCGTTGAATTTTAAAATACTTACCATTTCTCGACATCACCACCAGTATTTGTACGCAATGGGCCTACTTCCAGAGAAAGCTGCAATCAAAACGATTTTAAACCTAGTTTTACTTACTTTATCCAATTCATAAATCCTAATCCAATATTCCTAATCAAACATTTCAAGTAATCATACTATTTGATTTCTTTGTTGCCGGACTTTCCTTTTTCGGTCGGAACGGGAAGGATTCCCTCGTTCAGCGGTGTTAAACAAAACTTGTCTATCTACTAGATTTTGAAAAATTGTGTCACTTCAAAATCGCTATTAAACCCTGAATTGAAGAATAACGAAATCCTAACCCAAAATTTACAAATCCATATCTCAAAATTGAAGAGTTCCTAACCCAAAATCGAAGAAGATGATGAAGTTTAACTTGAGTTTAACCGAAATTGAAGAAGATAAAGTTTATTCCAAAATTGAAGAACAATATTTCAAAATCGAAGAGAAAAATGACGAAGAAGAAGAAGAAGAAATGGAAGAGGAGAAGAAGATAATGTATTTGATTTGGACCCGATTTTAATAAAAAAATCGGATGAGTCGTGTGGATTGGGTGGATCTTGTGGTTGAGTATGTAAATAATTTAATTTCATTAGAATATATGGTTATTTCACATTTTTGGCTTAAAAAAAACTTAAACAAATTAATTTTTAAATAAGGATCATTCCAACAATTTATAAATCTGGAAGGGCTAATATAGCCATTGATCTACTATTATGTGAGAACTTCTATAATTTCTTACAAATTTGTTTTCTTTCGGATTTGGTCTATACACGTAATCCGAGAAGGGACATTACTAGTGTCTTGTAATGCTATCCTACGCCCAAGAGATCTTCTACTCACCCTAATCGTATGCTATGGAGAATCCTTTTGATCATTTACCAATCGCAAAAGCTGAGGTTGATTCTGGTCAACCAATGTACCTGAGTTGATAAACATATTCTTCTTTTCTTTTTCTTTTTATCTTTTTTTTCTTTGCTGAATTTCTCCTTCCGAAATTTTTTAGGTTTGGAGTCCTACTTTCTTTAGACATGGACCACAAATTTTATTCATACGGAAAAAGATAAATTGTTATGTTCTAGTGTTCAAAAATTGCTAGACGGTAGCTAGACATTCATTAATTAAGAACCTAAAGTCTAGACGGATTAATTGAGTCGAGGCGGAATTTAGACGCTAATAGATTATTTACGTATCTTATAGATATTCTTATATAGTAATTTGAAATTAAGAAATTATGTAAAATGGTTTATGGAAAAAAATAAAGAAAACTAAAAATGTTTTAACTTTAGCCCAAATTCAAATAAAATTCATTATAGAAGCAAATTTAAAATAATAAAGTTTTAATCCAAATAATTTTCAATAATAATCTTTCAGTTATTTTTAGTTAGTCAACCTCAAACAACATAGTTTTAGAAAAAAACATTTTTTTAAAAATAAAAAATTAAACAAATGTTTAACTAGGCGATTTGACAAATGCTAACTGATTTTGCTGATTTGAACCGAATTGGAGTGTCTGAATTGGATTCGCGACTTAGTTAAACGATTTTTGATTCTGGATTAAGAGAGAAAGATAGTTGTTTATACCAAGTTACTAGTTGAGAAACAAATTTGAAGAAAAGGAAAAGGTGGAGAAAAAGAGTGGTGGTAGAGAAACTTAAATGACAGTGGAAAAATGAGAGAACGACAGTAGAAAAACGAGACAATGATGGTGAGAAACGGCATAACAACGGTGGACAAACGGGATAGTGGTGAAGATACAGAGATATAGAGATGGCAGACTGATATGATAGAGAAGGCAAACTGATATGATAGAGAAGAGAGATTGAGACAGTAGTGGTGGTGAATTCAAAGCAAATTTGAGTATTGGAACAAGTGCTTTTCCATCTGGAGTTAGCTCTAAATCTGGTTTTCTGCAAATTGAAGGTAGATCCTTCCTAGATTTGAGGTTATCATTAGTCTTCCTCAAAACATTTAACAATGTCTTGATGAGATTGTCAAAAAAAATTCTCGACGTGTATGAAATCGAGATTGTGTCGAAGAAGTAACTAGTTGAAAACACTATATCCACTATGCTTTACTCAGTTATGGTAAACACTATATCCACTAGTTGTTCGAGAAGGGTGTTCGTGATGTTTTCTTCCGTAATCAATAGTTCTGGACAATCCTTTTATATTTCTTATTCTTTCATGAAAAAATTGCTCCCTCCTTAACTATAAATAAATTTAATATTTATGCACATTTCGGGATGGGCAAATTGTATGGTGTCAGTATGACAGACCAAACCAAATGTAATTGACCGTTCATACCCATTGAATTAAATCAAATACATGGATAATCCTAAATAAATATTATGGCTTTCCAAAGCAAATTTAGGATACCTTTTGAAAACGTTTCTATGCTTTTTCATCTGAGAGGTGATGCATCTCTCCTTTAGGGTACACATGCGCAGCGTGCCATATCATATGTGATATTGTTGTCTCTAATTGGTAAAATTATTTAAACTGATATGCAAGTAGGAGATAAAACACCCTCTGTTTGGGTATTGTTTTACCCTTACATTATGTAGTTTAAACCAACATTTCAACAACTCTCTATCATCTCTCTTCCAAAAAGGCATGAAATTATCTTCGCACACATCAATCTTTTGACAAGTAAAACCAAGCGACTAAGTCAACTTCTTTGTATAATAGTATGATTCAGGGGATTTATTAGGTGACATAAGGACATTTTAGATATCTGCGATATTTCATCTACGCATGTCTCATCCAGATTATAATTGGTCTTCCAGTTCATTACTTGTGATGCGATATCCAGTGGAGAAATTCCATCAGGACACCTTCATAAAGTGGTTGATTTGTCTCTTCAAACGCTTGGAAAACTTTATCATGACAGCTCTCCTTGAAATTTGGTCCCGCACATATGCGTATGGAGATCGACCAATATTTACTATCAAGATTTTCACCCAAAGTTTCTTGTTCGACTGAGTAGTGATTTGTCGATTTTCCGCCATTGTTGTAGCAATTTTCGCTATGATGCGTCCAAACATAATAATTCGTCATAAATCCCTTCAAGTATAGGTGCTTCCTCCACAATAAATGCATCATGGCGTTTTTGATTCTTACACTTTTTACACAGACACAATAAACTTCCTATTATACGATTTTTGAGCACAAAATAAAGACAAAAATTAATTTATTCTATGAACGTATTCATCGGACACACATTTTCATTTTAGAACCAACCGTGTATACATCCACTCTAATAGAAAAAATGATAATTTTTTTTGCTTAAACTTGTTTTTTCTAAGCTAACAATTCCCATGGGTTTCCACAAATTATTCCTGATAATTCTTTGGCAAACAATTAAAACCCGTAGCAAACTGAAAAAATATCTACATATTTGCACTATGGTGAGCTCCGGCGACAACAAAGAGTTGGGCAGCGGTGAAAAGTGATGGTGGTGGCTTCGATGAGGTGAGACCGTCGACTATGCACGCATCAATGGTGTAATACTAACCACTCTTCAACTTCTTCTTGAATCTAAGCTTCTCCTCCAATTCAGGTTTCTTTGATTCTCCTCTTCTATGTGATTGCTAATACAAGCTTTCTGCAAATTTGGGTTTCTGAACTAAAATTTTTATTTTCGCTTAATTTCGCAGGAGAATCACTAAGGTTTTTGCATTGGAAGTAGACAATATGGTAAGCATTTCATTAACCCTAGAATCTCATCATTATTTTGGTTCTAGCGATTGTATATTCTGCTTTTTAAGATATTTTGTTAATTTTGATTTCGATCATCTTGTTGATACGATAATGCTTGGGTTCCAATTTTGCTAATCCTTAGGGTTTAGTTTTGATGTAAAGCTAATCGTAACAATGAAAGATAAAATTGTGGTTTAAAATTTTGATTGTGAAGGATAATGATAAACCTAGAGTTGGTTTGAGAGATCGAATAGGATTTATTTGTGAACTTGTTATGTATTGATTTGAAGGAGAGAGGAAGTAAATGGCGGCCAAAATGAGAAGGATTATGATGGTGAAGAGGTGAAAGAAACGAACGAGGGATGAATTACAGTGATGCTACAGTCATTGTTCTTAGTATTTTTTTAACCTCATTTTTATTCATTTAGAATGTATTTACATATTCAGTAAATAATCTACTCCTTTAAAAATAGGAGGATAAAATAACCATGTGAAACAAATTGTTGTTTTAACCTCATTTTTATTCATTTAGAAAGTATTTACATATTCAGTAAATAATCTACTTCTTTAAAAATAGGAGGATAAAATAACCATGTGAAACAAATTGTTGATTGTATGATAACTTTGCCAGATAATCAGCAATCTAATTACATTCTCGACATACTTCTAGGAACTGAATTTGTGAGAATCGGTCCGCCCAACTGCGGATATACTTGATGACATTGTCAATAGTTACATCCATTGAGCACTTGTGGATCACTTCATGTAACATTTTACACCATGCAGATTGTAAAGCATGGAGTAAAGCTATAGTCTCTGCTTGAATTGGTGATGACGCTTGGAGAAGTCTTGAACGGCCGGCCAATAAAAATACTCATTTTTCGTCTCTGATAAACCCAACACCCACATGGGTATTATTTAAAATGAAGCTTCCATCGACATTTATTTTAACAAATCCCGGAGGCGTAGGATCCCAACTCAATCTTCCTTGCGTTCCTGAATTATTAACCGTAGAGCATGTATTTATCCTCTACATCTTCAGTAGGTTTACATAAAACTTCATCTGGTAGTCTAGTGATTTTGTTCGATATCAACTCGTTTCTAGACTTCCATATTTGCCAACATAACCCTAAAGGAAGATGTTTTGTTTCCTTGATTGTTTGAGAATCATACCATGACTCCGACGGCATTCCGACGGATATGGCCATCGGTTATAAAGTGTTGGAAATCATTAATCTGTCAGAAATTTTCAACGGATTTCTGACAGATAGCGCTTTTTTGGAATGACCGTCGGAAATCCGTAAGAACATATTCCGACGGATATCCGACGGATATATTGCCGACGGATTTCCCACGGATTTCTGACGATATGTTTCCGACGATTACCAACGGATTTAGTTCCGACGAATTATGTATTTAAAAAAAATATATATATATAGTTAAAATTTAATTTATTTCTGATTTAATTTTAATTAAATAAAATAAAAAAATGTTATTGAAACTAAAATTTTAAAATATACTAAAATATTAAAAATCCAAAAACATAAGAAATCCAAAAAAACATTAAAAATTTAAAAACATTAAAAAATGTTTGAAAACGAAAATTCTACTGAGCCAGGGAGGGGGTAATGTGTGAAGAAGGCGTTCATCCGTTCTTCCATAGCACGCATCTTCACTATATCGAATGCTCTCTCATGATCTCTCATCGCTTGATCTTGTGCTCGCTCTTCGCGTATTGTGACGATGTCGCTCTTCAAACGCTCGAGCTCGACGGTCTTTTCTACTAATTTCGCTCTTAGTTTGGTGGCTTCTTCAGAAACACGGTAAGAACTAGCAGATTGGGATGATGGATGATAATCTTGCGGAATCCCAAAAATTCTTCTTTTGCTCTGCGGAGTTGTCTGAGAAACCAAGAAACGTAAAAACATAACAATATATGTTAGTTATCGATAATATGTAAAAAAGAACAAAAAATAAACTTACTTTTGAGATCAAGTCGTTCCACAACTCTATTGACACTTTCAGTGGAGCCTCTCCTTCAACAACCGGTTGGGAGAGGATGTACTCTTTGCCTAGTTTTTTCACGTTTTTGACGACTTCCCGAGCAACCGGATCTTGAATCTCACCGGTTTTATGGTTGGTATGTGTATCCTCTAGCAACCTAAGGTGCAAGGGACGCACACCATCTTGTTTGAACTAAACAATACATAATATAAGTTATAAATTACTTAAAAATAAAAATTCAAGACATGAAAAATACTTATGCAAGACATGAAAAATCCTAGCCCTAAGTTATAGGTTGTTATCCATTTACTCTTCCAGTTGCTCATCCGGTTGGTAGATTAGATTTTGGCGATGCTAGTCATTTCCTCCTAGTTCCAATAGTCGACAAACCCTTTCCATAGGATTGTGTTCCCAATGAACTCTTTTGGGATCTGCTCGGTTCTCCATTTCGCCTTCCACTCATTAAGCTTCCTGGAATAGACGATTCCAACTTTTTTCTCGAACTCCTGCATAACTAAGACCGTAAATTCACGGTCCCAGAAAAATTGTTGCTGCAAAATTTTAAAAACTTATAAAAACTAAAATCCCGATAATCGTAAACCACATAAAATAGTAATTTAAAAAAAAAATAAAGAATGAAAAAACTTACCACAAATATCCTAAACCACAACTCACGATCTTCTATAGGCATCTTGGCAAACTTCTCGTACGGATGCTTTAACATCCCGATAATCATGTTGTTGATCGTCTTCAAAATCCCGTTATTGGAGAAATTAAACCTGGAAAGAATAAATTTTGAAAATATATTATCAAACATATAAATTATAGAAAACTCAAATAATGTAAATTAAAAAATGGTAACTTACAAAGTAGCTATATTAGCACGATTCGTCGATGATGTCTGGTGGTGTGATCTCGGCCCGGTTAAGAAGCAAAATCTTCTACGGACATCTTAGTTGTCGTCGGTGCAGTCTCTGGGACAATATCCTAGATATGAGTCGATTCGGTTTGCGTCTCACACGACGAGCTCCCGGTGAAGCAACGTAATGACCGTAATTCTTGAAAAATAAAAAATAATTAAAATAAACAAATAATTACAATTTGATAATATATGGAATAAATTTACAAAAAATTATAAATGCATAATTTTGATAAAATTTTAAAAAATTTAAAACACTTATTTCAATAAAATTTACAAAATCCTATAAAATTTACAAATACTTATAATACTTATTTCAATAAAATTTACAATTCCTATATAAATACCTATAATCTAAATTCTAAAATTCATAAATATTTATAAATGCACAAAAAATTCTAAAAATTCTAAAAATTTTCATAAATTCATAAAAATCTAATTATTTCACAAATTCATAAAAAGTGATAAAAATTTAATAAATTCATAAAAATTCTTAAAATTATAAAATTATAACTAATTCATAAAAATCTTTAAACCAAAATTTAACAACCTAAACCCTAAATCAAAATCAAAAACATAATTCCTAAATCAATTTCAAATCCTAAATATCTAATTTTTTCACACTAACTCCTAAAATCTACAAATTTAACAATCTAACAAACTAACTCCTAAATTTAACAATCTAAAACTTAAATCTAACAACCTGACACACTAATCTAACAATCTAACTCCTAAAATCAATTCCAAATCTAAAAATCTATCTCCTAACACACTAATCTAACAATCTAATTCCTAAAATCTAACTTTGGAAGCAGTAAACTTGAAAATCAAAGAAACTTAAATGTTATTAGGGAGATTGGCCATATGTGATGAGGTATAGACAAATCCAAAGTTTTACACAAGATTTGAGAGTGATTTTGAGGTTTATGAAATGTTTTCGGATGATTTTGCAAAGAAGAAGAGTCGATATATTTATAACAGGGTTCCGACGGATAAATCGGTCGGAAATCAATTTAATTAAATGAAATTTTGGTAACCGCGGGAGATGAAAAGTTAGTTACCGCGGTAAAAATTCACTATCCATCGGAAATCCGTCGAAAATTTCCGACGGATTTCTAACGGATGTATATGCCCGTTCGTGTGTTGACTTACCAATACAAAGCATGCAAAATTCACTATTCTATAAAAAAACCAAGTGAGAGTTAAATATGTAACTAAGATCTTAATAGTTTTTTTTGTAAAAAATTCAATTTTCATACCTTTCATATTCCATAATATCCTCACAATTAGTGAGAATATACATATGCAAGTATGGATGCTCCTGCTCTGTAAGTTTTCGTTTCTTTCCTTTTCCACTAAACCGATCAATTTGGGTAAACAACTGAGGGATAACCACGACATAAGTTGGTCTCTCGCCTCATCATCATGGCGTATTCTTCGTTCGAACTTCTGATGGAAAATAATATTCAACAAAGTGAGAAGTTTCTTCATTGATGCTCTATGCGAAAATATATCCCTCAACTCTGCTTAAACTTTTAACTTTTTTTTTCAGATGGAACATGTAACGCTCAAATGAAGACATCCACCGATATTGAGCAGGGCCTCCTAGTCATGCTTCTCGTGGGAGATGGATTGGAAGATGTTCCATAACATCAAAGAACGACGGGGGAAAAATCTTCTCGAGATTGCAAATGATCATGGGTATATTGTCTTCTAAATTGCCAATACCATCAACTGTAGTGGTGTGCACAAATCTCAAAAGATACCACCAACTCATGCGTTTAAACATTTAATACATTAAAACAAGATAAAGACATTTAAATTATTAAAATTATGGCAAAAATAATATATATACCTACAATTGCTTGGTGGACATCTTCTGGAAGAAGTTTTGCAAACGCAAATAGAAGGAGGCGCTGCATCACAACATTACAGTCATGATTCTTCATTCCAATAAACTTTCCTTCTCCATAATCAACGTAATTACACAGATTTGATGCGTATCCATCAGTGAATTTAACATCTTCACGAATCCAATCCAAAAAAAAGTTTTTTTCTTATCTGGGTTCAACCGCAACACATGCATAGCACATTTACCATTCGGTAGAACTTCAAGTACATCCCGTGAACAAATCAATGGCAAGTATAGTCTAGATTTCAGATTATTTTTGTCTTCCCTTGGACGTTTAAAATTGTGTTCATGATGTTGTCAAAGAAGTTCTTCTCAATGTGCATAACATCGAGATTGTGCCTCAATAATTGGTATTTCTAGTAAGGCAAGTCCCAAAATACTCTTTTGTGCCAGTTATGATTTTCACTGGCACTGTAAATAGGTTCATGTCCATTACCACCACAATATGAAGTTCTCTCAGCGCCAAAATCTTTTAACTACTCTAATATACTAGTGTCGTCTATCTCAAGAGGTGGACCATCAAACACTTGTTTATCCTTTGTAAAAATTACCTTAGAGCAACGATAAGGATGATCACTTGTTAGAAATCTTCTATGGCAATCAAACCAAGACGTCCTTCTTCTGTGCTTTAATTGAAATGCATCAATGTTATCTTGACAATACGGACACGATAATCTTCCATGAGTTATCTATCCAGATAACATACCATATGTTGGGAAGTCATTAATGGTCCACATAAGAACCGCACACATCTTAAAATTTTGTTGCAATGATACATCATATGCTTCAACACCATAATTTCATAGCATTTGTAACTCATATATCAATGGCTGGAGAAATACATCAAGTGATCTCTTCGGATACTCTGAGCCGGGAACAACTATAGAGAGGAACAAAAACTCTCTATGCATACACAAAGATGGAAGCAACTTATAAGCTGTAACGATTACAGGCCACAATGAATACTGTCTTCCATGCTTTAAAAATGGGTTGAAAGCATCTGCACATAGTCCAAGGTATACTTCCTTTGCTCAAATACAAAATCTGGATATATTGATTGAAAATATTTCACACGCTTCTACGTCAGAAGGATGTGTAATCTCTCCTTCGTGCCTATGCTCTCCATGCCATCTCATTGCCTCTGACGTGCACTGAGATTGATATAACCTCTTCAACCTCTTCGTTAATGGTAAATACCACATCCGTTTATATGGAATTTGAACTCTTCCACTACTCTCCTGATAACAGGGTTTACGACAAAATCGACATCTTTTGTGGTTTTCATATTCTCTCAAATGTATCATACAGTTGTCAGTGCACACATCTATTGTCTGATATGGCAAATCAAGACCAGGTACAAATTTTTGTACCTTGTAGTATGATGCTGGTGAAAGATTGTCTTCAGGCAATATATCGCATCAACACATTCCTCTGCCAAATTGTAGTCCGTCTTAATGGTCATTATTCTACTAGTAAATGATTACGGTGAATGATCTTCTCTACAACCACTATATAGTGGTTGTTTCGCTGCATCTAACGTATTAAATTTTTTTTGTGATTCTAAATTTGGTTCTTCAACCCTATCTCCACCTACAGATGTTGAGTGCATATTCTCTCTAAAAACATCATTCACCATCTCAACAGTACGTACACCAAAAATCTACTTCCGTTATATGTTCTTCTAAACTATCTGCAATATATGGTTCACTAGTAATACCATAATCATAATTTGTTTCCCCGTATAGATACCAAATCTTGTGACCCGACATAAACCCATTGTAATACAAATGCCTCCAAAAAATCTCTATCTTAATATTATGTGAATTCACACAAATAGAACATGGACATTTCAACTTACGAGTATTTTTTGCTCATGGTTGATTTACAGCCAATTCCATAAATTTTCATATACCTCGAGCATACTCGTCTTTCAAGATGTTTGACTCCGGATCCATCATCGGTTTATCTATCCATGATCAAAAACTATTAGAAGATGACATCTCTTTATAATTGTTTTTTATGTAAGTTATTGTGAATGAATGTAGAAATGTGGAAATATTTATATAGGAAACGTCATCCGTCAGAATCTTTGAATTCCAAACAGCTATATGCAACAGCTACATTAACGTTCATTTTGTCCGACGGATTTTCGACTGTATGTGCAATGGCTACATTAACGTTCATTTTTTCCGATGGATTTCAGATGGAACCTCTCCGTCGGTATTCCGTTGGAAATTTACGATAGAAATAGGTCCGTTGAAAATTTTTGTCGGAATTTGCGATGGTTTTATTGTAGTGATTGTGAATTTATGTGTTATATGATTGGTTTGTTTTAGGCAATATTATTTAAAACCATATTTGGAGGGAAAGAAATGGCAGACGTCATGGAGATATAGCGTCCTCCTCGGCAGCGTTGATAAGAACGATCGACAAGAACATAAGGAATAGATTCAGCTCAATCCGCAACCAAGAAGCTTCTCTCTCGACGAGGGTTTATCTACGTAGTTCGCATTAAGATCAAGCGATGGGGTTGCATTCTCACAAACTTCAGTCCGTTTCAAATTGTTTATCGATTTTATTTTTCAGCTCTTTCGAACGTGGTCTGTACTCTTTTTTTCAAATCTGGTTTTGTCCCAAATGGGTTTTCCAGATTTGGGTTTTAACAAGGCAACTACTTCGGAATTCAGACTAAGAGCTATTGCTTTTTTCTATTTTCTTTCAAAACCGTAACTCTTGATGTAAAGTGTAATTTTTGAATATAATTTAACATACTATTAAAAAATATTATTTAAATTAATTTTAAAAAGTAATGAATGGTTGATGTTAATTTTTGATTAATATTTTAAAATGAAAATCAAATTAGATATTCTAGCTGTGATAAGATTTATTAATGATTTTAGGGGAAAATATTAGTTATCCATATGGAGTTTGTAACTACTGATTTTTTGATTAAATATATTTTATGTAATAATATTCAATTTAATGAATGTTATTAGTAGGATTTATTGAATGCCATTCGGTTTATTTTTTCTCTGATTGTATTTTTGTTTGATTATAATATATAACTGTTTAAATAATGGGTCTTAAGTTTGTTTTGACTTTATTACCCTTAATGAGATTTAGATATTTGTTCTTTGATTGAATTATTTACAATGACATTTAATGTAATATTTAACATCTTACATTAAAAATGTACTTCCATAATAATAATATAGAAATTTTGTTGCAAATGAGCAATGTATTTTGGTTTTTTCCTAAAATAATTTTATTTTAAAAGAATGTCGTAAGTTCTTCTGAATAAAGTGTAACCATGATTACTTGTAATGGCAAGTTTTGAAATCTTATTATCTAATAAATATTATTTTAATCTTTTATAATTAAATTTTCTAAATTGATGACATACATGTATGTATAACATATAGTATTATACAACATAGCCGCATACGCATTCCACATAACCCGATCTATCCTGGGTTTATGGATTTATCTCCGTTACCTAGATTCTGATCACCGGTGAATCCACTGAGATTTATCGGAAGGATGATGGTAGTTCATGTAGTCACCTATTTTTGGTGTTTCTTAATACCCAAAATTATTTTTTTATTTTTTATTTTTTTTATAAAAGTCCATCATTTTAGACAATAATTCATCAATTATGGACAAGAACATTGTCTTATTAGACGTAAGAAATTCTTTATTTCTCTTAACCGCCACTGTTTTAAAAGGTTGTGGATCGTTTTTTCCTTCCAAAATCGCTCATCAATTCATTCAATATCTTTATCTAATATACGGTGTAGATTGAATCTCTTTGGATGTATAACCACTTGGGAAGTGACCCATTACTTTATCCACATTCATGCATCCACGTAACCACTTAGTAATTAACAAAAAAAAGTAACCACTTAAATCATCCAATGCTCACTCATTGGGAAAGAAAACATGAAAAACGACGGATAACCCGATCCTGATTTAGCTTCACCGTAAAAGAACACCATCCTTTAGCGGTTCACGAACCGACACAAAATCCGACCTCCGTGTGGTCCCAACCTCCTCCGTCTCGAGCCGAAAAGAAGATAAGACCGGCAACCCTCCTCCGCTGTCTCATCTCTACCCTAAACCGCATTAACAGCATAAGCCACCTCTCTCCGCCAACCTGAGAAAGGAGGAAAATGAAAAAAAGTCGTGCGGCGCTAGAGAGGAAGAGAGAGAAAAAAACACACTCCTTATAGGTATTTTGTTCGATTATCACTCGAAGAGTGCACCAGACACAACAATCTGAAATTGAGTTGGGATATTATTCATTATTTCTATTTACTAATCTATATTTGGTCAGTCCCTGTATTTTGGGGTTACCCAATCTGCATCTACCAATCTATATTCCCAAGAAACCACTTGAAACGCCCTCTTAAAACGTTCCGGCTATAGAAGAATGTTAGAATAATATTGTATACTTTTAACACGAGACGTGTGATGAATGATCCGTACAAAATGCCTCGACCATTTTTCTTTGATTCGGTTGTTGAGAACAAGAACCTCGTCAAGAATTTTGCTTTAAACCTCGTCAACGCCAACTATTTATACGGTGTATTTTCATACACGATTCAATATGTTTTTAAAAATTTACATGAACTTTTATATTTGTACCGAAATCAAGTTTAACCGAAACATTGTTAGTCAAACTGATGAGTCAGATACCACATAGCATATTCTTGTTAAGTCATATAACAGATGACATACTTTTGCTAATCAGATCCACATAAATTTAAAAAATACACTTTGAAGTATTATGCAATGTTCTAGATTTTGATTTTTTTTTTACAGTTATAATGGAGAAACGGAAACACTATTATCAGTTCAACCATCTTATCAATTTTTTATCATTTATGTAGTCGTAACAATCGTAGAGTTCCGACCATTACAATTTTTTAACTTAGAGGTCAAATTTGTAATTGTTCAAAAATATACCGTTTAATGGTCGGAATCCTACGGTTGTTGCGCCTACAAAAATGATAAAAAAATGGCTAAAGCGGCTCAACAGATAATGGTGTTTTTGTTTTTTTTTCCATTATAAGTGTCAAAAATATTTTAGATCTAGAACATTGCATGAAACTTAAAAATAATTTTTTTTTGAAAATTTTATGTATCAGATTTAGCAAAAAAAAAACGCCACGTAGCATATGACTTAGCAGGAACCAGTGGTTTGACTAATATTGTTTCGGTCAAAGTTGATTTCATCACACATATGAAAGTTCATCTAGTTTTTTTGAAAAATTTACTAAGTTAAAGTTGAAAATTGCACTAGATTTTAATTCTTGTATGAAAAACATTGTGAAAATAGTTAACGTTGAAATTAACATTTTTCCTGATATTATTCATCATTTTTTATTTGGCTTAAAAAACTGAAATATTGGTGACAAAACAACAATGACATGATATATCTTTTCTCAAATATTTTAATTATCTAAATTTGTAATGTAAAATGTTTATTATGATTAATCGTTGTATCTGCTTAAAATCAGATCCATTTATATAGAAGACATATTAAACAACTACAAAAGTATTAAATCAATTGCAAGAAAAATAGAAATCAATTTAATAAGATTTAAAATATTTATAATCTTTTTAACAAAAAAAAGATTTAAAATATAGGAGTGGAAAGAATAATGAAGCTTGATATGTAAAAGCGGAAAAAAAAATGATTAAACAAAAAAATAAATAGCTTTAAAGGAAAAGACAAATTAAAAAATTCTTTAGTATAATCAACTATGTAGGCGATTTTATCCCGCAACTTTCGCAGCTGACCCATCCACTACGAAAGATGTTAATCAAGAATCCTCATCAGTGAACAAAAAGATAAACTGAAGCTATTAGACACCTAAAGAAAAAAATTCAGAAGCTACCACCTTTAAAGATTCATTCTACAGACTGACGCAAGCGACAAATACTGGGGCGCAATATTACTTGAAGAAAAAAATGGGAAAGACAAATTTATGGATACAAAAGTGGATGTTTTAAAGATTCGGAGATGCACTATCACTCAACGTTCAAAGAGACCTTATTCGTCAAAAGAGCAATCGAGAAGTTTGAATTTCATCTGATAGGACATAAATTTGGCATCGAGATGGATATATCTTCTTTTCCAAAGATGTTACAATTCAAGCAGAAGATGGTCCCACATCAACAGCTCTTACGATGGAGTGAATGGTTTTCAAAGTACGATTTCGACACCGTCTATTTAAAGGGCACGAAGAACATTCTAGCCGATATGCTCAGCAGAAAGCCTCTCCAAGGCATTCACATTATGGCGAGTTTTTCATCATCAAAGACATACTACGACTTTGACAACAACATGAAGCTTCTCATTACGAAAGGAAATTTCCAAGAAACTTTGCGAGACAAGGTATTCCAGTACCAGACAATCATCTTGACAAACCACGGGCTCTACGGAAGATACATTTCACCGTTAGGCATTCATCCCGACTACCCGTTCGCTTATCTGTACAAATATATGCCGGAGGAAGTTCTCTGTTTTCTCTGGTATCTCTGTGCAGTATACACTATTGGTATCTAATTCGATATCAAATGGTTATACCAGTACGTCAACGAACAACAATGTCAACAAGAAAGACTTTCAACATTCCTCACATAGTTCAACCCGCTAGTCAACTGGAGTGGCAAGTTACGAAATTCAGCAAGGACTATGAAAATCTCCTACAAGAACCTTAAGGAACCAGGTGGTCTAAATCCCTTCTTTAGTCCTCACACTATCTACTTCTTCCATCGATCCATCCAAATCAACGACAAAACCACGAAATTTCATGCACTACCCAACCTCATTCATCACAAGGATTTCAAGCGTGGAATCAGACCAGACTTCAACGTTCGTGATAATGCTTTATTTGAAGAGTTTTAGACTCATACATTCCGCCTCAACAATGCTCGACATATATTTCACATCCCGTTCAACCAAAACTGGTCCTACTATTCCATCGACTATCAAATGAGTCTCGACAAAGATCTGCAATACTTCATGTCTAATGAAGAAAAACGTCATTTGAAAGCAGCAAAACCACAATCAACTTCACCAAGTTGCCCAGCAGAATATTTCCAAGACGCTCAATCACTAGACGCAATCCTGTTATGGATCTCGACGAAATCGGACTAGAGTTCAATATTAATGTTAATATGAACTCTCCTGAAGACTTCTCCTAAGCCAGAACCACAGTACAAATGTCCAGGAACAGAGTACGGATGTTGCACAGCGCACATTGAAGATTTCGAGATGAATCATTAAGTACGTTTGATGATTTATTATGTATAATTATTAAGCTAAATAAATGATGTCAGCATTATGTCATTATGATATCAGCATGATGTCAGTGTGATGTAAGTGTGATGTCATCGCTGATGTAAGCGATGATTACATCATGATGCAAGCCATGATGTAATCATGATGCAAGCCATGATGTAATCATGATGTAAGCATGATGTCATCTTTGAGGTAAGCGCTTATGTCAGCGTCTTAACCTCCCCCTATAAATAAGTGTGCTCCCCCCTTGTAAAAGACATTGAGAAAACAATAACAAACTTCTCTCTAAATTTTCTCTGTCTAAACATGTTCTAAATTTTCTAACCAACACGACTATCGTGGGGTGGTGTGGGTATGGATCCTAAAGAAATGGCTTGAGCCATGGCTGAGAGTAGGGCCTACGATGCTCGTTGTACCTGGAGCCCATAACCCCCGCAATTTGTCAATACGGTTAACGTGAGATCCGACTTAGTCAATACGGTCTATCACCGGGTTATTGCTTAGTTCATCGTGGTTCTCCTTCGTCTATTATAGTTATGGTATCAGAGCTTAGACTTATGTTTTGATAGAATGAATCATTGTTTATGAATGATCGATTTGAATGTTCTGGAAAACTATTTTCTAGTTATGTCTATTTCCAAAAATTCCGTTCTTGATTCCCAGTTTGCAATTTCTACTTTACCTAAAAACAAAAGCTAAAATAAAAAATGTTCTTCTTTTCTTACTATAAACTCTTTATACGAAATTGAGTATATTCCAAGAGATCAGAGACTCCCCGAAACTACTCTTCCCCTTGTATTTCCTTACAAAATCTTTTCCAAGAAGCCAAGTGCTTTTTCAGTTAACGGAGTACATCAACTCATCTGACCATCCTCACATAGGAAGGTTCGAGAATACGTGCAGTCCAACAAATTCTCATCTTGCCAAGTTTCAGCAACAGAAAAAGAGCAGTTCATATCGCTCAATCTTCCAGAAAATCTACCACAACTATGGCAACACCAAGGCTATACGCATCTACACTTCAGAGTAGTTTGTATCGGTTTGACCTTACACGCACGAAAAGGTATACCAGTCTATGCGTGAATTGCTCTGCTCGATTCAAGATTAAATTCTTACCAGCAAGCATGTATCAGAATGGTATATACAATGCTAAACACCAGAACATTGTTCATTACATTGTTTCCTAACTTTAATGTTTCTTTACAAGATCCAAATCTTTTAAAGACTTTAAATGTGCAACTACAACTCACTGGAGCAAAAATAAAAGAAGATAGTATCATGGCGACTATTCATCAACAAATAGTCTATCGGGTTCAAGACCATGCTCTTGATCTCATCCTGCCATCATCTGACGAAGCACTCTACCTTGAAGTCACGTCAACATCACAAGCTCCAAACACTATCCAGATTCCTCGACAGATATCTCGAGAAGAACTCATCTAGAAGCTACCAGATAAATGGATAACAAGCTACGAAAAGCTACACCAATCGGCCCAAGCTCTGATTCAACTATCTGAATCTAGCTTTCACACATGAGATAATGGTACAACCGAAATCAAGTTTGAGAAACCTAGATCATCCTCGTTTCACAAACAACTATTCACTCATTTCTTCATAAGAATTGATGAACATGAGTTCTACGGTCCATACAAAGATCAGATGCCAAAACCAATATCCTTTGGTCAAGACGGCTCTGTCCTATTCCCGTTTAAAGACGAAAACGGTCATCAATACTTTGATGTCTATTCATGTTCAGCATGTATGGCAGCCGATTACGAATCTGATGAAGAAATCCGATAAAGACGAAGAAAGAAGAAGGATCCTCTCTATCAAAGATATCTTAATGGAGATCCTACAGTCGGCACTCTAGGCGAAGAAACCAGAAGATATGAGTTCTTAGTCCAATACTCGGATAAGAAAAAAGAGCAAGAAATTATGATGATGAGTCTAGACGACTTCCCTCATTTTCCCCTGCCTGAAGACTTCACAAGAAACAACATTGCACATAGTCCAAAGATAGTATCGAAGGCTATCAATTCATCCGGACCAGAGCAACTAAACCAAGGTTAAAAAGTCCTCAACTGGCAAATAGAAAACGCTATCGCTCAAAATCATCTTATGAGCAACTTGAACCAGAAATTTGATCAGATGAATAAAGACTATGACAGAAGACTGACGTCTCTCACAAAGTCAATCGCAGAAATCAATGCTCGACTCAAAACACTCTATCATGAGATGTTGACAATGTTAAAGCAAATGATGGTGAATACTTCGCAGTTCCAAAGCAGAGAAGCCAAGATGAATAATCTCAAGTTCCAGCTAAAAGATCTGCTGAAATACTTTTAGAGTATGCAGCAACAAAAGTCGTCAGAAACGTATTATCCCTCATATGGAAATACGTTCTTGAGCACTCTAATGCCTCAAGCATTCTATTCTCCAGGATTCCTTTTTGGAAGTCAAAATCAAAGGCCAAAGACATCCTTCCCATGATTCTTGTCATCCGATGAAGCGCTAATATCTCGATATGCCATGACAACGCCTTATCAGTACAAACCAAGGCCAACTCGTGAAAGAACAAGAAGATACAGAGAACCAGAAGTTCAAACCAAGAAGGCGAAAACACCTGCACTCACTTCTTCCCATTCGCCTCAAAAGTCATGACGTTTATGAAGTTTAAGCAATTCTGGCCTTTTGTTTTCTTGAAAATATTGAGGCAAATTCAGCAATTCCTTGGTGTAATCAACAATCTAGGCGACTTTATCCTGCAACTTTCGCAGCTGACTCATCCACTACGAAAGATGTTAATCAAGAATCCTCAACAGTGGACAAAAAGACAAAGTGAAGCTGTCAGACACCTAAAGAAATAAATTCAGAAGCTACCACCTTTAAAGATTTCCTCTACGGGAATACGGGTTCTACAGACTAACGCAAGCGATAAATACTGGGGCACAATATTACTTAAAGAAGAAAATGGGAAAAGACAAATTTATGGATACAAAAGTGGACACTTTAAAAATTCATAGATGCACTATCACTCAACGTTCAAAGAGATCTTAGCCATCAAAAGAGCAATTGAGAAGTTTGAATTTCATCTGATATGACATAAATTTCGCATCGAGATGGATATGTCTTCTTTTCCAAAGATGTTACAATTCAAGCAAAAGATGGTCCCACGTCAACAACTCTTACGATGGAGTGAATGGTTTTTAAAGTACGATTTGACACCGTCTATTTAAAGGGCACGAAGAACATTCTAGCCGATATGCTCAGCAGAAAGCCTCTCCAAGGCATTCACATTATGGCGAGTTTTTCATCATCAAAGACATACTACGACTTCGACAACAACATGCTAAAAGATGTGAAGCTTCTCATCACGAAAGGAAATTTCCGAGAAACTTTGCGAGACAAGGTATTCCAGTACTAGACAATCATCTTGAAAAACCACGGGCTCTAGGGAAGATATATTTCACTGTTAGGCATTCATCCCGACTACCCATTTGCTCATCTGTACAAGATCCAAAAAATATTCATGCCGGAAGAAGTTCTTTGTTTCCTCTTGTATCTCTGTGCAGTATACACTATTGGTATCTCATTCGATATCAAATGGTTATACCAGTATGTCAATGAACAACAAGGTCAACAAGAAGGACTTTCAACATTCCTCACATAGTTCAACCCGCTAGTCAACTAGAGTGGCAAGTTACGAAATTCAACAAGGACTATGAAAATCTCCTACAAGAACCTTAAGGAACCAGGTGGTCTAAATCCCTTCTTTAGTCCTCACACTATCTACTTCTTCCATCGATCCATCCAAGTCAACGATAAAACCACGAAATTTCATGCACTACCCAACCTCATTCATCACAAGGATTTCAAGCGTGGAATCAGACCAGACTTCAACGTTCGTGATAATGCTTTATTTGAAGAGTTTCAGACTCATGCATTCTGCCTCAACAATGCTCGACAGACATTTCACATCCCGTTCAACCAAAACTGGTCCTACTATTCCATCGACTATCAAATGAGTCTCGACGAAGATCTGCAATACTTCATGTCTAATGAAGAAAAACATCATTTCAAAGCAGTAAAACCACAATCAATTTCACCAAGTTGCCCAACAGAATATTTCCAAGACGCTCAATCACTAGACGACAATCCTGTTATGGATCTCGACGAAATCGGACTAGAGTTCAATATTAATGTTAATATGAACTCTCCTGAAAACTTCTCTAAGCCAGAACCACAGTACAAATGTCCAGGAACAGAGTACGGATGTTGCACAGCGCACATTGAAGATTTCGAGATGAATCATTAAGTACGCTTGATGATTTATTATGTATAATTATTAAGCTAAATAAATGATGTCAGCATGATGTCATTATGATATCAGCATGATGTCAGTGTGATGTAAGTATGATGTCATCGCTGATGTAAGCGATGATGTAATCATGATGTGAGCATGATGTCATCGATGTGGCTTGATTTTCGGAAGAGACTTCGGTGGTCTTTGTAAAAATTTTACGGTAGATCAACACGACGGTTTGATCTTACAGTAACCAACACGACTGTCGTGGGGGTGGTGTGGGTATGGATCCTAAAGAAACGGGTTGAGCCATGGTTGAGAGTAGCGCCTACGATGCTCGTTGTACCTGGATCCCATAACCCTCGCAATTTGTCAATACGGTTAATGTGAGATCCGACTTAGTCAATACGCTCCATCGTCGAGTTCTTACTTAATTCATCGTGGTTCTCTTTCGTCTATTATAGTTATGGCATCATAACTTGGGACAATAGGGTCAATCCAAAATGTTTTTTTAAACCAAAAATTCCATCAAAAATTAAGCATTAACCATATAGGTATGCAAACAAAATTTAATAAAATTTTTAAGATCCATTCCCGCTTCTATAACTTCTATAACTTCACCATGCTTATACTTTAACAAACAAAAAACCTTCACCATGCTTATACTTTAACAAACAAAAAACCTTCACCATGCTTATTTGGTTATGTTGGGTTTGAACACAGGTAGTCGTGACACAATAATGATTACAACACACGCCATTGCATTAAATGTCTGGATCCATTTCTATTATATATATATATATATAATAGTATTTTAAAAATTATTTATTTTTATTTTCATAGAAAATACTAAGTTTCTAATCTATATTAACCTGTTTTATTTTCAGATCAAATCTACTAATCTTTTTGAAAGAGTTTTTTACAAAATACAGTAGATGCGAATCATAAATATGGTTGGGAGACAAAGATAGATAAACTGATGAAAAGAATCAGATCAAAATCAATACCCCCTTCTCGTAAAACCTACTCATCATTATATATAGATATAATATTTTTAGTGTTGATGTTAAATTATGCTGATAAAAACAATTTACAAATACCAAAAGAACAAACAAAAAATAATCAAAAAATGTTGAGCTATTGATTCTTGGTCTAGTTGGGTTTTATATATTTTCAATACCCAATCTTTTATATATTTAATTAAAATGATTTGTAATACCTTCCCCACCTAGATGATGAGGTAATCATGGACCCCAAAACCTCAATTTTAAAAATAATGAACACCAAAATACAATAATAATAATAATATTCAAAAATAGAGTAAAAGAAGAGAACTAGAGAAGTGACATTCTTTTTTTTTTCTCTCATAATTCCTAACAAATGCACTTTCTTTTATCCAAGTCTGATCATTGAGTCCAGTTGGGTAATGTGAGACACCAGCTGGGTCTCTTCTTTAAGCTCTCTTCACACAACATCTGGAATAGAAACAGAGAAAGCTTTAACATTTACCCTGAAACCATGAAAGAAGATAAAGCTTTGTCCTTTTCTCTTTTCTCTTTCTTTAATGAACAATGTCTTTCTCCCATTGCAACTACTGGGTTTGGTTCATCTTGTCGTCTTGCGTCTTAAACAAGAAGAAGAAAAAAAAGCTTCTTGTTCTTGAGGTGTTTCAAGAACTCAACTTTACGTCGTGAGCTTGTTGTTCTGCTGATGGAATTTTAGTTTTTGGGTGTGGAAAGATCTGAATTTCCTTGTCTTCAGCTGAATCTGAGATTAGGGTTCTTTTCCTTGAACACAAGTCGACATGTCTATAACTTGGGAACTCTCGAATCTTTTTTCAAAGAAGGCAAAGGAGTTGAGCTGTGGCGAGAAATGGCTAAAAAAGCCTCTCTTCTTCTTCCTGATATTGTATGGCTCTATGGTAATTGTTGTTCTGTTGATGTTCTCACGGTTTGGTAGAAGTAAGGAGGAGACAGGTTCTTGTAATGGAGAAGCTAGAGTGTTGTACAGACATCAAAACGTCACCAGAAGTGAGATTCATGCTTTGGTCTCTTTGTTCTCTGATTCAGATCAGGTAAATTATCTAAATTGACTTTATTTATTGCTTTGACACAATTATGCTTTTGGCCTTAAAAGGACCTTGAAAAAGACAAATACTTTACCATTAATTCTCTGTTTCTATCTGTTGTAGGTAACATCAGTTGAATGTCGTAAGGAATCAAGTCCTGGAATGTGGGCAACCTATGGTATTACATGTGCCCTGAATATGCGTTTGGATAAACATGAGACTACTGAGACCTGTCATGGTAGACGTGTTGCAGCACAATGCTTTATTCCAGATGGAGATCTTCCTTGGGATATTAACCCATCAGACTTAGCACATATTATCTCATCAGCTGCTCACATGTGTAATAATCTTGAACAGGTAAACATAATCATGTGAAGAAAATGCCTTAAATTTTGGTATCTAGTTCTCTCACAAGATTTTGTTTTTGAATGTTTTGGTTGTTGGTAGAGTTTAGAGCAACCGAAAGAACACGAAAACCGTGAAGAAGGGCTTGACTGGGATTTGCCACCTTATTTAAGAAATACATGGTGGTGTGTAATCCTTGGTATATTATTCTGCCATATGATTTGTCTATTTCATTCTAAAACACCAAGTGAGAGACAAGAAAAAGTATATTTGCAAGAGCCTTTAGCTCAAAAGAAGCAGCAACAATGTGTTCAGACCAATTCTAGAGGAGCTGGAAAATGGAGGAAGAACATACTTCTCCTCGGTGTCATCGCAGGAGTTTCCTTGTCTGTTTGGTGGTTTTGGGACACCAATGAAGAGATCATATTGAAAAGAAGGGAGACTTTAGAAAATATGTGTGATGAACGAGCCCGCGTGTTACAAGATCAGTTCAATGTTAGTCTGAACCATGTTCATGCCTTGTCTATTCTTGTATCTACATTTCACCATGGGAAAACTCCATCTGCTATTGATCAGGTGACGTGTTCTTTTTTACTGCTAAGGCAAACAAAAAATACTTTGGATTATGTTTTTATCATATCAACTTCTTTTATATTTTACAGAAAACATTTGGTGAATATACTGAGAGAACAAACTTTGAAAGGCCTCTTACTAGTGGTGTTGCGTATGCTTTGAAAGTCCCACATTCAAAAAGAGAGCAATTTGAAAAGGAGCATGGATGGACAATAAAGAAAATGGAAACTGAGGACCAGACACTTGTTCAAGATTGTGTTCCTGAAAATTTTGATCCAGCACCAATTCAAGACGAATATGCGCCAGTTATATTTGCTCAAGAAACTGTTTCTCATATTGTATCGGTCGACATGATGTCTGGAGAAGTCAGTAACGTTTATAAGTTTCATTTTCCCATTCCCAAACCAATCTGCTAAAAGAGAACTCAAAAAGTCTAACTATTTTGCAGGAAGACCGCGAAAACATTTTGCGTGCAAGGGCATCAGGAAAAGGAGTATTAACATCTCCATTTAAGCTTCTTAAGTCGAATCATCTTGGCGTTGTGTTGACCTTTGCTGTCTATGACGCGAACTTACCGCCCGATGCTACAGAAGAACAGCGTATTGAAGCAACAATTGGGTACTGCTTTTATTTCTAAGATATTCTCTAGAGAGCCTTTACTTTGAATATATGTGCTAAAGAGTGAAATTTTTATTTTTTGTAATGGAAAATATTAATAAGATACACCTGAAACAGGTACCTTGGTGCATCTTATGATATGCCATCACTGGTGGAGAAACTTCTTCACCAACTTGCTAGCAAACAAACAATTGCTGTGGACGTTTACGACACAACTAATGCCTCTGGTCTGATTAAAATGTATGGCTCAGAAATTGGGGATATAAGTGAACAGCACATAAGTAGTCTTGATTTTGGTGATCCATCAAGGAAACATGAGATGCACTGCAGGTTAGCTCTAACTCTAGTGATCTTTGTGTATGATATGTTTCACTTCACATTCTTTTCTGAAGTATGTAAATGTCATTTTTTGTTTATAGGTTTAAGCATAAACTTCCCATTCCTTGGACAGCGATAATATCGTCGGGCTTAGTTCTTGTTATTACTTTTCTTGTTGGTTATATTTTCAATGAAGCCCTCACTCGAATTGCGACAGTTGAAGAGGACTATCAGAAGATGAGGGAACTGAAAGCTCGCGCTGAGGCCGCTGATGTTGCAAAGTCACAGGTGAGTTTTGTGAATCAATTAGTCTCAAAAGCTTGAAAGCTTATAGTTTTGTTATGAAGAGTTACTTAAGCACTGAAATGTTTATTATTTATGCAGTTTCTAGCAACTGTTTCTCATGAGATACGGACACCGATGAACGGTGTTTTAGGTACTTTTTGACTGATTCTTTTCCATTGCATGTTCTCTGGAAAAGTCAGCTGTAAAGTTTAATCATGTTGTCACAGGAATGCTAAAACTGCTGATGGACACGGATCTTGATGTGAAGCAAATGGACTATGCGCAAACTGCTCATGGCAGTGGGAAGGATCTTATATCACTAATAAATGAGGTTCTTGATCAAGCAAAGATTGAATCAGGAAGGCTTGAGCTCGAGAACGTGCCTTTCGATATGCGTTTTGTTCTGGATAATGTTTCATCTCTTCTCTCTGGCAAGGCAAATGAAAAAGGAATTGAGGTATAACACAAAATGCTTCTTAATGTTTTCCAAAGTCTAACAAGTCCCATATCTTATGAAATGTTGGTTTCTTGTTACAGTTGGCTGTTTATGTTTCTAGTCAAGTGCCTGATATTGTAGTTGGTGATTCGTGTCGGTTCAGACAGATAATTACAAACCTGGTTGGAAACTCAATCAAGGTAAGTTAATTGATTCCTTCTTACAAAACAACACACTTCTCTACTACTATAGTAATAACACATTTGTTCTTTCTGTAATAACAGTTCACACAGGACAAAGGACACATATTTATCTCAGTGCACCTTGCAGATGAAGTAAAAGAGCCACTTAATATTGAAGATGCATTGCTAAAACAGAGACTAGCTTTAGGATGCAATGAGTCCGGTGAGACAGTTAGCGGGTTTCCTGCGGTAAATGCATTGAGAAGCTGGAGGAACTTCAAGACATTTTACAGCAACGAGAATCATAATTCTGATAAAATCAAATTGCTAGTTACAGTGGAAGATACAGGAGTGGGCATACCTGTGGATGCACAAGGCAGAATATTCACTCCTTTTATGCAAGCCGATAGTTCTACATCGCGGACTTATGGTGGTACCGGTATAGGTTTGAGCATAAGCAAGCGTTTGGTTGAACTCATGCAAGGAGAGATGGGGTTTGTGAGTGAGCCTGGGATAGGCAGTACATTTTCATTTACTGGAGTTTTTGGGAAAGCTGAAACGAATTCATCGATTGCTAAGTTAGAACGATTTGATCTAGCTATTCAGGAGTTTAAAGGATTGAGAGCATTAGTTATTGATAACAGAAACATTAGAGCAGAGGTGACTTGTTATCATCTTCGGAGATTAGGAATATCTGTAGACATTGTTTCAAGTTTGAGAATGGCATGCACCTCTGTCAGGTACTTTTTCGGTTTTTCTTTACTCGTCCAACTGCATTGCTTTGTTCATATGAATTGAAATGATTGGCATTTGTATAGATTATAGTTGGTTCAGTAAAAGTGTTATATTTTTTCGTTATCTTTGCAGTAAATTAGGAAATTTGGCTATGGTTCTAATCGAAAATGACGCGTGGAACAAGAAAGACTTTGCAGTACTTGATGAGTTGCTTACCGGTAACAAAGAAACCTCTGCAAGAGTCCCAAAGTTTTTAGTTTTGGCAACCTCTGCAACTCTTGTTGAGAGTGGTGAGATTAAGTCTTCTGGTCTCATCGACGAGGTGGTAATAAAGCCTCTTCGAATGAGTGTATTAATATGTTGCTTGCAAGAAACCCTTATCAATGGCAAGAAGAGGCAACCGAGAAAGCGAAGAAATCTTGGACACTTAATCAGAGAAAAGCGGATTCTGGTTGTTGATGATAATCTTGTGAACAGAAGAGTTGCCGAAGGCACACTTAAGAAATATGGAGCTATTGTTACATGCGTTGAGAGTGGCAAGGCTGCATTGGCAATGCTTAAGCCACCTCACAACTTCGATGCTTGCTTCATGGATCTCCAGATGCCTGAAATGGATGGGTAGCTAGCTATTTTTCAATCTTATACCTACAGCTTCTTGATTTCGTGAATGTGGTCCCTGATATTTTTATGATTTTTGCGCAGATTTGAAGCAACGAAGAGAATTCGTGATCTGGAGAGGCAAATCAACAAGAAAATAGCTTCTGAAGAAGTTTCTGCTGAAATGTTCAGTAAATTCAATAGCTGGCATGTCCCGATATTAGCAATGACAGCTGATGTGATTCAGGCTACTAACGAAGAATGCATGAAATGGGGAATGGATGGTTATGTATCAAAACCGTTTGAAGAGGAAGTGCTCTACACAGCGGTTGCAAGATTCTTTGAATCCTGTTAAAACAAAACTAAAAAGCCATTTCCCATGGTAGGATTACATATATATCAACCCGAGAGCTTTTTGACGTTGAGTAATATATCTTTGACTATTAAGCATCCATGGCCTGCAATTCAACTTTTGCTTTAAGACCTCTTCTGGTTGAGTATGAGAAGAAACTGCGAAAACCGCAGTTTTATCTCTTTGTACAGTTTGTCGTCTTTGGTCTCCAGTTTTCTGTATAGTAGATTTCTAGTGTATAGCTCTATTATATTCATTCTTATAAACCCAAACTCTCTCCCTCTTAACTATAAAACAGCTTGGATGTTGTGTGGTAATAGTAATGACCCTTTTCTCAACGTATGGATGACTCTTTCTTCTGTAAAGCTTCCCATAAGCAGAACAAATTCTGGCACATGATTGCATATGAAGCAAACCAAGATTCCCTAGTCACAGAACTTGAAACTTTTGTACTGATTCATTCTAACTACTATAAAAAGGGTCAAGTTGCATACATCTCTCAAAATTCACAACAAGATCAGATCTGGATCTCTCTGCACCACTCATTTCCTTCTTTGGAAACATGTCAACTTTCTTGATAAGGATACTTTTCCCTTTGCTTGTCATAGCTACGATAATTCCTCAAAATTCAGGTAAACATATCACTGCAATGTTTCACACTATATGTTCTTTATGGTCTGATGCAGATGTATGTATAAACAGAGGCAGAGTTAGAACAATGGTGCATAGCGGATGAACAAACGCCAGACGATGAGTTACAGGCAGCTCTAAACTGGGCTTGCGATAAAGGCGGAGCAGACTGCAGCCAAATGCAGCAAGAAAACCAACCTTGCTTCTTGCCTAACACAATCAGAGATCATGCTTCTTTTGCTTTTAACAGTTATTACCAAACTTTTAAGCACAAAGGTGGTTCTTGTTACTTCAAAGGTGCTGCCATGATCACAGAGCTTGACCCTAGTAAGCTCTCTCTTTCTTTTTTTCTCCCTTGAATCGTAGCATATTGTGAACCATCTGCATCTGATCTGGATATGATTGGTACAGGTCATGGTTCTTGCCACTATGAGTACAACCTCTGATTCAAATGATAAGATAGCAAAGAGGAGATGAAAAGCTATGATTATGCATATATACATTTTCACTATGTAATGTTTTCTTCCCAAAGTAGTATTTATGAATTATGCTTCCCCCAAAGAATGTTCTCTCATTACTCTTCATATTAATGATACATCAACCTGGTACTATTTCTCAGCCCCAGGAATAATTCACAACATGATACAAAATTCAACATTTATTATATAAACTCTCCTGATAGATAACAGCGATGGGTACATGATCTTGGCTTGGATGGACACAACATTGGTCTCATTCTGTTCAAAGAAGTGAAAGAACAAGTGTGACCATGAATGTAATGGAAATACATACTTGGAAGAAGTTGGAACAAGTCATATACAACATTGGAGCTAATGATATATTACAGAGATCCATCAACATTGTGTTACAAGATCTCTTCCTTTTCCCGAACCCACCCAATGCAACTGGCTATATGATAATGTGGTAAATACACTAACTAATCTGGTGCCGTCTCAACAACTAACTATACAGTCTATTAAAATTTTTGCCTGCCTTGTACTAATCTAAGTACAGGCTTTCTTCTCGACGCATTCTCCTGACAAGAAACAGTTTTTTGTTCTGATTTTGTTCCCGGCATGACCTGATTGGTTGCTCGATCTTTGGTTTCATCTAATCTAGGCTTGGTTTGCCTAGGTTCCTTATTGAGGTGTCACAGTCATCATAGAGTTGGCTTTTTGTAATGGTCAAAAGGGCTGAACTCTATGAACTCTTGTTGGTATCTTCTGCTTTATAACTCAGATATTTGATCTTAGTTTTGTCAACTTCTAGCTTCAGCGTCTTAGTATGAGCATATTGTCTATCTGAAGGCATATCATGGTCATGTTTTCCCTTGTATGCCGTTATAAGCAACTTCGCATCACAAGATGACCTTCCTACGCGTTTCTTGACTGCACATCCAAAACCTGAACATCTATAGTAGCTCCTGATACAGGACATAAAATGTAGATTCAGATTTAAACAAAAAAAAAACTGCAAGTGGAAGTTCTAGAAATAGATGCAAAGGTGAAACTATACCTTGGATATGGGCTTGCTTTTAACTAATTATGTTTGGCATTGATCATTCACAACATCAAACATCGTCCGAGTGTGAACCACTCTATGTGAAACATTGGTACACCAATCCACTTGACTTAGCTCTCCATATACATAAGAAAAAACAAGAACACTAATGCTAATGGATTTCTCTAGACGCATTAAGAATCCAAATCATCGATACTCAATACCTTCTTTTAAAAGCAAGATTACTCTCCTTGTGTGTGTATCATCCTTTGACCTACTTGATTGTGAAGTACCATTTGTCAATTTATTTGCCAATGAAGTAACTGAAACTTGAAGTTCTGTTTAATAAAGTGTCTAGACACAAGATTCAAATGATATATCTGCAAACACCATACTATCACAATCTAAACAACCAGTAGATATATAAAAATTTATACTTGACAAAGCTTTAAAAGAACAATGAGTGGAAACTTGTCTTATTACTTCGCCAACAAGCTCAAGACTTGGTATGGTGATTCAACCTTGTAGCCTACTCTGAATCCACAATCTCAAGAACTTCATACAATATGTCTCCATAAGAAACAACCAATTGTATTACTCAATTATAGTTTTGGGCTAAGTATTATATATCTCATGAAAGGATCTTACTTTCTTGTTAGCATTGTGAGTTCTTCTCTCACTCAAACTCACATGGAGAAAGGAAAAAAAAATCACCAAAGAGGGAATAGTATTACTTGCACAAAACATCAATATGAATGCTAACAAGAAATGGTTATACATTAGGAGTTATACATAGAGCAGAGTTTAAAACATAAGAGTCACAGTCACAGTCTCTAATTGAGTTATAATCCTTCACAGTGGTGGTTATTGCCGATACTACTTAGGTAACTCCAAGGAAAAAGTCCATCTCAGCTAAGCCCCACCACACCTAGATGATATGTCTCTCCCTTGTTGCAAAAGCCTTGATCTTTATCCTAGCCACTTTGCTTATTCTTCCTCTTGTATGTATGAAGTACCGGAGTGTTCAGAGCTTCAAACCTATCATCATCCACCAATTTTCTAATCTGAATGAGTTTCTTTTCCCATGATTTGACTTGACTCTTAACAGAATTAAGTTCTTTTCCTTTCTCTTCAACGTCCTTCTTTAACTCATCAATTTCCATCTTCAAATCAGCTTCACTCTTCTCTACTTCAAAATCTTTACCTCTATTTTCTAGGTTTAAGTTCAAAATCTGCAGCTCCTTCTCCTTACACTCTACTTCCTGAGACATCTTCTCAAGCAGCTTGTCAGATTCTTGAATCTTGACAAGAATCAGTGCTAAATCTTGACTCTTTCTACCTGTTTCTTGTTCCATTTCCATCTTACGTTCTTGAACCTTACGAGCCTCATTGCAACGTCCCCCTAATCTCAGTCATAACCTGTTTCAACTGTTTATCCTTTAAGTCAAGCTCTATCTGAATCCTCGTCAAACCATCAAGCTTTGCAGACAGTTGATTCTGCTTGGACCTTAGTTCTTGAGTACAATCTTCTACCAATTTCTTCAAATCACCAGCTTTAGTCTTTTCTGATTAAAAAATTTGACGCCTTTTTTCAAGCTCCTTCTCCTTTAAGTCAAGCTCTCGAGACCTCTTCTCAGCATTGGTTTCAACCATGAGAAAATGGTTGTGTAAACCCTTCAACTGACCAACGCAGCTTATTATTCCCAGCGCATCAGCTCTAAGCTTCTCCAACCAGTGAGTCTTAACTTTTCTTCAGCCTTTACTTGAAGTGAGTGAGAAAGAGCCTTTGAAGAGGAAATCGGACAAGGATGCTCAGGACAGTGACTTAACTCGGTCTAGGGTTCTATCTAAAGACTGAAGAAGAGTGGCAGTGATGCGAGTGATAGGACTTAACTCGGCTGGGCTGCATATTTTTGTCAACATACTTCGATTGTGGCCCATTACCGACTAACTTGAAAGGGACACTATGGCGCATTAAAAGCTAAAACATGAGCTTTGCTCTGTGGCCCAATAACTTTGTATTCTTCGAGATACGATCGACGAGATGGTAATACGAACCAAAGCCATCGTCTTCAACTCTTCATCGAATTTAACAATAATTTTATTGCGGGCAAAAATACACTATATACTCTATAAATTAATAATCATTATAGGTTAATAAATTTTTTCGATTTCAAACTGCATTAGCGTAATAATTAACACAATTCGATAAAATAATAATAAAATAAATTTTGTAAAACTCCTATGTTAATAAATTGTCCCATTAATTACATAAATTAATAATCATATAAACTTACAAATATCAGTAAGGAAATTTAGAAAAATATGATTCTAGTATGGTCCTATTCAAACTATAACAAAGGCAATTTATTGGAAAATAAAATAAAGAAAGAAATCTAAAACAATATAGCAAAAAAAATGTAAATTATAAAGTATATGGCAATTTAAGTAACTTCTTTTAATAGAAATATAAGTTTAACCAGGATGAGACTGCTAATTTAAATAATCCAAGTGAATCCCGTATAATCCATCCAACACCAATGGTTGACTGATCAGGACGAAAACTTCCATTGATATTACATTTGTAGATTCCTAATGGAGGAGGAGTCCAATGGACTGTGGATGATGCCCATGGAGGAATATGTGATGGTGGGAGTGGTGAGTGTGGATTAGCCGTTAACCATTCTGAAGCATTGTCCATAGCTTGTTGAATAACATGAAGTGGTTCATGAGTTATCTTATTGAAAAGAAGGTCATTCCGTGATTTCCAAATCTACCATAAAATCCAGAAAACCCCATGACGAAGGTCCATAGCCATGTTTGAATCATATATATCAAGAAGCTTGACAATGTTCCTCGGTCGTATTTGTTGATGAAGGTAATGAAGATGTAGGTAAGTTGGAAGTTCGCCAAACTGTTGTAGCATAGTCACCTTGGAAGAATATATGGGGTATCGTCTCAGCGTGTTGGCAGCATCGTTTACACGTACCTTCCCCTGCGGTTTAACTCTGTTCCTGTACCTAGGCCTGAAGATAGTAATCGCCATATAAAGTGTTTAATCTTTGGAGACATTTTTGTTATTGATACCCGTGATTTGATAGTTGTATCACCCGGTGGAGAAGTAGGAGAAGGAACCGAGGAGTTCGGGTTATGGGTTGCTAGCCAATAACCAGACTTTGCTGAATACATTCGATTCTTCGTAAAATGCCATATGAGACGATCATTAGTTTGGTGATGAGGTATATAGATACGTCGAGCATAAGTATCATCTTCTATAGTCAAACATTATCGAAGTTTATTTTCGTCCCATTGTCTCCTATTGGAGCTCTAGAATTCCTTAAGTCGACTTGATTAAGTCATCTGTGTATTTACCGCTGGCCTTGGTGGATGAGTAGGTCTAAAAAAAGATTGATTGTTTGGCCATCTCCTATGGGAAAACACAACCCTTTAAATAGAAGATCACGACCACTGACGATAGACCACCAACCATGAGAAGTTTCCTTGATATTGTTGCTTCACCGAGGGAAGTATTAGGGAAATACCTACTTTTCAATATTCTAGAAAGAAGACATTGGGGATCTTGTAGAATGCGCCAAGCTTGTTTTGCAAGTAAAGCATCATTAAACTTCTCAATATCTCGAAATCCCAAGCCACCTTCTTTTTTTCGGTAAAATCATCTTTTTCCAACTGATCCAAGCCATTCATTTTTTTTGAATCGTTCGATCCCCACCAAAATTGTGAAAGTGTAGAATCTATCTCTAAACATGTGGTCCGAGGAAGTTTGAAACAGTTCATAGCATATGTAGGTAATGCTAATGTGATAGATTTTAGGAGTATCTCTTTCTCGCCCTCTGATAAGAACTTCGGGTTCCAGTTCTTAGTACGCTCTTTAACTCTTGAAACAAGATAATCAAAGGCATCACACTTCTTCCTTGAAAATTCTTCAGGGAGTCCCAAATATTTACTACATCCTCCAGACTTTTGAATGTTGAGAATAAGACGAACCGTTGATTTCTTTGACTCATAAACTCTAGATCTGAACATGATGGAAGATTTATCGGTGTTAACTTGTTGGCCAGAAAACTCACCATAATTTCTCAAAACTTTAACAAGCGTAGATGAATTCTGACTGTTGGCCTTACAGAAGAAAAAAGAGTCATCCGCAAAGAGTAAATGACTAACTCTCGGACCATTATTACTTATTGAGATCCCCTGTATATTGCCTTTCCGTTCCTCCCCGTTTAGTTTCTGGGTAAGCATTTCGGCACAGAAAAGAAACAAATATGCTGAAAAGGGATCACCTTGTCGAATACCACGAGTTGGTTTGATCGTACCATATGGACTCCCATTGATAAGAACCGAGTAGGAAACCGATATGACACAAGACATTATCCAATTAATCCATCTTCCATGGAAACCCAACCTTGACATTGATTCTTCAATGAAAGCCCACTCCATACGATCGTAAGCCTTTGAGATATCCGTTTTGATGGCCATATAAGTTTTGGCTTGTCGTTTACGTGCCTTAAGTGAATGCAGTAATTCATGGGCGATAAGTACATTATCGGAAATGTGTCTCCCTGGAACAAAAGCTATTTGCTGAATGGAGATGATGGATGAAAGGATTGGTATAAGGCGACTAATCAAAATTTTCGAGATGATCTTGTAGGCAACATTGCATAAACTGATAGGACGGTGGTCACTCATACATTTTTCCTGAGAAATCTTTGGTATAAGACATTTGTGGGTGTCGTTAAGTCCCGGAGAAATATAGCCAGTAGTGAAGAACTCCCTAATCTCCTTTATGACACTATCTTTAATAGATGTTAAAAATGATGGTAGAAAGCCCCACTTAGACCATCTGGACATGGTGCTCTATCTACTCCTATGGCTTTAATCGCTTGAATGATCTCAATATTAGAAACAACAGCCGTAAGCATTGTATTCATATCATCAGTAATCGGCGCATGAATTTCATCAAAGAAGCCATCCCATCTTGTACTAGCGGTAGTAGAAAACAACTTCTGAAAATAATCAACCGCCACCTTTGAAATTTGAAACTCACTTGTAACCTCAATACCATTATCATCCTCAATAGACACAATCCGTGAGGGAGCTTTCCGAGCCTGAGCACAACCATGAAAGTACTTCGTATTTTGATCTCCTTCTTTAAGCCATTGGTTGCGACTTTTGATTTTCCAAAACACTTCCTCATTATAGTAGGCTGTGTTTAGCTTGTACTTGATGTCGCGAATAGGGCTTGGGTCTGGAATTGGCTGAAGAAAGGCTGACTCGAGTGCCATTTTTAGCAGCTGAATTTCTAAACCCGTATTCGTAGAGTTAGTTCGTTTCCAAGACGAGATCTTCTTAGGAATTTTCCAAAGCTTGGAGTGAAGATTGTCATTTGACGGTAACCTGAGCCATTCTTCTTTGATGGTTTCCTTAAAACCCTCTCTGTCAAATAGTCTTTTATCATATCAAAATTTTCCCTTCTTGATGCGAATATCTGACAAAATATTAACAACAAGTGGTCGATGATTAGATTGGATAGGTTCCAAAAACTCACAAGAAAATGCCGGATAATTAGCTATCCATTCTGTATTCACAAGAGCTCTATCAAGGCAGCATTGGATTAATTTCTTAGATCTTACTCTATTTAGAAATACACTACGACTACCACTCCAACTAAAGTTATTCCCTTGATGATTCAACTCCGTCATATCACAAATGTCCAAGGTAGTATTGAAATCTAAAAAAGAAGCCGGATCTCTCAAGTGTCCCCCTATTTTCTCATCGTTGCTTCGTATTTGGGTAAAGTCACCCAACATCATCCAAGGTTCGTTTCTATTTATAGCCTTCCTTTGAAGTTGTTCCCATAACTCATTTCGATATTATGCAATGAGATGACCATAAACGCAAGACAAGTAAAAAGGAAAAGATTTATCATTAATATAACAATCTAAGAGTCTTTTGGCATGATACAATACATTAATATCGATAGAGTTTTTCTAAAAAAGTGCAAGACCGCCACTTAAACCAACATCAGGAACTATAAAGTAGTTCAGAAAATGCATAGAGATAGCCAAATCACACATATAACTAAACGATTGCTTTGACTCAATAAGAAAAATTGCATCAAGATGATAAAGATGCGAAATCTCTTTGAGTCGATGAACTTCAGGACATTTTCCAATGCCCTGGCAGTTCCAGCTCGATATTCTCATTCGGTCCTTGGTGGTTTCGGCTCCGCCTTGCCGCTGTTTGAAGAGGATGGTGGTGCCGAGCCCACCTTACCACTGAAATAAGGGGTTGAACTGGCCTTAGATGCTTAGTTTTGCGTTGTTTGTGAGGGTAGATCGATGGAGATCCAGCCGGTCTTGTAATCTCGTGAATGATGTCATTTCCAATGTGTTCAAGAGTGAGAAGAACCCGACGTCGACGTGCTTCAGCCTCAGTCGAGTCATTGACGGCTGTATAGTTGTGGTAGAAATTCTGTAAATCAGCCAAGGAGAATTGATGTCCATCAATGATGATCGGACTTTCATTGTTAGAAAGAACAGTTGGATGAAGTGTAGAAGGAACCGTGGAGGTGGACCCATCGATATCAATGGTATTGGTGGGGGATGCATGAATGGCTCGTGGTGAGGAATCCAGAATAACAAATAGAGACGATATCAAATGTTGATCGATGTCCGGTTCTGGTTCTTGAAACCCGGTGGCCGCATCTTTCTCTGCCACTATGCAATCCACGATGTCATATCGTAAAGAGTGACACCGGAAACAATAGTTTCGTAGTCTTTCAAATCGGAACGTCACCGTTGAGAATGCAGTACCAAAATTGAAGCGTCTCTCAAAAATTAATGATCTGTCCAATGGCCACTCCATACAAACTCGACCAAACCCAGCATTTTCACCAATCGCCTCTTCACGCTCTGGTTCAATAATGAGGCCATGAGTACCGACTAAGTAATTTACCATGGGAGCGGAGAAGAACCAAAGAGGAATGTTGCGGACTTGAACCAAGAACTGAATTGAAGTAGGTTCGTCTGGATGAACAGTAGGGGACCATGCTTTCATCGCAACCATCCAATGGTTGAAGCTCCATGTTCCTCTTCGTAGTTACAACTGAAGCGCTTCATTAGATGGAAACAAAAACTTAATTCTGCCTTGATCAGTGATTCGGCCCGACACAGTTGTATCCAAACCCCATAAACGCGGAAAAAAGCGCGTCATTGCCAAGAGATTCTGACGTTTAGGATTTGCAGGACTCATAAGGAGGCTGAATTGGGAAGCACTTGATGCTTGTGATAGCAGAACCTTTGGAACAAAGTACTCTGTTTCATGGAGATTCATTCTTGCTAGATTTTGAATATTGTAGTTAATGTATAGATGCGACATAGGGCGGTGATAAGATGTCAAGAAGGATGAATATCATCTAAATAGGCCACTCCAGAGACGAATTGCAGTTATGAACGGTTGGAGAAATTGAAAACTCCCATGGCGGTTTCCATGCCCAAGAGAGAAAAATAGACCGTTCTTACTGTCAAAACCACTGAAAAATGGAACACTGGACATATATTCTACATCGTTGCCGACTAGACAGGGTACTGGCATGAAGCTTAATCAACAATGGAGGAAGAAGAAAAACCAGGAAGGAGAGAGAACAGAGAACCATTTTTTGTCTGGATTTTTTTTTCTCCAACGCATTTGATTTTGTGGGAGATTTATTAATATATAAAGTTTATGTTACTAAACTCTTCTAAAAAATTGTAAATTCACAAAAGTGATGTCTAATTATCCCTTTACCTAATTTTTCCTTTAAATTTTCTTCTAGATGTATCTATGATTACAAAGAGAAGATAAGATAATACTCTATATATATCACATTGCCTGTCAATATCAATATACTGATTTACTAAAAATTGTTAACCCAGTTTGACCGGTCTAACTGGGTTAATCCATGACCCAACATATCTTTCGATTCATTATCTGGTCCGGTTTTAAAAACATTGACCTAATTTTTAATTAAAATCTCAATTATTAACAATACAATAATTAAAAAATAAAAAAAAATCATAGTAAAACCAAAATGACACATTAAATACTTTACGTTATTCATAGTCTAAATTTGATTTCTCAATGATTATTTACAAAACACGTAAAATAACATACTTTAATTAAAACAAACTTGGAAATTAATTAGAAATGATCTCCAATTTAGTTACATGGGACTGTGTTCACTAGTTTCATCGACATTTTCTGTAGCAACTTGTAAAATTAAGAATAAATACTTTATAAACCTAATATTTTTCAAGGTAGAATTTGTCAGAATTCAAAAAAACTCAAAAAAATTACCCTTAATTATAGGGACCTTATGCAAAAATGGAAAAGTAAGAATCCTAAAGAAAAGAAAATCTCAATTCAAAATATCCTGGTAAATTTTATTATAGTTAGGCTTTGATTGAGGGTATATTAAGAAGAACTAGTGTTGTCGGATCTTTGTGTCCATTTTGTCTCTCCATAGTAGAGTGATTATCTTGTGTCCTAGTGTTTCGGTCTGCTGGTTTGTGGAATCGAATCTTTTTGTGGAAAACACCATGGTTACAAACTGACAACGGTTTAAACTTTCTGATAACTATCCCGAAAATTTTTCAATTCAACTTCCTAGAAGCCGTTCAAATCCACCGCAATTTGAATCCCTTGCATTCCTGTGTTTTATCACACTAGCCTCATCATCGATTAATGTATATTCTTTGTTCAAAAAACTCTCTCAAAACAGAGCCCTACGAAAGATGAATAACCACCCTGTTGCTTATGCTGTTCCGATCGAACCTTGTGCTCAACCCACCTAGGCTTCACAATTCTATCCCCTAGTGAGACCGAAGAATATTCAGAGACAAAACCTCCGAGCAATGACTCGCTTCTTCCCAAGGCCATGGGGAATGGATGATGTTGTGTCTGGTCGCGTGATTGACAATGACAGGGTTTAATTTCTATTTCCTTCTAATGAGGCTTTGCAACTCGTTCTACGACAAGGTCCCTGGAATTTTAATGAGTGGATGGTAGCCATAGATCAGTGGACTCCAAACACTTCGGCGGAGACAAAGACTTCTCTCTTCTTTTGGATTCAAATCTGGATTCAAATCAAAGACATCCCGCTGCAGTTCTTCCCTTCTCAAATGGTATGCTTCATTGCTGAGACACTTGGACAAGTAATTGAACCTATTCCTGAATTCGGCGGAGATAATGCGAATGTTGCGCGTGTGTGTAGCTTGTCTTCTGGATCAGATACTAGTGTTCCAGAGGCAGTTCTAGTTTGGAAATGAGTTTGCTGACGTATTGTTTTGGTATGAACGTCTAAGAAATTACTTTTTCGCTGTCACCCTTTGCAACATGATGTTACAAACTGCAAAGTTACCGAAGATGATGCTGAAATGGGTTTCCAAAAGCCTGAAGATGAAGACGATAACAATAATAATGTGATCATCCCACTTAATCAGAATCATGAGATTATTCAAGAAGGAGAAGGAGAACACCTTTACCAACGATACGATTTGGAACTCTCCCAACTTCCTCAATGGAAGTATTGATGGATGGGCGCCGTATCCTTGTCTTGGAATTACGAGAATTCTATCAGAATTACACTGCGGTTGTGGATCCAACATAAGTTGAAGCAAGACGTCATCGTATGTTGATGGCCCTTGAGCATACTGGCTATGAGATTATTTACGAGATTACTAGACTAGCGGGATCAGAACCTTCCTCCAACCTTTTTCACTCCCCAAGTAAACGATGCAGAACTATGTCGTCCAAGGCCAATTAAACACCTATCAACCCAGACGGAGGCGCGATGGGCCTGATACCGCCAGACGCTCCATGAGAATAGCAAGTTGGAACTATCAGGGAATGGGCAACTTTCCTACGGTTCGACCCCTTAAGGAAATATGTTGTCAATATCTCCTAGATACGATCTTTCTCATAGAGACGAAACAACCTACTAATTATGTCTATGATATTGCTGTTTCATTAGGATTTCCCAATTTATGTATTTTACCGCCTCAAGGCCTTAGTGGCGGATTGGATTTAACATGGAAAAACACTGTCAATATATCTATTTTGTGCCAAGATTCAAGGTTTGAAGATTGTATTGTTAATGAAAAAAATTCTACTTTCTACTTGTCTTCCGGAGCCTCAATATCGTTCAGATTTATGAGAAAGATTACAACGATATGGAGTAAATAGAAATGAGCCTTGGATGATGATGGGAGAATTTAATTAAATCATGAGCATCTCGGAAAAGATTGGTGAGCACCCACCTGATGAGAGTAACTTCAAGGATTTCACAAACGCTTGAAGTGTGTGATATGTTAGACCTCAAGTCTACGGGAAACAAATTCAGTTGGGGTGGCAATAGATGCGTGATGCAGAATGGTATAAGGTCAATGGAACTTATTCAGTGTTGTCTTGATCGTGTGGTAGCAAATTCTGAATGGTTCTTGTATTTCCCAATGTCAACATTAGAATTCATTGAACCAATAAAGTCAGATCACCGGCCAGTCATTGTTGATATATGGCTGAAACAAGAGTTAAAAAGGACTATTTCGCTACGATAAAAGGTTGATAGAAAATCTAGGATTTGTGGAATTAGTTAAAGAGGAATGGTGAAGCCTTCCTACTAGACAACGATTTGGGATGAAAGTTAAGAGGGTTCGATGTAGCATAGCCAAGTGGAAGAGAGATCACAACACAAATTCAGAGGAAGGAAAAAATCTTTAAAACTGAAGTTGGAGGAGGAATTTCTTCGTTCCAGTCCATCACAAGATGTTATCTGAACAATCAAACGAGAACTCAGCCACACCTATTATCGAGAAGATTTTTTTTGGAAACAAAAAAGCCGCAACCAATGGCTTCAAGAGGGTGATCGGAATAGAAATTTTTTCATGGATGTGAAAGGACTCGGAAAGCAAGGAATATAATTATTTCTATCCAAGATTCTAATGGGGTGGAACAAATAGGAGAAGATAAGATATTTCAAATTGCTATTGACTATTTTGGCCAATTATTTCAGAGTAATACTCCAATATGAGGAGATTTATTTGATAATTTTACATCACCAGTAACAGTGGATATGAATGTGCGGCTTACTCTACCCGTGACTGATGAAGAAATTCGAAGGGTTGATGTGGGTATTAATGAAGAAAATTCCCCAGGTCTTGATGGGATGCCATGTTTCTTTTATCATTAGTTCTATGAGATTAGGTGAAGCAATTACTGCTGAACTACAAGACTTTTTTAATTTTGGGATCATGCCTCTACAACTGAACAAAACCCAAATCTGTCTCGTCCCCAAGATCATTAATCTGGAGAAAATAAGTGATTTTTTTCCTATAAGTTTATGCAATGCATCCTACAAGATCATCTCAAAATTATTTATAAGGAGGTTAAAGCCAATCCTACCCAAGATTATCTCTCCAGAAAAAAAATAACTTTTGTCCCCAGCAGACATATAACGGATAACGTCCTCGTGGCTCATGAATTGGTTCACTCGCTCAAGACACGTAGGCGATAATCAAAAACCTACATGGAAATCAAGATGGATATTAGCAAAGCTCATGATCGAGTCGAATGGAGTTCTTTTGAGGAAGTCAATGTTACAACTTGGCTTCGGTCAAACGTGGATCATATGAGTTTTAGCATGTGTTCGTTCGGTCTCATATTTAGTTTTAATAAATGGAAGTCCATACGATGATATTGTGCCACAAAGAGGTTTACAACAAGGTGATCCTATCTCTCCATATTTATTCTTATTTTTTGTTGAGATGCTTACTCAACGACTGCTCCAAGAGCAAAATAAGAACAATATGAAAGGCTTATTTATCAATAATTTTGGTCCCCGTGTGAGTCATCTTCTTTTTGCAGACGAGTCTTTATTCTTTTTTCAAGTTAATGCTCAGAATAGTCAGGCGTTGCCTAGAATTATTCAACATTATAATGATATCAAGTCAGCAGCTCAATATTGATAAATCAACTATTACATTTGGATCTAGAGTATCGGACACGAAGAAGTTACATGTCAGAACACATATTCAAATCTCCCAGAAGAATTTTCATGAAGGAAGTGTGAAATATTTGCGTATATTATCAAGAGAGTGAGGGAACAAACTCAGAATTGGTAAACAAAATTATTATCAGAAGTGGGAAACGAACTTCTAATAAAAAGTGTCATGCTTTCTATGCCAACATATGTGATGCGTTATTTCAAACTCCATATTACCATTTGTCATGAGCTTGACTCTATCCTTTCTCAATTTTGGTGGGGATCGGATGAAATGAAAAAAGAATTCCATAGGTGGCTTGGAAACGAATGGGATTTAGTAAAAACGAATGAGGGTTTGGTTTTTGAGATATCAAAAAATTCAATAAATCCTTGTTGGCCAAACAAGCTCAGAGAATTCTTAGGAAATTAACATGCCTTCTAGCGTGAGTTTTGAAAAGTCGATATTTCTCTGATGGGGATATATGTATTGCATCTGTAGGAAAACAACCTTCTCATGGTTGGCGATATATACTTCATGGCCAAGACTTCCTCATCAAAAGCTTATAATTCAATATTGGAGATGGCTTATCAATAAACTCAACAAAAGATGCATGGTTACCAACTCATCCCCCACGGCCTGCTATTAACCACTCGATGGATCGACATTTTCTTCTCTGAGATCTATGGGAACCTCAATGTAACAAATGGGATGAAAGAAAGTTATCACGATTCTTATCTCTGGTCGATGTAGCTATGGGCGAGAAGAATATATATACCTCATCATCCTTGTCCCGAGGAGTTGATCTGGCACTACTCAAAGAATGGAGAGTATACAATCAAAACATGTTACTTGCTTAGTAATCATCTTCCAGATGATGACACTCCAATCCTCCCACCCAAAGGATGCTGATACTTAAATCTAAGATCTGAAAAAATGTCTATTCCGCCAAAGTTGAAGCACTTCTTTTGGAGAATCTTATAATGGTGCTCTAAGTACTGGTACAAAACTGAATAAACGAGGAATTTTGATAGATGATACTTGCCAAAGATGTTGCCAAGAATCAGAATCAATCAACCACATGTTGTTTCAAATTTTTATGTTACTACTATATGGAGACTTTCTAATATGATCGACAAAAGTTCTCAACTAGCAACTAACTCTTTGGAAGATAGTATTCGCCTTCTTGTGTCATGGTATGATTCTTAAACAATCAAGGAAACAAAACATCTTCCTTTTGGGTTATGTTGGCAAATATGGAAGTCTAGAAACGAGTTGATATCCAACAAAATCACTAGGCTACCAGATGAAGTTTTGTGTAAAGCTACTGAAGATGTAGAGGATAAATACATGCAATTCCATCAAAGAGGATAGGCTCTACGGTTAATAATTCACAAATGCAAGGAAGATTGAGCTGGGCTCCTTCGCCTCCGGAATTTGTTAAAATAAATGTTGATGGAAACTTCATTTTAAATAATACCTATGTGGGTGGTGGGTGGATTATCAGAGATGAATAATGAGTCTTCTTATTGGTTGGCCGTTCAAGAATTCTCCAAGAGTCATCACCAATTCAAGCAGAGGCTATAGCTTTACTCCATGCTTTACAATCTGCATAGTGTAAAATGTTACATGAAGCGATCCACAAGCGTTCAATGGATGTAACTATTGAGAATGTCATCAAGGATATCCGCAGTTGGGCGGACCGATTCTCAGATTGCTAATTATCTGGCAAAGTTATCATACAATCAACAATTTGTTTCACATTGTTATTTTATCCTCATATTTTTTGAGCAGTAGATTATTTACTGAATATGTAAATACTTTCTAATGAATAAAAATGACGTTAAAAATACTAAGAACAACGACTGTAGCATCACTGTAATCCATCCCTCGTTCGTTTCTTTCACTTCTTCACCGTCATAATACTTCTTCTTTTTGCCGCCATTTACTTCCTCTCTCCTTCAAATCCATACATAACAAGTTCACAAATAAATCCTAATCGATCTCTCAGACCAACTCTAGGTTTATCATTATCCTTCACAATCAAAATTTGAAACCACAAATTTATCTCTCATTGTTACAATTGGCTTTACATCAAAACTAAACCCTAAGGATTAGCAAAATTGGAACCCAAGCATTATCGTATCGACAAGATGATCAAAATTAAAAATAATAAAATATCTTAAAATTCAGAATATACAATCGCTAGAACCGAAATGATAATGAGATTCTAGGGTTAATGAAATGCTTACCATATCATCTACTTCAAATGCAAAAACCTTAGTGATTCTCCTGCGAAATTAAGCGAAAATAAAAATTTTAATTCAGAAACCCTAATTTGCAGAAAGCTTGTATTAGCAATCATATAGAAGAGGAGAATCAAAGGAACCTGAATTGGAGGAGAAACTTAGATTCAAGAAGAAGTTGAAGAGTGGTTAGTACTTCACCATTGATGCGTGCATAGTCGCCGGTCTCACCTCATCAAAGCCACCGCCATCACTTCTCACCACTGCCCAAGTCGTTGTTGTCGCCGAAGCTCACCATGTGGCAACCCGTGGGAATTGTTAGCATAGAAAAAACAAGTTTAAGCAAAAAAATTTTTTATTTTTTCTATTAGAGTGGATGTATACACGGTTGGTTGTAAAACAAAATGTGTGTCCGATGAATATGTTCATGAAATAAATACATTTTTGTCTTTAGTTTGTGCTCAAAATCGTATATTAGGAAGTTTACTGTGTCTGTGTAAAAAGTGAAAGAATCAAAAATGCAATGATGCATTTATTGTGGAAGAAACACCTATATTTGAAGGGATTTATGACGAATTATTATGTTTGGACGCATCATGAAGAAAATTGCTTCAATGATGGCGGAACATCGACAAGTCATTACTCAGTCGAAGGGTGAAAATCTTGATAGTCAAATATTGGTCGATCAATATTATGATCCATACGCATATGTGCATATAAATATGACACCTTATGATACCACAATCCACGAAAATATGGCGGGACCAAATTTCAAGGGGAGCTGTCATGATAAAGTTTTCCAAGCGTTTGAAGAGACAAATCAACCCCTTTATGAAGGATATTCTGATGGAATTTCTCCATTGGATATCGCATCACAAGTAATGAACTGGAATACCAATTAAAATCTGGATGAGACATGCGTAGATGAAATATCGCAGATGTCTAAAATTTCCTTATCATAATATTGGTGTGTGCGAAGATAATTTCATGCTTTTTTGGAAGAAAGATGATAAAGAGTTGTTGAAAAGTTGGTTTGAACTACGTAGTGAAAGGGTAAAAGAATACCCAAATAGAAGATGTTTATCTCCTAATTGTAGATCGGTTGAAACGATTTTACCAATTAGAGACGAAAATATCACATCTTAGATGGCATGCTGCGCATGTGTCCCCTAAAGGAGAGACGCATCACCCCTCAGATGGAAAAGCACATCAAAAGGTATCCTAAATTTGCTTTGGAAAGCCGTAATATTTATTTAGGATTATCCACATATTTGATTTAATCCAATTGGTATGAGCGGTCAATTATATTTGGTTTGGTCTGTCATACTGACACCATACAATTTGCCCATCCCGAAATGTGCATAAATAGTAAATTTATTTATGGTTAAGGAGGGAGGAATTTTCTCATAAAAGAATAAGAAATATAAAAGGATTGTCCAGAACTGTTGATTCCGGAAGAAAACATCACGAAAACTCTTCTCGAACAACTAGTGGATATAGTGTTTACCATAACTGAGTAAAACAGAGTGGATATAGTGTTTCCAACTAGTTACTTCTTCGACACAATCTCGATTTCATAAACGTCGAGAATTTTTTTTGAAAATCTCATCAAGACATTGTTAAATGTTTTGAGGAAGACTAATGATAACCTCAAATCTAGGAAGGATCTACCTTCAATTTGTAGAAAACCATATTTAGAGCTAACTCCAGATGGAAAAGCACTTGTTCCAATACTCAAATTTGCTTTGAATTCACCACCACGACTGTCTCAATCTCTCTTCTCCATCATATCAATTTGCCATCTCTATATCTATGTATCTTCACCACTATCCTATTTGTCCACCGTTGTTGTGTCGTTTCTCACCATCACTGTCTTGTTTTTCCACAGTCGTTCTCTCATTCCTCCACTGATGTTTAAGTTTCTCTACTACCGCTCTTTTTCTCCACCTCTTCCTTTTCTCCAAATTTGTCTCTCAACTAGTCACTTGGTATAAACAACTATCTTTCTCTCTTAATCGTTGTTTGTCATTGTATGTTCATAGATTTTATGAATTTTAATGGTTTATGTATCTCAATCTTTATTTGAACTCTGGATTAAGGTAAGTCTAGATTTCAATCCTTGTTTTCGTTTCTGGGTTTCACTTGCTCTGTTTCTGTTGGATCATACGAATTTAGAGAACTTTTTTTCTCTTTCTTCAGTTCTGGTTATAAAGATGAATGTAACAATTAGTTAATGAATCTTCAATTCTAGGCCCATGTTTTTCTTTTGAATGGTATTCATGTTATTTCATATCATTAAAGGCATATCTTTATTAGTAAATCACATAATCATGTGTTAACATACTGAAGTTAGTTGATTTTCATTTTGATGTAGCTTTTGATTCAACTTCTTAAAAAAATTTCCTTCATTTAGAATTGATATAAAAGCATGATTTTGTATCTCGTGAAATTCTGCATTGAAAGGAACTTGAGCTACATATGTTCATCACATCTCATATGTAACAGACCCGTTTCGAAAACAAGGCATTGGGCCCAAACCGAGTCCGATAATGAGTCAAGGCCTAGTGAAACCCTATTGTTCCCCGTGTGTATGAAAGAAGAACACAAACACTGAGATCCAACGCAGAAACCTTTAGCCATCAAAAAACCCATCAACCAAGCCACCAGAGATCCACATTGTGCCCAGAATGTTCCTTCATGTGAACCATCCTCACCTGAAAGACATGTTCCACTGAGCCATTGAGTCACCGTTCAAACTGCCGAGCCACGTCATTGAGAGAATTCACCACCGAGAAAGATTTAGAACCATTTTTGAATATAATTTTTCTATTCCAAGTCCTAAACCAAGAAGTCAACCGAATTGCTAAAGGGAGGACGAGTTCGTGTCTTCTTCATATATTAATAAATTTAAATAGGTAATTAGTTTAAGGTTAAGCCGAGTATACATGGAAGTTACACATATTACATGAGAGAATTCACCGCCGAAAAATATTTAGAACCATTGTTGAATAGGATTTTTCTATTCCAAGTCCTAAACCAAGAAGTCAACCAAATTGCTAAAGGGAGGACGAGTTCGTGTCTTCTTCATATATTAATAAATTTAGATAGGTAATTAGTTTAAGGTTAAGCCGAGTATACATGGGAGTTACATATATTACATGAGAGCATTCACCGCCGTGAAAGATTTAGAACCATTGTTGAATAGGATTTTTCTATTCCAAATCCTAAACCAAGAAGTCATCCGAATTGCTAAAGGGAGGACGAGTTCGTGTCTTCTTCATATATTAATAAATTTAGATAGGTAATTAGTTTAAGGTTAAGCCGAGTATACATGGGAGTTACATATATTACAAGTAACCAAATTTGTTTGATGAGTGTATAAATATTTATAAAATTATAAATAATTTTTTTCCTATGCATAAAGAGAAAGAATTAGTATTTTAGGGTTGAAAATTAAAAATGAAAATTTTAATATATGATGCGTGGTTCTGTAAAATGCATGTTTTTGTGGTAAGATAATTGTTTGGGCACGGAAATGCAGGTGAACCGTAGAATTATCTGCAAGGATATCAGTAGGCGTACATGCATAAGGTTCTTTCTATGACGTATGGGTGTGGGCACAAGGGATAGTGTGTGTTGATACGTGGTATTCAGTTGTTGTTCACCCGGAAATTGTTGATGTGTGTATGTCGTTGACACGTGATTGATTGCTTATCTTAGGTTTAGACTTTATGATGGTCTAAATATGTTTGTGTATGGAGAAATCGTAAGTCTTAAGGCTTACCCTCACTGAGTAATCTTTGATTACTCACCCCTCTCTCCCTTGCTTGTAACCTTGATGGGTAGTTTCGAAGAGATGGAGTTGGTGCCAGTTTAGAAGATAGAGATCACTTATTTTAACTTATTCTTTATTGGATTGGTTATTCTTTTTAATTAACGTTAAATGGTGGAGATGTAAGACGTTCATTTGAATTATTAGAGTATTTTGGTTAATTTTGGTTAAATATGGAATTACTCGAGTTATAAGTTATTTGAGTTATGTCGTGTTGTGTAAGTAAGAATCGGGTGTCAAAATTTTGGTACCAGAGCACTAGGTTATGTCAAACCGGTTCTGACCCGGAAGGTAGTCGTAAGGAAGAAAACTGACTTGCTTGTTTTTAGTGTGCGCAGATGCCGCCCCAAGAGAACACGTGTAAGAAGAGCAAGAGTTGTGGCACAACCAAGAGTGAGGGCTGGGAGCCCAATGGCCTCTACCGAGATTGTGCATGCTGAGCACCCGTATGCAACAACGATTAATGTGGCTCAGGCAAGAGCAACACCAGTGAATGACCTTGCAGCTGAGATGGCTAGGTTTGAGAATTTTTTTTGGTTCCACGACTTCATGCGGAGGGAACTAGTTATGAGAGGAGCACCAGAGGTGATTGCACCACAGCGGGATGCACCAAATATGGCAGCCCAGCCTCAGCATCCACCCCCACCTCCGCCACCACCTATGTAGGTTAGTTAAGGAGGGAGTTTATTTCAATGTTAGTTTATGAATTGTGATTAAAGAATTTTTGGCTTGATTGGAAAGTCAATATATTGACCATGTATTTGTTACATGTCCATGTGCATGGGCTGTCGTATTGGGAAGCAATGAGAAATTTGAAGGACATGGGCATGGAGTAATTTTGTGATTGATCTAACCCTATCGCTGTTGATAATTGGAGGAAAGGTTGGAAAGGAATTTGGACAATGCCAAGTTTTTTTAAAGAATACTGCAGGGATTTAGCGGTTTAGTACTTTGCCAACTTTTTCAAGTGATACAACAAATGTGAGAACTCTGCCAACTTTTTCAAGTGAAATCAGACGGGACGCTTTCAGAAGGATTTCCCTCAACCTATAATAAATATGAGTTATTTCTAGTATTGACGAGCAAGACACATTGCCAGATTTTTCGTGCCAAATATTGGAAGGTCAGCTGGCTGGGGATCACCCTAGAGAGTATCTACCACCACCCCCAAAATATCAAAATGTGGGACCCATTGTGATGATGACTAGAAAGCATGGGGAAAACAAGCTGATCACTGCTACGTGAATTTTATTTGATCAAGAATTTTTTTTTGTTTAGTAAATTCAAGATTTTTTGCATATGTAATTGTTTCTTATAGATAGAATAACCGTGTAGAATCAGTTTTAGTGGGAGGATAGACAACTTATACGCTATTTGATACCGGTTTACACTCAATTGTGTAAAGGTGGGAGTGACTAAGAGAGGGATCTTTGATGGAAAATTTGTTCAGAAAAGTCAAAAGATTGTAATTGTTGGAAAATAACAAATACGATCGACTGAAGTCCATTTGGATGTACCTATCTCATAACATCGTATTTTTACCTATTTTAGTTATGTTTTTATATGTTTTTAATATGGATTTCAGGTGAAACTAATGTTTTCTTAAGGTTTTTTGGATATATATATATATATATATATTTATGGATTTTAGAGTCTACATAGGTTCTTGGACGAAAAGGCACATAAAGTAGCAAAATGAGCTCTAAGACAGTTTATGAACTTCTGATTCAATGAAAGTAGCAAAATGAGCTCTAAGACAGTTTATGAACTTCTGATTCAATGCTACGTTTTAAGAACTTACAATGAGCCAAATTAAACATTCTTTATATCATTGGAAAGGTAGAAGAGTCATCTTTGATCTCCAATTAGAATCACTACAATCCATCCAGCCAATCCGAAGTTATGATGAACACAGAAAGGTATGTCCAATAGATGGTTCCAGCGCGGATGCAGGAGCCCGTGCAGCGCTGGAACACCTCTTTGGTGCGGCCAGAGTCCCTGCAACCGTTCTAGACAACTTCTGAAGCTATTTTGACAAAAAACGATCGTGCTTCTTTTAACTTTTCTGAGAAGCCCTAAACCTAATTCCACTGCCTCTAAAACCTATATAAGAGTCCTTATGAACTGTAGAGAGAGATATAGCGAGTAAGTAGCAGCAGAGCTTTCTCCATCCACTGAAGAAATTTAAACAAAATTTTACCTCCATCGTTGCCTCTTTGATTCGTTTCTCAACTCTTTTTATCTTGATGTCCATTACGTTTTGTCTAACGGAGAAGATCAATTACTTTACAGAGAAAATCCCTAAAATCCTCTTTAAACTAATATATAATTATATTTTCCATATCATTTTTGCCATGGTTTTTTTGATTATGTCTAAGTGGTCTATTTGTTGGGGTTCATGGGAATGCTTGAAGGGGATTCATGGTTTAATATTGTGTAGGTTGTTAGATTCGTTTTCCTCTCTATCTTATGATTATGATTCTTTTATCTAGACTTGTTCTTAAAGCTTATTGTTTGATTGATCACTTTGAAATTTAACCTAGGAGAAGGGTCTCGTTCGAAAGGCTCATCACCTTTCTCCTGAACTAACTAGAGAGAGCAGTTAGCTTCATGTCCAGCTCATCAGCCGAATCATGGAGTTGCTATGAATTAAGACTACTAGGATATAATGTATGAAAAGTCTTTGTCGTGTATGAGCCCGTTGGATGTTTCACGGAGGAGATTAGACATAGATAGCTCGGCTATCAAAAGTAGTCATGTTATAGAGGAATCCCCTTAGTGTTGCGAGTTCTAGAACCCATTAAGAGAAGAATGTATGAAAGTTGTTGAAACCTTAGAGAGCCATGATCCCTAGATAGTCCCCATCGCCCAACACCTTTACCTATTTAATTTATATTGATTTTTATTTGAGAGCCATGATCGCCGTTGCCGGAGAGATTTAGTCACTTTTGGATTCTTTCTAGTTTAGGTTACCCTTTTAATTTTCTGTTTTTAATTTTCGTATTTACTTTCATTACCTTTGCAAATTTCTATTTCTTTCAAATATGTGTCCCCTTTTTGCAGTGCATGACTAGGAGTATCGACTCAGGAAGTGTGCATCATTACCAAGACATTGGACGACTTGAACGAGATCTAAGGACACTTCAGAGAGAACAAAACATGGTCGAGGAGAGGAACCAAGACTAAGGTGCTTTTAACCATGGACAACACCCACGAGTTCCAGCCCTTGATGAGCATGGGCAGCCTCTTCATGATGAAAAAGACAACCCCGTCTTGAACCTGCACCACTTGAAGATGCAAAGAATGTCGATCCTCTGGTTGGTCAATAACAAGCCTCACATTATGCTGGTCACTTAGGCACAAGAGGAAAAAATGGTATGCCTGCTCAACAGGCCGACAACTTCATTAATGCACAACAACAAGCACATGTTGATGCTAGACAAACCGTTTATATACCAACTTTGAGGAGAAGAAAATTGGCTGATTATGATGCTCCAAATCAGTACCTTCATGATCGTTCAGCTATCAACATTCCTCACCCACGAAGACAAGACTTTGAGATTAAACCTCAAATCATTGCCTTAGTGAAGCCAAAGCAATTCCATGGACTATCCACTGAGCATTCCATGGATCATATAGACGCCTTTGAAGAGATTTGTGGCACTACACGCGCATTCAGAGTGCCTGAATACTTCTTAAAGTGTAAGTTTTTCCCTTTTTATCTTGCAGACAAATCACATAGATGGTTGAAGTATTTACCGGTTGGATTGATTACTACTTGGAGAGGATACAAAACTGCTTTCCTCAACCATTTATACAGAAAATATCGATCCAACCTTCTTAGGAACAAGCTGCATAATTTCCAACAAGGACCTGTTGGATCTTTTCATGAAGCTTGGGAGGGCTTTAAGGACTATGATCGTGATTATCCTCACCATGGCTTTTTGGATGGAAATATTATGAGTACTATTTACAGGGGATTACACCCTAAGTACCAATTCCCACTTGACACAGCAAGCAATGGAGACTTTGCTACTAAGACCATTGAAGAAGGGATATCTCTCATTGAAGACCTTGCTGCGAGTAATAGCAATGGTTGTGCCCAAATAACTCGAAATCTAAGCAAATAGCTGAGCTTAAAGAACATGATAGAGTCAAATTCTAAGGAATAATCAATGCCCAATACACGTGTGTGACACCATTGGAGGAGTATATAAAGTAAATTTCTATGAGTTTGATCCCATGTCAAACAAATCAAGAAAAGAAGTCAACTATGTTGGTGCTCACGGATATTACCAAAATCGCGGTTACTATAACAAATTTAACAACAAGTTTAGAAACACTTCTAATCTTTCTTACATGAACTCGGATGTGGAGAATCCTCAAGACTAGTTTTATCCACAAAAATCGAAGCCTTTCCAAAACAAGTTTCAAAACTCCAACAATGGTGGAAACAACTTTGAGCCCCGAGCTCCTTACAACAACAACATGGCACTATTCCAAACTAAACCAGCATAGGTGCCCATTACTCAAGAGAGCAAGCTTTATATGATGATGCATCAACTACTTGATTCAAATCAAAAACAGACTCAAGATATCCACACCAAGATAGATGGAGTGTAAAATAATTTGAATGGTAAGTTTGAAGGAATTCAAAACTTTTGTAAAAAGCTAGAGACACAAGTCATTCAAACCGCAGAAGCCGTTGGAAGACAGGCTGGAGTACTACCGGGAAAAACTGAAGATAACCCTAAGGGATATTGTAATGCGATCTCCACCCAACCAATCCATAACTCTCAAACCGCCAAAGTCAACAAGATAAAATTTATTGTTCCTATCTTCAAATCCCATTAAGATATGATCCGCAAGACACATCTATTTTTTAAGGAGAGACTAAAACACTATTAACTAAGGAGACTCACAAAAATTGAACACCTTGTATGTTTTCTTTTCCCTTGGACAATAACAGGCATTGAATTTTCTAACTATCTTTGTGATTCTAGTTCTAATGTCAATGTCATGCCAAGAAGTATTGTATAGCAACTTGGATTGCGAGATATAGTCCCATCAAATCTCAATCTAGTCTTTGGAGACTCCCACACAAGACACCGAAAGGTTTGATTCGTGATTTGCAGTTTGTTGTAAGGAATTGCATTGTTCTTACAGATTTCTACATTTTGGACATGGATAGAAGAGCACCGATTCTTTTTGTGAAAAAGAAAGATGGGAGTCTTAGACTTTGTATTGACTACCGGGGCTGCATAAGGTAACCATCAAGAATAAGTATCTGCTGCCACAAAGATGAGTAAGTGCAGTTTTTGGCAGAGGAAGATTGGGTTTCTCGGGCATGTTGTCTCAAAAGCGGGAATATCGGCATACTTGTATCCCCATGAGGTTAACTACCCTACTCATGATCTGCAGCTAACAGCGGTTGTTTTGAATTTGAAGATATGGTGGGCATACTTGTATGGGGAAAAGGTTGAGGTGTATACAAATCATAAGAGTCAAAAATACACTTCACTCAGACAGATCTCAAACTTAGGCAGAGGAGATGGGTGAAGTTAGCAGATTATGACTTAGAAATCGCCTACCACCCTGAGGAAGGCTAATTTGGTAGATGAAGCCTTGAGAAGACAAAGGAAAGATGTCTCCAGGACATCTTGTGTACACTGAGTATATACGCCACCTTGGCCACAAAATATGTTGTTATCTTAGAAGCTGTGAATCGGGCCAACCTATTATGGAGAATTCGCCAAGCACAAAAACACGATGCTAATTTGAGAAAATGATGGAGAACAATATGGAAGGATTTCACACCGCGGAGAATGATATATGCATGTATAAAGGCCAAATTAGAGTGCATGACGATAAAGGATTTAAAGCACGAGATCTTAGCACAACTCATAGTTCACGATTTTCAATTCACCATGGAACCACTAAGATGTATAATGACTTGAAACGGTATTACAATAGGGGTAAGATGAAACATGAGGTAGCTGCATAGGTATCGAAGTGTCAGACATGTCAACAAGTGAAAGTAGAGCACCGAGTTCCGAGTGTCCTACTTCAGAATTTGCCCTTACCTGAGTGGAAATGGGATATGATTGCAATGGATTTTTGTCACGGGGCTGCCAACGACCACGGGCGGTAACATTGATTTTGTGGTTAAGGGAAATCAAAGATACCGAATAGGAAAGTCCCTACGCTGATGCCATCCGCAACTACCACTTCCTTCAAACATGAGCTCCCAATACCCGCAAAGAAGATAGAAGATTTGACTGCATTGATGTGCAGACCCGAAAAAGCAACAAACTTATAAATGATCTGAATAATACTGTGAACTGACTCATGCAACCCATCCGAGAAAACCAATATGTTGTCCGTAAAACTGATATGTGTGAGGCCTATAGGTTCACATGACAAGTGATAACCAAATGAACCATGAGATTTTTATTTTTTAACCATATTATTGCATCATTCAAATATTTTTTTACTTTTGCTATCATAACAAGGATGTAGTCGATATTTTATTGCATTTTAAAAAGAATTATAACTTAGGATTAGGGCTGGCCTAGGCTTATCATAAAATAAACCACTGAGGTTTTTATCATATCAGTGAGTAAAAAAAAGAGAAAGTAGGTGATAGGGAAGAATTGCACTTATAGCCATGTAAAATTGCAGTGATGCAATCAAAGATTTTCATTTTTGTATAAGTTTAATAGAAATATTATCTCTCCGCTCTAATATAGATTTACAGTGCTATGTAAATGATGGTCTATCCAAAAGTAAAAAAAAAAACAAATTCAATGCAAAAATAACATTTTAGCAAATTTGCAAGTTTAAGGAAAAATTCAATGCAAAAACAAAACCTTTACTTTTTGTTAGGATTGTGTAAATATTGGGAAAAATGTCGTTTGAGGCATGAACTTTAAAAAAGTGGACGTTTAAAGCATGAACTTTCAAAATGTCATTTAAATGCTAAAGTTTTTGTTGACATTCAAATTAAATAGCAAAGTTTCGTTGACTCGATAAAAAAAGGCATGTCGTTACAAAACACGATGATGGAGTTAACTTGCTGCTAACGGTAAGTTAACGTCATACCTTTTTTGGCTAAGTCAAAGAAAGTTTGCTATTTAATTTGAAAGTCAACAAAAAGTTTGGTATTAAAATGACATATTTTATAAAATATTTTTTCTTATTTATCATAATTATTTTTTTATCTTTTTGAGATAATATAAATGAAAATAATTATATTTTTAGTTCAATAGTAGATATTAATTATTTTTACACAAACCAATATGTGATAAATCCATGTCAAATATTTTTCTTCTAAGTTAATAACAAATATCTTATTTCAAATAACTTTTTAATTCGGTCATTAAAACATATTTTTCCATAATGCAATATATGTTAAATAAAATTTAAAATTTTATAGGTGTCACTAACATTTGGTAAAAATATCAATTTAATTTTTTCTTTTTCCAGTTAAAGTTTCTTTTTCTAAATAATGCATTTCATACTTTGAAATTTACAATTGTTTCCATTTTTTATGTTATCTTAAAAAAATTTTATAATTGAGAAGGAAATATCAAATTTTTAGTTTTGATCTTAGGATTGTCTAAACTAAAAAACTTATCATAAATTATGAAATTATTGTTTCAAACCACACGAATGTATAAAAGTTTAGATTTCACCGATTAATCTTCAAAAACTTTTTAACATAAAGTAACAAAAGATGAATCTTGATCGATGTATAGATTGAGCTGGGATTTTCTGAATCTACAGACACTTTACCCGGTGAGTATTAAGGACGAATCAGATGGAAACAATTGTAAAATTTGTAACCAATTGTAAAAAGTTTTTTAAAATAAAATAAAGATGGAAACAATTATAAATTTTAAAATATGAAATGCATTATTTAGAAAAAAAATTAACTGGAAAAAAAGGAAATTAAATTGATATTTTTACCAAATGTTAGTGACACCTATAAAATTTTAAATTTTATTTGACATATATTGCATTATGGAAAAATATGTTTTAATGACCGAATTAAAAATTTATTTGAAAGAAGATATTTATTATTAAATTAGAAAAAAAATATTTGACATGGATTTATCACATATTGGTTTGTGTAAAAATAAGTAATATCTACTATTGGACTAAAAATATAATTATTTTCATTTATATTATCTCAAAAAGATTTTTAAAAATAATTTTGATAAATAAGAAAAAAAATTTATACAAAATTTTATTTTAATACCAAATTTTTTGTTGACTTTCAAATTAAGTAGCAAACTTTCGTTGACTCGGCCAGAAAAGGCATGACGTTAACTTACCATTAACAACAAGTTAACTCCGTCATCGTGTTCTGTAACGACATGCCTTTTTTGATTAAGTCAACAAAACTTTGCTATTTAATTTGAATGTCAATAAAAACTTTAGCATTTAAATGGTATAAAGTTTATGCTTTAAATATCTAATTTTGAAAGTTAGAGGAACATATGTTGCTACTACAAAAATTAAACGCATACAACAACTAATATTATTGAATTGCTGAACTGGAGAGATGAACCTTATAAAAAAATTGTTTGTCATATATTTTTTTTGCTGAGATAGAGAGATGAACCTTACAAAATAAAGGGTATTTGCACATTGGGAAAAATATCGTTTGAGGTATGAATTTTCAAAAAGTGGATGTTTAAAGCATAAAATTTCGAAATGCCATTTAAATGCTAAAGTTTTTGTTGATATTTAAATTAAATAGCAAAGTTTCGTTGACTCGACCAAAAAAGGCATGTCGTTACAGAACACGATGACGGAGTTAACTTGCTGTTAACGGTAAGTTAACGCCATGTTTTTTTGCCGAGTCAACGAAACTTTGCTATTTTGAAAGTCAACAAAAAGTATGGTATTAAAATGAAATTTTGTATAAAATATTTTTTCTTATTTATCAAAATTTTTTTTTATCTTTTTGAGATAATATAAATGAAAATAAATATATTTTGAGGAAATGGCATAGATTGACCCAAATTTTAGATATAATTACTAGTTAGACCCTTTTTCTGGGTAGATTTTGAGAGGGTTAAAAGACAATATAATCTAATCTTTATTTTATAATTACAAAATTCCCATTACTGTTTAAATTCTCCAAACAGTTACAATTTTGTAAACAGTTACAAAAAAACATTAATGGCAAGTTAAGTTTTAAATGTTTTACAAACTTTGGTCAAAAAAAAATCTGCGAGCCACCACCGTCGCCACCGTCGCAGAGTTAAGGTTCATCATCGTCGCCGGAGAAAGGTCCGCTTTCATCGATTTTGTTAGTTTCTCTCTTTTCGCCTATAACTTACTTCAGATTTCATCTTTTTTTGGCCGATTTTGTAGGTTCTCTCTGATTTCTTTCATATTTTTTTGTGTAGTTTCAATTTCATCTTCGTCACCGAGTTCACCTTTAACCATACCAAAGAAATGTCCGCTTTCATCAAAAACCCTAACTTTCTATCAGATTTAATGGTTCTTTGTCGCCGATTTTGTTAGGTTTTTCAGATTTCTTTCACATTTGTTTTCTGTAGTTTTTCGTTGTAAGATTCTTTTAGATTTAATGTTGTCACAAAGTTATTCTAATTATCGCAGACTTATGTTTCTGTTACCACAGACTTATTTAGTAGTTGCCGCAGACTTATATAGTAGTTACCGCAGACTTATATAGTAGTTACCGCAAACTTATATAGTAGTTACCGCAAACTTATATAGTAGTAACCGCAGACTTATATAGTAGTTACCGTAAACTTATTTAGTAGTTGCCACAAAGTTATTTAGCAGCTGCCGCAGAGTTATTTAGTAGCTATCGCAGACTTATTTAGTAGTTGCCGTAGACTTATTTAGTAGTTACCGCAAAGTTATTAAGTAGTTGTCGCAAACTTAAAGTAGTTGCTGCAGACTTATTTAGTATTTACAACAGACTTATTAAGTAGTTACCGCAGACTTATTAAGTAGTTATTTAGTAGTTATCGTAGACTTATTAAGTACCGCAAACTTATTAAATAGTTGTTGAAGACTTGTTTAGTAGTTACCGCAGAGTTATTTAGTAGTTACCGCAAATTTATTAAGTAGTTGCCGCAGACTTATTAAGTAGTTACCGCAAACTTATTTTGTATTGCCACAGATTTATTTATTTAGACTGATATGTTATCGATTTGATTGTAGAGATATGGCATCTTATCTTGCTAGGCTTTCCAAAGATGTGAAATGCCATGTTCAAGTGGATAGAATAAACCACTATTATTCCCATTCCAAATTTGGGGCCATTAAAAAGAGTATTGGTGATGATATTTGGGATACGTTGAAGGAATCATCTGTTGGTATTTTTTTAAGCTATATGATATAGACATCATGGGGGAGAAGTTCATATGTTCATTACTTCATCACACATCAGTTGGCAGTGAAGAATATGCACGAGGTTTGGTCATTGATTGATGATCAACCAATAAGATTTTTGCTGCACGAATTTAAGGATATCACAGGTCTTAATTGTGACCTATATCCATCTGATGTGCGATCTAATTGTGACCTATATCCAGCTGTTGATTATGAAGCCTTTTGGAGAGAGATGAACGTTCCTTTAGGTGATGGACCTAATTGGGGGGAGATGCGGCGTGTTTTGAGATGTTGTCAGAATTGGAGTTACGAGAAGAGGATGATGGTTTGAAGACTATGTATAATACATGTTGGAATACATGGCATCAATCATGCATCAAGGATCCCATTGAGTGATGCAAAAATAGTGCTTCATGAGGAGAAGCTTTGAAAACTATCCATGGGGTAGAGTGGGATTTACGAGTTTGGTAAATTCAATCAAAGCTCTGGAGTACAAAATGGACATTTACACATTACACGGATGTGTTCATGTTCTGTCCGTATGGTTATTTGAGTCGGTTAATGCTTTAGGGGAGATCTATGGGTTTAAGAGAAATATGGATGATGTTCCCCCACTACTTAACTGGTGAGGAAGTCGAAAGCGATTTAGATTTGAAGATTTAATAAGAGAGGACAAAGCTCAACACAGAAATGTATGAATTGATTATGCCACAGTTGTTTATGATGAGAGATACTTATTTGTTATAATGATGATATTCATATTGTACTTGTTTGCTATGTAGGTTCATGTTAGGCATATGCTTTTGGTTTCTGTATAAGATATGTATCCCTTTTGGAGTGACAATGAAGAAAACAAGGATCTCAAACTTGACAAGCTGATTCAGGACATCATTGGGGATCATTTGGATCCAAGTTTTTGGCATGTAAAGGAACCGAAGAGTGATAAGTCGGTTCGAGGTGGAAGTTCCAAGAAAATGTTGATGATCAAAGCAAAAGAACATTCAAATGTTAGAACTGTTGTTGCTTATTTTAACAAAACTTTTTTGTATGTGATTACTCTTGTTATTAACTATTGTTTTAAATGTGTAGGATGCTGAATAAAAGAAGACCTTAGCTGGAATGTTTAAGGATATAGAAACATTAGTTAGCACCATTGACGACTTGGGCATAAGATTGGGAGGGTTTGAAACAAACGTTGATTCGAGGCTAGCTACACTTAAAGCAGATATCAATGATCTGTGAGAGCGAGTAGGGAAGGGGAAGTCTAATTCTGACAAAGAACCAGAAAAAGAAGATGATGAAGGGAGTAGTAAAACACCGGTTAGTTCAAGTAAATTTATTTATTTAGCTGCAGATTTACTTACCTATTGTTATAGATTAATTATTGTATTGCCGTAGACTAATTTGATTTGCGAAAGCGAGGAGCTAAGGTCAAATCAAAGAACGTTGGTTTTACTAAGTTTTACAAAGAACCTGAGCAACCCGATCATAAATCCAGTATTAAAACACCAGTTAGTAATATCTATTACCGTAGACTTGTTTAGTAGTTGCCGTATAATTATTTAGTAGTTACTATAGACTTGTTTAGTAGTTGCCGTATAATTATTTAGTAGTTACCGTAGACTTATTTAGTAGTTGCCATAGACTTGTTTAGTAGTTGTCGCAAAGTTATTTAGTAGTTACCGCATACTTATTTAATAGTTACCGCATACTTATTTAGTAGTTGTCGAAGACTTGTTTAGTAGTTGTCGCAGAGTTATTTAGTAGTTACCGCAGAGTTATTTAATAGTTACTGCAAACTTATTTATTTATGTTTTACATGTTTAATGGGTTGGTTTAACACTTATATGCAGTCGTGGTTGGTAATGGACACGAAGAAACCATCAGATAAGCTTCCAATTAAAAAAGTTGTTAAGAGTGGGATAAATGTTGATAAGAGTGAGGCTCCGATGAAGAAAAAGCAAAAGATTTCTCATGCTGAAGATAATGTCGTAGACATAACTCAACAATTTCAAACTCAAGCCACAAACTTGGAAATGGCATCAACTTCAGAGGAGGGATCAAATCCGCTAGAGGACATTGCTAATATAGCGGAAAAGCTGAAGGTTTTGGATGAAAAGACACTAATACCGAAAAGAGTTCCACATTTGGCGCGTTCTCAACAATTACCATACTTTTGTAACTCTACTGTGAAACGCATCATTCCAAGTGTCAAACGCAGACTTCCACATGATATAACTTCTGAATACGACTATGATCCTATGGAAGCTGTCGATGAAACCAAATTGTGTAAGCTAATGGATTTCATAAACATTGATGAGTAAGTATCTAATACCTTTATCATCATAACCATCATCGTCATTATTTAGAAATTTGAACATGAAATTTTTTTTTTCTTAAAGGAACCAACCACTTGGAAGTAGTAATCCAGATGTGCAACATTTCAAAAAGCTTATTACACCAAGGAAGGAGTGGTCAGATCCATATTATGGATGGTTGGAAGATACGGTAATTACCTATAACCTTTACCATATTACCATAGACTTATTTAGTAGTTACCGCAGACTTATTTAGTAGTTACCGCAGACTTATTTAGTAGTTATCCCAGACTTATTTAATAGTTATCCCAGACTTATTTAATATTTGTCGCAGACTAATTTTGTAGTTACCGTAGACTCATTTAGTAGTTGCCGCAAACTTATTTAGTAGTTACCGCAGACTTATTTAGTAGTTACCGCAGACTTATTTAGTAGTTACTAAAGACTTATTTAGTAGTTGCCGCAGACTTATATAGTAGTTGCCACATAATTGTTTAGTATTTACCGTAGAATTATTTAGTAGTTGCCGCAGACTTATTTTGTAGTTACCGCAGATTTATTTTGTAGTTACCGCAAAAAAAATTACTTTTTCCTTACTTGTATTTATTTTTTTCAGCACGTGGTTGACGCATTGACAATGTTCCGCAATAGGTCTACTCGTGCTCCTTCACATTACCGAGAAAGAATAGGCTTCCTTGACCCATATTTCAGTTGTAGCATGGGAAATGATTTCAAACGTTTCCCGGCAAATACCAGGAAATTATTGCTTGACAAAACTTATCTTGACCATTTCTACGGTTTAATTCCTCCAGAGCTGTCAAACAAGAGATGGTTCCTTGATATTGATAACTTGTACGATGTGCTTAATGTGAAAAACAATCATTGGGTTGCTTTACCCATTGACTTCCCGAAGAAGAAGATATACATCTGCTATTTTATCCCGACACATACCACTAACAAGGAGATCCTTGAAGGGTGTCAATTTCTCCAGAAAATGATCCCAGCAATTCTAAGCATTATTGTTCCAGAGAGAGACCGCAAGCCTAGCTATGCCATGTATGACGTGCATAGAGTCACAGTAGGCGTTCCGATCAATGAGAATCCAAGGGATTGCGATGTCTATTCCTTAAAATACATCGAGTGTCTTACTTTAGGATAGACATGCGGGTGAGATTAGCGGCTGAGTTGTTTGATGAACTTCCAGGTTATTCAGGACCAGCAATGACTAACAAATTGCCTCGTTATGTAGATATGAAAATTCCTCAACTTAATGATAACTCAATATGAGTTAACCATACTATAGTGTCGAGTTTACAATGTAGATTTTACAATGGTTGAGTGTATAGTTTACAATGCTTTTGTTTACAGTTTAATAAGAGATTCATGTGTAATATGTTGATTTACATGTTAATGAGTTTACAATGTAGAGTTTCCAACTTGATTTCAATTACCACAAGTGTTACTTAGTTAGTAATTGCCGCAGAGTAATACTGTAGTTGTGACAGAGTTATTTTGTAGTTGCCGCAGAGTTATTTTGTAGTTGCCGCAGAGTTATTTTGTAGTTGCCACAGAGTTATTTTGTAGTTGCCACAGAGTTATTTTGTAGTTGCCACAGAGTTATTTTGTAGTTGGCGTAGAGTTATTTTGATTTTGCCGCAAACTTATTTTTATTTTGCCGCTGAGTTATTTTGTAGTTGCCGCAGAGTTATTTACAATGCTTTACTATAACTCTAACCCGAGTAACCCTAAAACCGGGATTCTCCAAATACCCCACTCATCCTAAAACCCGACTCCAACCCTAAATCCCCAAATTGAAGAATCCTAAATGCCCAAATCCCAAATTCCGAACTTGTTTAAAATTTATTACTCATATTACTTATATGTATAAGCTCGATTTCACATTTTAGAAGCTCGGTTTCATATGCAATTCGATTTATGGGTAATTTTGTAGGTCAAAATTCGAGATTGAGGATGAGCAATATATCTGGAACTTCTAGCGGATCTTCAAGCGCAGTTCAAGGTAGATTTGTGGGTGTTCCTACGGTGTGTTGGTGTGGTGCTCAAATCGTGGAGAAGATTTCAAAATCAGAACGTAATCCTTACTGTCGATACTTTTGTTGTGGGTTTGTTGCATCAAATAAGGTAACTCAATGTTCATTTTGATTCTCATTGTTGTTAATCCTTACGGATCAAATTATTTCATAGCTTATGGATGACAATCACATTTTCAAATGGGTTGATGAAGCATTGTTGAATGAGGTAGAGACATTGACTTCGAAAGCTGTTCATTTTGATTCTCATTGTTGTTAATCCTTACGGATCAAATTATTTCGTAGCTTATGGATGACAATCACATTTTCAAATGGGTTGATGAAGCATTGTTGAATAAGGTAAAGACATTGACTTCGAAAGCTGAGATACTTGAGCTTATGGCAAAAGAGATTACAAGAGATGGTGTGGAGTATGAGAAGATGGTGTTTGATAAGGTGCTAATGAAGGTCGAGAAAGAGATATTTGAGAGGGTAGAAGATGTGTTGATTGAAGCCAAAACGAATATGAAGAAAATGATGATTCTTGTAATCATTGGATGTATGATCATGGTTGGATTCGTGAAACTCATATGATCATTGTTTGTTTGATTCTTGTAATCTTTGGTTGTTATGTAATGTTTGGAAAAGATGGTGTTTGACAAAGATCATATCAATCTTTTGATAGTTGTTAGTTTGGTTATGATTAAACCTGTTCTAACCAAGATTATGTGTAATTACGATTCGATTAAGTAAGCTCAAACTGGATTTAATCTAAAAGTAGTTACATCAAGTAACACCTATATATACATAGTTGCAGCAGAGTTATTTTGTATTTGCCGCAGAGTTATTTAGATTTTACCGTAGAGCTATTTTGTAGTTGCCGCAGAGTTATTTTGATTTTGCCGCAAACTAACAATGCCTTATTGTAGAGTCTACAATGCTTTAAAATATAGTTTATAATGCTTTACTATAGAGTTAACATCAAATAGTGTAGAGTTTACAATGCTTTAAAATATAGTTTACAATGCTTTACTATAGAGTTTACAATGCTTGAGTTACAAAGCTTTTCTGTAAAGTTTACAATGCTTTTGTGTAGATTATTTTATTTTACATGTTAAACAATTATGCCCAACTTGATTACAATTACAACAAGTGTGTTGTTTCCTAGGCCTGTTTATCGCCTTGGCAGTTTCGAGGAATGATTTCATCTTTGATATTTTGGGCTGACCTGGTTGGTGTCGAGCAACAGGTGGTAAACAAGTCCAGGTTGCTATATTTTCCGGTATTGGTAAAGCAAAATCCCTCCGCATGATAGCATTCGAATACAAATTGTACAAGTACAACCTCGTATAATAGAGATGGCAAACTGAAATACAGGAGATCTTCGTGCTCTCAGACGCAGCTATTGCGTGTGCACATGGCAACTTCTCCAAGTCAAACCTACGACATGTACATTTTTTTCTCTCCAATTTACAACATGTAGAGATGGTCCTCCGCCTGTCACTTGAACTTGATTACCATCAATATCTCCAACACTTAGAAGCTTAGAATATTCCACACGACTCTACAAAAAACAAAACAAAATAAACTGTAACCAAAATAAGTCTGCCACCATATAAGTTGTAACCAAAATAAGTCTGCCACCATATAAGCTGTAACCAAAATAAGTTTGCCACCATATAAGCTGTAACCAAAATAAGTCTGCCACACTATAAGCTGTAACCAAAATAAGTTTACCACCACATAAGTTGTTACCAAAATAAGTCTGCCACCACATAAGCTGTAATAAAAATAAATTTGCCACCATATAAGCTTATTATTTACCTCTAGCAATCGTTCTACTCCACGGGTTAGTTTTGTTTTCAAATTAATTGCAACAGTCCTTCGTTCCGAAAACCATCTTGTGATCATCGATCTCACTATTTCCAGTAGTTGTAAAATAGGCAAATTCCTAGCGCGTGATAGAACTTTATTCATTGATTCAGCAATGTTGCCTGTAAGAAGATTGTACCTATCTCCAGGAAAATGAGCACGAGTCCACAGTCGTACATCAATTATTTAGAGATAACTATAAAGTGCAAGATTTAACGCTTCAATCTGATCAAAGGTGATCTCAAATTCAGCAATTGTGAAAGCACTTACAGCTTTTTTCACCAAACGAAACACATCTAGACCTTTAAAACAGACCAATATATTCTTGTACAAATGGTATGTATATATTCCACTACTAGCCTTTGGATATACCGTTGTAATACTTTCCCAATAGACTTGTGCCTATCAGAAATAATGGCAAGGCCATCATCGGGAATCACACCGATGAGTTGCTTGAAAAACCATTCCCATGATTCATCATTTTCGGTATCAACTATGGCAAAAGCAATCGGAAATATCTGAAAATTACTGTCTTGAGTTGTAGCGGTAAGAAGTGTTCCTTTGTCTTTACCTTGCAAAAATGTACCATCAACAACCACAACTTTTCATATGTATGGAAGTCCATTGATGCTTGCACCAAATGCTAGAAACAAATACTTGAATCTTTGCTTTTCATCAACTTCAAGTCGTGTGTGTGATCCGGGATTTGCTCTTTTTATCATGTATAAGTAAGCAGGTAATAATTCGTATCCACTCTCCTCACTTCCCCAAAACAAATTTCGAGCATGTTTTAATGTTTATATGCCTTCCAATAACCAATCTATACAAAAAAGTTTTTAATAAATATGCGACCATAAAAGGTGTAATTCAAATACATCTGCAAACTTGTACCTTTATTTGAAATCGTCTATTGAGAGCATCAGAAACATGTATTGACAATACGGTTGGTCCAAATCCACCAACAAAATCCTTGTATAATACCCCAAGTATCTCATGAGTTGCTTGTCGGCATCTTTGCAAAACGCTCTGTAACTGAACATGTATGTTTCAGAACATACTTCTGAATATGAAATCTTGGATGATCTCCTATTGGCGAAGCACATAACTTCCAAGAACATCCTTTCACCCAACACTTGACAACCCATAGATCCGGTGTCGATTGATATACATAGAAATCAAATTTCTGGACAACAGATAGAATTTTCACTCTTGTCTCTAGATGCTCTTTTGTGTCATAACATTGTCCGACAGCTAAATCCACAGAACTCATTTCTAATTTCGGAAATTCTACATTTCTATTGCTTTCACTTATATACACCGAGGAACCTCTCTTCTTGAGAGGTAGTTTTGGCTTTTCTTCCTCTACTTCACCCACCAATCCATACGCTGCAAAATTCTTATCCCCAGAATCTGTTCTGTCAGAGTCGTCACAATAATCGAATCTAGATTCACTACCTTCATCATCATCTTCATCAACATCAAAATCATGGGCATGCATATTCTCTTCAGCTTTTGGAAAATTATCTTCTAACATCTTCTTCTCCGTATCCACTTTATCATAAACTTTCGCATAAAGACGAAGCATATTTGCTTTCGATTGCCCCAAAAAAAATTGAAATTGCCTACAATTATCAACATATACTGGAGGTGTATCTTGAGGCAAAAAATATTGCTTAATCTTCTTTGGCAACATGTAGCTCAATTTGACATCATAAACCCTCTTATCCAACCCATAATCCTCAAACACCATTCGAACGAAATTCTTATAACTCGTACCACCTTCAGCTGCTAGAATTCGAGATCCTGACTTAACATCAACAACAAACAACCATTTATTTCTTTCAAACTTCCATTTTCCACATACAATACAAGAATAATCTGTTGCTCCATATCTACGAGACACAGAGAACGAATATCACGATGACGATAAAGATGAAGATGAAATAGCTTCTATTAGCTGTTAGGATGAAGATAATTTCGGCGAAGAAGAAGAAGCAGAGGAAAAAAAGGACGAAAATAAGAGGCACCGTGCCCAAATTAAGAGAAGCCCTTATCATCTGACCGACCACAATAACTCAATAAGTTTACGTTAATTACAATAAGTCTGCGACAACTACAATAAGTCTGCGGTAACTAAATAAGTCTGCGGTAACTAAATAAGTCTACGGTAACTAAATAAGTCTGCGGTAACTACAATAAGTCTACGACAACTACAATAGGTCTGCAATAACTAAATAAGTCTGCGGTAACTACAATAAGTTTGCGACAATATTTCAATAAGTCTGCGGTAACTACAATAAGTCTGCGGTAACTAAATAAGTCTGCGGCAACGTTTCAATAAGTCTGCGGTAACTCAATAAGTGTACGGTAAGTACAATAAGTCTGCAGTAACTAAATAAGTCTGCGGTAACTACAATAAGTCTGCGACAACGTTTCGATATGTCTGCGGTAACTACAATAAGTCTGCGGTAACTACAATAAGTCTGCGGTAACTAAATAAGTTTCCGACAATGTTCAATAAGTTTCCGACAATGTTCAATGTTCAATAAGTCCCTTATATTTTTAGTCCAACAGTAGATATTAATTATTTTTATACAAACCAATATGTGATAAATCCTTGTCAAATATTTTTTTCTAAGTTAATAAAAAATATTCTTTCAAATAAATTTTTAATTTGGTCATTAAAACATATTTTTCCATAATGCAATACATGTTAAATAAAATTTAAAATTTTATAAGTGTCACTAACATTTGGTAAAAATATTAATTTAATTTCCTCTTTTTACAGTTAAAGTTTTTTCTAAATAATGCATTTTATATTTTAAAATTTACAATTGTTTCCATCTTTTATTTTATTTTAAAAACTTTTTACAATTATTTTCATTTATATTATCTCAAAAAGATAAAAAAAATAATTTTGATAAATAATTAAAAAATATCATTTTAATACCAAACTTTTTGTTAACTTTTAAATTAAATAGCAAATTTTCGTTGACTCGGCCAAAAATGGCATGACGTTAACTTACCATTAACATTAAGTTAACTCAGTCATTGTGTTCTGTAACGGCATGTATTTTTTGATTAAGTCAACGAAACTTTGCTATTTAATTTAAATGTCAACAAAAATTTTACCATTTAAATGACATTTCGAAAGTTCATGTTTTAAACGTCTACTTTTTGAAAATTCATGCCTCAAACGACATTTTTTCCTTTGCACATTATACCAAAGAAATAGAAAAGAATTAAGGTGGAAGAGTATTGACAATCTCGTAAATATTGGACCTCCCAAAATAATGATTAGAGTTCATGTTTTTCCTTATCTTCTTAGTGTTTTTTTTTATTCTTTTTTTTTTGGGTTAATAAGTTTAATAACCATGCATAATTAGAAAACTAGTTTTGTGGTAATGGTTTTTTGTTTATTAGTTATCTTTCTTAAAATCAATTTTCAGAGGAAAATGCATTTATCGCAATGCTAACAAGGTAAATATTTGATTAGCGAATAATAGATAAAATTTTATCGATAATTTATTTGTTAACATTATATATATTGTGATATATTGATAAACTAGTTGCAATGTTAAAAATGAATTATCAATACAAAATTTATCCATCATTCACTGGATTGCACTATTGTGTTCAGAACATATTTTATATCATGTTAAATAATAACTTAGATGTCAATCCATATATGTCACATGATATAATGTTTTTTATCAGGATAACAAAATAATGAATCGTTAAAATTAGAGCTGATGACAGTCCATATATTTTTATTGTTAAACAAATACTTACTCTGTTTATATTGCGATAAGGACATTTTGCTTCGAAAATTAATGTTAAGAGAGAGAAATAAACAAAAAAATAAATACCAAAAACTTAATTTTTCATTCCTCTGATGTCATCCTTTGTAATTTCTCTTTTTATGACAAATATCAAATTATGATTCTTCTAGTTTTACATATTGATTCGATCTTGATTTATGATATTTTTTAACACTTTAAATTTGTAAAACAATTATGATCAAAATGCACTCATGGAACCCCACCAAAATTTTAGTACATAAATTTTGTGAATACCAATGAGGTTCATAGGTCCTTTATGTAGGTTTAAAAAGTAAATCAAACCCTAAAAATAATTAAATCAAATCATGGCCTCCTGATTATAATATCAGAAATTATCGAAAGATCGTTACACGTTAGTCGGGTTTTCGTGCAGAGCCTAATGCTTAATAGATTAGTCAAAAATTATTCGGATTAGATGTAATAGTTATATGTTATTGGTGAGTCAATTTTCAAGAATTTTGATAGCTTAGTTGGTTCATATTGAAGCATGTTTTTCAAGCGATGGTCTATATTTTATGGCAAGAGCGTAATCGACACAGACTTGGTAAACAATCAAAGGATCAAACTTGTTTTATCAAAAACATCGATAGAATTGTGCGAAATTGTCTATCCACAATTCAAACAAGGACGATTCAAATCTTACGTGACTTGTTCGGGGTTAAAGACACTTAACACTTGGTTTTTTGGTTTGTTGTTTTTTTTCCTTTTCATTATTTGTTTTCATCTCTATCATTAATGGTGTGTACTCTTTTTCCTCACATCCGATTTTGTCCAATTTAGATTTTCTGCTTTTGAATTTTAACGAATTCACCATTATTGATTTCTTTCTTGAAATTTTTTTGGTTAATGTTTATATTGTTCATATAAATTCATTCGATAACACATTTTGTAAATAAGTTTTTTATTTAAATATAATTTTACATATTATTAATAAAAAATGTAGTGCCGTAAAGTGTTTTATGTTTTGAGTTCGACCGTCCAACCATGTTTTATGATCTTTTCCTCAATTATATATATGTCGGGTAAAATAGTCATTTTGTTTCATCTTCTTCACGCGACCCAAACCTTCTGAAACCCTAATCTATGGCTGGCGGTAGTTTTTCATCTAAGATCCTATTTTGAGTCGAAATGAATTAAAAATCGAGTTTTCCTTCTTCTTCCGAATTTTCACTCTGATATACTCATAGTCCCGGTGGAGTTCTGCCGCCAAACAGATAACCGGCGCCTAGACAGCTTCCGCGTCCGCATTTTTGAACAAAAAAAAAAACTGTCTTTTATGGCTATATTTACATTTTACGCCATCTATTGATTATAGTTCTAAACTTAATGATATATTATCGTATCGGAACACAGGAAATATAGGAAAAAAGGTAGAAAAATTCCAGGAGTCAGATATAACTCCAAACATTATAATCATTGCATAAATCATTTTCTCTTAATCAAAAGTACATTTTTTCTTGGGAAAAAAAAAAACAAAAGATCCACCTTTTCTCTCCATATCACAAACACATGTATACGTATGAAATGATTAAAAAGCACTTAAATACAAGTATGTGAAATGGAAATTTAGACACATTCGTGATTAGATTTTATCGTTATCACTTGTATTAAAAAACATTTTTCACATAATTAAGAAAATCATTAATTATACAAATCTATCATTATTTAATATAACACTAGTTTGATAATATTAATTTAAATTTAAAGAGTTTTGATAAAGGGTAAATTAGGATTTATGTTTAAAATTTCACATTGTAAAATGACATTTTTTTAAAAACAAAAATTCAATTATAAATTTTTTTTTTGTGTGCAACGGAGAGAGTACATTACACTCTGGTTTCAAATTAATTGTTTATAGAATTCGTATACGCGATTATGTCTATTTAAATTTTGTTTCTGCCTGGAGCTAGTTAAACGAAACCACATTATCACTTTATATTTATTTGCATTAAAAAGGATTATATTTGATAAAAGAAAAGGAAAAAAACATTTTTGAAATGCTTCCCATTAATCTATCATTCAGTAAAATTGGTTCAATTCATGAAAATGTGTATAATACTCCTGTTTAGAATTAAGTGTCCTTTACTTGATTTCATGTAAATTAAATTTTTTTGTAATTTGTCATCAGTACCCTTACTAATTAAGTATATTTACATCTTTAATTCTGATTGTTAGTATTTGAAGTGGAGGTTATAATCGATATTTAGATATAAAGTTACATCATAAGTCTAAAACGACACTTAATTTAAAACAAAAATTTAACCCTAAAACTAAAACGAACATTTAATTTAAAAATGGAGGGAGTAATATATTTCTAGAAAGTGTCTATAGAGTCGAGTGGACCAAATACAAAAGCCAGAAATTTTGCATAGGATTAGAGGAAATAAACCAAAAAAAGATTGATTCTAAACATCATGAGTTGTAGTAGAACCAAGTAGTTTCTCTTCTTCAAGTGAAATCTCACCCATTGGATGAGATTTGGTGATCTTGTTCCATTCATTCTCTACTCTGAAAAATATCCATTGAAAACGTCTCAACATCTCCATGGCTGTTATTGTGAACACAGTTATGTAGTTGTGCCTCAAATGTGCTGATAATTTGTATGTCCATGCACATCTCAGCACCAGATTGCTCCCTATCACCCAGAAATACACCTGCAACCTCATAATATTTCGACAGTTTCAAACATCGCAAATACGAAGAAAACACAAAGGCAGTTTCATTGGAAACTGAAAAATCTCACCCATTGTCGGCCGTATAACAGATTTGATATATTACTTGGACGGTTAAACTTGAATATCTTAGTGAAACCGCTGCACAGCATAGAGAAGCGATCTGATTATGATATAACAAAAGCTTGCAAATATTGTTAGGTGAGGTAGGATGATGCTGTTTCGACGTATTACCTCAAGTCCCAATCTCGAGTAACATCCCAGTAGAATGAGTAAAGTGAATTGATGACACTTGAGAAAAGCCAGAGAGGTCGGTAAAATGATGTCCAGCTCTCGGGCATTACGTGATATTTAAGCGCAGAAAGGAAAATCACAGGCACTGCTGTTGAATACTTCAGAGCTGAAAAATTCACAGATTATCTATAAAATTGATGAAAGGAAAATAAAATCATTTTTATAATGTGGGACGATAAATAATCAATGCTTGCAGGTTAGGCAAAGAAAATATTTCTTTATAATGTGGGACAATTTATCATCAATGCTCCTAGGTTGGGTAAAATGCTTTTACCATTTAAAAGAGATGACTTTTCCTTTGTATCCTTGTATTGTCGAAGACATTGCAAAAGCCGACAAATGTAGGGGAAAACAAGAACCAAAGGAATTGCAATTTGATGACTGCCACAGACAGCATCAGCTTCAAACCAAGCAATTGTTGCAACCTGAAAGTCCAGAAAACCTCTTTAACCTCATAAATCCCATCACTTCACAACAGACAACACGGTATGAAACCCGTGTGGGTTAGACAGAAAACCAGGATTCCATTGGTTCATCAGTACAACTAGGAGAGCGAATAATTAGCTGATACATCATATCCCAGTGTCTATCAGTCTTGGAGGATAAAATTTTCATGGCTACAGATCGTAGGAAAGAATGGATCTAGTTCCTCCAGCATAACAGATTTCTAATCTATATTGATGTCACAAATAATGAATTGACCGAATAAACCAATTACCTGTCTATGCACCATCCGGCAAACGGACCGCTCTAAGTCAGAAAATACCTGCATATAATTTTCGATGTCAAATCATGGATGAGAATCATGTATCAGCAGCATATTAGTTAAAAGCCAAATGAAAAAGAGAAATGTGGAACCAATTCAACTCCTTGATCAGATCCAAAAAGGCACCAGTTACACTAAGCCTCATGCTACCAATATCCTAATACCTAACAACATAATTATTAGAAGTTAGGAAGCTCTATTGCAGAACTATTTGAGATTTCATACCTTTACCATGGAGGTCAGAATATCTGCCAAGAAGAAGTCTGGAAAGGTAATTGGCTGTGAAACAGAAAACTCGCATCAGATCTACATGCATATATGAATTTACAAAAAGACTTTGAACAAAACCCACATGGCACTGATCAAACGTAACACTTATATACCAGCAATTAAGAAGAACCTAGAGATTTGCCAATCGCAAGTTTATCTTCGATCAACAGCTGTCTATCACTTTACCTGAAGTGGAAAAACTATCCTCCATAATGTTCTCAGCAGAAAATATCGAGATGACAAGTAGAAAATATCGAAGGGAAATATCAGAACCAAAGCAAAAGCAATGTACAGGAGCACCTGCAGCCGTGACAAGATAAAGAATAAACAGAGTAAAGCAATAAACATAAAATTGGCAATAAAGAATGTAAGGACATAAAAGCTACAGAGCAGACGCTAACCGGTTGTGAAGCAGCTAAAGATACTTCACCATGAGAATACAAATAGAGATAAGCTGTCATGCTAGTTGGGACAATGATTGTCATCCACATGCTACACTGCAGCCAAAAATTACACATACGAGAAACAACAGGATCCAGATACTAACTGAGAACAATATGGAAATAGAGAAGCGCATCTACTATTATGGTGGCAATCTTCATATCGAACAAATTAGCACTTAAATTAAAAATTAAATACCTTCCACATCTCTCTATGAGTAAGGTGGTTATGATCAAGATCAAAGACTTTGGCATAATTGACACTTCCTAGAGAAAACACCCATAAATTCACTCCCCACAACCAAACCATCATCGTCTGAAGTAATCAAACACCACAAAGCAAGAAGATATAACAACCAGGAAGAGAAAAAGTCTAAAAAAGGCCAAAAGAGAGTATACTCTAAAAGCTTACCACAAGAAGAAGAGGATTGTAATAAAGAAATGCTTCATATAAAAATAAATCTCTCAGGTCGATACTCATTCTCATAACTGAATCCCATCCAATCTATTCAAACAAGATAATCAACATCATCAAAATGATCAAAGTCGTGAAAATTCACATTTTAACACACAAAAAGAACTAACCTTGCAGCAACATAAAGCCCAAAAAAGAAACAAAACAACCTGAAATTTTTAAGCAATGAATCAAATTAAAAAGAGGCATTTTATAGAGATATTTACTCTTAAATATAACTTTTTTCCAAATCAAAAACCTTAAATCTCCAGAGGAAAATTGGAGAAGGCACCATTGTTGTAATATGAAGTGGTGAACTTGAACCTTTAAGGTCACCCATTTCTGATACACCACTTAAAAGCCCGTTCACACCTAAAAATAGAAGAAATTAAAACTCCACAAAATTCAGATCAGAGTAAAATCTACAACATTTTTCTCAGGATCCATTGTTGTATTAAGAACTGAGATGTTTACCAGGATCAATGAAAACAGATTTGCTACCAGATTTACGAAGATGAGGACTATTGGAAGAGATTGTTGCTGGATTTTCAAACATAACATGAGTTTCATGATTATTTGGGGGTAAAAGTCGAATCGAATCCTGTACTAGTTTATAGAGAAGCACATCTTCATCATCAGTTCATGAAACAGATCGGTCGAATCGAGAAACCCAGAAGGGAAATTTGGGAAATTTCTGAGGATTATTAGTTGTGAGGGTTTCGCTTGTAGATCTTCAATTCAACGGATTTGAGTAGAGACTAAGCGAAACTCTCCATTGATTCTTTTCCGTCAAGGATTAGACTCTTTTTGTTATTAATTATTTGTTATTTAGGATTTTTTTATTTGGGCTTCGCTAAAGCATGTAGGCCCAGTATTGGCTGAGTTATGAAAAAAAATGTACAAGAATGATATTTTATTATGAAAATAAATATAAATAAAAACAAAAATTTATCTGTGAAAAAGATCGGAAGACTGATAAAAAAATAATAGAAATAAAGGTTTCACTACAAAGTTATTGAATTTTGTTGTGTTTGAATGATTTACAACGATCAAATCGATCGTTTATATAAAAATAGAAAAGTAAATTACTATGCATGAATAGTAACGGTGGATTCCACACAATAATACATGTTTTTTATGGTGTATTTTGTTGATTTTCATAACATTTTCCTTGGAGACTAGTGTCACTATGTCTCTTGCGTAATATCTTTTGTTGTCTCGTTAAAAACTTTTCTAGGAAAACCCGGTGGGAAATCCATAGTAGGTAAAAAAAAGTATACACAAGTTCCCCCTCGAGTGATCAGGATCATATCTTACAAATTTTGTTGACAACGCATTCTAATATTATGTACATGTTTTCTGAACATAGTGGTGGGTAATGATTTCGTGAAGAGATCTACAGAGAACTCGATTCCTCAAGCAAATTACTTTTGCTTCATTGGTTGATGAAGTGGTGCGATTTTGAAAGAATGTTGAAGGAGTACGACCAATACCAACACAACGCACATGACTAGGTGCTCAACCCCAAATACTTGAGAGATACATTATTCAAAATTCTTGTGATATTTCTCCCTTATGTGTTTCCCATGTTCTGAGTCATATTCTCTTTTAATTATTCTTGAAAGCTAAACAAAATCAGCAACATTAGCTAAACAAATCTCACATGGTGAAAACAGAAGCCACATATAAATAATCTCACATGGTGAAAACAGAAGCCACATATAAATAATCTCATACATAAGTTAATCACTACAAAATCAACTACATAAAGACAATAATTTGCAAACCACAATTTCATAAGGTTGACTACCAAATATAACAAATCTAGTCTCACAAATCTTGGCTAGTAGATACATATGTTCATTTGAATTTTATTCTCACCAAATTGAAAATTACAACACCAAACATCATATGTTCATTTGATTCTTCATTTCTTACTTAGAATATTCAACCAATCAGAAGCAAGAATCAAAGCTATCTTCCAAAAAAAATTCAGTTGTTGCAAGAAACACTAGTCTCATTCAAGTTTCCTAATTTGAGTTAAGCTAAAACTAAACAAGCAAAATAAAAATTGGAAATATAATTAGTATTGAGGACGAAAATAAAAGAAAAAGACACGATCAAAGCATAATAATGTAAGATGATCTATAAAATAAATAATCATATTAAAAAACATTAAAAAGTAGAGCAAGAATCTAACCGATAAATCTCAAGCCTTCTCATTAACAAAGCTCCCATTCTCCGTTATGTGCTTCGTCTACATGAAAATAATTATCATCCATCTACATTTAGAAGATCTTAAAATATTAGTCATATAAAGTTGTGACAATGCATAAACATACACAACAATGAAATCAAACCAGATTTTAAGACTAACATACTTACTAAACCCACAAGTTATCAACTAGTTCAACATTATCATCATTCATAATATCTTTAACTAGCTAAAAGTTAGATACATATTATCTGAAAGAATTAATCAATTATTGACAATAAAATCATTGATGTCAATATGTTCAGGTGGATAATCCAATATATCACATTCATCCATATCATACAAGTCTCTAGATTGGATAGTAACCCGTACATTCCAGCCATGGTCCCTTGGATCTTTGATATAATATAACATCCTTACCTGGTAAGCCAATACAAAAGGTTCATCTTTCTCATCTTCACCACTATGTATTCTACGAGAGAAATTAACCATGTTCTTACCAAGACCATATCTTTTGTAGCTACGATTATCGCGAGTATCTGCCCATTTGCAATTGAATAAAACTACTCTAAATTCTCATCATATTTTATTTGAATAATGTCCACAAGCTTATCATAGTATGGAACATTACCAGCCTTTAGATTTGTATCACGAGAAGATGCATAACTTATTATCTCAGCAGATAAATAAACTCCAGAGTTCTTTGTTTTCAGATCACCATCCCGCTCTACGATTCTGTATTTATAACCATTAACATTATATGTAGAGAAATTCAAAACTTTATTAGATGAACCCTTAGCAATGTGTCGAATATCATCATTAATACCATCGATCACATTTTTTCTTCTTTTTACCTAAGCCATTTCAAAATGAAGATGAACTTCTAGATCAACATCTAAGATATAACTTCGTCTTTTACTACGAGTACCTGTTCTTCTTAAATCATCTTTAAACTTCCTAGAATTTGATGAAAAATAGATTAGTATATTTAACTAAAATAGCTAGAGTCATATAAGTTGAAAGGTTAAATAAGCTATAATTAATACTTGCTCTCAAATCCATCAAGAAACAGACAGGCGATCAAGATATAATGATGTACTTGTTGTCTTTCTTTGAAACTTAGTGTCGCATATTAAGTAGCACAAATATGTCGTCCTAATTATGGAAAATAATTGGAATTTACATAATGATATTAGACCCTGAAATGTTCTTTATCACCCAATTGATTGTAGGGCCGGCTTAGAGGTAAGTGCAAGTTGGGCAACTGCCCTGGGCCCGTAAGTGAAAGGGAGCCCAACAATTTTTTTTGCTATGATTTTATTTTATTTTGGAGATAACTTCAAATATTTAGGGATTATTTGTTTGTTTATCGGAATAGTTTTGTTTCTCTACAAGATTACGAGTCTTCTACTACACGAAACTTTTCATATTCCAACAATCCTACTCCTACTGTCCCATAATTCTCTTTTTCTAATGAACGATTATGATCTTTTAGCGATTTCGATATATTCAAGGCTCTGCATCTCCTACTGAATCTCATAAATCAGCCGCTTTGCTCAGTTTCTGTAAGTTTTCAATTTCTATTTTAGGCTTTCAGTTTATATATACTGTTTTGTTTCATTGTTTTTACACAATCCGGATGTTTCATTGTTTACCTCCCTTTATTTTGTTTTTCTTGATTTTGCTGTTGATTTACAATATTGTCACTTAAGTGAGTTAAATGCATCTAATGTTTAAAGTCAGAATTTTCATGAACAACCAACTTCTTGTCTCCGACGATCAAAAGTTGTCTTCTCTATCAACTGATTGTTGATTCCTCGCTGCTAGAAACTGGATAATATGTTGCTAGACGAGCGACAGAGACGACGACCCTGAGCAATGGATACAACACTACTAGACGATGGAGAAGATACCAGAGACAACACTGAGCGACGTTGAGCGATGGAGGAGTGAAATTGAAGATGTCTGCTTGAGTGGAATTAAGAAAACTAGTAGCTAACTATTTCATTACCATGAAATAGTTAACGATCATTTTTTGTTACATTAGCATTTCATTTTCAGTAACCTTACTTTACTCCAAATTTCAATACTTTAACTTCTGGGTCGTCTTGATTCAACTTGATTTTGCTGCAGACTTTAACTATCAAATCCCATAAGAAGCCAATCACTCTCTTCTTCTACTATTCGTCTTATCTCATCATCATGTGCTGAAGACTTAGATTCTGACTTTGATTCACAACAATGTCAAGTGATTCGCAAGATATGACGACTGGAAGTGACCATACTATTGGAGGAGAAGGTTCTCAACCACTGGTGAATAGTGGTGGAGCTCCGGAGAGAGGTTCAATGATGTGACATTGGAGAAAAAAAGAAAAGGGAAGAGAAAACACACAATAAATGGAGAAGGCTCCAAATTTTTCCTAGATTTTTTACCATAATTTCCAGATTTTTTTTCTCACACGATTAGTTTCAATTGGATTCCGATTGATTAGGATTTGATTGGGTAATTTTTTGAATTTGATGATTTACTTCTTTATTTGGTACTCGAAGATCGATAAATGATGAAGAAGATAAATGAAGAACAAGATTGAGGAAGAAGAAGACATTTTTTTATTTTCAATATATTAAATGAAAATAAATAATTAAAATTAATTAAATATCAGTTTGTGGGTTTAGAATAGGTTAATATCGGTTAATTATTTTCTAGTTACTATTAAACCAATGTTAACCATGGGTTATGGGTAATTAAAATTCGAATTTTGAATCTATGTGGATTTATGATTCAAACTTTTAGTATGTGTGTATTAAGAGATTTAATTTTCATTTTCTGTGGATTTAGGACGAGTCTTTAACTTTGTATGGATCTGATTGTATAGGGCCATAGTTGGGGGGGGGGGGGAATAGATCGTTGGCCCTGATATTTATGATCCTAGGTATTGGGAAAACCTTGACAACAAAATGAGAGATGTGTTAGTTGAGAAAGAGCCTAAAAGATAAATGAATCTTGTGTTTCGTTTAGATAAAAAGACTAGACATTTCTCATACAATTATTATTTTAGAAAGCTGAGTAATGAGGAAATTAGTGACAGAAATTGAAACTATTATTCATGATTTTGCATCAATTCAAACTCGAAAAAAACCATTTATTATGATTGCATTTATCTTCTTTTGGGATGACTACTAGTTTCTTTTTTTGCAGATTCAGGTGAACCGAGGAGCTGATGGTTGCAATAGAGCTAAGAAAAATAAGGAATAACACAATGAAAAACTCTGTTTTTTCTATTTGATAAATGATATTGTATTTGTTTTGGAGTTTTTCAGCAATGTCATTGATTGCATTTTATATATATATATAAGAGGGCTTTTTCGAATCTTGCCCCAGGGCCTATACTATGTTTGAGCCGGTCCTGATTGATTGTATGAGAAACAGAAAAGGACAAGCCACCTATACACATTTGATGATAGTTCAACTTTTATAGTTCTAAATACAAAAAAAAAGATTTGCAGTAACCCTTGAACAGTCAGAGAGTTATAGAAACCAATTCCTTGGTAGTATGTTCTTGCTAAATGGTATGACCAAACATTAAGATCTTACCTAAAAAGAAAGTCTCAATGCTCAATCAAACACTTCATGGAAATTTAAAAGCATTTTTGTTCATGTTTGAATTCACCTGACATTAATGAAAGTCATTAACCGGAAGTGACCTTTTCGATCAAACATGCTTGATAGATGTTGGTGCTTTTAGTTCTATAGTTTCAGCATATCTAATTTTACTCTGTCTCTAAGCTGGCTCCATAGTAACAAACAAAAATATTCCAATCTTTCCAGAAAATACCTCTTTTCCTTCCTCGTCAAATAAAAGACGAGCCATCATAGCTAAAAACATTAATTTTCCGATGTAATTTTTACTTTTAGATGTACGATGTGGTTCTTTTTCAGTCGGAAGTAAATAATATTTCTCGGTCTTCTTCGTCATATAGAACCATTTTTTATCGATATGCACCATATTGTACATATCAACAAACTTTGGTTCATGAGATAGAGTATTTTATCCAACATGGAGATGCAAAATTGTAGTCTACTTTTCATATTGTCTTCCTTCAAATGAGGCTTGATGCTATTGGTATGAAATCGAATAAACCCTTCTTTCTTCCATCTAAATAATGTTGTAAGACTCATATCCATACTTATGGCCATCAACCTCAAAATTGTTTGTCTTGTAACGGAATATCAGGGACTTAGTGTGGCTCAAGCGAGATTCTTTTGCGACCACAATTTATAGATCTTCGTTGAGATACATCCACTTTTCCGCTCTTAGCCGTTTCTTTTGCTCTTTGCAAAATCCTTTGCACCATTAGTATAAGCACCGAAAATTGATTAGAAACTTCTCTGGTAGTATTTTTTCCCAATTTTCCACAATAGTCCTCTTTTATAAAGCATTAAAAATCTCCCGTCACTCCTCATTTGAAAGATTTTTTTCTGGTTTATCGCAAATTTTGTTCATTTTGAGATGCACTTTCGTATTCTTTTTAAAAAAAAAATTAAGAAAACAAATTATGGAAAACAATATACAAAAATTATTTGTTTTTCATGAGTCATGATGTTAAAATATGTAAACAACAAAATCGTTACTAATTTTAAAAGAGCATAAATATCTGGAATATTAAAACAATAATAACGTATCCTCAAAGAAAGAATACGAGAACGTAGACTAATTAAGGAGAACACAGAAAGATAAGGTAGGAACTGAAAAATTAAAGTAGTAAGCAACTCCAGTTTTATAATGAAAAAAAAACAAAGTGTCTTACTCATCTTCCTAAGGTGACGTCTACAAAGTTGCTAGCGATAATTATTTGTTATTGTAACAATGTTTATAAGTATAACACAATATATATTATGTTAATAAATAAGTTATCGCTAGCAAGTTGATCCATCATTCATTTGATATATACATTACTATGTAGACATAATATTTTATAGGTATGGATGTTTGGATTTTAGATTCGGATAATTCAGATTTTAGATTTTTTGGGTTGGGATGTTTAGAATCCGATTAGGATCCGAATGTTTTTCAGATCGGATCGGTTTGGATTTGGATCAAATTACAATTTTTTTGAAAATCCAAAGTGTAACTGAAACATAGATAAATTCAGTTTCGAGTTTGGAATTGGATCCGAATTATCTGAATTACCCGAATTACCCAAAATTTACCCGATTTACCCTATCCAAATTATCCAAATCCGAATAAAATTAATAAGTATATATATAGTTCAGGTTTGTTCGGTTATCCGAATTAATTTTGGTTTGGGTACAAACCGATTCGAAACCTAAAATTAAATATAATAGAAACCGATCAGGTTTTAAGGAATAACTGAATCCAGTCCAAACTGTTTTCGGGTCGGTTTTGAATCAGATTTTGAGTTTTGTGTTTTATGTCCACCCCTATTTTGTGCCACATTAAATAATAATTAGCTGTAAATTTATATATGCTATGTGATATAATGTTTTTTTATTATGCTAATAAAATAATTACCCTCTAAAACTAGAGTTGATCTTTTTCCAAATAATTTGATAGTTAACAAAATAATTATCCCTTTAAAAAAATTTTTGGGGTATTTTGTCCAAATGGGATAAGATGAGAGAGAAGAAGATGTGAAAGAAATAATTAAATAGTTATCTAGAGACATCTAGTAATATAACCCAAAAAAATCAAAAAAATTTCCATCGTTACTTCTTTTTTTCTTCCATCTTTTCCTTCCTTTTTTTAACACCATTGTTCCCTTGCTCCAATCTTTCACGAACCTTAACCTCCTTCTCTTCCTTTTTTTGGTCAAAATAATTGATTTCCTTCATTAACTTAATCTGATACAATTAAGTTAAGCAGAGACTGTTTCGCCATAGAGTCAGCCTCACAATTGGCTTCCTAGAAACATAACTAAAATTGACAAAGAAGGGACCATAGATACTTCAGATCTTGTAAAATCCCTTAAATTTCTTTGAATTGGCTTCCTTCATTGATTGCTTTAACGAGATATACTTCAGATCTGTTTGTCCTCATTATCGTTTCACCACTCTTCGTTTTATTCTCCGAAACCCATCAAATCGCTTCTAATCAACTAAGCTCAGAATATCTCAATTGCGTAAAAAAAATTCTCTTCTTGTTTGTGGTGGTTTCTTATGATTCTTCTTTTGCTAATTGTATTATTTTGTTTGCGGGGAATTGACTTGCTCTGATCTTGTAGAAGTTGATCTTAGATGCTGAAAGTCAAATCCATGATTTACAGTCTACTTCATAAAGTTTTGAGGTTCTATATTCTGTTTTTGTATGTGTTTTTAAGATTTTTAGAGTATGTCTTCTTTCTTATGTGTTTGATTCAGTTAACCTATAAATCAAATTTATTTAGATTTATTTGTGCTTAATCTACCCCATTATTGGTCATATTCCAATCAAATTCAAGATTTTTCTTATTGTGTCAAAATTAGAACTTTTGGTTTCTTTGTATAAATGTCTTAAGTAAAAATTGGCTACATAATGTAGTAATTTGAATCTGTTGTTTCTATATGCAGCTCAACTCTTCTCTTAAATTCTCAAAGCCATTACAAAGTCAAACAATTTCTTTAATATCTTGGAGAAGCTTTGTGGTTAAAGTTTCTTCAGCTTTTGGTGATGCGTCTAGTTTAATCGTGCCATCCTCATCTTGTTCCAACAGATGTTGAACAACAACTTGAACAATTCCAAACCGAACAAATACAAGATGCATTCTCTGTTCATGGAATATATATTATTCTCTACAAGTTTGTCACATGCTGATATTATTACCCTTCAGATGTTAATTTAGGTTTGGATTTAGAATTAGATTTTTTTTTTGGTTGTTTAGGAGAAATGCTAAAGTTAAGGAGAAAGAGAAAAGAAAGGTTTTGGAAGAGATTTTATATGTATTAGTGGTTCATAAGTTCATGGATGCTAATGTTTCACTTGTACCATCCATAAACACGTTATATATGGATCTGTCTGGTCTGTGGATCTATTTGATGAATATTTTGTTGACTAACTTTGTTTTGGCCATTGAAATAAAAGTTTTGGTCACAATTTACAACAATTTTTCTCTTTTTTCCGTCATAATTAGCAACAGAATTGGAATGTTATTCCAGTTTCCAAAATCTATGTTATCGAGATAAAAAATTTTGTTAGTAATTGTGACATATTTTTGATTTTTTTCTAGTCATTACTTGTGATGATTAGTAATTATAATTATGTCATGAGTGACGGAATTACGAGGTTATCATAGTCACAAAATATGACGATTTTATGACTACATTTTTAGTCAGTCTTCGTGACACTTTTTTATTCTTATTTATTATTATTATTTGTAATGGAATAGTAAATATTATCGTAATAATGCTGTGACGCTTTTGTTACGGAATTTTTTTGTGATGATGTTATTGCAACAGTTCATAATTGTCACAAATTAGTCACAACAATTTTATTGTGACCAACATATTTTTATTGTGACAAAGTATTTTGTAACAATATAATTATTTTTCTATATGTGAATAATATTTCTTCATATATAAGAAACACTATTCATTACTTTATTTTTCTATATGTGAATTTTATACCATGATCATATGTTTATTCAAGATATATTACATTATGACGAATTATGTTACACTAAAATGATAACCATCAAGTATTGTTTGACCAAGCTCGTGTTGTTAGGTGCATGGGCCAGAGCAGAGATTGAGACATTAAGTGCATGCCCTAGAAAGCTAGAACCCAACCAACAAGTTTTTGGTCTAGACATCGACAAACCGATTCGAAACTGATTCGAATTTGGAGGTACCAAACCCAACCAGAACTGAAATAAATTCTTAAATGGGACCTACACTCCTATATCTAAATAACCGAAACCTAACTAATAACCTATTAGATATCCGAAAAATACAATTATATAAACAGAAAATGTTAGTTATATTTAGATTTAAAATCACTTAAATACTAAAAAAAAAATTACAATTAGAAACTCAAATATATTAATTAAATTTAGACCGAAATACACAAAATAACCAAAATATCTAAAAGTCCTTAATTATATTTGTTAAATTTAAGCAAATTTCAATAATGATGAACCAATGTTTCTCGTTTTTTTTCGGGTAATTCGGGTAGATTTAGGTATAATTTTGATTAAAAAAAATAACTAACTTAAGCCGTACCTGATAATTTTTTTGTTCTTTGTTGGTTCTTTACTCAAATATCTGAACTAATCTGAAATGAAAGGATACTATACCGAATACAAACCAAATTTCTAAAATATTCGAATGAGACATTAACCCTTATATACGGAAAAAAAAAACAATTTAAATCCGAACCAATACGGGAATACCCATACCAATTTTGGCTCTATTTATTTGGTCAAAGTCGTTTAGGCTCTTACCTTTCTTTCTCTTTTTGTCGTCAATCGTTTAACCTCTTTTCTTTATCCAGATAAAAGCGCATAGAGGCCCAATACTATGTAACCCCAATAATCATAAATGGGCCTACTGATTATCTATTCAGCCCATAAACCCTAGAAACAAGCTTTATAACCTCTGCATCCCTAATCTCTGTATCAAATCCTAGTATTTACTCTCGAGCCGCGTTGCGAAAGCATCTTCGATCGTAGTCTCAAGGTACTCTATGATTCTCAATTTCTATCGTGGTTCTCGTAAAACATTTATGTTTATGAATGGATAAGCCTACATCTGCTTTATATTGCTATTTTTCTCCGATTAATCTCCCTTTGATTCCCAATTTTTCTCGTTTGCGATTTATGTGATTATGATTTATTAATACTTTGTATGAGATGTTTGATTTATATTAAGTTTGGATTTTAACGATTTGTAAATAGGCGATTGATGTTTTGTTGTTACACATGGTTTCAGGGAAAAAAATGTCGACAGTGGGAGAGCTTGCTTGCAGCTACGCTATTATGATCCTCGAGGACGAGGGTATTGCTATTACGGTATCATTTTATTCCCTAATTATAAGATTTTTCATATTCTTAATCAGTGATTTAGCTACTTAGCTCTTGATTGCTCTTGTTTAATCTTAATGACGATTGTCTAAAGTATATAAGTATTATTGAGATTCGTGGACTTAATATCTTTGTATGAAGTTAAATTTTTAAAAGGTTTAAAATTGAGGTTTAGGCTTATGTTTATGGGGTTTTAGGGTTTTTAATTCGTTAAAGAAGTTTGCTTTTATTGACTGTATGCTTACCTAAATTTGAAAGTTGAAAAATGTTTAAAATTGAGGTTTAGGAGTATTTTTTTGGTGGTTTAGGGTTTATAATTCTATAAAGAAGTTTGGGTTTATTGACTGTATTCGTAACTTTAATCTTTTTAGGCTGACAAAATCTCGACATTGGTGAAAGCTGCTGGTGTTGAGATTGAGTCATACTGGCCAATGCTATTCGCCAAGATGGCTGAGAAACGTAATGTGACTGATCTCATTATGAACGTTGGTGCTGGTGGTGGAGGTGGTGCCCCGGTTGCAGCTGCTGCTCCAGCTGGTGGTGGTGGTGGTGGTGGTGCAGCTGCTTCTCCTGCTGCTGAAGAGAAAAAGAAGGTAAGAGAAATAACATAACACTTAGTATTTTCTTATTTATCATGATTTGGCTACTGATATCTCATTTTGGTAATTATTATTGTTGTTGCAGGAGGAACCGGCAGAAGAGAGTGATGGAGATTTGGGTTTTGGCTTGTTTGATTAAACGCAGTCATTTTTTATTTCTTCCTAGTTGGCTTTGTTTTATCGATTTGAGATTATATTTTGTCTTGGTCTGGCTAAAAATCTTTGTAGTTGTGTTTTCTAAGCATATGTTATGTTAACTTGAGTGGCAAGCTAATTAATCGGCTTGGTTCTTTTGGCAGAACAGTTTTTGTTTATTTATTTTCGATAATTCGATTCAAGAAATATAGGTGAATTTAATATACAGTCAGGTTTGAGTTTGATAAGATCACTAATAAGGTTTTTGTAACAGTTTTCTCATTTTTATAATTCGATAGGACACTAACAATAAAATAAAATAAAACAGAAGTTCAATGAAGACAACTCATAACAATGCTAAATAATAACTTTTAAATTAAAACTACAGGAGTTCAAAACGAAAATTCTATATAAAATAAGAAGTTTGAAAACAATACTCCGTCATTTCCAGTGGTCCTAACTAAGATATTGATTCTAATATATGCCATTAAAATTATAATAATTGGATAAGTTTTTACTTATTATTGTACTCTTGATTTCTAGCTAGTTGCTTTCAAATGTTTTTTTCATAACAGTTATTGCATATAAATTCTTAATAATTTTCTGTTGTATTTTAAGAAAGTAATATCATATGTTTTTAATATAGTAAAAATTTTATAGATGAGATTCAACAAAAATGCAAAATTACAAATAAATGATCTTGTAAGTTTATATGATTATTAATAATGGAGCATATATTACAAGAAACCAAACAGTTTTTTACCAACATTTTTTACCAACCACCATGATTGAAATTTTTTGACCATTTTCTGACCATATACATTAGTCAAAATTTGGTCAGCAATTATAGTCAGAATATCGTCAGAAAATAGTCAGAAAAATGTTACCGTTGGGGTTAATAGCACATGTCCAAAATTTTCGATCAATGTTGGTCAGAAATTTTAGGTGACCATTTTAATATTTATCATAGAAGGGAGTAGTGGATGTATAAGCGTATTGATGAATATACCAGAGAGATTTGAGATGAGTATAAGATCAAACTTCGTGAATTCATGGAGTTCGTAACTAATCAAGAAATTATGCGGGAACAAGGTATGTCAATTTGTCCTTGCATGAAATGTGCAAAAATGAAAAATTTGTTAAAATAGATTCAGTTTGGAAGCATTATATCATAGGGAGTTTACGCCTGGATATTATATATGGTTCTCGCATGGAGAATATATTGTAGATATGACGGGTACTAGTCATAGAGGAAGGGTATAACATGAAAATAATGATAGATTTGTGGATGAAGGTAGTAACATTATTAGACATGACGATAATGTAAAGCGGATGGTTGGAGATGCGTACCCGGAAGTTATAGAACTTCTAATGTTGTTGAAGAACCAAACCCTGAGTCGAGAAGGTTTTTTGAGATGCTAGATGCTGCAAAACATCCAACATATGATGGTTGTAAAGAATGTCTTTCTCCATTATCGGCAACGACTAGGATGATAGGTATCAAAACATATTTCAATATAAGTGAGAATTATGACGATGCAATTGTAGACTTTTTTGCGACTATCTCCCAGAAGACCATCTTGCACCACATTCATATTCTGCAATCCAGAAGTTGGTAGTTGATCTAGGGTTACTATATCAAATTATTGATATGTGTTGAGATAAATACATGATATTTTGGAGAGAAGATACAAAATTTTAAGCTTGCAAATTTTGCTGTAAAAAAAGATTCCAAGTTTTAACAAGGCGGACTCGAATTCTTTATCAATGAATGTGGTACTTACCAATTACAGATAGACTTAACCAGTTATATCAGTCAGAACGAACTGCAACGGCTATGAGATGGCATGGAGAACATCCATTTATCGGTAATATTTCACATCCATCAGATGCTGAAGCTTGGAAACATTTTTGGTATTCGTATCCAGATTTTGCAAGTGAATGAGGAATATCTACATTGGTCTATGCACACATGGTTTTTAATCAATTTTGGAAGAGAGGCAGAAATATTCACTTTGCCCAGTCATAGTCACTCCATAATAATCTACCTCCAACTCTTTGTATGAAAAGAGAATTCATGTTTCTCACAATACTTGTGCAAGATCCAAATCACCCTCGAAGAGCTCTTGATGAGTTTCTGAAGACGTTAATTTCCGAGTTATAGATGTTGTGGCATGAAGAAGTTTGCGTGTATAATGTTTAGGTGAAGAAAATTTTCAATATGCACGTTGTATTGATGTGGAAAATCATCAATTTCTCGGCTTATGGAATGTTGTCAGGATGGAAGGTTATCGTGCCCTCATTGTCAAGATAACACTGATGCATTTTGGTTACAGAATGGGAGGAAACCATGTTGGTTTGAATACCATCGGCGTTTTCTACCGAGTAACCATCCATTCCGCCGAAACATACAGTTGTTATGACAAACAAAGTTGTCCATGATGATCCACCTCTATCGTATGATGGTAACTATCTTTTGTAGCAGTTTTCCAATTTTACTTTGTTGAAACTGCAGACTGTGGTGGTTTTGGACATGATTGAATTGATGGTTTATGGGTGCAACATATTTGCCATAAGAAGAGTATCTTTTGGGAACTACCATATTGGAAAGATCACCTTCTGAGACATAATCTTGATGTCATTCATATCGAAAATAACTTTTTCGATAACATCATCAATACTCTGTTGAATGTGCAAAGAAAAACGAAACATAATTTAAAGTCAATGTTGGAACTACGAGAAATTTGTGGTCGTGAGGAGTTGCATATTACAAAGAATGATAGAGGTCCAGTTCCTATGTTTAGGCTCCTGCTAAGTTCCAAAGCATCTTTTTGAGTGGATTGAAGATTTGGTTAAATTCCATGATGGATATATTTCTAATTTGAGTAATTGTGTTGATGATACATTGGGAAGGCTAAGTGGCTTGAAGATCATGATTGTCACGTCATTATGAAGTGTCCATTACCATTTTTATTTACGAAGCTCCTCCAAAAAATATCCATGAATAAGTAGCATATATGTTTTAAATTTTCATATACAATTTTACTTATTGGAATTACATTTGGTGTTGCACAAATTAATATAAGTGTATATTGCAGCTATTGGAGCTTTTTCAGAGATCTTTGTTCTAGATCGTTGACGGAGAGTGGGTTATGTACTATAAAAGAAAATATTTATGTCATTATTTGCAATCTCGAGAAAATATTTCGATTGTCTTTTTTGGATGTGATGGACCATTTTACATATTCATAACTTGCTTTTGGTAGACTTGTTCAATACAGATGGATGTACCCGTTTGAGAGGTACATGTTCCACCTGAAAAAGTGAAGAACATGAGCAATGTTGAAAGATCTATTATCGCACAAAATACAAATGAGGAAACTACAAATTTTTCTTCGTACTACTTCTCTCCGAACTTGCAAACGAAGGCAAGAAAACCGGATAGATATGTTGACGGTGGTGAGAAGCCCATTTATTACACTTATGTGCCTATTATATTTCAAGAAATTGGTAGGCTAAGTGGAAACGTAAAGGATTTTGGTTAATAAAGCAAGAAGTCAACCACATTCATATGTATATCTTTCGCAATTGCAAAGAGGTGTTGCCTTATGAAAGGTATTTTTAAATATTTCATAAATTTACATATGACTGGTTTATTATTATGCTAGTAATACACTTTATGTGTTTGCAGTATATTCGTTGACCAAGTTCATGTAGCACACGAAGATATAAGTTCTGAAAAATTGAGGAGATGAAGCAAAAAGTTTTCGCAAATTGGTTAAAGTACTATGTAAGTCTATCTTCATTTTATAAAAAGATGATATCAAGCATATAATATTTTATGGTTTAGACATAACATTTATAATTAGGGCAGGTGAATTCCGGCGCCACCCGGGGACAACAGTTTCCAACTTGGTTTGAAAAGCTAGTAGGAGGTCCATTATTACAGGTCGTGTCTTGACCAATGTATTGTATCCGAGGATATGTCTTTCATCGAAAAGAAACTACAAGAATCCGAAAGACAATGAACTAGAGGTGGTGGTGAAGACACATGGTTTGGACTACTATAGTGAAATTACTAACATCATAGAGGTTGAGTACCCATGTTTCGTCAATTTGAAGTGTATAATATTCAAGTGTGATTGGTATGATTCTACTTATGGTCAAGGGATCAAATTAACAAAGTTCAGACTAAGTGTGTTACCTACCATCTCCATGCATCATGAGTGTCAATGATCAATAGATTTCAGTTACACAAATCAATCCTTGGAACCGAGTTGAAAGACCAATTTACGACGAACAATTACAACAAGTTAAATAGATTTCAATATCCCAGACATCGATGAAGAAATATTAAGCAGCAATGGATTATGATTTCCCTTCACTAAAACAACAAAGCCGACAAATAACATTATTACAAATCTCTGAGTGTGGTCTACTATACAAATATCCAAGTGCGGTTTACTGTTAAGAAACAAATCTTTGATTGCAATCTACTACTGCAAAAAAGAAAAATATTCACAACTCAGAAAAATTCAAATATTGTATATTTTTGTCAAACTCCATTTAGTTAATGGGAATCACACATTTTTAGTGGATTCATCCAAAGTGTACCACTAGTTTATGTTTTATTAATATTTTATGTTTAATAGCTTTGTAAAACTCTTATATAAAATAGTGTAAGTTTGTTTGTAATCTACAAGTTCGCATCCTCCATTTTATCTCATCTCTACATTTATTCTCTCACTACCTTTAGATTTCTCTCATCTGATTCAGTGTCAAACATTATTACAATTTACTTGTATGTTTTAATAAAGTATTTTGTTTATATTTTATTATTTTGATTATTTTAAATATGCAATTCAAAGACTTGTTTAACCGTCTTATTATTAATTTTCATTAGTTAAGTGGTTGGTTTAACCACCAATTAAAATTATTAAAAAGAATATTTTTGTTTACTAGATTAAGCACTGATACAATAAATACATATATATATATATATTTAGTTATTTATTTATTTAAGTCCACTTCTAAACCATTATATATATATATATATTATTGCGTACACACAAAATTCTCTTTATTTTAACAAATCTCTAGACATTTAACCAACCATTCTAATTTGTTGTCGGAGTATATTTTAATCAGTCCTTATAGACTTTGTTTTGTATTTATCAACATGTGCTATTAAAATGCAATAGTCTCGCAGAGTTCAACAGATTTGGTTTTTTGGATTTAGGAATTTCATACTCAATGGAACAATTTTCGGGTTCGGATATAAGAGTTGAAATCCGGAAAAAACCCGGAAAATTTGGTTATTGATCCAGTTCGGGTTCGAATTCGGGTTTTTGGGTTTTTACGGGTTTTCGGATCATGTCGGGTTTTTGGGTTTTTTGGGTTTTTTGGGTTTTCGGGTCAGGTTTTCATGTCAGGTTATAGGTTTTTTCGGGTTTTTGAGTTTTTTTGGATTTTTTGGTTCGGATTCGGCTCGATTTGTTTATATTACACATAAAAATTTCACATTTATAAGAAAGAATCATCAAATCAGAGTATTTTCTTATAAGTAGTTATGTATTTTCGGGTTTTTGTTTCGGGTTCCGGATTTTTGGATTCGGAATGGGTTCGGGTACGGATTTTCGGGTTTAGAGATTTCATATCCAATGAAATAATTTGGCCGGGTATGAAACGAGTTTGGGTACGATTTTTCGGATCTAGTTCGGTTCGGGTACATGAGTACGATTTTTTTGCCCATCTCTAGATTTGACATTATCTTTAAAGAAGAAGAGACAACAAATAAAAAAAAATTTAAAAAATTATATATTTTTTGTAAAATTGCACTTAATTAATGGAAATTCTATTTTTAATGTATCCATTCAAAATATATCACAAGTTAATATTCCACTAATTTATGTTAAATTATATTTTATGTTTAATAGTTTTGTAAACTCTTATATAAAAGAGTGTAAGTTTGTTTGTAATCTTTAAGTTTTTATCCTCCATTTTCTCTCATTTTCACATTCATTCTTTCACTACTTTTAGATTTCTCTCTTCTGCTTCAATCTTACGATCAATATGTATGGTTTAATAAAGTAGTTATTTATTTTATTATCTTGATTATTTTATATATGCTTATAATTATATGATTTGTTTAACCGTCTTATTATTAATTTTTATTAGTTAAGTAGGTAGTTAACCGCCGGTTAAAATTTTTACTGGATTAAGCTCTACTACATAATACATATGTGTGTATAATATTGCGTACACACAAAAGTCTCTTCATTTTAACAAATCTCTAGACATTTAACCAACTTATCTAATTTGTTGTCGGAGTATATTTTAATCGGTCCTTAGGGACTTTGTTTTGTAGTTATCAATCATGTGCTCTAAAAAACTAATAGTCTGCCACCGTTCATCAGATTTGACATTATCTTTCAAGAAGAAGAGGCCATGGAAGGCAAATTAGCAAACCAGTTTAGCTCTATCATAGTGTTAATATGTGGTTTAGAAATACGGTTTGCTTATACTGATTGTATTGTATTAGTGTAAACTGAGTTCTCTCTCTTGTGAATATAAAAGGAGTGTAAAAAAACAGAGTGACTAATGAGAATAACAGAATATTTCACTTTTCTTGAATTCTCTGTAACAACTATCATGGTATCAGAACATCTTACTCCATTTCATGCTCAATTTTTCAAGATTCTTTGAATTTCTTCTTCACAAGAGTTCATTGATTTCATCAATTTCATCAATTACAACTGATTTAGTGAAGATCTTGCGATGGTGTCCATATCAAAGTTACGACATCGCATAAAAAGATCGAACAAAGATTCAACTGAAAAGACTCCAGATCGAGCTCCACAGTCACCGATTATGTCAGAATCATCACTAGTTTAACCAAATTTCATATCTCAACCATCGATATCGCCATTGCCGAAGTTTGATTTTACGGATATCAACTACTCACCTTACGTCCTCACAAATGGTGATAGTCCGGGTAATGCAATCATTTCTGAGGTACTTGATGGATCTAACTATTCTACCTGAAAAATTGCAATGTTCGTTGCATTAGATGCTAAGAATAAAATCTCCTTTGTTGATGGATCTTTACCAAGGCCTCCTGAGTTTGATCCTACCTTTAGAGTCTGGTCACGCTGTAACAGCATGGTAAAATCTTGGTTATTAAACTCTGTTACTAAGCAAATTTATAATAATATTCTTCGGTTCAATGATGTTGATGGCTTGTTTTCACATCACAAATTTTCCAAGATCTTATCATTTAACACAACAGATTTAGAGTTTACAGCAAGGATCGAAGAGCTTATCAGACTACTACACAGCCTTGAAGACGTTATGGGATGCCTTGGATGGAGCTGAATGCATCAGTACTTGTCAAAATTGTAAGTGTTGTGCAACAATGAACACTAAGGCAGAACATGCAAAGGTTGTTAAATTTCTTGCAGGATTGAATGAGTCTTACGCGACCATTCGAATTCAGATCATTATGAAGAAGACTATCCCTGATCTTGCAGAAATATACAACCTCCTTGATCAAGATCATAACCAGCGCAATATTGTTACAATTCCACATAATGTTGCTGCATTTCAGGTTGCATCTTCTCAAAATGAACAGTTTGCAATCAATGCGACTCGATCTTATCAAAATAATCCAAGAAAAAACAAGGTACAATGTTCTCACTATGGTTATATTGGACACAATGTCGATACTTGCTACAAAATACATGGTTATCCTCTGGGTTTTAAACACAAACAGAAGAATATTACTCAAATTTCATCTGAGAAAAACAAACCAGTGGTTGCCAATCTTACTCTCAATGATGGAATAGGACCAAGTGGAATTGCAAAACTAGTAAAAGGCTTGTCAAAGAATCAGTTACAAGATGTGATAGAATACTTCAGTACTCAGCTCCATAACATAGCTCCCCCAATCACGATTGCCTCGGTTACAAGCTCTAATGATGAAAATCGTTCTACTCTAAATGATATCTCTTTCTCACCTCATACCTTATGGTTTCTATGCATTTTGACAACCTCTAGGAAAGTATTGACTGCTAATATGTGGATTATAGATAGTGGTACTATTCATCATGTTTCTTTTGATAGAAATTTGTTTGAAAGCCTATCAGATGGTTTAGATAGTGCAGTCACGTTTCCAACAGGTATGAATGTCAAAATTGCTGGAATAGGGGTGATTAAGCTGAATAAGTACATTACACTAAAGAATGTATTATACATTCCAGAGTTTCATCTTAACCTCATCAGTGTTAGTCAACTCAATACAAATTTAAAAACTCGAGTCCTATTACTTCTTGTATATGTTAGCTTCTATCATCGACAAAGTTATCTCCTCCATTGATGTCTTCAACATTAAACTATACATGCGACCTTGGCCTTTAAAATGTATGTTGATGTTGTTGCTCATAACATCCTGCCAAAAACCAACATCAATTAGTCAGTAATACTAGTTTTACTAGTTATACTACATGTAATACCAATACATTTAGGAAGGTTTGAGTGGAGGGTTGGCGCTCTTTTGGGAAGCGGCCTATGAGGTTGAAGTACTTCTTTCTAATAAGAGGGTAATCTTGATTCATTTTTTTTAGATTCTAGTTTGGCTGAGAGTTCTAGTTCTAATAACACCTCATCGGTTCCTTATACCACACACTATAATGTTGTAGTTGATAATGTCTTATGGCACAGTAGATTAGGACATCCCTCTTATTAGAAAATTGATGTTCTACAGAATGTACTTGGTCTACATAAAAGATATAAAGATGAGTTAGTTCATTGCTTCATCTGTCAAAAGGCCAAACAAAGACATCTTTCTTTTCTTGCGAAGAACAATATGTCTGAGCATGCATTTAATCTCGTACATATTGATACTTGGGGACCATTTAGAACTCAAACTATTGAAGGATATAAGTATTTTCTAAAGATTGTTGATGACTACAGTCGTGCTACATGGGTTTATCTAATGAAAACCAAGAATGAGGTGTTGCAGATTTTTCCAAACTTTCTCAAAAGGGTGGAGACTCAGTATATTGTTTCTGTGAAATCTGTGAGATCAGACAATGCACCTGAGCTGAGATTTGAGAACTTATACAAGGAAAAAAGTATTAGTTCATACCATTCTTGCCCAGAAACACCACAACAGAATTCAGTGGTGGAAAGAAAGCACCAACATATACTAAATGTGGCTAGGGCATTGATGTTTCAATCATGTATACCTTTCGATTATTGGAGAGATTATGTACTCTCTACAGTGTTCTTAATAAACAGACTACCTTCTCCTTTTCTGTCAAATAAATCGCCTTTTGAATTACTTCACTCCAAGGTACCAGATTATTCTCTGTTTAGAGTTTTTGGTTGTTTGTATTATCAATCTACAAGCTCTCATCAATGACACAAATTTGAACCACGAGCAAGAGCTTGTGTCTTCCTTGATTATCCTGCAGGATATAAAGGCTACAAACTACTTGATTTGGAAACTAATATAATTCATGTTTCTAGACATGTCATGTTCTTTGAAACAATGTTTCTATTTGCAGATAAGCAAGTTATTCTTCATGATATATTTAAAAAAATGGCGATTGATTCACCACCTTCGAGTAAGCCTATTACAACTGAGAAACCTTCCAAAAGACAGTCCAAGCCACCAAGTCATCTGCATGATTATTATTGCAATGCAATCCCTGATGTCTTGACAGATGTTAGGTACCCGATTTCAGATTTTATTAACTATACAAACTTATTTGATGAGTTTAATGCATATATATGTGCAGTCAAAAAATATCCAGAGCCAACCACTTATGTTCAAGCCAAGAAGAATAAAGAGTGGCTTGATGCCATGGATATTGAAATTGATGCTTTGGAAGATACTCATACTTGGACAGTTTGTACTTTACCCAATGGTAAGAAACCAATAGGCTGCAAATGGGTGTTTAAAGTTAAGCTTCATGCTGATGGGACTTTGGAGAGATTTAAAGCACGATTAGTTGCAAAAGGATACACACAACAAGAAGGTTTAGACTACGTTGACACTTTCTCTCCGGTAGCAAAAATGACAATAGTAAAAATGCTCTTATATGTTGCTACTACAAAGGAGTGGAGTCTTCATCAATTAGACATTTCAAACGCTTTCCTTAACGGCAATTTACATGAAGAAATATATATGAGTATACCTCCAGGATACTCAATGAGAAAGGGAAGAGTTTTACCTGAAAATGATGTACTCCGACTTCATAAATCCTTATATGGTCTAAAACAAGTGTTGAGACAGTGGTATTTGAAGTTTAGCTCCACTCTACTCAACTTGACTTCAAGAAGTCTCAGGCAGATCATACTCTATTCACTCGTAAGACTGGTAATGTTTTCATTGCACTTCTAGTCTATGTGGACAATATCGTTATTGCTGGAAATAATGATGATGCAATAGCAAAGTTGAAAAATGATGTAGCAAAGGCTTTTAAACTCAGAGATTTAGGTTCTCTGAAATATTTTTTAGGCCTAGAAATTGCTAGATCGAAAGATGTCATTTGAGTTTGTCAAAGGAAATACACATTGGAATTATTAGAAGATAATGGTTTCTTAGGTTGTAGACCTTCTACAATTCCTAAGGAACCAAGTTTGAAGTTAACTCAACACAATAATGAACCTGAGTTAGATAATCTTGAAGTTTATCGAAGATTGGTTGGAAAATTGATGTATTTAACAATTACCAGACCAGATATTACATATGTTGTGAACAAGCTATGTCAATTTTCAGCATCTCTTAAAGGGTCTCATCTAAAAGCTGCTAAGAAAGTGGTTCATTATCTGAAAAGAAGAATTGGTTTAGGCTTGTTTTACTCTTCTAAGTCTGATCTACGACTCAAAGCCTTCACTGATGCAGATTGGGGTTCTTGTGTTGACACCAGAAGATCCACCTCCGCTTAATGCATGTTTCTTGGTGATGCTCTAGTTTCTTGGAAATCAAAGAAACAGGATGTGGTTTCATATTCTTCTGCTGAATTAGAATACAGAGTTATGGCTATGGCTAGTCGAGAAATTGCTTGGCTTGTGAAGCTTCTTATTGAGTTACAGGTACCACAATCACAACTTGTTCCTCTGTTTTGTGATTCCACTGCAGTCACATTGCTAATAATGTTGTCTTCCATGAGCAGACTAAACATGTCGAGAATGATTGCCATATCACGAGGGAATGGATTGAACAAGGGTTGTTGAAGACTATGCATGTTAAAACAACTTCTCAACTTGCTGATGTTTTAACAAAACCATTATTTCTAGCTCTATTCAACTCTCTTATTAACAAGATGAGTCTTCTCTCCATCTACGTCTCATCTTGAGGGAGGATGTTAATATGTGGTTTAGATAGTACGGTTTGCTTATACCGATTGTATTATATTAGTGTAAACCGAGTTCTCTCTCTCTCATAAATATAAAAGGAGTCTGTAAACAAACATAGTGATTAATGAGAATAACAGAATATTTCACTTTTCTTGAATTCTCTGTAACAACTATCACATAGTTCCTTCTGTTCAAGAAATGGTGAAGGAGAAGATGATCACTATGGTTCCTCCAAGATATATACGGTCTGATAAAGACAATGCTGAGATCGCCAGCGATTCTGGTCTAAGAACCGAGGTCCCAATCATAACATGATTTGTTTGTGTTCTTTAACCTCCATGGATTCTAACTCTGAGATTGACAAGCTCGACCTCGCTTGCAAAGAATGGGGATTTTTCTAGGCAAGTCATTATTATTTTGTTTTATCGAAATTGCCCCTTAAAATTCAATTTTACAAAACAATCCCTTATCTTTTGTGTTTACATATTAAACCCCAGATGGATTTCAATGTCTTTATGATTATCTAACAGCTTGTAAACCATGGAATGGAATCAAGTTTCTTGGAAAAATTGAAGTCAGAGATTCAAGATTTCATCAATCTCCCATGGAAGAGAAGAAGAAGGATTGGCAACAACTTGGAGATATTGAAGGGTTTGGACAAGCTTTTGTTGTTTCTGAAGATCATAAACTTGATTGGGCAGAATTGTTCCTACTTACAACACAACCTGTTCGATTACGAAAGCCTCACTTGTTCCCCAAGTTACCTCTTCCCTTTAGGTTTGTTTCATATTCTTACTAACTGAATTGTATGTGTTCTCTGTTTAAATTTTTGGTTTATGTTTTGATTCAAAGATACACTAGAGACTTATTCAGCTGAAGTGATAAGCAAAGCTAATATTTTAGTAGCGAAAATGGCGAGAGCATTGAAGATCAAACCCGAAGAAATGGAAAACTTGTTTGATGATGAGTTAGGACAGAGGATGAGGATAAATTACTACCCTCCTTGTCAAGAGACAGATAAGGTTATTGGTCTAACACCGCATTCGGATTCTACAGGACTCACTATACTGTTGCAGGTTAATGAAGTTGAAGGTCACCAAATCAAGAAAAATGGCAAATGGGTTTCTTAACCTCTCTCAAATGCTTTCGTTGTTGGTGTTGGAGACGTCTTAGAGGTAAATTTATATGCACATATTTGGAGGAATTTAAGGATGAATAAGGGTTTTAATGGTATAATAAATAAGACTTGGATGCGATGGTTGTTGGGTATTTTGCAAATTATTTCTTCTGATGGCTTATGTGTTTCCTCATGCGGTGTTGCTAACTTTGAGAGTTGAGTTTCTGAGGCTCAGAATGTTGGATTACTAAGGCCGATATCAAGTGAAGAAGTTCAGGCACTGGTGTTTACATCCCAAAAAGAGCTCTTGTCACAATGGATTGACAAGTATCTTTTACATTTTGGGATACAGTGGGACAAGAAGTGATGGAAACCGCACAGAGATTGATACAAAGCTAAATGAAACACATATATGCCTCATTTTGAATTTGAAGAAACAAAATGTTCTTCATCTCTCTGAGTTTCGACCTATCAGCTTGTGCAATGTGGCTTACAAAATCCTATCGAAGTTGCTTGCGCAATGCTTGTAGACTCAATGCTTTCGTTGAGAACCATATCCAAATGTATGAAGAAGAATTTAGGGATTAAAACCAATCTGTCCAAGGCATATGATTATATGAGTGGGGATCTTTAGAGGAGACTATGAAAGTTAGGGATCAAAACCAATATGTCCAATACATTCAAATATTCAATAGAGTGGCTAGTGGAGAAGGTCAGCACAATCTTTAATGCTGAAGATGCATGAATTGTAACTTTGAAAATATTGGCTCTAAGAGATAAGTTTAAACTGCACTGTAAAATCGAGATATTAGGCGGAAAGAAAAAACACTGATTTAGGACTTGGTAATGAGGATGCACAATCACCATACTTTTTTTTTTTTTGATAAAAGGCTTAATCAATCACCATACTTTAACCCTTTATATAAGGCGTTGTCGAATATGCAAACGAGTCCAAATATTAAACACTTAGCCGTGGCAGAGGACATGATAAAGAGACATTTGAATCTGTTAGTCTTCGACGTGTTGGATGGATGAAGGAGATATTCTAATCATGTTCTGTTCTTCTATATGTGAATTGATAAATTTCAGATGCTCCTTTGAGTTTCATAAATGCTCCTTTTAATTTATTGCATACATATGTTGATTATGGCTGATAAACCTAACATTATAGTTGTACCCATATTTTCGTTAATGAAAATTTGAAAAAGAGGAATTTAGAAATATATGATGCTTTTGAACATGTTCCAAAACCTCTAACTCATAAAGAGTTTTCCCTTTCTTTATATAAAAATAATATATATATATAACCCATAAAATCTGATATTTAAAAATATTAACATCCATAACTATGTTATTATTTTACACCAAATCGGAAAAAACCTTGCCCAAAATTATTTTAATTTAATTATTTTATTTTAATTTATTTTATTTTAAAAAGCTTCTCCAACATTATTTTAGTTTAATCTATTTATTTTAATTTATTTTACTTTACTTTTATTTTTTTTTTAATTTAATTCAATTTATTTTGATTTAATTTAATTTGTTTATTTTACTTTATTTAAAAAATACGATAGTTTAATTTATTTTAATTAAAAAATCAATTATAATTTAATGGTAAAAAAATTGTAAAATCGATTTTTATTTATTTATTTTAATCATTCTATAAGAAATCGTAAAATTCAATTAGATTTAGTTTTAATCGATTTTAATTTATTTATTTATAATTGATTTTATTTTAATTAAAAATTCAATTAGATTTAGTTTCTTTAGTTTTAGATTCAGTTTTCATCTTTATGAAACTCATAAAATTCAGAATATATAATTATAATCTTAGTAATATATATATTTTAATTCTCGTAGAACATAGAGTAAACCGTAAAATATATATTCAAAATTGTTGAATATGTATTCCTAATTTGGTAGAAGTTCAATTCTAAAAAGAATTAGAAAAAATTTCGTAAAAATTCAATTATACAATTCGTACAACATATACAAGTGGTAGTATACAAAATCTATTTTTTCAGAATATGTACAAGTGGTAAAATACATAATATGAAAATTAGAAAACATATTTCTAAACTTTTTAAAATTAGTTTCATCATGTTAAACCACTATTTAAAATTGTTTTAAATAAAAATCTTATTTTAAAATTTTTTTCATAATTGTCTATCAACATGTTCATATGATTTTTTTTTTTAACAATGGTGTTTTTCTATGAATAAAAGTTGTTTAGGCAAAACTGACAATTTACAATCTACTACTATATTATTTAAGCAACTCTGTAAACATTTTAACCAGCTTTCATGTGACATATTACATAAAATACCACTGTATTTTTATAAAATTAAGACTAAATTAAACAAGTTATAGAAGGTTAAAATAGTCAAAAAATTATGCAACCAAAATCCAATAAAAATTCAAACAGAATCTTTTAAATAATTATTAGTTTCTAAAAAATAAAACTTATTTTCTCTCTCCTAATAAATATGAACGAAAATTTTAAATTAATTTTAAAAAATTCATTAAAAATCCAAACAGAATTTTTTAAATAATTATTAGTTTCAAAAAAATAAAAATTATTTTCTCTCTCCTAATAAATAAATTTTATATTTTGATTATATTCTACTTTATAAGTAATATGGTACATTTAAAATTAAGACTAAATTAAACTTATTTTAGATCTGATATTTTTATTTCATTTTATGTAAATCCCAATTTTGTGGTATGGTATTATAGTAGATATATATATATATATATTAAAATGAAAAACAACTAATTTTTTTAAAATAAATCAAATGTATATTGAAACTGCTGATTTTATGATATTATCTTTCCAAAATTCTTTAAATTTTGCTAAATGTATATTTTTATCACTTAAATACAGATTGCAACCAACATGGAAACAATTTTAAATCTATCAGTCCGTTAAGAATATTCAAAAATCTTTTAAATATTGTTTTACGCATCTAATATAGTATTATTTCGAAATTATTAGGAAATTTTTGCCAACCATTTACTGTGTTTCATAATCAAATCGTAACAATCTACCAAATCTTTGGTAAAATTTTAATTAAAGTCTTTTTGCAGCCAAAAATGTTTTTTCAAAAGATTTAACTTTGAGCCCTAAATCCATTCTCCTCTATAAATAGAATGTAGAGTTGAGGTCTTTACCCCATCATTGCAACCATCACACATTTTTTGTTTCTCTATGAGATTTAACTTTATTTTATTTTGTATTCAAAGGTTTTTCTTTCATTTGTTGATGATTAGTTTCTAACTATCTACACATCTGTTATTGTTATATATATATATGTATATATATATATATTGCAATTAGACTATCTCTTCTTCACATTTTATTTGTTTATATATTTTTTCTCGACGATTAGCAACCACACGTTCATTTTTACAAGGTATTTTTCACAACAATTTCATGTTTGATTGTTTTTAATACATTTTTTTCTAAGATTGATCAGCTCATGATAAAAATATAAAAATTTAATAGAAAATCAACGGATGAATTAGATCATGATTGATACAATACAATCAGGAAATAAAAATATTACTATTGTTAAGTGGAATCGAGGATATTCGGCTAATTTAACTTTATATAATTTCAATAATTTATCGTCTGATTGTCAATTTGTTTCTTGCATCTCTGATTATTTTTGTTGTGTGTAACATATATATGATGTGAAGATGCTGTTTTAGCTAGACTCGAGACATATAATAGGATGTCTCTCATCAAGCTTGGAAGAGCCTGATAAATCCAAAGTGGAGAACAAGTGAGTTCTTTTTTTTTGAAAAAAAAACAGAGAAAAAAAGAGTTTAAGCCTCTAATGTATTTATAAAATTGTGTATCATGTGACTTTAATATTTTGTTTCTACGATATATAATCTAATTTGATAATTTAAATGACACAGAGCTAAAAAAAACTTTCTTCAGTTGGAGCTTTGGAAAACAGCAAAAAGCCTATGTGGAAGTTGAGCTCAAGCAAATCGAGGTAAACAAATACATTTTTCCAATTTCAAAGTTTTTATTTTTTTCATCAAACACTGACATTTTTTTGATTTTTCCAGTTTAGCCCCTTTGATTTTCTTTGAAATCGGAATGAAAAACATGAGCAATTAATTAAGAAGAAAGTAGAGTACGCAAAGAAATTGAAGAACAAAATTGCACAAATCCACCAAAAAGCTGAAGAAAAGAGAGCCACGACCAAAGCTAAACGCGGAGAAGAAGTTTTCAAGGACGAGAAATTAGCTGCAAAGTATCGTGCCATAAGCCCACATAAACTGTTCCAACAAAGCTATTTGGATGCTTATAATTTATATGGAGAAATGATATTTGATGTTGCTTTCTGGTTTCATCTAAGAAAGGATTTAATTGTTGTTTATTGGCAACATAGTAAGTTTACATGGCCATAATGTACCGTCTTATGTTTGGGGTATACGTTTGCTTATTTTTTTTTCATTATGAATTTAGTTTTTCTTCTTAAATGTCATGGCCCGAGTGAAATATTAAATGTACAGTTCTAATAAAGCTTATGGATTTTTTTTAAACTGTTGAATCTTGGTGGTTTAATGGTTACGACTTTGGAGAACCTGTTTTTTCAAGTATTATCTTTACAACATCTATGGTACCTTAAACACATACAAAACTTAAATCAATCACTCTATTAAAAATTACAGTATTCTCTAACACCCAAACAAAATTTATAATTTAATTAACACAAAAAAATACAAAATTATAATTTAAAAAATATTGCATGTATCATTACATTATGTATCTCACTATAACAACTTCAAAAACAATATATATCTACTACTATATTATTTAAGCAAGTAAAAACAGTTTAACTAGCTTTCATGTGTTATATTACATAAAATGCCACTGTATTTTTAAATTTATTATTGTAATTATAAATTCATACAAAAATTATTTGTCTCAATTTAAATTTTAGAAAACAAGTTTATTGTTTTTTAAGTTTAATATATATAATAGATAATAATAAATATAATAAATGAATTATGAATACATAATCGAATTGAATAACATTATATTTATAAATCATTTATTATATTTATCATTATATTATATATATTAAATTCGTTGAATATATGAAAATAAAAATAATAATTGTTATTATTCAATATTCTATTTATATGATGAATTATTCAATTAATATGTTTTTAAAAAGTATTATTTTAAAAATAACATTAAATATGTACATATAATAATATTTTTATATGAAAATAATATAATTAAAATTAGTAATATATAAAATTCAATAATAAAAATTATTATTACTAATTTCAATTGTGAATATTAATTTTAATTAAAATATAAAAAAATTTCGTGTTTCCAGAAAAATATTGTTTATAATTTAAATGAAATTTTTTTTATATAAGCAATATTAATATAGATTTAAATATAAGATGATGATTTCTATATATGTTTGTTGTAAGATTTGATCATATGTATTATTATTATTATTATATGTATAGATTTAATATAGGAATGATTTTCCAGATTTTGTAGTTGATGAAAAAAAAATTAATTTAAATTTAAACATAAATTTTTTTAAAACTTTCAAATCGTAATATCTTACAGTTTAGACTTCCATATATATTATGGGAATCAAAGATTTTGTATGCAATAATTATAGATTTCGTCGAAATTGGAAAGTCTTCTTATTCTTTCAATCAATTAGTTCCTAATTAAATAATTAGAATATTTTAAATTTCGATTTAGTCTTGGTAATATTTTAAAAAGCACTTATATATTACTAATTAAAATGTTTCTACTAATTTTAAGGATACAAAATATTTAAACAAGAAAATCTAAACAAAAACTTTGATATAAAATCTTCGATAAGAATCAATTAAGATATTGATTTCTTTTTTAAAATTCAAAACAACTAAACCTAAATTTTCAAATTAACTTGATCTCTCCCTAAAAATATATAAAATTCAACTCACAAAAAATCAGCCACTTTCTTTAATTTTCTATGCTTTTTGTTAACGCAATTATGCTTACAAAATTTTGTTTTGGTTTTGTTTATGTGAATTTTGCTTTGTGATATGGGTTTTTTGAATCGATTTTTTTCTTTTTGTGTAGTACGAAGTCGATGAGAGAAGATGTATGATATGATGTCATAAAGAAAACGATAGAGAAATTTGGCCACTATCTAATATATATATATATATATATATAATATGAACAAACCGTTAAAAATCATTTATTTCTAATTTTTCAAAAAAAATGCCATTACGAAATGTTGGAAAAAACTGGGGAGCACAAATTAACGGAAGAAATTATATGATGATTAAGTTAATTAACTAAAAATAAATATTAAACAGAAGAAACCCTTCTCTCTCTCTCTGTCTCGTTGTCATATCATTCCCATTCGTCGTGCGCTCGCAAAAACTTACAATTCATTCATCATTTTCTCCGATCTGTTTGTTTAACCTTTGAAAAATCAAAACGTCCATCCCGAGAAATATGAATACGAATCACATTCAATCTCATCGTCTCTAAGGTCTGACTATTATCACTCATCCTCTCTTTAAAGATTTGTATCATTTGATCATCGTCTTTTCTACCCATTTCTATTTCAAAACACATCTGATCGATGCATTAACACCGTGATTATCTCAAAATCATTGTTTTTCGTGTTATCAAATTACCAATTCCGATACCATTCTGTTCTTTTGGGTTAAAAGTTTGGATTTTTTTGTACAATTTTGTGGTTCCTGTTTGATTAAAAACATCTATGTTGCAGGGATTTGTTCTGGTCTTTGATTCTTCCAGAGAAAGCATAGAAAAATGTCTAGTTACGTTGGTGTTCTTGTCTCTGATCCATGGTTACAGAGCCAATTCACACAAGTGGAATTGCGTACGCTTAAATCAAAGGTTATATCTAAGATCTCATTCTTTTGGTTTCAGAAGTATCAATGTCGCCTCTGTGTTGATTGAAACTATTCTTTTGTTTTGGTGTGTTTTTAGTTTGTTTCAAATAAAACTCAATTAGGTCGTTTCACTATCCGAGATTTGCCTCCGGTTTTCGCAAAGTTGAAAGCTTTTAATGGTACTTTTGATGAGGATGAGATCAAATCTATATTGGACAAGTCTCATTCCAATGTTGATGACGAAATCGATTTCGAAACCTTTCTCCGGGTGAGTTTTGTCTCCTTTAGCTTTTGCTATAAGTCTGAAGATTTGGAAGTCTTCACATTTATTGATGATTTTGATAGGCCTTTTTAAGTGTGCAAACGCAAGGAGTCGAAAAATCAGGAGGAACGAAAGGTTCTTCTTCATTTCTCAAAACCAGTACTACAACGGTTCACCATGCGATCAATGAATCTGAGAAGGCTTCCTATGTTTCCCATATTAATAATTACTTGAGAGATGATCCTTTCTTGAAGAGTTACCTTCCTATTGATCCCGCAACAAATGCTTTCTTTGATCTTGTTAAAGATGGTGTTCTTTTGTGGTATATATATTCCTTTCTTCCTTGTTTTTTTTTACTGTCCGTATTGAAATTTCTTTGTGGTTAGTCTTTCTTTGTTCCTTTTTCCAGTAAGCTTATAAATGTTGCCGTTCCTGGGACCATTGATGAACGAGCTATCAACACTAAGAAAACGCTTAATCCATGGGAGAGGAATGAGAACCTTACTCTAGGTCTTAATTCTGCCAAAGCTATTGGCTGCACTGTGGTCAACATTGGAACACAGGACATAGCTGAAGGAAGAGTAAGCAGTTACATGAGAAACAAGGATTATATATATCTTTTGTTACTCTGCTCGATCTTCCAATTTTAATTGGTTTTTCCTTCTTTTTTATTTTTTTTTATTTTGCTTTACAGCCATATCTCGTACTTGGGTTGATATCTCAGATTATAAAGGTACTCACCTTAAGCGTTTCCATTTCTGATTCACAGTAAATCATATGATGGTTACATTTTGTTTAATGTTGACTTGTTATAAAAGTTACTAACTCATGACATTTTTGTTGTTTTTGTTGCAAAATATCAGATCCAATTGTTGGCTGATCTCAACTTTAAGAAAACTCCTTCGCTTTTTGAATTGGTGGACGACACTCAGGTAAATATATTTGACGTGTTTTCATCGCTTTCGATGAGGATTTATTGTCATTAGATTGAAACTACATAAAATCTTCATGATGTTGCAGGATGCTGAGGAGCTCATGGGATTGGCTCCTGAAAAAGTTTTGCTAAAATGGATGAATTTTCACCTGAAGAAAGCTGGTTATGAAAAGCAAGTTACAAATTTTTCTTCTGATGTGAAGGTAACTTGGCCCTGCTACCCTCTATCCTCAATAACATATATTCTCGCATTGCTCTTGAGTTACGACTTTATGACAGTCTTGACAGTAATGCATTTTTTGTTCAGAAACTAAAAATGTTAAGAAGTCCAATTTTGTTAATCATAACCTCAGCTTTCTTTTCTGTTTTCAGGATGGTGAGGCATATGCATATCTGCTTAATGCTCTTGCTCCAGAACACAGTTCACATGTGGCATTAGAGACCAAAGACCCAACAGAAAGAGCTAAAAAAGTTCTTGAGCAGGCTGAGAAGTTGGATTGTAAAAGATACCTTTCTCCTAAAGATATAGTGGACGGCTCAGCAAATCTTAACCTTGCATTTGTGGCACAAATATTTCACAACAGGTCAGTAGCTTGACAGGTTGCTTAAAACAATCCGAGTGTATCTTTGCAGTGGTTTTTGGATTGTAATTATCTCAAAATTCCTTCCAATGGTGTTGTGTGATAAAATGTGTGCATTTGATTATGCCTCTAATAGTTTTTTGACGGGTTTCCAAATGAGTCAGAAAAAGCCGATAATGATTCATGTTTTGCTACATTATTAGTGCTATTTTCTTTGTTGCAGGAATGGATTGACTGTTGATAGTTCAAAGACGTCATTTGCTGAAATGATGACAGATGATGTGGAAACTTCACGAGAAGAAAGATGTTTCCGCCTCTGGATTAACAGTCTCGGCACTGCCACTTATGTCAATAATGTTTTTGAGGATCTCAGGAATGGGTGAGCTATGGAGTTCTGTTTGAGGACGTTTTGTTTTTTATCTGCTTGTATCTAAACATCATTTCATTTCAGGTGGGTTCTTCTTGAAGTTCTCGACAAAGTTTCACCTGGCTCGGTAAACTGGAAACACGCAAATAAACCTCCCATAAAAATGCCATTCAAAAAGGTCGAGAACTGCAATGAAGTTGTCAAGATTGGGAAGGAACTGCGCTTCTCCCTTGTCAATGTAGCTGGGAATGACATTGTGCAAGGAAATAAGAAACTCCTTCTCGGTGAGTTCTCCTGAAAGGCACACTAATAAGATTATGCATTTCTCTATATCAGACTCTTCAGCTTAAGATTTTGATATTGCGTACATAACTGTTAGTATTGTTTGTTCTGTCTTTTCTCTTCCTGAAAGTTGCATATGCTGTTGTGAGTTGTTTCTAATTGGTAGAACAATATGTAATTTCTCGTACCATCATTGATTCTGCAGCTTTTTTGTGGCAACTAATGAGATATACAATGCTCCAACTTCTGAAGAACTTGAGATCTCACTCGCAAGGTAAAGAAATTACAGATGCAGATATTCTCAATTGGGCGAATAGAAAAGTGAAGAGAGGAGGCCGAACTAGTCAGGCTGAGAGCTTCAGGGTAAGTGTCAATCAAGTGCTGATGTGTTTCATTCATGGAGACCCATCTTCAGAAACCTAATAGTTTGATGATTGCTTTTCTCTGATATTAGGACAAGAATCTGTCTAGTGGAATGTTCTTTTTGGAACTTCTCAGTGCTGTAGAGCCAAGAGTAGTCAACTGGAGCCTCGTTACCAATGGAGAAACAGGTAAACTATGATGCTTCAATTTCATTGCCTACTATGTCGCCCAGTGTAAAGTCCTCTTTAAATTGTTAGTATTGTTTTAATGAGCTCTGTTTGGTTATAATTGGCACTTAAACAGAGGAGGATAAGAAGTTGAATGCCACATACATCATCAGTGTTGCACGGAAGCTCGGATGCTCCATATTCTTGTTGCCTGAGGATATCATAGAGGTGGGACATATACACATATCAAAACAGGCTTGAATGCTTTTTTCCAGTTTTTCCAAGTTAATTTACTTTTGTAATTAAAACAGGTGAACCAGAAGATGATGCTTATTTTGGCGGCCAGCATCATGTACTGGAGCCTCCAGAAACAATCAGACACAGAGTCTACTGTCTCAGAAGATGCCACAGATGAAGGCGATGCAAGCTCTGTTACTGGTGAAATCTCCAATTTGTCCATTGATGGGGCTTCTGAGTCCAGCCCCACTGCCCAAGATCAAGAATTGGTGACAGAGACAGACAAAGATGAGGATGAGGTTGATGGTGAGAATAGTAAAGATGTATAACGCGTTTGAATGTTAATTCGATCGCTGTTTTTTTGGATATTGCTTGAAGTTTTGAGCATTGGAGTTTTGGATTGGCACAAAGAAAGACCCAAAAAAAAGAAAAAAAAGGAAAAAGGTTTATTGTATACAAACAACAAAGAGGGCTTTGGTACACAACGTAAAACTACTAGTATACTTAAAACCTCATTTTTTGAACTGTGAAAGTTCTAATTTTATTTTATTTTTTGAACATTCTTTTATTGTTGAACAATAATGCCATCTACTTTATTGGATGCACTTGATGATTGTGCATATTCTTGAATATGAATAGCCCCAATCGTCTCTCATTTGTGGGCTTTTTTTGTTTGTTTGTTTCAAAGTGAGTTTGGATTGGGAGAGTCCCCTTACTCAATCCTAAGAGCTACAACTTCCCATATAATCGATGAACAACGGAGAAATTACAATGTGAAAAATAACTTTAATATACGAGGAGGTAACACAAATTCGGACAATCATATGTAAACAAAGCCGCAAGATTTTTATAACAAATTCTAGATGGGAAAGGTACAGAGTAGTACCCTATCAAAGGGGTTCGCCTAAGCTTGGTAATAAGATGGGGAAGCCATTTAAAGACCACTTATCTTCAACTTTAAAAGCTATCTATGTGCAGACAAGTTTGGTTATGAACTTACAATTTTTGTTCATAGACCTTGGCTAAATTTTCCAAAGTCTCCAGTTTGATCTATATTTTGTTTCTTTAGAGAAAATGTTTGGTAATCTCAAAAATGGAAACAATTCTTACAACATGGAAGAATCACATACACAAAAAGTGACCATTTTTTTTATAAAATGAAATCGGTGCGTAACACAGATTCTCATCTAGCTTATTTAAAATTAAACACTAAAAAGGTCTAACTTTGAATTCATAAACTATTAGGTCAATGAGGTTTATAGCTATAGAAAATTATTAATTAGTTATCTTTCCTCAAATAATAATTTCTGATCAAAACGCCCCTATCACAATTTTATCGGTTAAGTATTTTGTTAACAATTAAATATTTGAACGATATCGACTCTAATTTTAACATCAAAAATTTCTGACACATAGTGTTAACATATTTTGATGTCGACGCTATGTATAGTGTTATCCATAAAGAAATACCATGATTTTAACAAATATCACAAATCATTAAAAATAGCGTGTAATCCGAAAATAAATAAAATATTATCTTAAAAATAACTTTATTTTAAAACAAAAAATATGCTATCAGAAGATAATATGATATTTGAAAAAACAGTTAACATATTGACCATCAGAATTGAAAGATATTCTGATATTGGCTGCAAAAATAATAACATGCTTTTGTTTTGTTAGCTCGCTATTAAATTTTTATAGCGATTTTTTTCAATATAACACGTTATTTTCTGCCGAAATGATATTATTAATTACAACATGTTTTTCTAATATAAAAATACTGCCATATAAATCTTTCCGTTTACTATCTGAGACTGCCGTTTGTTTATTATCTGAGATTGAGGGCACTTATGGAATTTCCCTTCCTGAAATAGTTATTTAACAAAAATTTCTGACACATAGTTATCTCTTAATTTCTTTTCAGATTTGGATCATGTAGCTAAATCACCCTAATGTTTTTGCCAAAAAAAGTCATAATAAACCCAAAATTTGTACCTTTAATTTTTTTAGCATGATATAATCGGATATTTAATTTTAAACGTATTAATCTTGTTTGATTATATATATAGATTGTATGGTAGATTTTTAGATTATGTATGGTTATAAGAAGTAATTTTAATTATTTAGATATTTTTTATTCATGGAGTTTTAAGAAGAAATGATAATGGCATGACTTGGTAATAAAACCAAAACCCGAGGGTATTTACAAATTATATACAATTTTATAAAAAAACATTCTCTCACAAAAACAAGAAAAATTTAGAGCACCGCAGCTAGCTACGAAACGTATTCCTGGAAAAAAGGAGAATTATCTTCGAAGATCGTCGTGATTAGTTTTAACTTAATCCATCCTTAACTGGTAAGCTCTCGTTTTTGTCTGATTCAATTCATCTCTCACGCCACCTGTGATTCGCTCGCTAATCAACTCTAAATTAGGGTTTCTAGTGATTGAATTAGGATTGCATGTTTCGTAGTGTGTGCTTGGATCGCCGATTGCTCCTCATTATCAGAATTAATTGATCGGAAAATTGTTTATTCGCCAATTTTGTCTGAATTGAAAACGAATCTATTCCTCAAACTTTTTTTTTTTTTAACATTTACGCCATTATTAGAACAGATCTTATTCAGTTATGCGAACAAGACGTTGTTTTGTTTATTAATTTGTTGAATCAGACTATTATATGTAAACCCTTTGATAAATTTTCCTTTTTTATTCCCGTTCATATGTGAATTTGTTGATAAATTCTATGTAAAGATGTCGTCTTTAGTTACAATTATAGACTGAAACATTTGTGAATTCGATACAGCGAAGATGCCAAAGAACAAGGGAAAGGGAGGAAAGAACAGGAAGAGAGGAAAGAATGAAGCTGATGATGAGAAACGTGAGCTTATCTTTAAAGAAGATGGGCAAGAGTATGCACAAGTTATTCGTATGCTTGGTAATGGTCGATGTGACGTTATGTGTATTGACGGTGTTAAACGTCTTTGCCATATTCGTGGTAAGATGCACAAGAAGGTTTGGATTGCAGCTGGTGACATCATACTTGTTGGTCTGAGGGATTACCAAGATGATAAAGCTGATGTTATTCTTAAGTATATGTCTGATGAAGCTAGGCTTCTTAAGGCGTATGGTGAGCTTCCTGAGAATACTCGTCTTAATGAAGGTATTGTTGGTGATCTTGATGAAGATGAAGATAATGCTGGTGATGATTACATTGAGTTCGAGGACGAGGATATTGATAGGATCTAAGTTTGTTTGGTTGCCATAGTTCTGCCTTGTAATATCAAATTTGAGACAGAAGATTTGGTCATATCATTACTGTTAAAGTACTTTGATTGTTATGTACTCTGGGGTTTCCACTTTCTTATCCCTATTACTGGTTTGATTCCACAAATAATTTACAGTAAGTTGTTATGATATTCGAAAGAGCAACTATTATGAAACATGAGTTATTTAAATGCAAAGATTTACAGGTAATCGTTATCTCAGGACTCAGCTGCCGCTATTTAACTTCCGTGAGGTTTCTTCGCCTTCGTTTCCTATTTTGCAGCTTGAGGGTGTTGTTTTGGCCTTTTTAGCTTTCTTTGTCTGTTGTTGTAGATCTCTTTTGGTTGCTTGAAGCTGCAAAAGACAAACAGAACAGGTAACGGCTGGTGAGTATGTTGAGATGGATGGGAATCAGAAACTTCTATGCATTGTGTGTGGTTTTTATCTTTACTCTGTTATGCCTTCTCTGGCTTTTGTAGCTTGGAACAGATTTGCGCTTTGATATGCTCGCTTTTACGGTCTTCAAATCTTTATTTTTCTGTCCTTGTGTCTCTGATATGCTTTCTAATTGGAGAGGTAGATCGTTGGAAGCACAGCTCTCCAACTCGCCAGCTATACCAAAAGATCTATCCTTTCTTACCAATGTTTGATTTTTCGTTGCAACATCTATCTGAATGTTTGGTCTAGGTTCAATAGATAAGCTGTCTGGTAATCGGGTTGCCATCCAGCGTTCTAGCCAACTCCAACCTATGTTGTAATCATCTTCACTATTGCGATCTATTTGCTTCTTCTTCGAGCAAACTCTTAGCTTTCAACAAATGATTCGCAGTTTAGGAAAAATAGTTCTTTGGATCTTTTAGGATTCAATCGAAGATCAAGGTGTTTCAAATTTTATTACCTGCTGTGAAAATGCATAAGCTAGTGCTCTCTCTCGTTTTGTCATTGCTTCGATCCTGCTTTGAATCCTCGATTTTGATATGGTCCTGCTCACTGTGCGATCATCCCAGTCTTCCTGCTATATAGGTATGTTATCTTATGTAATTCGTCTCTATATCTTTATATTCTCCACATGTTTACTTACCCTTATCCTCAGAACTTGAGCTTTGTTATTCTGTAGTGTTCTACGATTTGCAGATACTCGTTTTCTCCTAAAAACCGGCACTTTCACGGAATTACATGTCTGGACTTCTAATGACGTCCCCAAGGATACCTTCCCTTGTGATTCCTCTCCTGAGAAGCTATCCTCCTTAGCAAACTTCTTTTCTACTTCTTTGCTCTGATGTATTGCCTGAACACATCCTAAGAGTCAATGGAGTAGACATAACATAAGAAGACAAAGAATGAAGGTAAAAAAACTAACCATGTAACTCCTGAATGCTGACTGAATTATAACTGCAGCATCTTCTTCGAGAAACAACTTGGAGATTGGAGTAGTCTGATGCTTCTTAGGTATGTGTGTCTCTGTTGCTTCACTTTGGTTATCTTCAACATCTTCTTTAACATAACTTTTCAATACTGTCAGTTTCTCCTCATGTAAAGGCTGAGTCACTGTTGCCTCTGAGCTCTTAGCAGAATCGAGTCATCATCCTCAAAATATTTCACAGAAGCTGAATCTTCAATTGCGAGAACTGAACTCAGTTGCTGAGACATTGTAAAAAGAATTTCAGAATCCTTTATCGATCCTGAATCATTCACAGCGAGAACAGAATTGAATTCATCTCCGCAAAGATACGATCTAACCGAGCTCCATCTTTTCTTCTCACCAAGATTACTTCTTCCCTAAAAACATTACATTCTTAATATATAAAAAAATAGCCAAGTGAATATCGGTTTTGATGAAAATGACGACTTACATTGTTATAGTCATGAGCGCCAAAAGATTTGTTTCTGAAGAAAATGCTTCTCACTAGTCCTCCTGTAACACCCATATCTCTATGTTTCAGAACAATTTGGATAAAGAACTTGGGAATTGAGAAATGGGTACACACACACATGTGAGATTTGATTATATAAAATGTTGAGAAGGGAAAAAAATTAAAGGTGAATTATTTTAGAATCACAATCACATGAGAATACATATAAAAGGAGATTCTAAGGACATGTTATCAAAAAGCTGAAGCATGGCGTATAGTGAAATTAGTGATGATTGTGATCCAGAAGTAAAGCATCTTTATTTTATTTGATTAAATTGAGTGAAATCGTGAGTTTTTTGTGGTCTCAACTTGGATTTACTTTAGGAAAATTTAAAAGAGTATAGAGATGCTTTGAAGTGCACATGGAGATCACTGGATTGGTTATTTTCTTATGTAAACGGCAATTTCACTCAATTCACAAATGGCTTCGCTTTTTCTTTATTTCTTTGGAAATGGAAAATTTTTTGGTACGGTTTACTCGGTTTTGCAACTTCCTGAAGTGGTCGGAAACGGAAACAACGAATTTGTGTTAGATTGTAGTTGGACTATTGTGGAAAATCTCATAAAGTAGGTTGTTCTATGTGTAATTAGTTATTTCGATAATAAAACGGGGACGAGATCTAATTGAAATTCATGACCAATTACTTTATTGAAAATAGATGTAAATTTGAGAACTAAGACAAAAGTGAGATCTGTTGAACTTAACATTAAGTTGATCCCTTTCAGTGATCAGGTTCAACTCTTTTTTGAGGTACGTTTCAAGATCTTCTGCACATGCAGCTCACACGATGAACTAATCTTTGCCGACCTATTAACAACCGAACTTTGACTTCGAAAGTTATAATATTCTATTGATTCTATGCAGGCCCGGTTTTGGAAATGTACCTAAGGTACAAATGCATAGGGCCCATTAAGTTTAGTCTAAATTTAGGACTATTTAAACAAATGATGGTTAGAAAATAGCAGTGTTTTCACCGCCTACCGGTTAACCCGGGACCAAACCACTACTATGGTTTACATTTAATATTAAAATCTGCCAATAATAAAACCCAAAAAACCATCATTAAACTCGTAGACCGGGTAACGAGTTAAGAGTATCCCAAAATATTTTAATTTTATTTTTTAGAACTTTTTTAATACAAATAAAATGTTTGCTTTTAAAAATAAAATAATATTTTATATTTATTTTTATAACTTTTTAGTTCTTTTAAAGCGCCTATAGACGATTTATCTTTTTGTTTTTTCTGACACAAGTACAACAAACTAATTATTTGTGTTTCTATTTTTTTATTTATTTATAATAGTTATGATCACTTTATATTTTCTAATAAAAATAAATTCTTTATATTTTTGCAGTTTTTTTATAATCAACATAATAAAATATAATATTTTAAATGCTTTTGTTTTATAATAATTCATTCTTAGCTTTTTCTTAACAATTGATTATATTATATTATAAATCATATATCTTTATGTTGTGATGTTTTATTAATTTATTTTTTCTATTGATTTTGATTTAAAATGTTTAAACATTTTTGTTATTATTAAATATTATACTTTCTTAGTATGAGTATTTTTATTTTATATTTATATTACTATATATACATATATAAAATATTTATTTGTTTATTGATCTGATATCGATCTGATAATTCAGAAAGTAGTTCGGTTTGGAATTCGGATTGGATATAAAAAGATTGCTAGAGAGTAGACAAAATTTAGAGTCTGGCTTTTCGATTAAAAAAATGTTAACCCCCGTATAAATGTCGTACATGGCCTATTTTTTGTATGAGCCGGACCTGATTCTGTGATGAATTGGGTTTGATTACTTCCACTTTGATCCTCAAGGCTCGATGAATTGGGTTTGATAACTTCCATAGTGAAGAATTATGCCCTTAATGTCAGATTACTGTGTGTTAAAGACACCAGCTCAAGTAGAAGGTCGCTCAAGTATCAAGATTTGATTGCGTGCGATTGTGACACGTGTATGGTTCGATGGTCAGTCTGAGAGTAATGAGATATAATAGTTGTTTCATCTTCTTAGTTGTGGTATCATCGAGCTACAGTTGTTGCAACAGAAATTTAGAGAGACTGAGAGAAGTGAGAGCTTTTTAATCGGAGACTTGTGATTTAGTGGTTTCCGGAGTAATATCTCCGGCGAGACGTAGGGTTCCTCATTGTGCCTGAACGCGTAAAACTCTCCATGTTATTTCTCTATTCTTCTTTTCTATATTTTCTCGAATCCAAAGTCAAACGAGTGAAAGAGAGAAAGCAAGGAAATATTTGAGGTTTAAACTTCACAAACTGGTATTAGAGCCTTACGGCGGTGTTCGGATCTACAAGATGACTGGCTCAAAACATGATGTAGCTCAGTTTGATGGATCCGAAGATTTTTCTCTATGGAATACAAGGATGTTTGCTTATATGAGAATACAAGGTCTGAAGGATGTATTGACGGAGAAGATGGCTCCTCCACCGTTGAAGGATGAAGAAGAATCTGTTCCTGACTTGAAAAAGAAAAGGATCGAAGAAGAAACAACCAGAGCGGATCGATGCGAGAAGGTGAAGATGATGATCTATCTTAATGTCGCGAATCCATTGTTAAGGAAGATTAATCACAGCTCTACAGCAGCTGAAGCTTGGGCTACACTTGTTTAGTCACAGCTCTAGTGACTAAACAAATTAATCGGCGTCTAAAAATAGTTTAGACATTAATAAATTATTTACATAATTTATAAATATTTTTATATTTAGTTAAGTTAGTATATTAAAAAAAATAATTTTGAAATACTTTATTTCCAAATTGAATATTAAGAAAAGAAGGAAAAATTAATAAGATTCCAGAACAAATTAATCTTTTAAAAATATAATATTTATAATTTTCAACCACATTGTGACGTCGTCGTCAAGTCTCTGATAGTTTTATTTCAATTACTTTTACTTGTTTATACATTTTACACCAAAACACTTTGTAACAATATAGCCAAAAAAATAAATAAACAGTAATTTACAAGAAAAAAAGAGAGATGGCGATTTTATTCTTTGTGCGGAAGATTAATCACAGCTCTACAGCAGCTGAAGCTTGGGCTACACTTGAGAGATTCTATATGATCAAGACTCTTCCGAATATAGTTTATCTTCAGCTCAAGGTATACAACTTCTGGATGCAATATTCAAGATCAGTCGATGAAAACATCGATGATTTCTTAAAACTGATAGCAGATCTAGGTAATCTATACATTGAGGTTCCGAATGAGGTATAAGCTGTGTTGGTTCTTAGCTCGTTACCTGCTAGGTTTGATTTGTTAAAGGAAACTGTCAAGTATAGTAGAGAGGGAAACAAGTTTGCTAAGGTTGTTAGTGCTGCTAGATCGAAAGTGTTAGAACTAAGAGAAAGTTCGGGAATTAAGCCTAAATAAGATTGCTTATTTGTTAGAGGCAGATATAAGAATAGGGGAAATCAGTTTAACAAAGGCAAGAACAAGTCGAGATGGAAATGGGAAGAAGATCTACTGGATTTGTTGTAAGGAAGCCCATTTCAAGAAACATGTTATAAGCGGCTGGAGAAGAATAACATAAGATTCAATCAGAAGAAAAAGGTGAATCGGCTTCAGTCAAAGATGATGCTCAAGACCTTGTAGGTCTCATTACTTTAGAAGTAAGCTTGAGTGAATGCAATGGTGATCAAGATAAATGGATTATGGATACTGGGTGTTCATTCCACATGACACCTAGAAGAGTTTTTTTTTAGACTTCAAAGAATTAGATTCAGGAAACATAAGAATGAAAATAACTCACCATCAGAAGTCAAAGGCATCAGGAAGATTAGGTTCATGAATACAGATGGAACCACTTTCCTACTTCATGATGTTAGATACATGCCACAGAGGACAAGGAATCTCATATCAATGGAAACCTTAGAGGCAAAAGGCTGTGAGTTTAAGGCAGTACATGGTGTTCTGAAGGTGTTAAAAGGCAATACAATATTCATGAAGGTTAAAAGAAGGTCTTCTCTGTACATTCTACAAGGTCAAGCCAAACTCTCAGAATTCACAGAAGTGGTTATAGCTGGCACGGCTATAGGTGATTCTGGTAAAGATCAAACTTTCCTATGGCATAGTAGATTAGGAAACATAGGTTATAAAGGCTAATATGTTCTAGTCAAGAAAGGCTGTTTTGGAATTGATAAGGTATCGGATATTAGGTTCTGTGAAGACTGTGTAATAGGAAAAACACATAACTTTAGCTTTGGGCCTGCTCAGCATGTCCCTAAGGAGAAGTTAGACTATGTACACTCAGATTTATGGGGTTCATCTAATGTACCCATGAGTTTAGGAAGATGTCAGTATTTTATCTCATTTACTATCGACTGGTGTATAAATGTCTGTGTATATTTCTTAAAGACAAAGATGAGGCTTTCGATAAGTTTATTGAATGGAAGAAGATGGTAGAAATACTGAGTGAAAGGAAAGTAAAGAGGTTTCGTACTAACAATGGCTTAAAATTTTGTAACTACAAGTTTGATCAATTCTGGAAGAGTGAAGGCACGGTAAGACACATGACTTGCACATATACTCCACAGCAAAATGGAGTTGCTGAGAGACTAAACATGACTATCATGAACAAAGTGAGAATTATGCTCATTGAAAGTGGATTGAGTCAGAGGTTTTGGGCTGAAGCTGCTTCTACTTCTGTGTATTTGATAAATCGATTACCATCTTCAACCATTGACTTTAACATACCAGAAGAGCTGTGGACCTCTGCAGTACCAAGATTATTAGGGTTAAGAAGATTTGGTTGCATTGTTATGTGCATTCTGATGATGGCAAGCTTAATCCAAGGGCAAAGAAAGGTGTAGTCACGGGACATCCAGATGGTGTGAAAGGATTTAAAGTCTGGTTAATTGAAGACAAGAAATGTGTCATCAGCAGGAATGTTGTATTCAGAGAGGATTTGGTGTACAAGGATCTCATATCTCAGCAAGCATCATGTCTTAATAGTGAATATCTTTTATCTAAAAAAGTTTCAAGTTATGTCCTTGCAGGTGATAACAGGGATCAAGGTGGAGCTTTTGAGGATAAAGAACAAGATGTTCATACTAGTGAAGCACAAGAAGAAGAAGAATCTAGTACTGATAGGTATGGATATGGTCTGAGAAGTTATCAGTTGGCCAGAGATCGACCAAGAAGACAGACTGTTCTCTTAGTGAAGTTACATGATTATATAGTGGATGAAATGATTTTAGAAGAGATAACAGGTTTTGCATATCTGGTTACTGAAAATGGTGATAATCCATAACCTTCAAGTTATCAAGAAGCTTTAGAGGATCCAGATAGTGATAAGTGGATGTTAGCTTCTGATGAAGAAATAGAGTCCTTGATGAAGAACAAGCCTTGGGTTCTGGTTGATAGTGTTAAAACTCAAAAGTCTATAGGCTGTAAGTGGGTCTATAAGAGGAAAGCTGGGATTATATGTGTTGAGGGTCTAAGATTCAAAGCTAGGTTAGTGGCTGAAGGGTACTCTTAGAAAGAAGGCATATATTACCAGGAGATATTCTCACCAGTAGTCAAGCATGTCTCTATCAGAATTTTGCTATCTATTGTTGTTCATTTTGACATGGAGCTAGAGCAGATGGATGTCAAAACGGCATTCCTCCATGCTTTTCTTGATAAAACAATCTACATGGATCAGCTGAGGGTTATATAGATAAGAAGCATCCGGATAAGGTATGTCTCTTGAAAAGATCACTTTATGGCTTGAAGCAATCACCTAGGAACAATAGATTTGATGAGTTTATGCAGCAGAATGTGTTTGGCAAAGGTCCGTTTGATAACTGTGTATACTTTAAGAAGTTACAGAATGGTGAGTATATGTATCTTCTGTTATATGTGGATGATATACTCATTGCTTCTAAGGATAAGATGCAGATATGTGAGTTGAAAGTTTTATTGAACTCTGAGTTTCATAGGAAAGACTTGGGAGATGCCAAGAAGATAGATACTCGGAATGGAGATTACAAGAGATAGAACACAAAGTACTTTGTCTATATCTCAGAAAATTTATCTTCTAAAAGTTCTTGGTACGTTTAACATGGATCAGTCCAAGATAGTGTCAACTCCAATGGGAATTCACTTCAAGCTAAGAGCATCTTTAAATGAAGAATTCATTGAACAGTATAGTATGATGAAGTCTATTCCTTATCAAAGTGTTGTAGAGAGTCTAATGTACTCGATGATGGGCACCAGACCAGACTTAGCATATTCAATAGGTCTAGTGTGCAGATACATGAGCAAACCTATCAAGAAACATTGGCAAGTTGTCACGTTGATACTGAGGTATATCAGTGTTACTTTGAAGAGGAAGCTTTGTTTCATAAAGGATGGAGAGTTCATCATCAGAGGGTATTGTGATTCTGAGTATGCTGCAGATCATATAAGAGTAGGTCTATATCAGGTATGATCTTCACTGTAGGAGGTATTACAGTTAGCTGGAGATTATGTTTGCAGAAGGTACTTGCTTTGTCGACTAAAGAGACAAAATATATGGCATTGGCAGAAGCTTCTAAGGAAGCAGTCTGGACTAATGGATTGATGAGGGAACTGGCTTTTCAACAAGAAACAGTTGATGTGTACTGCGATTCTCAAAGTGCTATTGGACTGGCCAAGAATGTTGTACACCACGAGAGAACTAAGAACATTGCGGTAAAGTTTCACTTTATTCGAGAATTGATTAGTGATGGTGTGTTACAGGTAGTGAAGATTGTAATTGCTTACAATCCTGGTGACATATTTACGAAGGTGTTACCGGGAAGCTCTAGAGTTGCATAGAATTTCAGAGAAATGAAGTGAGCCTAGGCTCAAGGATCAGAAGTTGAGTGAGTTTACTCAGGAAATTTAAAGGCTGGATGGGTTTATCCAAGAAGATTTGAAGTTGAGCGGGTTTTGCTCACGTTCCGGAGATGAAGTCCAAGTAAAAGCTAGATCATGGCATTAAGTTAAAGGTAGAGATTTGAAGAACTATACCCTTAATGTGAGATTACTCTTTTAAGTGTATCAAAGAAAGTAGGTCAAGTAGAAGTAAGTTCTCTCAAGTATCAAGATCTGATTGCATGCGAGTATGACACGTGTATGGTTGCATGATGAGTCTGAGAGGAATGAGATATAAAAGTTGTTTCATCTTCTTAGTCGTGATATCATCGAGCTAGGGTTGTTGTAACCGAAAGTTTGAGAGATTGAGAGCTTTGTAATAAGAGACTTGTGATCTAGTGAATTCTGGAGTAACATCTCCGGCGAGACTCTCCCGTGTCTTTTCAAAACAGACCACTACAAATTCATTGTCACAATTTATCTATGGTTTAACCGTTTGATTCAAGATTCCCTTTTTTGGGCTGAGAACTCTCTTTGTCAATTAGAGTATTCCACTTCTAATTAGAATAGAGCTTCAGTTCCCCCCCCCCTGCTTTTCACCACGTTTCTAACCTAAAAGGATCCAATCTTCAATCTTATTAGGGTTTGTTCATATCCCATTCCTAGAAAAGCCAACCGCCTCAGCGAACTTCTGCGTTTCATCTCATTGGAGGAGGAAGATGAGCCATTCGAAATGCCGGACTTGCCTGAATATTGTGATGAGTAAAATGGGTAGGGTCTTGAACCCTGATTCTCGATCTCCCTCGCAAATGGCAGATCTATGACACTGTCTAAAGAGCGATTTCAGTTCATTTTTAAGTATGAGCATGATATGGAGGAGTTTCTTAGCAAAGGAGTGCATACTTACCACGAATGGACTCTTGCAATCGACCGATGGGTAGAACAACCACCTCCAGACTATTTGCAGTTCATCTCAGGTACGGACTATCACTCTGTCGGGGGACAAGTGATTGAATTTCAACTTGATCCAACAAAATCTCAAAGCAAGGATTACGTACGTGTACAAGTCAGATTTGATGTCTCAAAGCCAGTAAGGATGTCAACGATTATTACTCTGCGGACAGGAGAAGAAGTCAAGGTGCTTTACGACTTTGAAAGAATCCAAAAGAGATTCTATACTTGTCAGAAGCTAAACCCACGACAAGGATAGATGCCTTCTGCTTATCAAAGCACGACAGGAAAAACCAAGTTAGTATTGGCCCAATCTCTGGAAGGCCAAGAATAGCCAAGGAAGTATTATAAGGTATGAGACAATACCTACTGGTCGCAGAAGGAGCAAGGGAAGAATCTTCGGTTATGAAGAGAAGATCGCATCCCTGACTGAACACGCAGAGAAGGATGCTCCTCAAAAGCGGTTAGGTTCTGCTCTCAAAACCAGAATAGCAATGAGTCGTGCTCCTTTCAACGACTTTGTTCAATCAGACATGGAACCGTCTACTTACTATGGATCATCTTTCCTTCCTCAGAACCGGCTCCTCGGATGATGGTTCTTCTGACAGTTTTAAAGAAAGGTAAATCTGGAAGAAGACCTTTCAAAACAAAGAGAACAAAAGGGGACGTGAGACTCAGTTTACCTAGAAGTCTATTAAAGGTCTAGTGACTAAACAAATTAATCGGCGTCTAAAAATAGTTTAGACATTAATAAATTATTTACATAATTTATAAATATTTTTATATTTAGTTAAGTTAGTATATTAAAAAAAATAATTTTGAAATACTTTATTTCCAAATTGAATATTAAGAAAAGAAGGAAAAATTAATAAGATTCCAGAACAAATTAATCTTTTAAAAATATAATATTTATAATTTTCAACCACATTGTGACGTCGTCGTCAAGTCTCTGATAGTTTTATTTCAATTACTTTTACTTGTTTATATATTTTACACCAAAACACTTTGTAACAATATAGCCAAAAAAATAAATAAACAGTAATTTACAAGAAAAAAAGAGAGATGGCGATTTTATTCTTTGTGCGGAAGATTAATCACAGCTCTACAGCAGCTGAAGCTTGGGCTACACTTGAGAGATTCTATATGATCAAGACTCTTCCGAATATAGTTTATCTTCAGCTCAAGGTATACAACTTCTGGATGCAATATTCAAGATCAGTCGATGAAAACATCGATGATTTCTTAAAACTGATAGCAGATCTAGGTAATCTATACATTGAGGTTCCGAATGAGGTATAAGCTGTGTTGGTTCTTAGCTCGTTACCTGCTAGGTTTGATTTGTTAAAGGAAACTGTCAAGTATAGTAGAGAGGGAAACAAGTTTGCTAAGGTTGTTAGTGCTGCTAGATCGAAAGTGTTAGAACTAAGAGAAAGTTCGGGAATTAAGCCTAAATAAGATTGCTTATTTGTTAGAGGCAGATATAAGAATAGGGGAAATCAGTTTAACAAAGGCAAGAACAAGTCGAGATGGAAATGGGAAGAAGATCTACTGGATTTGTTGTAAGGAAGCCCATTTCAAGAAACATGTTATAAGCGGCTGGAGAAGAATAACATAAGATTCAATCAGAAGAAAAAGGTGAATCGGCTTCAGTCAAAGATGATGCTCAAGACCTTGTAGGTCTCATTACTTTAGAAGTAAGCTTGAGTGAATGCAATGGTGATCAAGATAAATGGATTATGGATACTGGGTGTTCATTCCACATGACACCTAGAAGAGTTTTTTTTTAGACTTCAAAGAATTAGATTCAGGAAACATAAGAATGAAAATAACTCACCATCAGAAGTCAAAGGCATCAGGAAGATTAGGTTCATGAATACAGATGGAACCACTTTCCTACTTCATGATGTTAGATACATGCCACAGAGGACAAGGAATCTCATATCAATGGAAACCTTAGAGGCAAAAGGCTGTGAGTTTAAGGCAGTACATGGTGTTCTGAAGGTGTTAAAAGGCAATACAATATTCATGAAGGTTAAAAGAAGGTCTTCTCTGTACATTCTACAAGGTCAAGCCAAACTCTCAGAATTCACAGAAGTGGTTATAGCTGGCACGGCTATAGGTGATTCTGGTAAAGATCAAACTTTCCTATGGCATAGTAGATTAGGAAACATAGGTTATAAAGGCTAATATGTTCTAGTCAGGAAAGGCTGTTTTGGAATTGATAAGGTATCGGATATTAGGTTCTGTGAAGACTGTGTAATAGGAAAAACACATAACTTTAGCTTTGGGCCTGCTCAGCATGTCCCTAAGGAGAAGTTAGACTATGTACACTCAGATTTATGGGGTTCATCTAATGTACCCATGAGTTTAGGAAGATGTCAGTATTTTATCTCATTTACTATTGACTGGTGTATAAATGTCTGTGTATATTTCTTAAAGACAAAGATGAGGCTTTCGATAAGTTTATTGAATGGAAGAAGATGGTAGAAATACTGAGTGAAAGGAAAGTAAAGAGGTTTCGTACTAACAATGGCTTAGAATTTTGTAACTACAAGTTTGATCAATTCTGGAAGAGTGAAGGCACGGTAAGACACATGACTTGCACATATACTCCACAGCAAAATGGAGTTGCTGAGAGACTAAACATGACTATCATGAACAAAGTGAGAATTATGCTCATTGAAAGTGGATTGAGTCAGAGGTTTTGGGCTGAAGCTGCTTCTACTTCTGTGTATTTGATAAATCGATTACCATCTTCAACCATTGACTTTAACATACCAGAAGAGCTGTGGACCTCTGCAGTACCAAGATTATTAGGGTTAAGAAGATTTGGTTGCATTGTTATGTGCATTCTGATGATGGCAAGCTTAATCCAAGGGCAAAGAAAGGTGTAGTCACGGGACATCCAGATGGTGTGAAAGGATTTAAAGTCTGGTTAATTGAAGACAAGAAATGTGTCATCAGCAGGAATGTTGTATTCAGAGAGGATTTGGTGTACAAGGATCTCATATCTCAGCAAGCATCATGTCTTAATAGTGAATATCTTTTATCTAAAAAAGTTTCAAGTTATGTCCTTGCAGGTGATAACAGGGATCAAGGTGGAGCTTTTGAGGATAAAGAACAAGATGTTCATACTAGTGAAGCACAAGAAGAAGAAGAATCTAGTACTGATAGGTATGGATATGGTCTGAGAAGTTATCAGTTGGCCAGAGATCGACCAAGAAGACAGACTGTTCTCTTAGTGAAGTTACATGATTATATAGTGGATGAAATGATTTTAGAAGAGATAACAGGTTTTGCATATCTGGTTACTGAAAATGGTGATAATCCATAACCTTCAAGTTATCAAGAAGCTTTAGAGGATCCAGATAGTGATAAGTGGATGTTAGCTTCTGATGAAGAAATAGAGTCCTTGATGAAGAACAAGCCTTGGGTTCTGGTTGATAGTGTTAAAACTCAAAAGTCTATAGGCTGTAAGTGGGTCTATAAGAGGAAAGCTGGGATTATATGTGTTGAGGGTCTAAGATTCAAAGCTAGGTTAGTGGCTGAAGGGTACTCTTAGAAAGAAGGCATATATTACCAGGAGATATTCTCACCAGTAGTCAAGCATGTCTCTATCAGAATTTTGCTATCTATTGTTGTTCATTTTGACATGGAGCTAGAGCAGATGGATGTCAAAACGGCATTCCTCCATGCTTTTCTTGATAAAACAATCTACATGGATCAGCTGAGGGTTATATAGATAAGAAGCATCCGGATAAGGTATGTCTCTTGAAAAGATCACTTTATGGCTTGAAGCAATCACCTAGGAACAATAGATTTGATGAGTTTATGCAGCAGAATGTGTTTGGCAAAGGTCCGTTTGATAACTGTGTATACTTTAAGAAGTTACAGAATGGTGAGTATATGTATCTTCTGTTATATGTGGATGATATACTCATTGCTTCTAAGGATAAGATGCAGATATGTGAGTTGAAAGTTTTATTGAACTCTGAGTTTCATAGGAAAGACTTGGGAGATGCCAAGAAGATAGATACTCGGAATGGAGATTACAAGAGATAGAACACAAAGTACTTTGTCTATATCTCAGAAAATTTATCTTCTAAAAGTTCTTGGTACGTTTAACATGGATCAGTCCAAGCCAGTGTCAACTCCAATGGGAATTCACTTCAAGCTAAGAGCATCTTTAAATGAAGAATTCATTGAACAGTATAGTATGATGAAGTCTATTCCTTATCAAAGTGTTGTAGAGAGTCTAATGTACTCGATGATGGGCACCAGACCAGACTTAGCATATTCAATAGGTCTAGTGTGCAGATACATGAGCAAACCTATCAAGAAACATTGGCAAGTTGTCACGTTGATACTGAGGTATATCAGTGTTACTTTGAAGAGGAAGCTTTGTTTCATAAAGGATGGAGAGTTCATCATCAGAGGGTATTGTGATTCTGAGTATGCTGCAGATCATATAAGAGTAGGTCTATATCAGGTATGATCTTCACTGTAGGAGGTATTACAGTTAGCTGGAGATTATGTTTGCAGAAGGTACTTGCTTTGTCGACTAAAGAGACAAAATATATGGCATTGGCAGAAGCTTCTAAGGAAGCAGTCTGGACTAATGGATTGATGAGGGAACTGGCTTTTCAACAAGAAACAGTTGATGTGTACTGCGATTCTCAAAGTGCTATTGGACTGGCCAAGAATGTTGTACACCACGAGAGAACTAAGAACATTGCGGTAAAGTTTCACTTTATTCGAGAATTGATTAGTGATGGTGTGTTACAGGTAGTGAAGATTGTAATTGCTTACAATCCTGGTGACATATTTACGAAGGTGTTACCGGGAACCTCTAGAGTTGCATAGAATTTCAGAGAAATGAAGTGAGCCTAGGCTCAAGGATCAGAAGTTGAGTGAGTTTACTCAGGAAATTTAAAGGCTGGATGGGTTTATCCAAGAAGATTTGAAGTTGAGCGGGTTTTGCTCACGTTCCGGAGATGAAGTCCAAGTAAAAGCTAGATCATGGCATTAAGTTAAAGGTAGAGATTTGAAGAACTATACCCTTAATGTGAGATTACTCTTTTAAGTGTATCAAAGAAAGTAGGTCAAGTAGAAGTAAGTTCTCTCAAGTATCAAGATCTGATTGCATGCGAGTATGACACGTGTATGGTTGCATGATGAGTCTGAGAGGAATGAGATATAAAAGTTGTTTCATCTTCTTAGTCGTGATATCATCGAGCTAGGGTTGTTGTAACCGAAAGTTTGAGAGATTGAGAGCTTTGTAATAAGAGACTTGTGATCTAGTGAATTCTGGAGTAACATCTCCGGCGAGACTCTCCCGTGTCTTTTCAAAACAGACCACTACAAATTCATTGTCACAATTTATCTATGGTTTAACCGTTTGATTCAAGATTCCCTTTTTTGGGCTGAGAACTCTCTTTGTCAATTAGAGTATTCCACTTCTAATTAGAATAGAGCTTCAGTTCCCCCCCCCCCTGCTTTTCACCACGTTTCTAACCTAAAAGGATCCAATCTTCAATCTTATTAGGGTTTGTTCATATCCCATTCCTAGAAAAGCCAACCGCCTCAGCGAACTTCTGCGTTTCATCTCATTGGAGGAGGAAGATGAGCCATTCGAAATGCCGGACTTGCCTGAATATTGTGATGAGTAAAATGGGTAGGGTCTTGAACCCTGATTCTCGATCTCCCTCGCAAATGGCAGATCTATGACACTGTCTAAAGAGCGATTTCAGTTCATTTTTAAGTATGAGCATGATATGGAGGAGTTTCTTAGCAAAGGAGTGCATACTTACCACGAATGGACTCTTGCAATCGACCGATGGGTAGAACAACCACCTCCAGACTATTTGCAGTTCATCTCAGGTACGGACTATCACTCTGTCGGGGGACAAGTGATTGAATTTCAACTTGATCCAACAAAATCTCAAAGCAAGGATTACGTACGTGTACAAGTCAGATTTGATGTCTCAAAGCCAGTAAGGATGTCAACGATTATTACTCTGCGGACAGGAGAAGAAGTCAAGGTGCTTTACGACTTTGAAAGAATCCAAAAGAGATTCTATACTTGTCAGAAGCTAAACCCACGACAAGGATAGATGCCTTCTGCTTATCAAAGCACGACAGGAAAAACCAAGTTAGTATTGGCCCAATCTCTGGAAGGCCAAGAATAGCCAAGGAAGTATTATAAGGTATGAGACAATACCTACTGGTCGCAGAAGGAGCAAGGGAAGAATCTTCGGTTATGAAGAGAAGATCGCATCCCTGACTGAACACGCAGAGAAGGATGCTCCTCAAAAGCGGTTAGGTTCTGCTCTCAAAACCAGAATAGCAATGAGTCGTGCTCCTTTCAACGACTTTGTTCAATCAGACATGGAACCGTCTACTTACTATGGATCATCTTTCCTTCCTCAGAACCGGCTCCTCGGATGATGGTTCTTCTGACAGTTTTAAAGAAAGGTAAATCTGGAAGAAGACCTTTCAAAACAAAGAGAACAAAAGGGGACGTGAGACTCAGTTTACCTAGAAGTCTATTAAAGGTCTAGTGACTAAACAAATTAATCGGCGTCTAAAAATAGTTTAGACATTAATAAATTATTTACATAATTTATAAATATTTTTATATTTAGTTAAGTTAGTATATTAAAAAAAATAATTTTGAAATACTTTATTTCCAAATTGAATATTAAGAAAAGAAGGAAAAATTAATAAGATTCCAGAACAAATTAATCTTTTAAAAATATAATATTTATAATTTTCAACCACATTGTGACGTCGTCGTCAAGTCTCTGATAGTTTTATTTCAATTACTTTTACTTGTTTATACATTTTACACCAAAACACTTTGTAACAATATAGCCAAAAAAATAAATAAACAGTAATTTACAAGAAAAAAAGAGAGATGGCGATTTTATTCTTTGTGCGGAAGCGTTGTCACACATGTTTTCAAAAGCTGAACAGGATCGACTGTTACAAGGAATAAAGATCAGTAATAGAAGTCCAGCTATCTCTCATTTATTATTTGCAAACGATTCCCTATTTTTTTCATTGGCAAATGAAAAATCCTGTCGGACTATAAAGACGATTTTGTCAAAATACGAACTTGCTTCGGGTCAGGCGGTTAATCTAAGGAAATCATCAATAACTTTTGGAACCAAGGTGAATCATCGACATAAGACAAGAATTCGTCATATTTTGGGGGATTCATAATGATGGAGGTGGTGGAAAATATTTGAGAATTCCGGAGAACATAGGTCGAAGTAAATCAGATCTATTCACATATCTTATTGATAAGGTTAAAGATCACACACAAAGTTGGAGCAAACAATTTCTATCGCAGGCTGGTAAAGAAGTACTCTTGAAGTCCGTTGCTTTAGCGCTACCGGTTTATACGATGAATATATTCAAGTTACCCAAAACAGTTTGTACGGAGATCAATCGTATATTAGCTCGGTCATGGTGGAGAACTGGAGATTATAATAGAGGTATGCATTGGTATGCTTGGGATAGATTAAATCTGCCAAAGAAAGAAGGTGGATTGGGTTTTTGGGATTTGGAACATTTTAATCTTGCTTTGCTGGGAAAGCAAGTGTGGAGGATACTTCAAAATTCTAATTGTCTTATGGTAAGGGTAATGAAAGCGAGGTATTTTCATGACTCTAATATTCTATATGCCAGAGAAGGAGTTAAAGCTTCCTATATATGGAAATCGATTATTCAAGGACGAAATCTTCTGCGACAAGAAATGAGATATATTATTGGAGATGGCTCGCTAGTCAGTTCATGGATTGATCCATGGTTACCAGTACATCCACCACGACCACCAAAACCCAGGAATGGCAAGGTTATACATTGTGTGGTAAAAGATTGGTTCAATGTGACAAAGACGGGTTCGAATGAACAATTAATTCGGCAATTGGTAGCAGAAGAGGATGTAAAGCATGTGTTGTCACTAAAAATCACAAGGTCTACAAAAGAAGACATATTAGGATGGAATTATATGAAGGATGGATCGTATACCGTCAAATCGGCTTATTGGTTTCAACACATCTATTACGTTTCTGATCACCTTTACCTATTCATGGAAATCTAGAACATAAAAAGAAAATTTGGAAGATATCGACGACACCAAAAATACAACATTTCTTATGGAGGTTAATGGCGAATTCTTTACCTACTGATGAGAGATTATTTCAGCGACATATATTACATAATCGTCAATTATGTCGTCGATGTTGTCAATCTGAAGAAATTACAAATCATCTCTTTTTTGAATGTATCTACGCAAAAGCAATATGAAGGGCTTCAGGTATTCCAAATCCAGTATTCACTGATATTAATGCGACTTTAGATGGAAAGATGGAGGCTATTTTTACTATAAATAAATCAGCTATTACTCACATCTTCGTCAACTACCCTTCTGGATCTTATGGCGAATTTGGAAAAGTCACAATGTATTAGTTTTTCAACACCGGCAATTTCATTGGAACAAGGTTTTGAGTTTGGCTCAAAGAGATGCCCAAGAATGGTTGGAGATTCAAAAAAGTTTACAGGCGCCCCGACTAATACAAAAGAGACAATCATCAATGCAACCCTCAGAGTATGTGTATGGAGATATTGCAGCGGATTGGTTACTATGTAATTATGATGCATCTTTTATTAGTAAGGATTTACTGGTCAAAGTGGGATGGATTATAAAGAATGGAAGGGGTTGTTTTAAAGGGGAAGGGCAAGCAATTGGCCAAAGTACAATTAGTGTGCTGGAAAGCGAGATACAAGCTCTCATTTTTGCAATGCAAGTTGTTGGAGCAAAGGTTATACGAATGTAATTTTCCGAGGAGATAATAAGGAGGTTAATGATATATTAAATGGTATTACTACCAACTTTGACGTTTACAATTGGACACGTGAAGCACGATTTTGGAGACAACGTTTTGAGAAGGTAAAATTTATTTGGACTAGACGGGATCACAATAAATCTACGAATATCCTAGAAAAGGCAACTATACCAGATAATGCATCTTATTATTTCTACTCATTTGCTCCATATGTAATCATTTCTGCTTTGCAGAATGAATTTACGATTGATATTTACTTAATGAAGATGTTTTAGAAAAAAAAGACTTATTTTTCATCATTCTTTTTCTAACATAGAAGATAAACAGAGTTTAAGTAAAAATAAAATAAAAACAAAGGAAAGAAAATGAAAAAAAACAGAGAAAAAACAACAATTCTTTTTTTCTAACTCTACTCTACACCACCGACTCAATTATCCCTTTCAAAAGCAACACCACCATCGTATCCTCCACCATCAATTCTGCCACCGTCTCCTCTGCTCTGATCTCTCAATTACCAATGAGCGTCATCAATGCAATGCTTCACTACGCATCAAGATCTAACGACAACTTCCACATGAGAGATGAAATCGATCTCCGATGTCCTCCGCCGCTGCACTCCGCCGTGTAATCTTCTAGTTTTCTGCCTTACACACGAAGCGCTTCTCTATAAATAGTTAAATCACAATGGCCGTACGATTTACATCTTAATTTTCCGATGTAAGCGACTAACCCGATTAGCTCTGATTACTTCCGATTACCTCCGATTTCTTCCGATTGGTCTGAGTCACCGATTTGCCACACCAAATTAAATCAAATCGCGGCGGTTAAAGGTGAGTTAGCGATTTTCCAGCGGTTAGGCAGCCGATTTGGCCGAATTTTAGAACATTGGTTCCACTCTAACCTCTTATGTAGCATCAGGTGCTCCTTCGTGGCTAGGACGTGTTTTTGAAAATGAGAAACCCTCTCCCTCTGTCTAATTTGCCTGCTTGGATGTAATCTTTCATCATTTTTACTTGTGGATGTATTTCTTTCATCCCCTCAGCATAATTTTTGGTCACCAGGTGTGAGTAATTGACTACACCTTTTCATCATGCTTTGATAAAACTCATGGATGATTGTAATATTTTTATCAATGAATCGTAACATTCAGATTAAATATATATATATATGCAATATGTTAATTTCGTGTTTTAAAAAAAAAAATATTTACCTTGTGGCCAATCATCGTTTGAAATAATTAGTACTGATTGATTGAAATAATTATAGAGTTATGGAATTAGTACTGATTGATTGAAATAATTAGTAATATGAACTAATGAAAGACTTTAGAATATTCTTAACTTCTACAAACGACTGACAACATATATTCTGCAGCTAAATTAATTTTCGCACCGAAAAAGTTATGGCCAAAACTGAAAATTCTTGCAGTGACATACACTTGAGACTCCGGTTGAGTAGAGTCAAAATTCAAAATCTGATGTTGTGGATTAAAAATAATACATAAAAATTTTCAATTCGAAATCAGTAGGAAGATCGAGATCCGTAGGATTTTAAAAGTTCTAATAATGTCAAGACTTTGAATCGACGGATTTTTTTTCGATAGATTTCTGAAAAACTTGAACCGACAAATTTCTAACAGATATTTAGCCGTTGAATTGCCGTTGAAAATTTGTTGGAATTGGCCACTGAAAACGCGTGTTCATTTCCGATTGTCTTCTTATAGTGAGACAACATCAAAAAGCGCATATTTTTAAAAAAGAAATGCTATATTTTTATAAATATTAAGTCTTCTATATATATCTATATATCGTAGAACACTCAAATGAAATTTCCAAATACAAGTTTTAAATTGCTTTTGAAACATTTATTATTATTATTTATTTAAAAAGTATTTATTTGATTTACAGAAATTAAATGGATATAGAAGAAACAAAAAAAAAGAAACTGAAAAAAATAATTCGGAAAGTTTGAATTATGGGTTATGGCCCAAGAAAGAAAAACAATAAAAACAAAAAAAAATTCAACGTGAAGCATCCAACGTAAAATTAGTAGGGTCAAGATAACCAAATCAGTCACTTCTACATAGCAAAATATTTTAGGGATGTCAGCTGACCACCCTTTGACCGTTTCTTCAACAAAAGCTAGGTTCAGGTCAGGCCTGGTTCAGGTACTAATTACCTGAAGTAACTTGAAGAAACCCAGTTGTCAGCTTACAAAAATATCATGTAAAGAACCTCGTACGTGGCAGTCTTAAATCGTACGTGTTGGCTTTAGAGACATCAAGAGAGATCGTCGACAAAAACTCGAGGCGCCAACTAATCACCGTTGACCCTTTTTTTTTTTTGAATCTATCGTGACATGTATCTAAAACTTAATAATGACTTGATCCTCACGTAAAAATAGTGCAGTTTTGCTTACGTAAACATTGCAACTATAAATAACATGAGTTAAACTAGCATATCTGTTCATATAAGCATCGTAGTAAAGATGAATACGAAGAAGTTTATCGTATGGTCTCTTTTGTTAGCGGCTATTGTTGTGGCCGTCGCAGCAGAAACTTCCGTAGACAACAAGAAAGAAGGTGTGTTCATTATTCTTTTTGTTTTAAAAATTAACTTGATAGGGTTCTTATGTTCGATGAGGTTTGAAATAGGTGCAAAGCAAGTAGAGATACCAAGTAAGGATAGTCTCAATCAAGGAGATTTTGGGGTTGATGTCGCGGTTGAAAACCAGAGAGACGCTAATTATGAAGTCGATCAATGGAGAGGAGGAGGTGGAGGCTGGAGGGGAGGCGGTGGCGGAGGAGGCTGGAGGGGAGGCGGTGGAGGCTGGGGGGGGAGGCGGTGGCCCAGGTGGAGGATGGGGTGGAGGCGGTGGCCCAGGTGGAGGATGGAGGGGAGGTGGTGGAGGCTGGAGGGGAGGCGGTGGAGGCTGGAGGGGAGGTGGTGGTGGATGGTAGAATTGACCGTCTCTACTATAAACTGCAAACAAAATGTTATGAGTAGAAATGTATGTGTATGCAAATAATAAAGCACAATAAATCACAATCGCATGAGAGTACATATAAAAGGAGATTCAAAGGACATGTTACTAACTTAAAAAAAAAGGAGAAAAGCTGAAGCATAGCGTATATATAGTGCAACTAGTGATGATTGTGATCCAGAAATAAAGCATCTTTATTTATTTTGATTAAATTGAGTGAAATTGTGAGTTTTGGTGGTCTCGACTTTGATTAACTTTAGGAAATTTAAAGAGTATAATGATGCTTTGGAGTGCACATGGAGAGCATTGGATTGGTTTTCTAATGTAAACCGCAATTTCACTCAATCTTTGCCTTTTCTTTCCATTGGAAATAAAAAAAAGTTTTTGGTACGGTTTACTCGGTTTTGCAACTACATGAAGTGGTCTGAAACGTCGCTGAAAAACATACACAATTTTTACCATTTTCGATTATATGGAGACTACGAAAATGTCGAAATAATATGGTATTTAATTGAATCTCTGAAAATACGGCTGGTACTTTGAGAAAAGTGTAGTGATGTGATTTTATTTGATTTGGAATGCACCAAATCCAATGCTTTGGAATATGCCAAATTCAACGCTTGTATACTTTTTTTATGATACAATAATCTTTTATAAGAATCTATTTGTCTTGACTGTTATTTAATCTATTCTATCTAATAAATTAAACACGACTAAAAATAAATATATACCAAAATACTTATTGGATTTTATTCACGGATTTTTGAATTTCAAAAAATTTAAAAAATACTCTACTTCTAAACCTTTTTTATGGTGGCTTCAAAGAAAAAACCTCACACATAGGTTCACTAAGAGCAACATCCTATCGTTGCACCTAAGTAACTTGTTGAACACTCACCTTCGCAGCTTATTATTCTGATAGTTTCGAAGTTACAATCTCACTGCAAATAATTTCGAGTGTTAACAACGGCTCATGGCCTCTCTAAACTATTTATATACTACCACGAATTAAGGTTTCTTCGTGAATCTCCAAACTTTCTACCTCAAACTTGCTCCTCAAGTTTATCCTTTCTTTAAATGGTTGTAGAGAATATTCATTGAGACTCTACAATACTTGTATATCCAACACCTTTTGCACGTCATCTCTCACTTTTTTAGACTTGTCACATCATCTGCTCTAACTCTACCACATCAGCTCTAGCTTCTATATCAGTTTACAACGTCCTGATGTGATCTTATGCAGTTTCCTAATCTAAACAGCGAGATGTATCCAAAATCTACATCTTCAGTCTTCCATTTTTACTTAATTTGATATTCAAGCAACCTCCATTGTACAATTTGAAAATCAAACAAAGAGAACCCCTAACAGAGCAACAAAGCAATATCTAGAAACGATTATAACATAAATATCAAAATAAAAACTTTGTCCAAAATGCCATGTTTAGATTATTTCAGACCCAAAGCCTCAAAAGGCTTATAAATCAAGTTCAAATTCACAATACATGTCTGAAATAAATTTGAGCTTGGTCAAAATAAAGTCTAAATTATCCAAGCTCCCCCACAGTTCCATCTCCCCCACTATCCGCATAATCAGACACATCTCCCCTTACTTGAGTGCATAACTAAGTTAAAAACAATCAAACAAATGCATATATTGATTATGAGATAGAGAAACATAAGCACTTACCTGCCGCTAAAGCCTTTTGAAAAATATGAATAGCCAACTTCATTGTCTTACTATCACGAGACGTGCCAACTTTGATATATAAGACTGCAACTTGCTTTGGAGGTTTTCAACGCTTCTTGACCTTGGAAACTGCTTTATCATCAACCAGCTGTACCGGATGCTATGCCATCAGAAGTTGATACACCAGGTTGGGGAATGGCGGAGAAAACTTTGATTATGGGTTCAAGGCGTGTTAGAGGATGTGGTCAACAAAAGCTTGCCAAAATTGAAAAGAATCTTGTGGGCCATCATGTAGATGATCTAAACTTTGGCTGATTGAACATATGCATCATTCGTGCTTGACGACCAATTGCTGCAAAAAATCTTGTACTAAGTCTTGTTGCCAGCGGTAAGTTGGTATACTGCATGGTCTTCTACTTCTTCACCTTTTCGCATGACATGAACACATCCTGATCATCTTTTAACACACCAACCATATTTTTCTTTTCTTCTTCAATGGGTTTGATACGGATGGGCTTAGGCCTGAATATTTAAAATTCTAGACCTAACAACACTCAAAAATGACATTAGTGTACATTTGTGAGCAAATCACCGTTCTTACATCACCCGTCTAATCTAAAGCACATATTTACACATAAATTCTGATGATTATTTACACAATAGACTTTTACTTAATCAAGAACAATTAAGTGACTCAGAAAAATAGTCGACATGTGCTAACACAAAACCCCTATTTTATGTACCTTTGAGATATGTTCTGTGTTTTGTGCCAGCCACATGGCTAGGAGTCAACCAGAAACTACCAAAAGCCTATGAATCATCGAAGATCAGTTCTGGGTTCAGTGGCTAGTTTTCACATTGTCATGTTCTTAATCCACGTAGTTCATCATCATCATGAAGGAGGCAACTGGAATTTTCTTTGGAGAATGCAAGGTCAGGTGGGTGTTAAGTTTTTTTTTTAACACACCTTTAAAATCGGATTCAACAGACATATAAAGTCACACTTTTGTTGAACCTTATGAATTGCATCAGTGGTATCACTTGACTTCTCAATCATTTATACTTGTGCATGCTCTTGATAGAATATTTGAGAGCTTCTTTGAACAAGTTATACCAGACCTATCACTTGATATTTCAACTTATGGTACTTTCTTGAATAGCATGCACACTTTTGCCTCTCTTGAGCTCTTTGACTTCTTTTTCCATGACAACATTTTAGGATCATGACTACCCATATTGGCATGACATGCAGCTATTTTCCACATAATTTTAAAATACGTACAACTCACCTTCTGTACATTCTAAGGAACTTTCATGGTTTGTTTCCAGCATTTGTCCCTGTCTTTGGTCAACACACCTCACGGAAAGAATTAGACCTCACGCGTCGACCACATGGCCTAGCATCACCTTTCCCACGGGAACATCAAAAATAGATCTAATTTGCTTAAAAAAACACCAATAAACTTTTTCATATTCACAAAACGATTAAAATCCAAAGGCTTAGTGGATAAATTAGCTAGTTGAAAATTAGTACTCATATGATCCACTATAATTTGTTTCTTCTCAACTAATTCACGAATGAAATGATGTCTAATATGAATATGCTTAGTTTGTGAATACTGAACATAATTTTTAGCTATTTTAATTGCACTCTTATTGTCACAATGGATTAAAAGAGAATCATAAACCATACCATAGTCGGCTACCATCTGTTTCGTTCAAATGAGTTGAGTACAAAAAAGTGCTATGTACTCAACCTCAGCTGTGGACAAGGACACATTTTTCTGCTTTTTGCTATGCCAAGAGATCTGATTATTCCCCATGAAGACACAACCACCACTTATGCTTCGACGATCATCCAACAATCAAACCCAATCAACATCACAATACCCTATCAAGTTTTCGTTCGTGTTGTTGGTGTAATAAATACCCAAGTTAGTTGTCCCCTTAACATACTTGATGATTCTTTTCACTGCCAATAGATGTGAAATCTTTGGTTTAGCTTGATATCTTGCACAGATCCTTACAGCCAAACAAAGGTCTAGTTTACTCGTTGTCAAATACAACAAACTTCCAATCATTATTCTGTGAACCTTTAATCTAGATCTTCTCCAGATTCATCTTTTGAGAGTTTTTCATTTGCTCCCTTTAGAGTTTTAGCCTCTTTGTTGGTTTCCATACCGATTCTAGCAACCAGATTTCAGGCATAGGTGTTCTACATCACAAATATCCCATCATCAGTCTGTTTCACCTACATACCCATGAAGTAAGTCAACTCTCCACACATACTCATCTCAATCTCCTGAGTCATACTCTTCCTAAACTGCTCTACAAGCTTCTGACTAGTGGGATCTAAATACTATATCATCTACATAGATTTGCATAATCATCAGCCCACTGTTATTTGCCAGCACAAACGAATTTTAACCACTCATACTAAGCTCTTGGAGCCTTTTTTAACTCGTACAATGTTTTCATCAATTTAAAAACATATATTGAGTGATTAGGATCCTCAAAAAATTTAGGTTGTTCTACATATACTTCTTCATGTACAGTTCCATTTAGAAATGCAATCTTTACATCCATCTGATGTAGTCTGAAATTCAGAGTACAAGTCATCTCAAACAAAAACTTGATGCACTCAAGCCTTGCAACTAGGGAAAATATCTCATCAAAGTCAATTCCTTCAACTTGAGAGTATCCTTGAGTAACTAACAAATCCTTATTTCTGATTATAACTCCACTTCCATCTGTCTTGTTCTTAATGATTCATTTTGTTCCTACCACATTCGGCTCTTGTGGTCTTGGAACCAAGTCGCCTCTTGTGGTCTTGGAACCAAATCCCACTCAAAACCTGACCCATGTGTACCTAGTGAAATCATTTACCAAAACAAGGATGTACTTTTTACCTATCAGGCTTTCAACTTCAGTTGGCCCCATTAAGTCCATATGCACCAATTCCAGAGCCATTCTTAGACATGATGTCTGGAATAACCTTGTGTTGAACTTCGACTTGCTTTCTTTTAGTGCATGATCTGCATATGATGTTTGGATCAAGTTGCAACTTTGGTAATCCTCGAGCCACCTATTGATTTGAAAGCTTTAATATAGTCATGATATTCAAGTGTCCCAACTTCTGATGTCAGATCTCTACTTCATTTTCTACCACAATGCTTAAACATACCTTGTTTGACTTCCACATGTAGTAGTTATTTCCAGATCGATGACCTTCTAGTCCTATACAACCTTGTTTATCAACAGTCTTGCATTCAACTTTGGTAAAAGTAACATTTAACCCATCATTATACAGCTAGCTGATACTAATCAGATTAGCCTTTAGTCCATCGACTAAGTAATTTTTTTTCAGATTTGGTTGGGTTTCACGTGTTACATCTTTACCCTTGATTTTACCTTTTTGCTCCATCTCCAAATGTAATTTTCCAACTGAAACTTGCTCAAATCTAGTCAAGTTCTCTTGTATCCTAGTGATGTGTCTAGAACACCCACTCTCAAAGTACCATTGTTTATCTCATGAGGTATGTTCTGGCTCAGCGGTTGTGTAGGCCATGACAGTACAAATCCAGCTTCTTTAACCATACTTGATTCATCCGTCTACCATCTTTATGACACTTTTTCTGTTTTATAATCTGAGTGATACGAGTTAGATACTTGTGACAATATGTTTTATAGTGCCCAAGCTTACCATAATACCAGCATCCATTCCACCTTACACTATGATTACTGTGATCAGCCGCCTGTCTGAAGATCTTCATGTTGTTATCAGACAATATTCTGATGGGTGTTGTACCTTGATTCGTGCCTGAAGACTTCTCAGATGAGATTGACCCCTTAACAAAATTAGTTTTATCACTCAAAATACCTCCTTGATAGTCCAACCCCTAATTGACATTACAAGTTCTGCCAGTTGAAAGAATCTTGTTCAGATCCTTGGTTCCTCTACTCAGCATCATGATATTCCTTAGTTGATATTCAAGACTCTTTTCCGAACCAACATACTTAGTTTTCTCTAGATTTAAGTCTCGTTCCAGAATAGATATTTGGCTCAACAAGTTTTTATTCTTCGTGACAAGTGACTGATTTTCCTCTTTCTTTAGAATTAATTATGTGATAACTGTAAAATCATATTCTTCTCCCTCTGTTTAAGTGTCTAGATTTTCATCAACCTGAGCATGCAAATTCATACCTTTTTCTTCTTCTTCAATGATGCCCAAGTAATCAACAAATTTATTGATAATCTCTTCTTTATCAAGTTCATCATCTTCAGTATCACTTTCACTCCATATCACATAAACATTTCCTTCTTGCTAGTCATTCCAAGACAATTAACATTTGTATGACTAAAACCCTTGCATTCGTAACACTTTAACAAATTTCTCCTTTTGATCGTAGGGCGTTCGGACTTGAAGTGACCAATACCTTCACATTCAACACACTGTTAATCTGATTTCATCTTCTCCTTCCATCACAGGCTTGACATTGGTTAATGTATATTTGCGTTGATCTCTCTCAAAATTTCTGAAATACTTTCTGCCCATCATACTTACTTTGTCTTCCAAATCACATGTCTAATCTTTAGCAGCCATCAAAGCAATTCCCTTTCTTGATGCATAATCCTTCTTCTTCAATTGCAGCTCATATGCCTGCATTATTCCCACAACTTGATCGAACTTCAGTTCATCAAAGTTCAGGTCAACCTCAATAGTAAACTTCTGCGACTGAAATTTAGAGGACAAGCTCCTGAGAGTCTTCTTGACAAGTTTCTTATCCTTGTAAGTCTTTCCCAACACTATAGCTTACTAAAGAATAAAGCTCAACTTGCTGCTAAAATTATCAATATATTCTCCAGCACTCATAGTTAGATTTTGAAACTCAGATTCCAACATATCGATTATAGTTCACTTCAAGTTGTTAATAACCTCGAACAAAATTTGCAAGATGTCCCAAGACTCATTTGTTGATGTGCATCATTTCACCCTGGTGAACTGATTCATCGATAATGAGTTGAAGATAACAGACAAAGTTGTCTTCTCATCAGGCATCCATGACTTCTTTGGTTTTGGAACCATTTTCCCATCATCGTCAGTTGTTGTTGGATGCATCTATCCATATTCAACAGAGAACCATGCCCCCATGTCTATACCCTATATCAATTATCTCATATGTACCTTCCAGTACCTATAGTGCTTAGCGTCCAATTTCAGTGGTTTGCTCACACCAACGAACTGTTGTGAATTCTCTATACATTGTCGCAAGATCTCACCTATTTAAAGAATAAAAAATCGTCTAGTAGGTGTCTGCTATGATACCAATTGTAGAGGTATAGATGACAACACAACAGAGATTCGACTTGGAACCCGCCAAGTCCAACGCATGTATACTTGTTTTTATTGATACAATAATCTTTTACAAGGATCAACCTATCTCTACTGTTATTTAACCTATTCTACCAAATAGATTAAACCTGACTAAAAAAAAGTCTAGCTCTAACACTTCTTTGATTCTACTCACCCGCTCATTAATCCAAAGAAGGTTAAAGAACACTCTCCTTCTAGACCCTTTTTATGAGGTTTCGAAGAACAAACCTCACATACAAGTTCACTAATAGAAATATCCTACCGTGATACCTAAGGAACTTTTCAAACACTCACCTTCTCAGTTTTTTATTTTGACAGTTTCGAAATTACAACCTCACCACAAATAATTTTAAGTGTTAACAACGACTCATGGTCTCTGTAGACTATTTATACATTACCACAAAAACCTACTTCAAAAGATCTCCGTGAATCTCACACACCTTTGCCACTTCAGTTTTCGCTTCCCTGAACTTTTCACATCATCTGCTCAAGCTCTGCCACGTCAGCTCCCACGTCCATGTCAGCTTAGAATGTCTTGATGTGATCTGATGCAGCTTCTTGATCCAAACAACGAGATGTATCCAGAATCCGCATCTTCAAAAAGCACAAAAAGACACGAAAGAGTGGTTAGATACAAAGAAAAAAATATTGATGACCGATCTGGGAAGACAAAGCAGACACACCCAAGAAACAGTGAATTAGCAAAGACCAACAACAACAACTATTAATTGCAACTATGGTGTATCTCCCCATAAAGACAACCAAGTATCAGGGATGTGATGGATTATTCGGAACAACAACGACATCTTCTTACACTGTGTGATAGAAAAATACGAAGGACTCTGTTCAATAGAAGAAGTTGAATGTTCTGTACTTTTATGAACGATACAAGCAACTTGGGGATTAGAATATCAAAATGTGGATTTTGAAGGTGAAAACTTCAATATTAACCGTACTATCAACAACAAGATTGATAACCTACGACTACAACACCAACTACAAGAAATCCATCAATGGCGTCTCATGTTTGATATGATACAATTTTCTTATCGATCAAGAGATCATATATGAGACTAGTGTTAGGTCGGCTCAATCGTGGTGTTTATATCATTCATATCCTATGTTTTTACTTCCGTTGTAAACCAAGATATTGACTTTGCAAATTAATAAAGTTTTAAGATTGGGAAAAAACGAAGTGGTCCAAAACGGAAAAAGTCTAATTTTGTTGCATTGCGGTTCGACTATTGTGGGAATCTTATAAATTAGGTTTCTATTATAAAACGGAAGGAGAGCCACATCAGGGAGATCTCATGATGTGTTTTCCAGACCTTAACAAACAAGGGGGATGTCATCAACAACATGCTGATCAAAGAAGATTCATCGGATCAAACGCCACTCCCATGTACCGTGTTGCATACGGAAACCAAACATGGTCGTACTCAGGTAGTAACACCCTACTTAGACTCATTTCTAATGATTCTAAAAGTGTGATAATGAACATGTTAAGTTTTGAAGAATTTGATAAGAGATTTGGTGCCTTAAGGCAACATATGTTTCAAGTTAATTGTTTTATTCCACAAATAACACATGAGCAAGGATTTATATCGAATCAAACATTTTTATCCACGTATAATTACTCCTTAACTGTGATAACACATTTTCCTTTTGCCAAAACTGTTGATAATTTTGCAGGTACCAATGAAGAACTTGTAAGCACCAAAGGCGATTCACCGGAAGAAAAGAAAGTCGAGTACCAAGTAAATAACCCGAGTAAACCAGCACCACTAGTGATCACATTACTAAGCATTGAGATTAGAAGAGTCCCAAATGCGTGCTTACTCAAGGAAGAACCACCTGATGTACTACGCCTCACCAAACTACCACATTATCGAGGTAAGGCCCTAGACTCCCAAAAACGAATAAAAGCTAACTTAGTTTCCCTTGGTGCAGCTTGTACAGTTTTGAGGTCAAAAAATTATCGAGAGGGAGGGTATGATGTGGACATTAGAACCACACCGAACCAAGAGCAAACCAAACCAGCAGGTTTAAGCCTCACAACAAACCAACATGGAGGATTCTTGCTCCCCCAACATTCTGACCAAGCACAAGAGCGTGGATTGATTTCATATCAACAAATAAGTCCTACAAAGATCAATGATTCAGGAGGAATCATGAAACCTCAGGGCAAGCCACCTGAGGACGAAGCATGCCTACCCGGAGTCGAGAAACGAAGAGTAGTATGTTCCAACATCCAAACCACTCGTGTGTTTCAGAAAAACTTGAAGAATCACCGGGAAACCATCCAAAATAAGAGTTTTTGCCGAAGTAAATCATGTCACAACTGAGTTAGATACGAAGATATACGAAACTCACTTCTCACGCCGAGCAAAACCGAGAGCAGCTGCCCTTAGAAGAATCTACTCGTACTTTTCACTTCATTATCAGTATTCACTTGGAAACCACCTATTTAGAAGACTTTGATGAAGCCATAGCCCATAACCCATTAAAACTGAGCTCATTCAGAAGATGATCAAGAATCCTTACTCGAAGACGAGAATTCAAAAGAAAAGCTGCCTACATCAATATCTACTCGTGCATTCAGTGCAAGAACGAATTTTCATCAAGAAACAAGCTATTTTTAAGAGAATGATCGAGACAAATCTGTCCTGGTCCGATTTGGTTTAAGAGGAGTATTTAATCCTTCTCTTGGGTCATTTACTACCTAAATTGGATATTTGCTTATATGGATTAGTGCAGTACTATGAGTGGCGACAAAGAGACATTCTAAATCATTTTGAGGTTTTAGAAGAAGTCTTTACATGCACCAGAAACCAGAGAATCGGGAGGATCCTCCTTATTATCCACTTTCCTTTTTCGCACGCATTCACATTTGGAGATTTTAAATACCAACGGTTTTTTCCTTTCTGAATTATGCACGCTCCTAATATCTTCTACATGGACCATAAACTCTCAAGGACGCATGGGTTCATGTCGAAGATGTCTAGATACAAGGCATCTCCATGACTTGCCTTATTTGTCTCCAACAGCCACTTCCCAAGCCACTTCCCAATTATGCTTTATCTCTCATTCAATTCTGAATATTTTCTTCCTTTCTTTGTCATTTTAGAACGTTAAGAGTTTCTATTACGAGCCTATATAATCTCATCCTCTTCCTCAATGTAAACCTCCCTTGAATTTCTAAGTTATAAAGTTTTAAGTTCTTTTCACAAAGTTTGAGTCTTTGTTTCGATTGTGTTCTTGAGTTTTTAAGTGTGTGATTCGCCTAATGGTTTGGAAACCTGCAGATTGAATATGTTTGAGTGATTCAAACATCTTTGTTCGTCACCGATTGAGCGAGTCAATCACGCTTATCCTGTTTCATCTAGACTTTCATCCCATCTTCCACGAATTAAGCTTAGAATCTCGTAATCATTGAGTTATTTAAAGTTAGGAATTATTCCAATCTTACATCAAATTCCCTTACAGAGAGAGCGCCGAGAACTCGTTTTTAAACTATGATCTACTATATAGCATAGAGAGTTATGGAATTAGCTAATTCTCACTGAATTGAGCAACTGTAATATGAATTTTTATAGAAAATTCCTAATTTCTGTAACAACCGACCATATTCTTAGCAACAAATTTCTGTATATGATTATCGGTGGCTTAAATCAATATAGCTGCAGCAAATTGGAGTTTTGGCAGGGAAAAAATTATGTCACGTGAGACTGGTTTATTAGAGTCAAAACTGAAAATCTGATGTTGTAGATTAAAAATAATCCATAAAAAATATTCAGTTACATATCAGTAGCAAGATATTTATATATCTTAAAAATCATTCTAAAAGTTCTAATAATGTCAAGACCTAACACCATAATTTAGTAGCTCGGGGGTCCTGTTCGTGTCTTAACAATATAAGCTAGGATAAGGTACTAATCACCTGAAGCCACTTGAAAGGAACCCAGATGTCAGCTTACGATACTATATCATGTAAAGAACCTCGTACGTGGCACTCTGGAATTGTACGTGTTGGCTTTAGAGACATGAAGAGAGATATTCGACAAAATCTCGAGGCGCCAACTACTTGTGAGGTTTTTTTGATAAGTGATGTGTATCCTCATCCCTTCACCGTTTTGACCCTTTTTTGTTTGAATTTATCATGACATATGTATCTAAAATCAGCGACTCGCTTGTTACGTAATCAGTGCAACTTTGCTTACGTAAAAAGTGCAACTATAAATAACATGAGGTGAAGTAACATATCTATTCATTGTGAGCATAGTAAGTAAATATGACTACGAAGAAGTTTATCGTATGGTCTCTTTTGTTAGCGGCTATTGTTGTGGCCGTCGCAGCGGAGACCTCCGTAGATGACAAGAAAGAAGGTGTTTAGTATATTCTTTATTTCTATGTTTTATAGATCAACTTGATAGGATTCTTATGTTCGATGAGGTTTGAAACAGGTGCAAAGCACGTCAACACCGAAGAAATAAACGATGCCTCATATGACGTACAATCTGGAGGATGGAAGGGAGGCGGCGGAGGAGGAGGATGGAAGGGAGGCGGCGGAGGAGGAGGATGGAAAGGAGGCGGCGGAGGAGGAGGATGGAAGGGAGGCGGAGGGCGAGGAGGAGGTGGTGGTGGTTGGAGCGCTGCTGAGTTAAACACCGAAGAACTAAACGGTGTTTCAGATGATGTACAATCTGGAGGATGGAGGGGAGGCGGTGGAGGAGGATGGAAGGGAGGCGGTGGAGGAGGATGGAAGGGAGGCGGTGGAGGAGGAGGATGGAAGGGAGGTGGCGGAGGAGGATGGAAGGGAGGCGGTGGCCGAGGAGGAGGTGGTGGTTGGAGCGCTGCTGAGTTAAACACCGAAGAAATAAACGGTGTTCCAGATGACGTACAATCTGGAGGCTGGAGGGGCGGTGGCGGAGGGGGATGGAAGGGAGGTGGTGGCGGAGGAGGATGGAAGGGTGGTGGCGGAGGAGGATGGAAGGGAGGTGGCGGAGGAGGATGGAAGGGAGGTGGTGGCCGAGGAGGAGGCGGTGGTGGGTGGAGTGCTGCTGAGTTAGACACCGAAGAAGTAAACGATCCCTCATATGATGTACAATATGGAGGCTGGAGGGGAGGCGGCGGCGGAGGGGGATGGAAGGGAGGTGGCGGCGGAGGGGGATGGAAGGGAGGTGGCGGAGGAGGATGGAAGGGAGGTGGCGGAGGAGGTGGATGGAGAGGAGGTGGCGGTGGATGGTAGAGTCGACCGTCTCTACTATAAACTACAAACAAAGTATTATGAGTAGAAATGTAAGTGTATGAAAATAATGAACTATAGTAAATAACGTTTGATGCACGGTTTACCGATGCATTAAAGCCAGCGTACATATAGCCCGAAGCTTAAAAATGTTATGCAAGTTATATTATATCTTTGTTCTTCGTATGATCAATATATCTTAGCAGTTGAGTTAATGTATTTTCTTCGAGTTTTAAACTACGTATCCTTCACATTCGTACACAAAAGAAATCTATTGAAGCAAATATATGAACTTACAGAATCTAATGAGTTCAGCTTTGTGTCTGATCAGACGAGATTAATTGTATTGGAAACCTTATGCGACTGTACCGAGATGTGGGGATACTACACAAAAACCTAATCTTCTCTTGTACTTGTAGAACCAACAGATTTGAATCTCTAGTACATCCTTGTATGTCCTCTCTAAGACTCTAACCCTTGGCACTTGAGTTTAATCGATACGTTCTTTTAAACCTTCTCTTTCGCTAGAGACTCTTATATCTTCTGTGCAACTAAGAATGATTTAACTCGAAACGATATAAGATCAGAAAACCCCGCTTTGGGAGCGTACAACTTATTTTTATTTACCTTGAGCAGCCCTATCGTATTTCAAAGTAAAGATTATAGTAAACATATCCGCAGGATGACGTACAGTATGAATCTTCATCTCTCGCTGTGTTGAACCTTCACATTTCTGTGAAATAGTACATTCTAAGATTTTAAGCTGACAGTCGTTTTTTGAAAGGGGAAAAAGTCACGAGAATCTGAAGACACGCACGGGCGACACTTCTCTCAATCCTATCGCCGAAAATCTGAACTCACGGTCAATTTACTACTCTCCGGTGTCCGGTTGCGACCGGCGCCGTGAAAGCGCACCCTTTTCTTTTACTTTGTTGTTTGTCTCGTCATCGGAGTAGATCTGCTTTTCTTGATTTGGCTCGAATTTTCGCGGCTTTGGGTGGAAACCACCGTGCGAGGCAGCCTCTTTTGATGGTTTGGTGCTCCTCAGCTTGCGCTCCTTCGCTTGTCGACGACGACGGAAAACGATGGAGTCTTGTTCCTCACCCTAGCATCTCGCATTGAACGGCGGAGATTTACTTTTGTAAATTGCCTCCTCCCTGGTGTTTCTCTTGCAGCGGATCTAGCTTAGCATGACGTTAGTTGAGGTGTTGCTCCTCCTTCTTCTTAGGGTTCACAATTCTAAACCTCAGTTTGGTCTTAAGCCGTGCTATGATCCACTTCTACCGGAGATTGGGAAGCTTTCGCGACAGGTATATATATCACGTCTTGCCTACCATGGTTTATTTTGTGTATGTTCGTTATTGTTGTTTCAAGTAGAAGTAGGTGTTTCTTTGAGTACTCGCCTCTGGTTGCGTGTGTTTTGTGCTCTAGAGGAACTAGTAAGCTTGAAGGCGTACGGTGTGGCTGTGAATTGTTTTATCTTGCCCTGCGCTAGCCAACTTTGGGGAATTGAACTTGGTAGAGGGAGCTCATCCCGCTCGCAGATTTCAGCTTCTGAGGTTCCGTTCGGGAAAATCTCATGGATATGGTCGACGAACCGCTCTCACATGACGCGGGAGGAGTATGTGATCAAGGGTTTTGAGTCCTTCGTCGTTGACGGCCCAGTCTCGGACCTCCTGTGAAAGGCTTCTAGTGCAATTGGCAGTTACTCTTCTCCTTAAGTAACTGATCCGGAAAGAACAGCAAAATCGTCATCGCTTCATCTAACTTCTTTAGCTTCGACGCTTTGGTTGAGTGGATAAACCGAAATCTTTGGTTTCTGAATGATGCTTCCCTGTTTTTACTTTTTTGACATGGGACTATCTGTTATAGGTCTATAATCATCATTGTATATCTAAACTGGTTTCATTTGAATGAAATACTTACATTCTTATAAAAGAAAAAAAAAAGATTTTAAGCTAACATCAATATCAATATGCATTGTTGACATGAGGTACTGAGTTTTTAGAGGGAAAAAAAACAGAATTTTGAGTGTTACCAAACACTTCCACAGTTTGTTGTATAAATCCCAAGCATGCTAACAAATCTTTAAGCCACAGTTTTTTTTATTGCTCCCTCAAGTGCAACATTTTCCGCTACAGCCTACAACTAGTTGAAAAGTAAAAAGATCGGAAGTCTTGATGTTAAGTGAATCTAAGACGTATTACAATAACCTTTTTTTATCACAAATTGACTCTCTGTTGTGTAAACGAGTTTTATTTTCTATATGTTTTTTTTCATGTAACTTCATACCCATCAATATAAAAGAAGAAACAAACAAGCCTAACTAATCTTTATACCAAACATTTTCTTTGATTGCTCTTTCAAATGCCACATTTTCTGCTACAAGTAGTTGAAAAATAAAACAAATTGGAAGTCTTGACTTTTAATTAGTTTAGACGTAAGAGTTATTTATTGAGAAGAGATAACGGTTCCTGATAGCGGAATTGTTAGAAACTGTACGAGATAAATGATGGTGTCGCTTTCTGTACCGCTGACATTTTCTGATGTTGTGATGTAACGATAAAATTGGTATACTTTTACCGGTAAGAGGCTACTAATCAAATCCAATATAATACTTCTCCAACAATGTTTTGAAAACTGGAGTGGACCAGCCGGTCCAACCAGGAATCGTCCATCTTGCCAAATCCAGGTTGAGCCAAAACTTGGATTTGAGTTAAACTGGTAAAACCAGCTGAAAACTAGTGATTCTGTTCGATATCAAAATTCTGTTCACAAATCTTAAATCATAAAATAATTTTAAAAGAGATTTTTTCACAATTTTATTGTCAAAATAGACTATTATGTTCTAATTTTACATCTTAGCGTCTTTCACAATAAAATTATGAAATTGTTCATTTCAAGAATTGACCATAATTTCAATTAAGTTGATTAGAGCGTTTGAGTCAAAATTTAAACTATAATTCAAAGTCATGTCCTATTTTCCAAAGTGATGGAGAGAAGACAATTTTAAAGTTGCGAAGCTAAAAGATGAGAAGCCTAAAGGTTAGATCTATTCTCCTCTTTCGCGCTGGTCTCAGCCAGATCAATCATTGTCCGTACCCTTACCAAGTCAGTTTAACCGACAAAGTGTCTACGTCACGCAACCTTCTGTTTAGCTTACAGTCTCTCAAACCCTCTCAGCAACTAAGAGTGTTTATTTAAAGCTATAAAAAACTCAAATTAGCCATGATGACTTGAACCAATATATTAAAGTGAGACCATATAGTCTTAAGAACCGATAGAAATTTAAGGATGAACATTGTCCATAAAGTTCTGAGTTTTCAACAATGCAAATGAAAGACAACCTAGAATGTCTTATAATCTGAACCAATGTTTTAAACAACCTTATGATCCCGGAAAGACCACATAGAGATGTGTGTGTTCATCGGATTCATGAAAGCTTCGACTAATTTTAAACATTCAAGGAAAGCTTTTGAGCTGCAAGTGCTTCACCCTCAAGAGTTGGCTCCCAGAGGAGTGTAGTCTCAGCCAAAAGTGTGGTCACAATGTATGGGTCCATGTTTGATGCTAGGCGCCTATCTTCCTAGTAACCTATATTCCAATTCAAAACAATACATGTTAGCAATATATAGCATTACAAATAAATGTGTTACCAATCTAGAATCAGGATCTTTCCTTTCTTCTCGGTATCACGCTCCAAGCGAATTGAGCATCCACGGTTAGCCACACGCTGCCAAGTTAAAGTTTAAAGCAAATGAGCAGAAGGACTTAAAATGTGACATCTTTCAGACTTACATTGCATATGCATACATGAGAATTGGTCAATACTAGCGGTCTCGTGCTTTACGGTCAACCTTCTCTCATTGCCTTCACCTTCGTCACTGATGTGCTCTCTATGAAGAAATGAGAGGTTAAAGTAACTTGAAAGAAATCCAGTTGTCAGCTTACAACACATATCATCTAAAGAACCTCGTATGTGGCAGTCTGAAATCGGACGTGTTGACTTTAGAGACATGAAGTGAGATCGTCGAAAAAATGTCGAGGTGCCAACAAATAATGAGGTGTTTTTGATAAGTGATGTGTATCCTCAACCCCTCCACCGTTTGACAATTTTTTGTTTGTTTTGAATCTAACATGATATGTATCTGAAATTAATGACTTGTTTTTTACGTAAACAGTGCAACTTTGCTTACGTAAACAGTGCAACGTTATAAATAACATGAGGTGAAGTAGCATATCTATTCATTGTGAGCATAGTAAGTAAAGATGAATACGAAGAAGTTTATCGTATGGTCTCTTTTGTTAGCCGCTATTGTTGTGGCCGTCGCAGCGGAGACTTCCATAGATGACAAGAAAGAAGGTGTTTAGTATATTCTTTATTTCTATGTTTTATAAATTAACTTGATAGATTTCTTATGTTATGAGGTTTTAAACAGGTGCAAAGCACGTAAACACCAAAGAAATAAACGATGCCTCATATGATGTACAATCTGGAGGATGGAAGGGAGGCGGTGGTGGAGGGCGGAAAGGAGGCGGCCGTGGCGGAGGTGGATGGAAGGGAGGCGGTGGTGGAGGATGGAAAGGAGGCTACCGTGGCGGAGGTGGATGGAAGGGAGGCGGTGGCCGAGGAGGAGGTGGTGGTTGGAGCGCTGCTGAGTTAGAAACTGAAGACGTAAACGATCCCTTATATGACGTACAATGGGGAGGATGGAGGGGAGGAGGATGGAGGAGAGGAGGCTGGCCAGGTGGCGGCTGGGGGGGAGGCTGGCCAGGTAGAGGCTGGGGAGGAGGCTGGCCAGGTGGAGGCTGGGGAGGAGGCTGGCCAGGTGGAGGCTGGAGGGGAGGCTGGGGAGGTGGATGGTAGAATCGACTGTCTCTAGGCTCTACTATAAAGTGTAAACGAAGTACTAAGAGTAGAAATGTAAGTGTATGCAAATAATGAACTATAGTAAATAACGTTTGATGCACGGTTTAACGTTGCATTAAAGCCACCTCGCATAGCCTAGCTTAAAAGCTTAAATGTGATGCAAGTTATATCATATCTGTTGTTCTTCGTATGATAAATATTATATTTCTTATATAGAAGTTGAGTTAATGTCAGTATATTCTTCGAGTTTCAATTCACTTATCCTTCAGATTCGTACACACACAAAAAATCGATTAATGAGTTCAGCTTTGTGTCTTAGACGGAGATTAATTGTATCGCAAAGCTTATGAGATCTTACCGAGATGTGAGGATACACACAAAACAATTCTGTTTTTAGGACAAAACCTTTATCTTCTGTTGTACTTGCGAAGTACCAAATTTTTTGAATCTGTAGTCTATATCCTTGTATGTCCTCTCTAATCCTTGCACGTGAGTTTAATCGATTAATTTCTTTAAAACCTTCTCTTTAACTTAAAGACTCTTACATCTTCAATGCAAATAGGAGTGACTATACTCGAAACAATAAAAATCACAAAACCCCATTTCAAAGCTTAGTAAGATTAATAGTAAACATAACTGCACGATCATGTGCAGTGTGAATATTCATCTCTCTTTGTAATGAACCTTCACATCTCTTAGTGAAATCATACATTTTAAGATTTTAAGCAGACATCAATATCAATATGTGCTTTGTTGTCATGATGTACTTAAGTTTTAGAAGAAGACAAAAACAGAATTTTGAATGTCACAGAACACTTCCATAGTTTGTTGTATAAATCCCAATCATGCTAACAAATTTTTTGTAAACCAAACAGTTTCTTTAATTGCTCTCTCAAGTGCCACATTTTCTTCTACAAGTAGTTGAAAAGGAAAAAAAATTGGAAGGGCCTGTTCGTTTGGCAGCCTCAGGTACCTGCGGCTGCGGCATACGGTCAAACGATGTTCGTTTGCCAGCCGCAGCCTCCTGCGGCCAAATGCTGCGGCAGACGCAGATCGCTGCGTCAGAAATTTTCAGCCGCTGAAAAATCTGGCGGCGCGTCTGATACTGTTGCGTTTGATACTGCTGCGGCTGCGGCCAATTTCTGTTCGTTTGACTGACGCAGGATCCTGCGGCTGCCGCTGCGACCAGACGCGCGGCTATGAAACGAACAAGAATCGCAGCGTCTGGCTGCAGGTCGCAAACCGCAGCCGCAGCCGCAGCCGCCTGCGATTACCAAATGAACAAACCCGAAGTCTTGACTTTTAGTTTATACAAGACGCAACATTTGGCCGCGTTTTAAGTCTTTCCACTACGATTTCATCATCCTTTCATCATCCGTAGGCTCGGCCCGTGGCATAACCCACATAAACAAAAGGTTAGGGCCCAAATTGTTTTCCCCTAACTCATGAATATATTAAACATATTTGATATATATATATATATATAACAAAATTACTTCTGTAACACTTAATTAATTTAAAAAATGTAATTTCTGTTTTTTTCGTTTGGAGATGAAAAAAATATTAATATTATGTCAATTTTTTTTTTAAATTTTGCTTAGAGCCTTCAGTAATGTTGGACCGGTCCTAACTACTTTTAATGGTAAATTTGTTTTTGCATTTCTATGAGATTTGGCGATTAATACGAGTTTGGGTCTATAAATTTATACTAGATCTTAGAGGAGAGCCATATAACTGGAGTAGTCCGATTGGTGACACAAAATCAGAAACGGAAACGTACAGAAGCGTGAAAACGATTTAAAATAATAAATAAGGAAATGAATACGTGTTGATATATATATATATATATATATATATATATAATTAAGCATTTACTATATTCAACATTATTATAAATAACAGAAATTTAACATATATATATATATATAATTAAATATCTAATGTATTAGGTTGAGGCAGATCCGGAATTACAACCTATACTATCTCGGCTCAAGGATGGAAAACCAGCAGAGGATAAAAATGTGATTTCTTTCAACTATAGAATTGACTGTATTTGCAGTTCATATTCCTATTCGTTGTTCTTTGGTGCGGCTACTAAAGAAGATTTGATAAATTCAATATAATTGAAGATAATTAAATATCAATATATAACATAAATTCAGGCCTTGTTTTTATAACCTAAATTCAAGATAATTAAAGATTTGATAAAATCAAGATAATTAAATATCCATATATAACATAAATTCAATGCCTCATTTTTACACAATTCAACAAAAATAATTTTTAAAAATTATAAATCATCATATTCATTACAATTCAATCAAAAATCTGCCTTAAATTCTATATTGTCAAAAAAAAAGATTATCAAACTCAATTTTTTCGAAATAGTCTTAGTCAATTAATCAAATTAATTACTTTCAATATTTCCCATGTAATTAAAATAATTCTTCAAAATAAAATTTTTTTATAGATAAAAGACGAAATAATATGCACAGTCACATAAATACTATATTAGTTCTCGATCTTTTTCAAAATAAAAAACAGGAAGCGGAAGCTTCCAACACGTTATTAAAATGATACTTTTAAAAGTGTCATGTAAGGTATCTTCTGAAAGTTTCCTAGAGCTTTCGATTCTGATGACATTGAACGAAACTTTCATGCTACCTAGGTCCGTACCATTTAACCCTTACCACGTCAATTCAACCGATATAGTGTATACTGACGAAAAAAAAACCGATAAAATGTCTACGTCACGCAACCTCCTCTTTACCTTAGTCTCTCAAAACTTCTCAGCAACTTAGAGTGTTTATTAGAAGCCATAAAAACTCACATTAGCCATGATGACTGGAACTAATACCTTACAGTGAGACCATAATGGTCTTAAAAAAATTATAAAAGGATGAACACTGTCCATAAAGTTCTGAGTTTCAACAATGCAAATGAAAAGACAACAAATAATGTCTTATAATCTGAACCAATGTTTTAAACAACCTTATGATCCAGGAAAGACCACATAGACTTGTGTGTGTTCATCGGATTCATGAAAGCTTCGACTAATTTTAAACATTCAAGGAAAGCTTTTGAGCTGCAAGTGCTTCAGCCTCAAGAGTTGGCTCCCAAAGGAGTGTGGTCTCAGCCAAAAGTGAGGTCACAATGTATGGGTCCATGTTTGATGCTGGACGCCTATCTTCCAAGTAACCTATATTCCAATTCACAACAATACATGCTAACTAATATATAGCATTACAAATAAATATGTGTTACTAATCCGGATCAATACCTTTTCCTTTCTTCTCGGTATCACGCCCCACACGAATCGAGCATCCACGGTTAGCCACACCCTACCAAGTTAAAGTGTAAAGAAAATGAGTAAAAGGACAGAAAACATGGACTTAAATGGGTAATCTTTAGACTGCCATTGCATATACATACCCATGAGAATTGGTCTATACTAGCGGTCTCGTGCTTTCCAGTCAACCTTCTCTCATTGCCTTCACCGTAAGCACTGATGTGCTCCTTGTGGCGAAGCGAGAGGTTCAAGATTGCCTTTTTGATCACCTCAAATCCTCCTTCCTCTCTCATGCTCTTTGTACTGTAATTGGTATGGCAACCAGCACCGTTCCAATCACCTTCAATAGGTTTGGGATCAAGCGTAAGGACAACACCAGCTTGTTCTGTGATTCTCTGCAAAATAGTTAACAACAGTTACAAGAGCTTAACTCCCACTCACTTAATCACTCATAACTCTCAACAGAAGAGACTTTTGATTACCTCAAGAAGGTATCTCGCACACCAAACATGATCACCTGCTTCAATTCCTATGCTCGGGCCAACTTGGAATTCCCACTACAGAAATGTTTTGTAACATGAGAGGATTGACAACTGGTAAAACATACAAAAACATAATTTATCATCAATTGAATAAAAGAGACCTGTCCCGGCATAACTTCACCATTAGTACCACTAATGTTAATTCCAGCATATAAGCAAGCTTTGTAATGAGCATCTGAAATATCACGCCCCCAAATCTTGTCAGCTCCTACTCCACAGTAGTAAGGACCCTGAAAACAAAACAGAGTTAGTTATTTTATTTTTGTAAACCATCACAAAATATACTTCTTGACTTCACTTATTTGTCACCTGAGGACCAGGATACGCTCCAACGGGCCAACCCAAAGGCCATTTAACATTTGGCTGAAGTAAAGTGTACTCTTGTTCAATGCCAAACCTTAATCATCATTAAATATTCAAACTTTAAGCACCAAATTCTAAGTAAATGGGATTAGAATGCGATTTGAGGTAGTGACAAACCATGGCACTTCTTCAGTGACCTTCTTGTTACTAAAGATCTCTGCAGCTTTGGCACGTTTGTTTGTTGGAATTGGTTCACCCGCTGGTGTGTAAGTATCACATATAACCTTCACATAATAAATCTCAAATAATTAGTGTCTGATTACCAAAAATGTTGCTTTTACTATAAAACTTCAATGATACATACCAATATGTTATTGCCACCGCGGAAAGGATCTCTGAAGATAGCTTGTGGACTGAATAAAATAAACAATGCGGTACACGAAATATTAGATTGTGACATAAAAAGAGAACATGTGTAGAGAAATGTGAAAAAAATCTTACTATAGAATCACTTCACTATCTTCACCAGGTGCTTGTCCAGTACTCGAACCATCATAGTTCCACTTGGGAAGCTCAGAAGGATCTTCAACCGGCTTTTCAATAGTCTGAAACCTTCCATTAATGTATTAGCATCATAACATAGTTCCTAACATTAAATTTACTAACAGTCTTAGAGTAACATACCCTTGACTTGCTTCTAAGATCAATTCCAGATCCTCCAATCCTATAGCCAAATAAAAAGACAATGTTACGAAAAATTCGCAAGAATCCGGAAAAAAAGCAAGCAGAGAGGATAATATATACCAAATGTACTCAGCAATGATCCTGTCAGAGTAAGGTTTGGTGTCTAAATTGAGAAGAGTCTCAACTCTATTGATTGTACTGTTATCAGATTGGAGAGCAACAACTCTAAAGCCTCTTAGTTTGTTGCTCTGCTTCTTCTGTTTCAACAGAACTGGGCTCCATAACTTGTTTGTGATGACTGATGAGTGTTTAGGCACTCTCATCTGACATGTTGGAGAGGCTGCCAAGACCTGAACCATTTCTTAGCTTGGATTCCTAATCAAATCATTAACCATCAATCCGAATTAGGAATCTAAAACTTTATTCTATAGATTAATGACTTGTGTACTTTGATCTGAATCATCCAGATTCTTGACCAGACTGATTAGTCCACTTTGATCTGAAATATTCAGATTCTTGACCAGACTGATTAGTGCACTTTGGTCTGAATCATTCAGATTCTTGACCAGACTGAATAAACTAAACCAAATTCACCATGCAAAAAGGTGATTAGAAAGTAACCAAAGACATTAAATTAAAAGCAAAAGACAAACTCATTAAAATACCAAAAAGTATGAATATCCATGTTGATTTTAATTCAAAAAGTAGAGGAGTGTAGCTTAATTAGTAAATGAGTGGACCCGGGATTTAATGTAATCAACTGAAGCTTAATAGCCTTAATTAGCAATGAAAGACAGAGTTTATTACAAGATTCTCTTACCAGAAACAAATGGGTTTCCAAAAACAAGTGCTGAGAAAAAGTAAACAAACATAGAGAAAATGAGAAGTTACCTGAGACTTGAAGATGACTTAAAACTGATTAATCAGGAGACTTGTGTTTGCAACAGATGGCAATGAAAGAGTTGACAAATATGAAGAGCCTTAAGAATCTTTCTTTTTAGAAAGAAATTTAAATAAAAAGAATAAAAACGGCAAGTTTTTTAATTGTGAAAAATGGGATTAGAGTGAAGTGGCTTTTGCCAAAGAGATAGGGGTGGGTTACGAGTGGCGTATATTTGTGAAAAAAGGCTTTTTGTCTTCTGCAGATAAGGTCTCTTCTTGTGCCTCATAACTTCAATACTCATCATACTGTTTTTTTTTCTTTCTTTTGGAATCTTTTTATTTTGGTATTTTAACAATTATGTCCCAATAATTGTTAACACATTTTTTGGTTGGTGGGGTAGAAGCCATTACCTCTTTCGTTTTGGATTTACTTTTTAATATATTTTATTTTTGTCTAAATAATGTAAATCGTTATAATTATACTAATCTGCGTTTTTCTTTTGTTATGTAACCACATTGATTCTCTCTTGAAAAGTGAAACAAAAATGTTGCTACACTTTGTAAGAAATGACTTCTAATAACTTTTAAAGAAATCGGAAAGTTGAATATTGTGATTTTACTTTGTATTATTTACGGTATAAAAAAGTTAAAATGGTAAAATAAGTTAATTTAATTACATATTTGTTTATTAGATCACCTGAAATTCACCTTCCACCGAGCTATATTGGTATCGGCCCAATTGATTTCCAAAACCCTCACGTCGTTCTCAAAACGGATTGGCTCTGTATTTTCAGATCTGGCTGAGAGCGCTTCTTCTGCAGCCCACGCCGGTCATGGATCCGCCTGGCCCGGTGGTTCCACCACGCCTCAGTACGGACCGTAGAACCGTTAAGTCAGACAACCGATGTATTCCAAACTTGACCAGGAAATGAAGTTCATGAAATGAAAAAAAGTGAGGCGACGCTAGGGTTTAGAGTGGGAGAACATTTTTGGCAACGATTGGGCCTTAGTATTTGTATTTAAAAGCTTAATCTCTAAAAAAATGAGAGAATTGGTCAAATTCCAAAATAATGGAAAATAATTTGACTTCATACCAAATAGATTTCATTATTTGCAAGGAAAGTTAGAAAAATCGTTGTTGACAAAAATACTTAAATAGTGCTTGTTTAATTCGGATAATAATGTTTTAAGACACGTCAAATCACTCTTTATCTTTATCAATGTCTAGCTATCAAATTTTTTCTAATCTATTAGAGCATCTACAGTGGTTTTAACAAGTAAATTTTAATAATATGGAAAAAAAAAAAAATTTCATCCAATGATAAAATTCTACATGATATTGTCTCTCTCCTCTTTAAGATTCAACATGTTGAATTACACATTTGAATTCATGTGTGATTCAACACCCTTTTCAACATATCCATTAAAATAATTTAACACTTAATTTTTTTTTCAACAGCCTCATTGTAAATAGTCTTAGGTTTGAATCTTACACCTTTATAGGGTGGTATCATAGTATTTAGCAAAATACTTTCATTTTCACCTCTCTGTTTTTGTTTAATACCTTCCTTCCATCGCATCATATTAACAACGATGAAGTTTGAAGTTCTTTGAAACCAAATACCAATATTAACATAGATTATAGAGTGTAATCGAAAAATTCATGCTAATTTAAATAAATCAAAATTAATTAGTTAAGATTCATACACTTTACATAATTTGAATAATCATAGTTAGAGATTTTGTTTAAAATAAAGAGAGAGAGAAAGTTTCGTGTGTGATATAAATGACGAAGGTATTTTTGTCCTTTGCTTAACATTTTCTACTCATCCAATATTACGATTATGCCATCAAACGGTTCACTTAATTCTTTTGATTTTTGTTGGTACCAAATGGGCCGAAGTGCCAAACTAGCTTTATTGAAAAAAAATTGATCAACATAACCTTTATCTAATCTACACAATTTTCAATAATTTAACAAAACTAAAATTTTAAGTTTATCCTTTCTTTCTAAAGAAAAATAAAAAATAAAAAATAAAATTGTTTTTTAGATCCGTTGGAGAAGAAACCCATCTTGATCTTCTCTTCTTCTTTCCTTTTCTTTCGGCAAATTCGATCTTCTTCTTCGATCATCCTCTGCAACCTCCGACGAAACTTGGCAAGCCTCCGACGAAGCTTGGCAAGCCTCCGACGAAACTGGATGAAATCTCTTCAATGTATTGATAATTAGGTTTAATCTTTTCAATTGAAGTGTTCTATATCAATAATAGTTTCAATTCGAGCTTGGATTTTAGCTCATTGTCAAATTTTTGTTTGAAATTAATGGATAGGATCGGGTTAGAATCGTAGTTACTGTTGGTAAAGTAGGGTACAAAAGTTAAACTTAGATACACTAGGTTAAACTGTGGCACGGTATAACTATGATGTGGTAGTTAGGTAAACTAAGTTAAATTAAGTTAAACAAGGTTTTAGCTAACTATTCAACCAGGTAAACTATGATGTGGTAGTTAAACTAAGTTTAAGTACGTAAAACTAAGTTTGGTTTTAGCTCACTGTTTAACAAGGTAAACTATGTTACGTCAATTAAACTAAGTTAAACAAATAGTTAAACTATGTACATCTGGTAACCTACTGATATTAATGTACGATGAGTCTTGCCTCCAGATTTCATCAAGAAAAAGGGAAGAACTCAAGAGGCTAGGTTTCCGTCAGTTGGAGGACATCGACGAAGGAGATCCCAAAGACTTGGAAGTTACTTTAATATGTCCACTTAATTTATTTTGTTTATGTTGGTTGTTTTAGTGTTGCTTGTTAATCCAGGTAAAACTTTGTTAAACTAAGGTAAACTATGTTGTACTTGCCAATTTTATTTTTTCCAAATCGTTATTGTTAACATACTCTAAAACTAAATTATTTTTCCCAAATCGTTATAAATCGTAAGGTTTACTAAAAGTGTATTAAAAATAATACAAAACAAAAAAAACGAATTTAAAAATATATTTTACAAGATCCCTTCATTTCCCATATATGCCTTATACTTTTATGGTTACTTAGTTATTGGTATCATATCAATGTAAAAATTAAATATACATGCTATTTAAAATATATTGCATCATAATACGATGTCAAATGTATGTTAAAATACTATTTATGAAAGTTAAATTAACCAACACTCGTTTTTAATAGGGTTTTACTAGGTTTATGCCTTCATCTTTAAAGTTAAACTATGTATAACTTTGTCCTACTAGATTTTTAGTTAAACTGTGCGGTTAAACTATATGTAAAATATTGACGGCGCCATTTTTTCCTGAATGACGGCGCCTATTTTTGTTAAACTAACGTTAAAATTCAGTTAAACTAACTTGATTGGTTAAACTAAGTTTGAAACATAATAACATTACCAAGTTCAAAACACAACATTACCAAGTTCAAAACACAACATTACCAAGTTCAAAAAACAACATTACCAAGTTCAAACACAATATTACCAAGTTCAAACACAACTACGTTCTTTTTTTCTTAGTAGCTTGCCCGCCTCTTCGTCCTCTTCCGCCTTTTCCTCATATTCTGCCTCTCACAAAGGTGTAAATCATCGACAACCCTTAGAAGGAAAAGATCTATTGGTCCTACGACCTTCGTCTTGCCCCTAATCACTGTCGCCAGAAACCACAAAATAACCATCTTGAGCCTATCCGTTGACGAACTCATCGAGCCCAGCTTCTCAAACATGTGATCCACCCAAGGATTCCCATTCTTCCCGAAATGTTACTGCACAAATCGGTTCCCACCGAGATTCTCGTAGTCTTCCGGGTAATGGTGGCAGTACAACTTTGAGATTAGTCCATGCTCCCTAAGAGAATACCTTATAGGGACTCCATTTACAATAAACCACAGTTGGTTTTCCTTGTCCATCTTTGCCATATGTACAATCAAGCTCCAAGCACCCATGACCTTTCGGTTCTTCTCGAGATGCATATGGAAGATGTGCCAGAACTGCGAATGTTTCATGATCCAGTTGCGTTCATATGCGCCAAGCTCCTTAATATATGTGACACACTTATGGGTATCACATCTTGTACTAATCTTGGGAAACTTATCGAACTGGCTAGGCTCGAAAAAGAATTTCAACGGCTGTACATGTACCTACATTCAAAAACATTAAATTAATTATTTTAGCACTAGTTTATCGTTAGTTTAATAGTAGTTTAACATTAGTTTAAATTTAGTTTAACTTCAGTTTAACTTCGTTTAAAGGTACTTAAACATGTTACTTGTATGTTCGGATGTAGGCTTCGTTGAATTTTAAAATACTTACCATTTCTTCGTCAGCACCACCAGCAGGGCCTACCGTTTCATTTGTTTGTTGTTAGACTTTCCTTTTTTGGTTTGAACGCCGATTCCCTAGTTTGGTGGTGTTTGTACGCGAAGGACCTACTTCCATAGAATCCTGTAGTCAAAACGATTTTAATCTAGTTTAACCTACTTTAACCAATTCCTAATCAAATATTCCAAATGATCATACCGTCTGATTTGTTGTTGTGGGGCTTTTATTTTTCGGTTGGAACGGGAAGGATTCCCTGCTTCGTCAGTGTTAATCAAAGTTTCTCCATCTACTTGATCACAAAAAGTAGCAACTTTGGTTCTTGCCATTATCCTATCCAACATAAGAACATAAATTGTGTCAATCACTATTAAACCCTAAATTGAAGAATAACGAAACCCCTAACCCAAAATCGAAGAAGCAAGGGTCAGTTTAACTGAAATCCTAACCCAAAATTGAAGAATCACTTACCCAAAATCGAAGAAGATGATGAACTTTAACTTCATTTTAACCAAAATCGAAGAAGATCTTTGAAGTTTTTTCCAAAATCGAAGAACAATATCTTTGTTTTTCGGCGATTCAAAGACCGAAATCGAAGAGACCAAAGAAGAAGGAGAAAAAGAAATAAAAAAGGAGAAGAAGAAATCGAAACGAAAGAGATAAGAAAAATCGGAAGAGGAGAAGAAAGAAGAAAGTTCAAACCGCCAAAGAAACCTCCAACCAAGATTCTCGGACCCGATTTTGATGAAGAAAATCGGATAGGTAGTCTGAATCGGGTGGGTCACATGGTTGGGTCTGTAATAACTTTAATTTCAGTTGAGTTTATGGTAATTTCTGTATTTTTGGTTTTAAAAATTAAAGTTAAATAAATTCAATTAAAATGGAGGTCATTCTGGCAAATTTGAAATCTGAGAGGATCAGTCCCGCCATTGTTCCTACCCAATGTAAATACTCCTAAAAATTCTTACTAAAAAAAAAACTTTACAGCTAAAAAAATATTTTAGGAATAGCTATTGTCAAAAATACTATTACCTAAATTAGTTTATAGGATCAATGTCATTAGTAATTCAATCGATAACTAGATATTGAGGGAGATTTTGAAAGATTTTTCTAATTTATTTTATCGGCCAAAAATATTAAAAATCAAACCAACAAAACTTTTTTTTTTTTTTGGTTTGAAATTTCAAATTTATTACTCAACAGAAAGTGTTTATGTACAAAGGAGGATAAGCGAAACAATGCTCATATTAAAGGGCTTAAAAACAGATCAGCGCACATGGACTTTGAACCAACGACGTAGGAGGCTTTCTAGCTTATGCGGGAACGTATAGCATAGAGAGGAAATCATGTTTAGTAAAGCTTTATCACTATAATGGACTACTAGCTGTTCTGACGTAACCCAACCACAGTTATGTCGCCTTGAGTTTTTTTCTCACGCCATATGTGGTAGGTCGAAATTTGGATGAATAAACAAACTAAGGTGAACTAAAGTCTATCGTATCCGACCAACCAGGGGTTGCATTTGAGCAAAGCAAACCTCTACCAAGTGCAAGCCAAACCGTAAAAGTGTAAAGACATATGAAGAAAAGATGATCCAGAGTTTTATCACCCTCCCCACAAAAAACACAAAGTTGATTACCTCCCCCAATTTCTCATACGAAACCCGGTGGCGAGACGATCCTTAAGAGCTAACCAACTGATGGAGCAACGTGGTACCCCATGGTGAAACCATACAAGACGACCAACTAAACGAATTTACTTTACTCAATCATTTAATCCTAAGATATACACATGTGAAAATTGAAAATATTTTTAACAACCCAAAAACCTTAATATCTACTTTTTGTCAACAACCTAATACCCCATAAAAAGATCCACTCGTCATATAACTATCGTATAGGAAGATATATCCTTCTATCAACAATATGAAAAATATTTAATGTATTTAAAAAAACTTGGATATATATATATATATTAATCTGAAAGTTTCATGCCTGGGTTATATATGTCCTATAATCATAATCAACTTTTAATAAATTTTCATATATATATATATATATATATATATTGTTAATCTGAAAGTTTCATGCCTGGGCCATATATGTCCTATAATCATAATCAACTTTTAATAAATTATTCCTCTCAAGTACTAACGAGAATCAAATTTGAAGGTAACGTGAGTTGAGTTAGTTGTTGAACATAGGTAAACATAGGTGTCTTCATTTTCGGTTTACCTATGTTCAACAACTAACTTACGTTGGCTTTACTATAACAAAAACAAATTTAGAAACTGACACCTCATTTAGATGTGAAAACCAATCAAATTAACAAAAATACACATAAAATTCAATTAACCAAAGAGAAAGAGAGAAACAAAGGCAAACAGACCGAACAAGTTGGGCTTTTGATGAGAAAGAGAGAAACAAAGGAAACTAGACTGAACAAGTTCACATACAAAGTGATAATCCAATGCCACATGTTTCATACGAGTGTAGAATACCGGGTTGGAAGCTAAATATGTAGCTCCCACATTGTCAGAATAGATTACTGGTTAGGAGCTTGATTTGACGCCAAGATGACAAAGTAATGAATAAATCCAACAAAATCCAGAAGTCGTGCCTGCAGCAGAGCGGTATCCCGCTTCAGCGTGCAATGGTCTTTAGCTTCTTGAAGGAACCCCCAAAAGGGCTGCCGTCCGATGGGTACACGAAAGTGACGAAACATGAATTTAGCTACCTTGAACCACTGTAACGGTCTCATATCAGCTTCCAACCAAGAACCCGTGTGAGTGGGAGGGGATTGAATCATTCATTCATCGGATATGTCTTTTCCCGTGATCCATTTCATGTCATTAGAAAGTTGGTTTCACACGTACTCATTGATCGGTCTGCCCGCTGAAAGCGAGGGAATGAATCTTACACTATAGTATTCCCGGTAAAACGATTAATTAGAAAGAATGTATGAACAACCCCACTGATATGTTTTCGATCGGAGCATCAAGTAGCGCAACCCGGTTGTACTTGACTAAGCCCCGACTAGGAGGGGAATTGACCAAGCAATTGGATGAAAGCCAAAATAAACAATTTGAGTACCTTTAGAGGTAAAGTCGCACGATAACCAGCCCAATCAGCATATGAAAAGCATGAAGGGATGGAGTGTTGTGACGTTGGAAGAAGATCCTATAGTGGCAGTCCCAGGGAAAAATGAAACATGTGCAAAATAGCTAGAGGAGGCATCAAACCCTTGATCTTATAAAAGAAGGGAGTGCATTATAACCATTTTGTCACTGTTAAATATCTTATCTAATGTAAAAATCAAAGGTATTTTTATTTTGGGTGGTGCAGCTGTACCAATATTCCATAACAGATTGTTCAAAGAGAAGGCTATGTCCGGTTGAGTGAAGTGCATATATTGTAAGCTTCCAACGACCATTTGGTACTGACATCATCATCATCATCACTATAAGATTCACCAATAACCGATTACATGCATTACGTTTGCTTCAAGTGGTGAACTCTCATGGTTTTTTGATACTGAAGTGTGTGGTTTTTTACTTCAAAATATTACCTAAAAAACCAACAAGGAAGTTGCAACTACACAACTAATTGTATGTAGTAATTTTAGGATCGAATTCCATAGAGAGAGTGAAATCACACTAATGTGTCATGGTTTTATAGGTTTTTAACATTTAATTTCACTAAATTATTGAATCTTTTATTGAGTCAAAGTGTTTCGTTAGAGTCTTTTAGTCCTCTATCAAGTATTTATAGGTTTTAGGTAGCTTTGGAGGAAACTATAGTGTTTTGTGATGAAAAAGTGGATTTGGAGATGTAGGGTCATGCAAAAGCTTCGGAATTTTAGCATTCGTTGGAGGTTTTCCCGATGTTGGATTTCGATGATTTTTGAAATTAGTTAGATTTCATTTGGGAACGGTCAAATGTCATTCTTATTGATGGTTCAAGATTTATGCATGTTTTACTGTAGACATCTCAATTTGGCGAGCAAATGAAACAAATGAAGAAATTGGGCCTAGAAAGCTAGGGATCAACCAATCCACGGGTCAGACGGTTTCGTTTCCCTATTTTCATTAGGTTTGATTTTTTATATAAATAGGGCTGCTCGACCCCATAGCAGTTCCAACCTTGTCTTTTTACAGTTTTTTTTTGCTTTTATTCTGTAGCTTTGGGAGAAGAAATATCTTACTCTTCTAGAAGTGTTTTTGAACCCGTTTTAGTTATTTTGATATTTATGCAATCTTTGAATTCATTTTAATAATTTCATATAATTCTGAGTAATCTACCAGTTGGGTTTAGGATTAAAGCAAATGGATTGAATGATTAAGTAGGTTTAAGTTTAGATTAGGGATTTATCATATTGGTTCTTTATCTTCTGTCATCTCAATGCTTATGTTAGGTTGACGAATCTAGAATATGAACTGTAGGTTTAATCTATGCAACAAAAGCGATAGTTAGGTTACCAAAATCAACAATTGATGAGCTTAGTATCGATAGCCAACAAAAGTTGAAGTTATGTCGTCTAAGTGAACTTATCGAACTTGTTAGATTGCTAGAATGAATATCTAGGGCTCACATACTAGTACTACTAGTGTTCTGGAGATTAATGGTTAGATAGTTAGCGCTGCGAGACTAGATTAACTTTACAATACTGATTCGAGTTCTAGAACAGTTTAACAAATCTCTAGTTAGTTAGATAGCTTAATTGATCATTGATACCTACGGCATTCCCTGTGCCCAACGTATTTTTCCATATAGTTTATAACTTTTAATTTACTGTTTTTATAGTATGCAATTGGGACATTCAAACAACCATATCTTCGTTCTAGCTCTACTTGTTGCATCACAATTCGTAGTATGACATTGGTCTATGTGGGATTCAGCTATAATCTTTACTACTACGCACAACTATGCACTTGTAAGATTGAGAAGGTTTAAACCTAAGACATCAAGGTTTAAACGCTGCATGCATTTGTTTGTTTCGAGTTTGGTCTAGGATTTTAATTTCTGCACGAAAATTGATTGATCCTCTTTATTTTTTTTTAGTTTAAAATTTTTTCTTTCGAGTTTGTTTCTTCCCTTATCAAGTAGAATCTATTCCATGGTTTATCTACCAAAAAACCACTGGAGCACATAGATATCTTCGAGGAGATTTGTAGTACTACTAGCTCGAATGAGCTTCCTCCCGACTATTTACGCTGTAAGCTCTTCCCATTTTCTTTGAGTGATAAGGCATACATGTGGTTGAAGTTCTTACCATTTGGATCTCTTACTAATTGGGAAGAGTGTAGAGCCGCGTTCTGGAGTCACTTTTTCACCATGGCTAGATCAGCTGCACTGAAGAACAAGATAACGACTTTCCAACAAGATCTTAATGAATCTTTCTATGAGGCATGAGACCATTTCAAGGAGTATATGAGATATTTTCCACACCAAAATTAATCTGATTCAAGACACAATGAGCTTCTTTTACAACGAGATTGAGTGGAAGTTCCAAATGACTCTAGAGACAGCAAGTATGAGCGATTTTATGAGCAACTTGTTTGAGGAAGCAAATGAGCTTGTTGAGATTTTAGCAGAAAGGAATGTGATCACCCTTCCAGTGATAAAATATTAAGAGGGTATGGAAACAGTAGGGCTATTGATGAGCTAAATGCTAAGATGAATATGCTTCTAAAGGTACATATGAGGAATGTAAACTTTTGTGAGGATTATGTTTATCAAGAGTGTGGTATTGAGAATGAGACTCCAGGAGAAGTTAACTATGTATGAGGACAAGGGTATTCCAGAATCAGGGATTAAATAAGAATTACATGAACCACTCATATTTGTCCTACAAAAGCAATAATGTCACAAATTCAACTAATAAGTTTTACCCTCCACACAACAAACATCAAAGGCATCATTTCCAAGCTAAACCATTCCCCCCAACTCAGCCACATCAGACCTTCACTCAAGGATTTCAGAATAAGAACGCTGGTTATTGTAGACTGAGTTTTAGCCTAAGCAACAATTTTAGAATGCTGGTTCTCAAGACATGGTTGAGCCTATGTTTCGACAAGTTCTTGATGGTTAAAAGAAGTTTGCTAGTGAGATCAATGCTAAGATTGATTGGATGTACACTGAAATTAATGGGCAGATTAAATCCTTGAGTACTCACATGAGAGTTTTAGAGAATTAAGTTGCTCAGACTTCTGCAATGATCAAAACACCCCCAAGAACACTTCTAGAGAATTCGGAGACCAACCCAAAGGCATATATCCAAGCCATCATGCTCAGGAGTGGAAACAAAGTTGCTCCAAAATCGCAGAACACCAAGATCGATCAATCCTCCTCACTGATTGATCAATCCCAACAAAAAATTGATCGATCCACCTCAACGATCAATCGATCCTTAGAACAAAATTTGATTCTAGAAAATTTTGATGATGACGAGGAACGATCGATCCCATGATTCTTTAAATGAAAACAGTTATGGAAATCAATACACATGTGCCAAAAGGGTCTGGAAAAAATGTTGCTGCATAAAAGGAACAACCCTATACACCACCGCTACCCTACAAGCCTAAGCTTCCATACCCTTTAAGAAGAAAGAACAAGATTCAAGAGAAGGAGCTTGGGAAGCTAAAAAGCATTTTAAGAGAACTTCAAGTAAGATTACCCTTTGTTGATGTTGTAAAGATTGCCCTGACCTTGAAAACATAAATGATGGATATCCTTACAGATAAGATGACATTAGAGAAGGGAGTGATGAATCTTACACATGACCGCAATGCCTTTTTGCAGTAATCTTTTACCTCCAATTTGAATCACTCTAATCCATCCAGTCAATTAGAAGTTATAATGAAAGTAACAAGACATGTCCAACAGAAGGTGCCAGCACAGATGCAGAGGCCTGTGCGGCGCTATAACACCTCTTTGGCACGGCTAGAGAGCCTGCAACTGTGCCAGATCACCTCCGAATCTCTTTTGACCAATACAACCGTGTTTCAATTAAATTTTCTCGAGAAACCCTAAACTTAATTCCATCGCCTCTAAACACTATATATACGAGTCCTTATGACCCTAGAAATTTATAGTGAATAAGAAGCTGCAGAGCCGTCCCCCATCCATTGAAGAAACTTCCACCTCCATCGTTGCCTCCTTGATTTGTTTCTTAACTCATTTCATCTTGATTTCTATTACTTGTTGTCTAAGGGAGAAGATCAATTACTCTACAGAAAAAATCCTTAAAACCTCTTTAAAATTATATATAATTATACTTTCTATATCATCTTTGCTATGCTTTGTTTGATTTTGCCTAAGTAGTCTTTTCATGAATTTTCTTCTCAGTCGTCATTTGATAGTCTCAGTACTGCCCCGTGAGGATCTTAAGGTCTTATATTTGATTCCTTTGTTGAGAGAAACTATTAGCTTGGTTTTGAAAAATTTGGCGAGGAAAAACACAGTTTCTATCAAACAGGTTTGGAGCACTCTCGGTTGCTCTTGAAAAAGGGGGTGGGGGTGGGGATGCCTAAGATAAGATGTAGAGACCGAATCTCCACCATAGTAAGGTGGTGGAGTAGTTTGTGATCTAAAATTTTCTTGCTTGGGAGCTTCTCCTTGATCTTGGAATCGCGTAAAAGTAGGGCTTTCGGGATTTTCTTGATGTGGAATTCAAGTGATCATATAAGAGTATATTTCCTTGAGTTCCTCTTCATCCTCTCCTTCTTAAGAGCCTTTTCGTAGCATACACTCTGATCCTTTGATCTCCATCTCGTTTTTCTCTTCCTCCCATCCAAGTTTTCCTCCAAAGTTTACTTTGAGTTTTTTCTTCCATTTCAGTGACTCCTCCTTCAATTTCTTCTAAGGTCTGGGTTTTTGGTGAGATTCCATGGAATTACACGTCCTTATTTGCAAAGGGTTTCCTTTTCCTTTTTCCTTGACTTCCTTGAAGATGTTTTCCTTTTTCATCAAGGATTTCCCAATTTTCGCGTTTTCCTTTTCTTAGTTGGATTAAGGATTCCTTTTGAGCATCAGTCTTCACTACTTTTTGTTCTTCTTCGTAATCCTCTATGTACCATGTAGCTATGACTACTTTGTTTATTAGATACTCCAATCTATCGACGCGTTTGAACAAACGCAAATCTCTCCCATGTTTAGTCTTGAAATTGAAGTCATAGTTATTGCGTAATTTATCCCATTCTTTCTTCTCATTGGCGACTTCTTTTCCTTGTCTAGATGGAATGGACATCTTACCAACACTCAAGCTCAATTAAAATACCATATACTCCTTGGGGATTGGAGAAGATGTAATGAGGTACTTAGATGCTCTTAACATGTGCCAATTCATAGCATTTAACAATCATACCTACGTTGAAGAAGCACGACAGTTCCTTGCTACCGTAACACTTTCCTTTCCCAAATGAAAAAAATCTGATAGTGTGTGATGGGATTTTGAGCTTTGTTATTGATGGTGTGACTTACTATTTGAACATTCAACAACTAGGGCAGTCACTTGGTTTTGCATACCATGATTCCATTGATTTAAGTTCATCTTCGGGAACCAAAATTTGGCAAAAGATAGGTCATGGCGCCTACAGTTCGAATGGGGCAAAATCAAGCCATATCAAGCACCCAACGGTAGGAATTTTACACCGTCTCATTGCCAATGCTATTTTTGCTAGGAAAAACCAAGGAGGAGTACTACATGATGAGTTTTGCATCCTCCAAGCGCCATTCACGCCATCATCTACTCGTTTCAACCATAGAATCCACACCCGAATGAGTTTTGGATGGATCTCCAATGGCTATCATCAAACCAAACTACTTCCCTCTTATTCACAACCACCCCTACACTATCGGCCAATACATCAATAGGAAGGCCATGATTATTCTCGGATCGTCTAGACCTACACTGTTACGTCAGCCACCTCCACCATCACCTACGGACGATGACCTCACCCTTGTAGAAGAGAGAGAGAGCTGCGCCATATGCTTTAATAGGAGAATGCAATGAAGGAAAGATGCATTGCGCGTATGAGGAATATGCTCAGGACGACCGGACAACACGATTGCCCGTATCCATATGATACCACACATGATTAGCCACTTCGTCTCACTCCCATCACATCATGAGGGTACTCATCATCATCACCACTGTATCACCTACTTATCTCATCTTTTATTTTATTCTTTATTTTTATTAATCAAATATGTTTCATCCTTTCACCAACTTTTTCACATTAGGGACAATGTGATTTAAGTATGGGGGAGAATTTTTATCTGTTACTAACATATATATTTTTGGTTTTATCTTTGAGTCATTTTAATGAATTTTATCAAGTTTAATTTTTTGATATGATAATATTTGACCAACATGTGTTCTGAATAATTTTCTGAGTGATAACTTTGATAGGATTTGTTGATAGCAGACAATATTTAGAACACTGCAGCTGAATCACTCTCCTGAAATCTCATCTTACAAAGATTCTGCTGGAACCGACGTCTACTTTTTTTATTAGACAACTAACCAGAATTAATTCTTTCTCATTGGAAGTGTTAGAACAAGGAAACAAGCAAAAAAATTCACAATCATCTTTCCCCCATTTTTACCATTCTTTTGTTGATCCTGAATGGCCACTCACTTTTAGTGGTTCCACACCCTTAAACCAATAGCCTTCTTACCTCAACCAATTTCTTTTTTACTTTCTCTTTGGCAGCTATGTGCAAAAACACTAGAGAGAAAAGAAGGACACAATTTTCCTTTATCCAAATTGAGAAGTCATTTTATCCCAAGGAATCACAAAAATAAGGTATTAATTCATGTCTTATGAGACCAATGTTTATAAATAACGTTTTCTATTTCGAAAAAGAGAAGAAAAGCGATAAAAATGGAAGAAAAGGAAACAATTACTTAATAAAAGTCTCAAAAGCACATAAAATCTATATGGAATGCTACATATCACATTATAGAAGAGTTGGAGTCATTTACAGCAGATTCCCGTGAAAAATCTAAGGTTGGGGGAACTAAGAAGAAGAAGAATAAAAAGAGAGACACTAAATGAAGGATAAGTGGAAAACCGTGCCCATCAACAGTTCTAAGCTCTCTTGCTGTTTTGCATGATAGCTAGCGATCTCGCCATATATGGTAAAGCTAAACACCTTAATCTCCACCACCAAACACAAAAAGCATCCCTATTACCAAGCACTGTCTTTCCTGAATGATACTATATGATGAGAAAGCTCACGCCAAACTTAATAAATATAGGGAGTTGACTAACGTGAATTCAGAGTTCTCTTATAGGTCTAGGACGGATGGAAAAGAGTTGAAAAGGTTGGGAGGCTATACTGAGAATATTCTAACGTGAGTTTTTGTTTTTAGGAGTCCACATATAATCTTTTACATCACGGCTCCTGATAGCAAGCGAGTTCCCGTGATTATTAAACCTCCCTTCCATAATTTTACTTTCTTGTTTGCTTGAAAACAAGCAAAACCTAAGTCTGGGAAAGTTGATAAATCATATTTTTACCTATTTTAGCTACAATTTTTATATGTTTTTAATAAGGATTTCAAGTGAAAGTAATATTTTCTTAAGGATTTTCGGATATATATGGATTTTAGATTCTTAATAGGTTCTTAGATGAAATGTAGCAAAAAGCAGCAAAATGAGCTCCAAGACAGTTTGTGAACTTCATATTCAAGGCTATGTTTGAAAAGTTTCAGTGAGCCAAATTCAACATTCTTTATATAATCAGAAACTTATAAGAGTCATCTTTTACCTCCACATGAAATCACTCCAATCCATTTAGCCAATCAAAAGTTATGATGAAAGCATAAAAGCATATCCAACATAAAGTGCAGCGCGGATGCAGAGGCCCATGCAGTGCTAGAACACCTCTTTGGCGTGGCCAGACAGCCCATAACCAGGGTAGATCACCTCCAAAGCTCTTTTAACCAAAGCAATAGTGCTTAATTTAACTTTTTTCGAGAAACCCTTAACCTAATTCCACCGCCTCTAAACACTATATATACGAGTTCTTATGAACACTAGAGAGGCAGAGTGACTAAGGAGTAGCAGAGTCATCCCCATCCATTGAAGAAACCTCGAAGAACTTCCACCTCCATCGTTGCCTCCTTGATTTGTTTCTTAACTCTTTTCATCTTGATTTCTATTGCTTTTTTTCTAAGGGAGAAGATCCCTAAAACCTGCCCATTGGTTGAGTCACGGAGGAGATTAGACATAGTTAACTTGTCTATCAAAATTAGTCTTGTTATAGAGAAACCACCTTAGTGTTGTAAGTTCTAGAATCCACATAGAGAAAAATGTATGAAAATTGCTGAAACCATTGAGAGCCATGATCCATGGATATTCCCCATTGCCCAACACTTTAATCTCTTGAATTTACATCACTTTTATTTGCTTAGTTTTAGTTTAGAAAATTTCAAAACATTCATCTTAATATTCCTTATATTTTCAAAGAATTCATTTATGTGACTTCACTCTCTATGTGGGATCGATCCATAAGTACTACACATGGGTTGTGCACTTTCAGCCTTAGCGTTGTGTCTATTTGACGTAAAACCTGACACATATCTCCTTGAACTATTGGTGATTTAAATATGACCGATGATTATGCGATCTTGGAGCTAGTGTGAGCTTAATGCCATTGTCCGTTTTGCAGCGACTGAGGCTGTACACTTTTAAGCCATGAAAGATCTCCTTAGTATTCGCAGATCTCTTAGTTCGTTATCCAGTTGGCTTTTTGGGAATGTGCATGTGTGGATTAGTGAATTTTGGATCTTTACAGACTTCATTTTGTTGGAACTTGAAGAAGAACCAAAAGATCCTATCATTCTCGGTAGACCTTTCTTAGCAACCACATGAGCAATCATCAATGTTCAAAAAGAAAAAATAAATTTTTTATCTCGATGATTTAATGATGAAATCTGATGTTGAAAAGATGATGAAGAAGCCTATCATTGATAGTCAAATCTTTTAGGTAGATACCTTTGATGAACTTATGAACGAGATAATGCTAGAAGCGCATTCGGAGGACCCCTTAGAAGTCACATTGGTACAAGCATAAAATGAGTTTGGGTATTGCAGAATGGAGACAACTGAGTCTGCACGTATTATGGATTATAGTAAAGGCGTAAAGAAAGTATCATTCGCTAACATCGAGGAAACACAATAGAAAGGTCCAATTCTCTTTGTCGAATCAGAATCTGTTATAGCAGTACATGGATCGATCCATCCACCCCTAGGATCGATTAATCACAGTTCTTCAAGCTCATTTTTGAAAACGGCAATATCATCCTAGATCGATCGATCCAACACCAGATCGGTCAATCCTAATGATCTGAAGCCAATTCTGAATGACAAAAACTCCACGGTGTGTCGAGATGATCCTTTGAGTACATATAGGAGGGAGCAAAAAGCACCAAAGTACATTGTGCCAGGACGAAGAGTGAGCAATGATCGTAAAAAGCTCAACACTACAACACTAAAGGATCCCTTCCCAAGCTTGGAGTTCAATGCAAAACGATAGCATCTCGAACCACCTCCATAACACTCTAATTCAGATGAGGAAGTCTCCAATCCTCCTATGGATTCTCATCACGGTTAGGCGTCATTGCAATAAGGTGTCATTGCAGTCAGACTCGTGACGTTAAAAAAGTGCTTATGGGAGGCAACCCACTTGTTTTATTTCCTTTTGTTTTCATTTATTTATGTTTTTTGGGTTTCCCCTTTTCTTGGAATGCTATTTCACAGTGAAGTAAGTCTGGGGAAGGGTGATTCCTTGTTACTAACTTTTTGTTTTATTTTCTTATTTAAGTCATTCGTTTTATCAAGTTAAAAATTTTGGAAACTTTATGTTGTTCTTGGTCTTAGCATTGACTCTAATTTACAGGACGTTTAACACTTACTTAACTTCTCACTTTGGGGCTTGATATCACACATTAGATCATGACATTCTGAGTTCAATTCCACTTTTTGTACCACCTTTTCAGAAATATGGATGTACAAGATTCTCTTTAAGTTGGTACCACACCTTAACCCTATCCATTCTTCCAGACCATATGCCTCTGTTACATCATATTCATGTGCAATCAAGTGCAAAAACTACAGAGTATGCGGGCTGACACATCTTTATGCTTTAAGGATCTCTGGTAATACTTAATGCTCTCTTTTACTTAGTTAATACATATTTAAGTTATCTTTCGTGAAGAAATGTATGACTAGAACCAGTTACGGCTTTCCCTATTCGGCTAAAGGAAAAAATAAAAAAAAACAGAAAAATAAGCTGAGATCAATCGATCCACTGCATGGATCGATCTATCTCCGGTACATACAAAAGAAATGAGAGAAAAGGAGCCAAAGAAGGAAAGAATACAAAAAAGACCTGGAATAAAGTCTTTGTGAGTCTAATGTGTTATCTTAGGTACTGATTCAACTCAGTTAGGACGTTTATAGGCTTGACAGAGATTCCGAGGTTCTTGAAGTTGTGTAAGAACATTTGTTCCTAGTCTCACTGTGATTTTTCATAATGACTTGCACCCATCTTAATCATCACAGCCTAAACATTTTAGCTACCATTAAATAGCCTTCCATTTTATGCCCATTGTTCTAATTTATATTCCCTTTATAAGACTGCACTTATAGATTATCAATGAATGTTAAAAGATCGACAACGGAGGTTTCAAAAATTATTTACTATCTCGAGAGCTAGAATGCGATAATGATCATTATGCTTATGGTAAAGTACATGTTGTACTAACTTATTTTTTGTATGTTTTAAGTTTTTAAGGATTGGAAGTTCAGCGCGGTGGAATCTCATGGTTAGATATGTCAATTGGGCATGTATCTGTGGCTATGCCCATTTAGGTCCACAATGGGGCGAGCCTGGACAACAGTTTTCATGTCAATTAAGTAGTGGGTTTCACTGACATACCCATTACGGTTTGCGGTTCAAGCGGATTGGCCCGTAGTGGATTAGTAGGCTTGCGGATTGCCCACAAACAGACATCTAAAACTGCATTTTAGAACATTTTCCCTCAGGAAGAATATTTCATAGAAGACCACTATTATTGACGTAGATAACTCAAAGTTGTTCTGTTTTGGATATTCAGTTTGATTATGTTTGCATTTCCATTTTGTAGGTTTTTTTTGGAGCTGTTGGTATGATAGGAATTTGGAAGTGAATGTTCAGACAAGTGCAGGTTTGGATCGATGAGAAAAACGCAGGTTAATGTTGAGAAAAGTGCAGGCTTATTTGCAGGATTTTTTCTTGTTTTGAATTGATGAGAAAAGTGCAGGAGAAATTAATTTGTAGTAGCTAGTGAGTTCAAGGATGATGACTAAATATCTTGTACTAGAGAACAGTTCAAAGAGTCTCTCTTTCTCCGTTCCCACTATGTTCTTAATTCTGTGTCACATTGTACAATACTGTTTTGTTCACCAAACATTTGAGAAATAAAGACATGGATACTAAGATAAGTCATAATTACGATAGAAATTTAAAGTTTTATCTTCTCATGACTAGACTAGTAGTCGTAAACTCGTTTATATAATGTGTTGATATTCCTACTTGTAGAATTATTTGTTTAACACATTTCTACATTTTCTTCTAACGTAATTTTGTAGGTCAATGTTTTCCAGTTAAAGAATTGATATTTCTAATTTTTTAATTATATTAGCATGCTTATGTATAGCGTGCTTACGTTTAATGAAAACCAAAAATTTTAAACTGAGACCTGCAAATTCAAATTTTAAATTAAGGGAAATCAAAGTATCCAGTATTGCAGCTGGACTTGAGACAAGATTCTTGGTTTTAAGTCATTTCTTTTCAACATATTTTTCTTGGTTCAGCTACTGGTTGGATGACCTCATCACTCCTTATAAGTCTCCACTTCCATTTCTCAGAGATTTCTTACCAAAGCTCAATATAAAGTCTTCTCGAGCTTCAAGACTACCATGATTAGAGTTGGAGCACATTTTCCTTATGTGGATGACTTGTCTCAAGTTCCTCTCCACAAAAAGTTCATTAAAACTATTCTAACGAACTGAGAGAAAGTTAAAGAGATGATGGGAGTGTTCGAATCCCCAAGTGCAACACCAATTAAGCCTAAATCGATTCCAAAGCTTGGAGATCCAGATAGATTCATCATAACTTTCTATCTAGGTGATTTGAAGATAGATGATGTCTTCTGTTGTTCCAGAGCAAGTGTTAATGTGATGTCACTTGAAATGGTAAAGAACCTAGGGATCAAAGAAATGAAGCAATACTCCTCTTCCATCATGTTTGGAGATGCTTATTTGAAACCTCCATTTGGCTTTATTGATGACTATCAACTCAAATGGCGATTACATAGTTCCAACGGATTTCATGGTTGTGGAGAGGATGCAAACCAATAAGCTTCCTCTCATTCTAGGAGCTCCATTTCTCAACACCGCGAGAGCAAGCATCACCTTTCAAAATAAGAGAGTAACTCTTCTCCATGTGAATGACAAAATCTCTTACCCCATCAAGCCTTCCTCCATAAATTTTTGTGGAACAATCACTGAATAAGTGAAAATTAAGGAAGAGTCTAAAAATTTGAAGATCAACATGAAAATATCAAAATTGTAAATGTGAAGAATAAAGAGGCTCTAAAGCTTGATGAGGAAATTTTGGATGGTGTATTTCTACAATACTTGTTTGATGATCATAAGGGAAGTGCTAAAGAGGGAATTTGGGTAAACGAAATAAGGTCCTTGAAAACAACAAGAGGACGAAGAAAGAAACCCACCCTCCCGTCCTTGTTCTATCCTCTATCGCCATGAGCTTGCATCCCTTGAGGCTCATAAATGAAGAGATTGAATACAAGGTGAGATGAAACGGTCCTTCGACACTCTTGGCAAAAATCAAAGCCAAACTACATCCCGAACTTGTATCTATGAGCCTCAAGGGATTGAACTTGTATCTAGACGAACTTGTATCATCCCTTTTCATCTAAAAAGGGAGTTTGGGTAAACCAAATAAGGTCCTTGAAAACAACAAGAGGACGAAGAAAGAAACCCACCCTCCCGTTCTTGTTCTATCCTCTATTGCCATGAGCTTGCATCCCTTGAGGCTCATAGATGAAGAGATTGAATACAAGGTGAGATGAAATGGTCCTTCGACACTCTTGGAAAATATCAAAGCCAAACTACATCCCGAACTTCAAAGACACCAAGAAAAGCTTCAAGAGCTCCTCTCAGAGGTCCTAACCATCAACCTCGAAGGTGGAACACGCTTGGGTCACTCCTTCAACGCTCATTCCCCTAATTCAATCGGTCCAAGGAGTTCTAAAAATCCTCCTCCCAATCTCCTCCCTAAGGTTCACGAGTAGGAAAAATGTATGATCATATCTCTTTCATTGTGACTGCCGTCTATTTTTTTGTTTCTTCCCCTTTGTTTGACTTTTGCTACACCGGCATGGTGTAATTCAAGTTGGGGAGAGGGGGGGGGGGTGGAGGATTTGTGTCTTTTGATTCAATTTTTTGTGTTCTTATTTTTTCTACATATTTGAGTCTCATGCATACACTTATTTGCATAGAAAACCATGAAAGAACAAAATCAAAAAAATTGAAAAGAAAAACACAAAAAAGCATGCAGTTTCATTGACATAACAAAATCGAGTCTAGAAGCATATATGCTTACATTTTCATATGCATAGGGGCTTATGATGTGATTGTCTTGTACAAGTTGAAGTTTAGGATTAAGATCGTTGCTCTCGATCATAGTTGATTGTTGCACTTAACGACTTGGAAAAAATGGAAAATCCATAGTTGGACCTTTTCTCTTTTAAAAGTCCCTACCTTTTTGAAACTTGCATGATTTCTTAAAACAACTATATGAATTTGAAATTTAAATTAAACTTAATTCTCTCATCAAGGGGCTCGAAATTCGTTCTCATGATCTTTGATCGAAACATCCGGTTTTTCTTATCCTTTTTTACCCCTCTTTGCTAATTTAGATGCCCATTTTTACTATAAAGATGGTTTCCCACCCTTTACCTAAACCATTATTTCTAACCTTCATTGATTTGTTTGAGTGAGGCATTTTTCCCTTGATAATGTAACATGGAAAAAATCTTGAGAGTATCGGACATGAAAAAGAAAGAAAAAATAGATAGTATTGTTGATGATTAAGAATGGGGTTGGAGAAAGGATGAAAAAGAGAAAAGAGTGAGAATGGAATAAGAAAACTTTAGGGATCCAAAAATAAGTAATGACTCTAGTAATGGAAATGTGCCTTGAAGCTTCCTCTTTGTCAAAAAAGAAAAATGATGGGAAAACTAATGAAATAAGAATAAAGGGGCCAATGAAAATGACAAAGAAAAAGAAAAGAAGCGTCAATGGTTTGAAAAGAAAGAATCGCTTAGAGTGTTGGAAAAGAAAATAGGAGATGGTTTGAAGTGGTAGAAAGTTAAAAAGAGTAAGATTGTGGGCTTTAGCCTCTAAAAGAGAGGATATGAATGGGAAAGATTAGATATCACAAGCTTGTAGGATTTTGTAGAACAATGGAGGTTGAACTTGTATGCATAGATTGTCCATTTCTTAGATAGTTTTTGCCAAATGGCTAACACTTCCTTGATTTGAGAGAAGCACACTAATTGCATAAACCCACCTCATTCATTTAACCTTTCTCACCAAACCTATTTAGAATGATTGACATTACCTTAGTGAGACCGCATTCTAATGTTGATATTGAATTTTAAAGAGTTGTTTTGGTTCCTTTTTTCAGCATCTTGATGTTTTCAACTGATCCTCCAGCCGAGTTTCTAATCCCCTAGATTTCTCCCTTTTTGCTATAAGTTCTAGGCAGAGTTTGGAGATCTCACTATATAAGTTCTCATGTTGCTTTGATAAATGATTCTCATTCTGGGTCTTAATCAGACTTTCACACAGAATCTTGTTTTCACTTCAAGTGAAATTTCAAAGTTATCCTCATCTGGATCTGACACGCCTTCTGACTTTGAATCTTCAATGGTGCTTAAATAGGCAATAAAGTTTAATATTTCTTCAGCATCACTCGCATCACCATCATAGTCACTTTCACTCCAACTGATGTATGATTTCTCCTTTCCTTTAGCCACTCCAACACACTCAGTCTTAGTATGTCCAAAGCCTTTGAATTCATAACACTTCAGCATGCTCCTTTTGGTTGTAGGATATCTGTCTTGACATGTCCATAGCCTTGATACTCATAACATTTATTGCCGTTTTTCTTGGTATCTTTCTCACCATCAGCTCTGGTGACAGGACCCGAACTCTTGTGTTGTCCTTCCTCTAGCCTTCTAAAATATCTCTTGACAACCATTTCTGCTTTGCTTTCTAGTTACAAATTTTTTGCTTGGAGCTGATACATGGGTAGCCAAAGCTACACCTCTTGTTTCAGCCTGCTGTTTGTTTTTCATCTCCAACTCATATGCCTGCATCATTGTGAAAACATGATCGAAATTTTAATTCATCCGAGTTCATAGACACATCTATGGCTGACTTGTGCCCCCAAAACTTATGCAGAAGACTCCTGAGAATTTTGTTCACCAGTTTCTTGTCTTTGGACTTCTTACCTAGTACCATAGCTTCATTATATATCTATACTTATTTTAGCTTATTGCTGAACTTCTCAATGGATTCATCTTCAGCCATGGTCAAGGTTTCAAACCAAGACGCCATGATATCTATACTTGTTCTCTTGACGTTTTTTGGTTCCTTCGAACGATACTTTCAAAATATGCCATGCTTCTTTTTCCGTATCACCCCTTGAACTATCTTACACTTAACTCATTGTAAGACATCCAAAAATCTCTGATAGAGCTTTTGAGTTGAATTTCGTTTAGTCTTTTCCTCTGGTGTTTTCTGTTTCTTTGGCTTAGGAATAATGTTCCCATCTTTGGCTTCAAATCAGGTGAGTCATCTGAACCGTCCAATAGCCATAATTCTCTGGACCTAGCACTACAGGTTTAGTTACATCAATGATTTGTTACAGATTCTCCATATTTTGTCACAAGATCACATCTATTACATAGAAAAACAAGCCTTATCAGATGTTCGTTCTGATAACAATTAAAAATTTAAAAAACCAAAAACACACAAATATTACTTAGAATGCGGCAAGTTCAACGCTTTTATTTACTAGAAATCGCTTAACTTAATCTTGACAATGATTACACTTAATTGGTGATACACAATCCTAAACTACCCGTTATATTGTTCTCTGCCAACTTCTAGAGCTATTTCAGATTCGTAACAAGGTATCACACACCCTAAGAAATAGAAGTATGAACATTCACTTTCACACTACAAAAAAAACTACCGCTATTCTGACAGAAGTTTCCGACAGACCTATTTCCGTCGAAAATTTCTGACAGAAAACCGGCACCGTCGACATACCGACGGAAATAGGTCCGTCGAAAATTTCCGACGGATTGGTGACAGTCCGTCGGAAATCTGTCAGACTAAACAAATGTTAATGTAGCTGTTGCACAGTCCGTCAGAAATCCGTTGGAAATTTCTGACGGATTTCCATTAGACTGTCGGCTGTCCATTTGAAATCCGTCATAAAAAAAGAAAGTTATGTAGCCGTTAACATATAGCCGTTTGGAATTTAAAGATTCTGACGGATGACGTCCCTATATAAATATTTTAACACTTCTCCATTTATTCACACTTCTCTCTATTCATTCACACTTCTCCATTCATTCACACTTCTCCGTTCATTTACAATATCTTACATAAAAAACAATTATAAAGAGATGTCGTCTTCTAATAGTTTTCGATCATGGATGGATGAACCGATGATGGATCCAGAGTCAAACATCTTGAAAGACGAGTATGCTCGAGGTATATGCGAGTTTATGGAATTGGTTGTAAATCAACCGGGAGCAAAAAATACTCGTAAGTTGAAATGTGCATGTTCTATTTGTATGAATTCCCATAATACTAAAATAGATATTGTTTAGAGGCATTTGTATTACAATGGGTTTATGCCGGGTTACAAGATTTGGTATCTACACGGGGATACAAATTATGATTATGGTAGTACTAGTGAACCATATATTGCAGATAGTTCAAAAAAACATAGAACGGAAGTAGATTTTGGTGTAGGTACTGTTGAGATGGTGAATGATGCATTTAGAGAGAATATGCAGTCGATATCTGTAGATGGAGATAGGGTTGAAGAACCAAATTTTGAAGCACAAAGATTTTTTGATATGTTAGATGCAGCGAAATAACCACTATATAGTGGTTGTAGAGAAGGTCTTTCGCCGTAATCATCTGCTAGTCGAATGATGATCATTAAGACGGACCACAATTTGGCGGAAGAATGTGTTGATGCTATAGCCGATTTTGTGAAAGATATATTGCCTGAAGACAATTTTTCACCAGCATCATACTATGAGGTACAGAAACTTGTAGTTGGTCTTGGTTTGCCGTATCAGACAATAGATGTGTGCATCGACAACTGTATGATATATTGGAGAGAATAAGAAAACCGCAAAAGATGTCGATTTTGTCGTAAACCCCGTTATCAGAAGAACAATGGAAGAGTTAAAATTCCCTTTAAACAGATGTGGTATTTACCATTAGCGGAGAGGTTGAAGAGGTTATATCAATCTCAGCGCACGACAGAGGCAATGAGATGACATGGAGAGCATAGGCATGATAGAGAGATTACACATCCTTCAGACGCAGAATAGTGAAAACATTTTCAATCAATATATCCAGATTTTGTATACCTCGGACTATGTACAGATGGTTTCAACCCATTTGGAAAGTATGGAAGACAATATTCGTTGTGACATGTAATTGTTACACCTTATAATTTGTCTCCATCTTTGTGTATGCGTAGAGAGTTTTTGTTCCTCTCTGTGCTTGTTTCCGGCCCAGAGCATCCGAAGAGATTACTTGATGTATTCCTCTAGCCATTGATATATGAGTTACAAATGCTATAGAATTATGGTGTTGAAGCGTATGATGTGTCATTTCAACAGAATTTTAAGATGCGAGCGGTTCTAATGTGGACCATTAGTGACTTCCCAGCATATGGTATGTTATCTAGATGGACAACTCATGGAAGATTATCGTGTCCGTATTGCCAAGATAACACTGATGCATTTCAATTAAATCACGGAAGAAAGACGTCTTGGTTTGATTGCCAAAGAAAATTTCTACCAAGTGATCATCTTTATCGTCGCTCTAAGAAAATTTTTAAAAAGGATAAACAAGTGTTTGATAAATTCAAATTGTCCAGAAAACTACAAAAACAAATACAAATTGTCTGAAAGACTACAAAACAAATACAAATCTAAAAGATGTTTGGGTTGAATGTATACATGTATGGAGGAGATCCGATAGAAGCATTAGGTTGAGGACCACGGGGTTGTGAAATTTGTTCTGCATTTTGAGTTGGCACTAATGAGGAGGACATGGAATTCTGAAATTGAAGATCTTAACGTTAGATCCAGTTGACGACCTATGACAAAGATGATTGAGTGTCATGCAACATAGACTGGGTGTTATGATGTCGATTGCATTCATCATCGTACTTAGCCTTATGTAACTCGTTCTCAGCCGATTAGTTTACGATCATCTTCTGCGCAACCAAAAGTTGTTCTTGCAAATAAGCAAGAGTTGAGGTGCAACTTGATGTACCTCAGCGGTTGGTAGTCCCGTATATGCGCTCCATACTCCCCATGTCAATAAGGTTTGCTCCGCTTGTTAGGGATAGATGACTTCAAAATATACCTACATATTAAAAATTTAATAAGAAATCATAGATGGTAAACAAAAAGTATATATTAAATACCTGTACAAATAAGGCATTAACCTCATATGTTGAGAGCTGAGGCCGTTCCTTACATCCTTCTTCGGTAGTGCCTATATTTGAGAAAGTCGATCCTCTACGTGTTTATCAAATATCTCGCATATTTATTTTGCCTTCATATCCATGTATGTCCAAGCAGGTCGAGTATGGATCTTCCGAAATACTTCGCCAATAGACACATGCCTTCCTAGCTTCCTCCTATGTTAAATAAAACATAAATACATAATATACATTAGTATAATAAAATAATATATGTCATATAAAGTAAGTTTTATGTAGAATCTCGCCGTGTATACGAGCATATGATTTTTAGCCTGATATATGTTTGTGTATACCAAGTCCGCCACGCTTGGAGTTCCTAAAGTTAGAAGCTTTGGTACTCCTAGATATTGCATTCTCTGTTTCCCAATACTCGCACATGATAACCCAAAAATCGGCGTCAATCCATGACACACGCTTCTTACCTTTCACTTGATTAACCATTCCTCTCATCCTTCTTCCACAAACAAATGGAGCCTTTGAGCGGCTACGGTTTTTTAAGTTAAGTTATATAATTGTCTTGTTGAAATTTTTATCCTGCTATTTCTCACACAAAAATCCATTTTTAATTTCCCAAAAATAATTAACTATTTACCTATGAATGAAAAACTATTTATCAAAAATATTTTTGCATAGTAGAAAGAAAAATAAATGCGAAGAAAAGAAAACTCCAAAGGGGGTGTATTGGACTAGACGTCTTAAAAATTTTGGTTGATTTTAGATTTGGTGGAATTTTAAAATAATCTTTACGATTTTTAAAGGTTTTTGGAGATTAAAAATTAAACTTGTACCGATGACTTGTTGCGACTTTAGTGGGTTTTGTGTGACAGCAAAAGTAATTTTAAGAACAAGAAAACCATTTTTAGATCTTTAAATGTTAATTGTGTATTATCAACAATATTTTTCATTATTAAAGAAGACAATTTTTCCACCATTGTCTTTGTTTCACCTTATCTACCTTCCACACCGCTTTCCCATTGGCATTTCCCAAGTCTCTCTTTCACCTCTTCTATCGTTGTTTCTATACAACACCATCGATAAAGAGTTGGAGAAGACTTTGTATTATTTCAAGTAAAATCTAGTTCCGATAAAGATTTCAGAAGAAATTTATAAATCATGAATTGAATAACAGAGGATTTTTAAAAAATATCAAACTCTTCCAAAATTCTCAATCCAATACACCCTGTAAAATGGATATTTGTGGTCCAGACAAAAACTGGAAAAGACTTTAGCACAAATGTACTGCTTGATATTTTTGATAGTTTGGTTTTAGGTAAGTTGATACGAATTGTAACAAAAAATTAATACTTCATTCGATATACAAAAAATATTTTTAATCATATTTCACACATATGAAAAATATTTTACATATATAGCTATATCCATATTCAAATATACCACTAGTTAAATGGAGTTGACTTAAATTGAAAATTTTATTAGTTTTGGGTAAGAGGTAAATAAGTTAGAAAATTAATTAGTAAATCACATTAAAATGTGAAAACATAATTATTACTCATAAAAGCATTCTAGAATGATCAATGCGCATAAAATTGCAAGAGATTTCTCTTGGGATTGTAGATGATGTGATCAACTTACCTTTCATCATTTGTGAAGAAGCAGTGCAAGAAACCCAATTTAGTCTCATTGCTAAACCGGTTAACCCGCGTAAACAAAATCTCAGAGCGATGCTCGGTGCTCTGCCTCGTCTCTGGGGAGTCAGCGATGAGGTTTCCGATAGAATCGTTGAAAATCAGAAAATTGATCAGTTCCTATTTCCGTCAGAGGAGATGATGCTTTCAGTTCTATGACGGGGACCCTGGTCCTGCAGTGAGTGAATGATTATTCTTCATCGATGGACTCTGTTACAAACAGAAGACGAATTGAAACGAATCCCTTTTTGGACACAAGTGAGTGGAAACCCTTTTACATTTCTCTTAAGTCGAATGGTCTTCATGATTGGTGAAAGGATTGGAGACTATATCGGAACAGATTTCCATGGAGATGGTGCTATTTTCGTGGACTATGTGCGAGTTTGTCTCTCTTGGCACATAGTCATTGTTACGTTTCAAACGACTGTTCAAATTTGGTGATGAAAACATTGTTCTGAAGTTTCGTTATAAGAAACTCAGAAAGTTCTGTTCATCATGTGGTTTAATGACCCATGAAACTTCTGAGTGCCCATCCAAAGAACCTAAAGATACGGAAGAACAGTATGGCAATGATGATGACTATCCTGCGGAAACAAGAGATGTGAAGCACCCAAATGATGATCCTAAAACATTTGGAAACAAGAAAATAGAAGAAGTATGTGATGATACGAACCAAGCAACGTCAAAGAAGCGCATATGCGTCGTATGTTTTCATCTGATGATGTGCACGAGAGCTTTGCAAAGCGCCGTAGGAGATAATCCGAGAGTATGGAGGTCCAAAAGTGGATTTTTGTGCCAACGGAAGGAGCAAGTAGTTTGGGAACACAAGCTAACAGGCGGAACAAGACACCCTAACACACTAAATAAAGAGGGCTCGGTGGGCCAAACGCCACCGGAGCCGGGATAAACACAACCTTTTGGAACTGCCGAGGGTTAAGAAGTAACATGGTGGTTCGACGTCTAAAGGAAATTAAAGCAATATATTCCCAAGACTTACTCTTATTGATAGAGACAAAAAACCCAAACAATGTTGTTCATGATGTGGCAGCCCAGTTGGATTATGATTACGTTAAGTGTATTTCGCCTTTAGGCATAGGTGGTGGTCTAGCTTTGACGTGGAAAAGCATGTTTCCGTCTACTCATTGTAAGATTATCAAAAAGATGTTTCCTATTACTTCTCATGAATTTATGGCATTCCATTCGTAAATTGAGACACATTCTATGGGAAAACTTGAGCGAATAGCTATAAACCGTAAAGGTCCATGGTTAATGTGTGGAGATTTTAACGAAGAGAGGAGGGAGACCGAGAGAACCTTGGATTCTTGTTGATTTCTAGAATATGGTTAGTACTTTTCGTGTATTTGACTTACCTTTTACGGAGAACAATATGACTTGGTTAGAAAAATGGAAAACACATTCGGTAAAATCATGGCTAGATCGTGCTATGGCCAATAATGAGTGGAAAGCCAACTTTCCATCATACCATGTGCAATATATAGAAATGACTGAGTTGGATCATCGCCCGACCATCATCAAAATACAAAGAACAGTGGACAAGGTTAAGAGAATGTTCCGATATGATACTAGATTGGGTAAGATACCAGAAATATATAAAGTTATTAAGTAAGGCTGGAACGAGAACTGATATATAGAATTTTTAGTGTCTTTTCTCCCGTATTTATATTCATTTTGATTTTTTATAACATCAAGGTCCATATTTTATGTCCTTTTGGTAATCTCTTGAGTTTTGTTTAGGTCTGGAGGCGATGTTTGGGAATTAAGGCAAAGAAGAAGGAAGTGATTTTCAGACTTCCCCACTGTTGAATTGAAGACTCAAGACTTCTGAAGTATGCAGACTATATTTTGAAGTCTGTTGAAATCTGTTAAATTCTACATTCGGAAGTTTGTTGATTTCTGCTGAAGTCTGTAGACAAGTCTGTTGAAGTCTGCCGAAATCTGCCTGCGACCCTGTCACTTATTTCTTTTTTTCTGAAATTTTGCTATTTTCGATTTTTATTTATTTATTTTATTTTGTGAGGATATAAATACCCCTAAAACCTAGATTTTTATGGACGCTTCTTTTCATTCCAGCTTTTAGAACTCTCTAAGTTTTTCTTTTAAGCAACTCCTGCGGATTAGGATTAGAGATCCATCTTCTTTGACACTTTGGAGAAAATTTCTAGTCCCTTTCTCTTTATTAAATTGCAATAAAATCATGTTTTCTTAAATCTCTTTTGTCGTTTCTTTCGCTATATGTGAGTAGTTCACCAATTGGTTTTTAGGGGATTTAATGGTTTGATGATTTTATCGTTGTTAGAAATTATCTATATTTAAGTAATTTGATTCACATGTTCTTAATGCTAAGATTTGATTGATCACACTCTTTTAGATTATAGGTTTTTATTTTTTTTTGTCGTCAGATTATAGGTTTTTCTATGCATCATAAATATTCGATAGAATGCTTGAATGAATGTGAATTGAGCAACACGCTTCTAACCAATGAAAGTTGATGTTAGGAAGTATTGTGAATATAATGAACTTCTTTGATAATGCTGATTTGACTAGGAGATTACAAATGAGAGTTTTGTAATTGAGTAGTCAAATTTAGTGATTGATACCTTGAGAGAGGATTAATCTAATCTTGTGTTCATGTTCGAGAACAGTACTTAATTATTGAATTTCGAATTCGGTTGTTTCATTAACAATTAATATCTGAATTTCCCTATGAACCAATGGCTTTTATCATATAATCTTAATCGTTATCTCTGGGCATTTTTGTTTACATGTTTGAATCATAAACCAAAAACCGTTTGCATTAGCTAAGAATGACTTCCATAAAATTTTAGTGTACAATTGGTCTTTATGGATTCGACCCCGAATATACTACCGCACACTTCATTATATCTTGTGGTTTAAGTCTATTGGTTAATACTCGAGCAATCAAGAACATCAATGGAAGCATTCGTTGTGTGGTTGATCGAATTAAAAGTTTTCGTAAAGAGATAGCATTATGGAGAAGACACAACAATACAAATTCGGCAAAACAGATCAAAATGTTAACACAAAGCATTGAAAAGGCACAGACTGATGGGATCACTACGAAAGAACAACTTCGAAGTATGAGAGTTGATTTACTTCAAGCGTACAGAGTGAAGAGAAATATTGGCAGGTAAAAAGTATAAATCAATGGTTGAAGGAAGGTGATCTAAAAAACTCCTCCATACTTCTACAAATATTAGGATTGCACGAAACGATATATCAAAGATCAAAGGACCTGGTGGAGAGGAGATATATGGTAATCGTGATATTGCAACATAGGCTACATGTTCTATTGGGGAACTTTTACGAGTACAAATAACCATAATTTTATGGAAATTTTTCGAAGCACACATGTGATCACAGATGAGATGATTATGGAACTGGTGAAAGAAGTTTCAAAGGAAGAAATTAGAAAAGCTCTATTTTTGATCGGACCAATGCATGCTCCATGACCGGACAGACTCAACATTTATTTTTACCAACAACTTTGGGAGATTGTTGGAGCAGCTATCATTACTGAGTCAGACATTTCTCTGAAACAAGGATCTTCCCCCCCTCCCGAATATGGAATCATACAAACCTATGCTTAATTCCAAAGATTGGTGATCCCAAAAAATTGAAGGATTTTCGACCAATAGGATTGTGCAATGTATACAAAATTATTTCCAAATTTTGGTTCCACACCTAAAGAAGACTCTGAAGTTTACGGTATCAGAAAATCAGGCTGCGTTTATTCTTGGATGTTTCATCACCGACAATATGATAATCGCCCATGAAGTGTTACATTTTTAGGAGTGAGAAGAAGATGTTCAAATTCCTATACGACAGTTAAGACAGACATTAGCAAAGCCTATGATCATGTAGAGTGGAATTTATTGGAAGGAGTGTTAGAGAAGAAAGGCTTTGACAAGAAATGGATTACATGGGTTATGCGAACGAACAGTTTATTTTTTGGTACTAATTAATGGGCCCATATGGAGATTTTCAAGAAATTTGGGGTTTACTTCAAAGCATAAAACTCAGCAACAGAGGACCAACAATATCATAACGCTTATTTGCTGACGACTCACTCTTCTTTCTGAAAGCAGATTGTCATAATAGTTCTCAATTGAAGAATATGAGAAATCTTCTTGACAATGCATAAACCTGGAGAAGTCTTCCATCAATTTTGGTAGTATAGCTTATCAACATACTAGAGATATTATTATGTGGTTCTTAATGATTACACACATTGGAGGTGGAGGAAAATATTTAGGATTGCCTGAAAAATTTGGTCGCAAGAAAAAAGAGATGTTTCAATACATCAAAGATTGGGTACAAAGTAAGATAGAAGGATGGCAAACCCGATTCCTCACAACAGCCAAAAAGAAATACTAGTCAAAGTAGTGGTTTTTGCTATGCTGGTATATTCTATGAACGTCTTTCAATTACTCATAGAACTGTGTTCAAAAATCAATAGTATAATTGCTAGATTCTGGTGGGGGAGTACTCTAGAGAAGAGGAAAATATCTTGGGTATCGTGGAAGAAGATGAAAACATCTAAAAGACTTGGAGGGTTAGGATTTAGAGATGTACATCAATTTAACCAGGCTCTCTAATCAAATCAAGTTTGGAAAACTATTCAACGCAAGTCCAGACTATAATAACTTAAAAGCTCATTACTTCATAGACGGTTCTCTACTGCATGCTAATAGGGTGTCACAACCTTGCTATGGTTGGATTTCTCTTCGTTTTGGGGCTGAAGTACTGAAACATGGTATACAAGTAAACATTGGTAATAGAAGAAACACCAACATTGGAACAGATCCATGGCTACCAACTACTCTGCCGAGAGCGCCAACATTACTTCATAATATTAACCCAATTACTAAGGTAAAAGATGCCACTGATGCGACTACCCGAAATGGGATGTAAATCAATTATTTCATCTAATTGATCAGTCGGATCATCATATCATTACCAAGATATTTTTACCCGACTAGTCTATCAGCGATAAGATATTATGGAGCCACACGAAAGAGACAATATAAGGTTAGTATGGATATTGGCTTGCATCTACGAGCACAACTGATGAAGAAGACTCGTGATCCCCTTTGGCAGAAAATCCATATATTGTAAAAGGGATTTGGCAACTAGATATCTTCCCATAATTACATCAATTACTATGGAGAATTCTTTCCCGTGCAATAGCTACGGCTTAAAATTTGAGACATCAGAACATCAAGGCCTATGAATTATGCACTCGATGCATTATCAAATGAAAAAAATGGAACCATGTTTTTTTCACATGTATACATGTGGCAACGGTATTGAGAGGTTCGGGGATTCCATGTACTCTTCTTTGTGATCCACAAATTTCTGTAGAGGAAAAAAATACAATATATCCTAAGCAATTACAATGATTCAAAATTGGAAAAGCGTATACGTATTCTTCCATTTTTGATCATGTGGCGACTATGGAAAATTCAAAATAACATGGTGTTTAAGTTCAAGACCAATACTGTCACTAATAATTTAGATCAAGATATTGATGATTCCAACGAGTGGTTCAATAACCAAGAGAAGTCATACGTTACATCTACAACAATAAATTCCAGATGAAACAACAATAGTTCACAATGGAAGAAGCCCACAATGGTATTGGTTAAATGTAATTTTGATGCTTCTCATCACGAAAGGAATCGACCATCTTGATTGGGATGGATAATATAAAACAGTAATGGTATTTTCCTCCACTATGGAATGGGATAATTTCAAGGTAGGCATTCGATTGAATTCAGAGGCCACAAGGTTAATATGTGCTCTACAATCAGCTTGGGGATTGGGCTACCGAAGATTATAATTTGAAGGAGATAATAGCACTCTCATCCATCTAGTGAATAGCAACACCACAAATCTTCGACTACAACACTATCTCCGAGAAATCAACCTCTGGCGATCACATTTTGAGTTGATAAAATTTTCTTATCATCGAAGAGAACATAATCCATGTGATGATGTATTTAGCAAGAAAATGTACTTTCTTCCGGTCATCACTGGGTTTTGTATAACTCATGTCCAAGCTTCATTTGTAAATAGTAATACGTTTTTGCTAATTAAATAAAGAAATTTGATTCAAAATGATATTTTTGCGGGAGTGAAAAATATATATTTTTTCATATTTGACAGCATTTTTGTTTGATTTTGTATAATTTTCTTACCAAAACTATTATCAAATCTCCACTATTTTTTGGTAGCATAAAACACTTTCTAATTCTTCACCTTATGCTATAGTTATTCTATGAGAAAAATGTATATGAACTATAGGATTTACTCAGATTTAAATAAATGTACATAAATTTTGGAATTAACAAAAAAAGATAAATATTCATCAAGAAATTGCTTTAAACTTTTTTAAATAATGAACAGCGAATATGAATAGTTTAAAAACTTTTGAACGTATGTAGAATTCATGAATATTAACAAAGATTTAGTCAGATATTAGGTAACCACCATGTACACTAAAGCCCTAGACACTAAATACCAATATATTATGTAATTATGGACTAAATCAGTATATATGTTTTAATAAATTAAAATGAATAAAGAAAAAAATTCAGTTAGAAATTGATAATATATTATATATTTCTTATATTTGCAAAATAAGAATTAAAGTTTTTAAAATGAAACATTTGATGCATCATGTTTCTATAGTTTAGAGAAAATATGTTAAACCTTAACATTTATATTTATATTTGAAAGAAAAAACAATTATCACATTGCGCGGAAACTCTTTTTTATCATCGCGTGGAACTATTCTTACATAATACACAAAAACATTTGTTTGATAAATATAAAACCATTGAATTAAATGAAATAACTCATATATGTGGTACAAAAAAACAGATATCAAACCCTCAAATGACATACAATAAAAACAAAAAGCCACAAATATATAACATAAAAACCTAAATCAAAGATATTATTGAAACATTCAAAGAAGAAAGCAGAGTTTGGTACATGAAGACATCAGTTTTTGGAGAAGCAATCGTGATAAATTTGCTTCGAATTTTGTCTCCAAGAAAACCTGGAACCTAGTGCAACAAGTAAGGCTTACAAAAGAGTAGTAGAAAGGAATATGGTTCGCCTACTCCACACCCAAGTTTGCATTCAATAAGTGGCTGGCAATAAAAAACCAATTATCAACTGAAGATAGAATGCAACAATGAAGTATAGGTGCTAAATGTTCATGTGTGCTATGTCAAAATGTCTTGGAAACTTGGAATCACCTTTATTTTTCATGTAACTTCTCAGAACAGATATGGACCACACTGATTAAAAAACTGCTCAAGGTGAGATATACAATGGAATGGGACCAAATCCTGAAATTGTTGGTGAATAATTATTTGGATAAGGTTCAACTCTTTATTTTGCGCTATCATTTCAAGCCAATTTACATACACTCTGGAGAGAAAGAAAAATAAGTGACATGGGGAGGTTCCACAATCACCAATACAAATCACCAAAATCACAGATAAGCAAGTTCGCAACATGTTTTCCTCGATTCGTGATGTTGGTCATCAGCAATACGAAAAAGGGATGGAAGTGTGGTTCGCCACAAGATATTTCTTGATGTTGTAGTTTCAAACTTTCAAACAGTGGCACTTTGTTGTAAAAAAATTCGATTAAATTAATTTTAACATTCAATTCAAAAAAAAAACTAAATTATTCTGACAAAAAATAATACTATAGTCATAAAAAATAGACAAAAATAAAACAAATTCAATGCAACTTTATTAGAACAAGAAAAAACACTTGAACTAATTATTATTTTATTTATCAAAATTTGAATGGCTACTCTCCTTACTCTTGTAATACCGGAAATCCTAACAGAACCATACATTGTTGGCAGGATTTGGAATGTTAAGAGGGGATGATACTGCTAGAGCTAACGGCCAGAGCGATGGAGGAATCACTTGGGATCAAATGTTGTTGTTGCTGCTGCAACTGATAGTGTTGGTGTTGGTGATTGCGGTCTGATAGTGTTGGTGTTGGTGATTGCGGTCTGATAGTGTTGGTGTTGGTGATTGCGGTTTTGGTGGTTGTTATTCATGAATAGAAAACCCATTCGCTTAGTCGTATCATAACTCAATTGCTCAGGATTATTCATCATCTCCACAAACCATTGTTGTTGGCTCATTAAGATCCAAAATATTTAGATAAAACGTCCCCATGTTTCCGACCAAACACTAGAACATGATTTATGTTATCTCCAGTTCCCTATTTTCATTCCTTTGTCTCTTCAACTGCCCGGTTGGTTTAGCGATCCTTTATCTGAGAAAGGTTTCTGGTCCACCATTTTTATGTTGTTCCATCTCTGGTAGCGTTTTATATTCTAAAACTATCTTTTCACATAGGAATTTGAGAGCCAAACTTTAGGGTTGGTGTCGTAGGGACTATAGATGATGGCACATGCAGGGACACCGCATAATGTGGACAGCTAGTTCATTTTTTTCATCAAACTTTTGTTTCTCTTTTTAAAAGTAGCTTTCCTCGATCAATCGTCAGCAATGAAAGCTAGTTCACTTTTTTCTTGTCATTTTAGTTTTTTTCTCCGTGTTTTTTTCTTTTTATTTTTCTCTTGTTTGTGCTTTGTTTGGAGTCATGCATGTGTTGCTTTTTATTGTGATGAGAGAGAGAAGCAGATTTGTCTCTTTTAATTAAAGATACTTAATTTTAAAATTATAGATAGTAAAAAATAAAGAATATTAGTTACACCCAATAAAAATTGTGTTATATAGGGTTGGTAAACGTAAGTTATTTATAAACAAATAATTTTGTATCTTTCAAATCATTCTAAAAATTTGGTTTTATTAGTAGGTCAAAGATTTTTCTTCAATTCTTTTAAAGATTATTTTCGGTATTGAAAATTTGGAATGTGGGTTATTGATTTGTAAATTAACCATGACTACATGTAGAAATAGTTATAAAGAAATCATAACCATAAATATGATACCACAAGTTACAATGTCATAGTCATAATTATCAAAAAATCATAGTCATTATAGATACCTGTATTTAAATATTGCAATAAAACATAATTTAATCAAATCTCTTGAAATACTACACCCTTTTTGACAATAGCATTTAATTTGTTTTTGTGATTTACGTTTTTGAAAAATAAAATATCATACGTGACACCTATCTTTGACAATGTTTCTTAAGGCACAGAGATGGATTGTGAATTTTTGCGAGGAACAGGATTACCAAAACTATGGTAATGATGATATTGCTGAGGAGACTGGAGAGGTTAACAATATAGGAGAAGAGAGTAATTTGCAGAATCGAGGATTCAATCAAAACTACAGAAATAATCCAAACATTTCCTACAAAAGCACCAATGTGGAGAACCCAGTCGACCAAATCTATCCTCCTTGCGCAAACCAACAGGGGCAAACATTCAATGCCAAATCATTTGCCCCAACTCAGCCACAACATAAATTTAAACAGAGATTTTAAAACAAGAATGCTGGTTATGGTAATACAAGGTTTTAGCCTTAAACAACAATTTGGGAATGCTAGTTCTTAAGACAAGGTTAAACAAATATTCCACCGAGTTCTAGAAGAGCAAAAGAAATTTGCCAATGAGACTAGTGCTAAAGTTGATGGAATATATAATTATATTAATGGAAAGATTGAGAATTTTAAGTACTTACATACGTGTGTTGGATAAACAAGTTGCTCAACATGCTTTTATGGTCAAAGCTATCCCATGAACACTTCTTGTAAAGACAGAGACCAACACAAAAGAGTACGTTCAAGCAATAATGCTCAGGAGTGGAAAAGAAATTGCTCAAAGTCACAAGACACTAGGATCGACCACGGGTTGATCGATCTGCTACAAGGTCTGGATCTAATGTTGGTGCTGAAAGAGAACCACCCTATGAACCCAAGATTTCATATCCTTTTTAAAAGTAAAGAACATAACTCAAGATAAGGAGTATGAGAAAATGATGAATATTGTGGGTGAACTGCAAGTAACGCGTCCATTTGTGGATACTGTAAAGATGGTTCTAACACTGAAGAAATACATGAAGAACATCCTCATAGAAAGGATCACATTAGAAAAAAGGTTATGATACTCACACATAAGTGTAGCATCATTCTACTGAATTTAATGTCCGTAAAACATGATGATCCAAAAAGCTTTACATTGTCTTGAACTATTGAAAACCTTAAATTCGACTATTGTTTATGTGATTTGGGAGCTAGTGTAACCTTAATGCCACTGTATGTTTCCAAGCGTCTGGCTATTTACATTTAAGACAACAAATAACTCATTGATATTGACAGATTGATCAATTAGATACCCAAAAGGTTTGCTTGAAAACTTTCTCTAAAGATTGGTGGATGCTGGATTTTGACAGATTTCATTGTGCTAGAACTGGACGAAGAGCCTCAAGATCTTATCATCCTCGGTAGAAAATTCTTAGCAACCGCATCAATATGCTGCAATAAAAGATTGATCTTCATCTCAGTGAATTAGTGATGAAATTCAATATTGAGAAGAAAGCCTTAAGAAACATATTAATCTTATCATTTAGCTCCTCGATAGTCTTGTTACTAGCAGCTCCACGCTGTCTCCTGTCGTAGTCAGCTACTAGTTGGATTTAATATATGCAATCATTTTATTCATATATTACGATTTTATCTACTATGTTTGAGTAATCCACCAGTTGGGTTTAGGGTTTGTTCAAGAAGACTCGATGATCGAATATGTTTGTTTATATTAGGGATTTATCATTATATTTCTTCATCTTTGTATTCTCATTGCTTATGTTAGGTTGACGAATCTAACATATGATCTTTAGGTTTAATCTATACGTCAAAAGCAAATGTTAGGTTACCGGAATCAACAGTATATGAGCTTAGGTGGAATAGCCAATAAGAATTGAAGTTATGTCGTCTTAGTGAACGTATCGGACTTGTTTAGATTGATGGTATATTTATTTAGGATCCACATACTATTAATACTAGAGAATCCTGATTATTCATGTTTAGATAGTTAGCGCTGCGAGAGTATGTTAGCTTTACAATAGTGCTTCGATTTCTAGAATGGTTCGTTACCAAATCCCTAGTTAGTTAGATAGCTTATTCGATCATTGATACATGCGACATTCCATGTGTCCAACGTCTTTCTCTATATAGTTTTCATGTAGTTAATTTACTGCAATTTACATTCTACAATTGTTACCAAAAAAACACATATTTTCGTCCTAGCTCTATTTGTTGCATAATAGCTTGGAGTGTGACATTGGTCTTTGTGGGATTTGACCCTAATCTTTAGTACAACTCATAATTATGCACTTGCAGTGATTACGAAGGTTAAAACATGAGACATCAAGTTTTTGGCGCCCTTGCTGAGGACCAAAATGTTGCCTACAAGTTTTTGTCTCGAGTCTAGTCTAGGATATTTTTTATTTTTCGCGCAAAGATCGACCGATCCATATAACAATTGCATAATGTAAATTGCAGTAAATTAAATGCATGAAAACTATATGGAGAAAGACATGGGGCACATGGGATGTCGCATGTATCAATGATCGAATAAGCTATCTAACTAACTAGGGATTTGTTAACGAACCGTTCTAGAACTCGAAGCACTATTGTAAAGATAGCATATTCTCGCAGCGCTAACTATCTAAACATAAATAATCAAGATTCCTTAGTAGTACTAGTATGTGGATCCTAAATAAATATACCAGCAATCTAAACAAGTCAGATATGTTCACTAAAACAACATAACTTCAACTCTTACTGGCTATTCCCGCCTAAGCTCATATACTGTTGATTCCGGTAACCTAATATTTGCTTTTTGACGTATAGATTAAACCTAAAGATCATATGCTAGATTCATCAACCTAACATAAACAATGAAAAAACAAAGGTGGAGACCTATAATGATAAATCCCTAATATAAACAAACATATTCGATCATCGAGTCTTTTTGAACAAACACTAAACCCAACTGGTGGATTACTCACACATAGTAGATGAAATCATAATATATGAATAAAATGATTGCATATATTAAATCCAAATAACGATATCGGTTTATTGATGGTCGGAAAGCACTTCTTGAAAAGATGAGATTTCTTTTCTATTAAACTATGAAACCAAAAGCAAAAATTAATAATAACAAGTTGTAAATGCAGAAAACTCATGCAACACTATTTATATAAAATAATAAAGTTGTAAGCCTGTTCCTAAGTCGGCTGGAATTTGAGAAAATATGTGTTTCGGATGGATCGATCTCTTTTGAGGATCGGTCTATCCTTTCTTCAAAAAGCATGGCTTCATTTACTCGATGGATCAATCTCTACTTCTTTCCATTTGATTTTTAAAGCTTTAAAACGTCCAAAACAGGTCCAAATCTTCCTTAAATTTCATAGATTTGTAAAATCTGTAAAAACTAATAACAAAACCAAAAAAACATCAAACCTATCATAAACTCGATAAAAACACTGAAAACATATGAAATTAATGGATGAAAATCATTAAAATCATGACATAATAAACCACAATATGTGAGTACACCAGGGTTTATGCAAGTATGTGTCTAATAGTTAACATTTATATATTTAAGGACAGAGCATGCAAAAGGAATAATCGAACAGATGTGTCTACGTATAACTACAAGTACAAATAACATTCGTCTTTTTCACTCTTTACTAAATTAAGAGCATCTCAGGCTTTGAATTCTCCGAGAACTTTTTGTTAACATATATATTTGATGAAAGCATAAAACGAAAGCTTAACAAAAATGAAGAAGATGATTCAAATTTGCATTTTCATTTCTTAAGATTTTCGATATACATTGTGCTTGTTAGTTGTTACAAATAGAGGAATCTAAGCTAATGTGGTGATAACACGTGTACTAGTGCCTAGTGGCACGTGATCCAAAAGCATCAAATATGTTGCTCAGGTAATATTGATGCGTAATCCTCTGTTAATGGCTTAATGGGCTCATCTTCTGAATTTTCAGTGGGCTCGTAGTTGTATAACCCATTGATTTATCTTGAGAGACTGTTCGCTTCAGACTCTTCTTTAGCTTATGTATAAAAGGTGAAGTAAACTCTATAGCATTTCATCATCTGAGAACATATAAAATTTGACATTTGTCTAACTATTAATTACATATGTAAAACCAATTTAAAATTTATTATTTTAAAAATAATTAAAACATAAAATAAATCAATAAATTTTTAAAATGTGAAGTTTTTAAAATGTTTTGGGCAAAGATCATAGTTGTTTTACACATTTTCTTGTAATTTCAGATTTCTCTTTATCAGAATGTAAATGCTTAAAAAATTAATTATTTTCTTAAAGATTATTATTATTTATTAATTTCAGTAAGTTTGAGAATGCTCGTGTTTTTTTTTTCTTTTCTTTTTTCCTTCTTGGTCAGTGGTCACAGCTTGGCATCTCGTTTTGCTTCTCCATTTTTTTTGTTCTCCAATCAAAAGTCTCTTCAAAATAAAATAAAAAAAATTAGTAAGTACTAAGAAAACGCAAAATCGTCTCTCAAATCTCAGTTTCCCACTTGAATCTAAAGAAAACAAAAACAAATCGATAATCAAAAAAATTCAGAAATTAGATTTTGACAATTGAAGATAAGCACAAACGCAAATTAGATTTTATCATCTACTCCTTCGTCGTCTTCATAAAAGATAGCAAAAATCGAAGAAGAGCTTGAAATGGGCCACCACCAAAACGGTGGCGATGGCGTCCCTCAACATGTAAATAGTCCTCGATTTTCCGGTCCCATGACTCGCCGAACTCAATCTTTCAAACGCGGTGGTTCCGGGGGTAGTAGCAGCAACAACAGTCACGTCGGCGTCAGTAGCGGTGATAATAACGGTACCACCACAACGACCTTAAGAGTTCATCACGAGATTGATCTACCGCTTAACTCACCTAAATCAGAGATCGTCTCTGGTTCTGGTTCAGATCCGAGCTCTGGATTTGATTCTGCTATCAATAGAAAGCATCAGACGTATGGTCAGTTGCGAGAGAGAGTTGTTAAAGGTCTTTTGAGGAAGCCGATGGGATCGGTGGTTACGGATTTTAGTTTGAGAGAGAAGAAGAAGCTTGGTCACTGGATGTTTTTTGTGTTTTGTGGTGTTTGTTTGTTTATGGGAGTTTTGAAGATTTGTGCTACTGGTTGGTTTGGATCTGCCATTGATAGTGCAGCTTCTGATCAGGTTTGATTAAGATCTTCACATTTCTGATTCTTTGGTTTAAAATTTGTGGATTCTGGATTGTGAAGTTCTTGTTTATGGGAGAATGAGATGAAATGATCTGACATAGCTTTCTGTAATTTCTACTAGGATTTAACGAATTCAATCCCCAGAGTGAATTTACTTGATCATAGCTCACATGATTATATCTATAAAGATCGAGTAAATGATGTTGATCCAACTTTGGTTATGGTTGCTTCAGGCGTGGTTGGTAACCAAAACAGTGTAGGTGAAGTAAGTCTTTAGCTCCATTGCTTTATGAGCACAAGCTTTCTTGTGAATAGCTATGTATATAGCTATGTTTTTATGAAATCTTGCTTTATTCTTCATTCAGTTTTCAGGTGTCTGGGCAAAACCTGAGAGTGGAAATTTCTTGCAGTGCATTGATAGTTTAAGAAGTCGCAAAAGTATGTTCTTGGTAAAATATAAAATTTTAGTCCTGTTAGTTGCTAATTTTTTTCGATTTTATATGCAGTTCTTGTTCTATTCTTTAAGTTCTTACCATATGAGTGTGTATTGTCTGCAGAGTTAGGAGCTAATACAAATGGCTACCTTCTCATAAATGCTAATGGAGGACTAAACCAAATGAGATTTGGGGTCAGGCTTTTGTGTTTTCTCAATGTTTATGAAATTTTATTCTGTTTAAAAGTTCTAGGCTGATGAGTTTAACTATTTTAGAATGCAGATATGTGATATGGTTGCAGTGGCTAAAATTATGAAGGCAACTTTGGTTCTTCCCTCACTTGACCATAGCTCCTATTGGGCCGATGACAGGCTAGTTCTTAACTTTATTAAGGAATTTTATTATTCTCACGTCCTTACAGAACAACATAACTTGTTAAGCACTCTGTAGATTTCGCCTAATTAAAAAGTTTTGGTAGTTAAACAGATTGTATCTTTGTTCTTAGCATACTTAAGCAAACTAATGAAAGCACGACCATGGTCATGATAGGTGTCTTTTAGTTCGTTTTATTATCTGCTTTGTAGCTTATTTCCTTATTCTCATCGTGTTTGTAGTGGGTTTAAGGATCTATTTGATTGGCAACATTTCATTGAGGAGTTGAAGGATGAAATTCACATAGTTGAAGCGCTGCCATCAGAATTAGCCAGAATTGAGCGTTTTGTTAAGACACCCATATCGTGGTCAAAGGTCCAGATTGCGTTCTTGATATTCGGGCTGCTCGGTTCACTAGATTTGCATAAAATTGTTTTCAAAGAGACCCTCGGTCAATTATTCTTTTTGTTGTTGTTACAGGTTGGTTACTACAAGAAAGAGGTCCTTCCATTGTTGAAACAGCATATTATAATGTACTTAACTCACACTGATTCTCGGCTCGCTAACAATGACCTGCCTGATTCCGTACAAAAGCTTCGTTGCCGAGTGAATTATAAGGCGCTGAAATATTCAGCTCCAATAGAAGCACTGGGAAACGTTCTAGTTTCTAGAATGAGGCAGAACAGAGGTCCATACCTTGCTCTTCATTTAAGGCAAGTAGCGTTGTCTATTTGTCACATCGTATTTATTTGACATGGGGCCATATGCAAGTTTGCTTAGATAAATCTAGCTGTAAGACCAGTTTGAATTAGTTTGGTGTATAGCTCTTGCCAATAATAAAATACCCCTCATAAATTTTGGTTCATTTCAAGTATATCATCTTCTACAGGTATGAGAAGGATATGCTGGCTTTCACAGGCTGCAGTCATAGTTTGACAGCTGAAGAAGACGAAGAACTACGGCAGATGCGGTATGAGGTTACTCACTGGAAGGAAAAAGAAATAAATGGAACAGAGAGAAGATTGCAAGGTGGTTGTCCCTTGACCCCAAGGGAAACTTCGCTGTTGCTGAGGGCTTTGGAATTCCCATCCAGCTCCCAGATTTACCTCGTAGCTGGTGAAGCTTATGGAAATGGAAGCATGGATCCTCTTAACACAGTCTTCCCCAATATTTTCTCACATTCAACTCTTGCCACCAAAGAAGAGCTTAGTCCTTTTAATAATCACCAGAACATGTTAGCTGGTTTAGATTATATTGTTGCACTTCAGAGTGAGGTATTTCTCTACACCTATGACGGGAACATGGCAAAAGCAGTTCAAGGTCACAGGCGATTCGAGGATTTCAAAAAGACCATAAATCCAGACAAGTAAATGCTCCCTAATGCCCCCACTAGTTGTCGTAAAAAGTTATAATTTTGGTAACATCTTCTTTTCTCGATACAGGATGAACTTTGTGAAACTTGTTGATGCATTGGATGAGGGGAAAATTTCATGGAAAAAGTTCAGTTCCAAAGTGAAAAAGCTACACAAAGACCGAAATGGAGCTCCATATAACAGAGAGTCGGGTGAGTTCCCGAAACTGGAAGAGAGTTTCTATGCAAATCCTCTTCCCGGGTGTATTTGCGAAACTACAGAAGAAGAGAGTACGATGCGACGGATATAAACATGGGGAGGTGATTCTTTAATTAGCAAACAAAGAAGGGGATGGTGATATTTTTTGTGTCCTGAAGCGACACAAAACTCAAGATTGAGAACGTGGTTTCAAAGACGAATTAGAAAGTACAGGAGACAGTATCTTACTGGAAAATTTTCTAAGAAAGAAACTACGCCAAAATGTTAATCTTCAGTCAAATTCTACAGACAAAGTTCGCCTTCAGCTAAGCATGGAGATTTGTTGAAGTGGGTAAACAAATACGATTCATTGTTTGTAACACTACAATTGTCATTTTTTTTAACTCAGATTTTTGTTCGTTTACACGCATTAATAACATAGAAGATATATGTTATTGTTCATCTTGGCATCTTTAACGAGTTTGCTCTGTTACGATGATATGCTGTTTTGTTGGAAAACACTCTATGCAATAGCCAATTTCAAATCTTAATAGGCATACCTAATGAGCTATATATCATGTTCTTCTCATCGGGTCTTCTTTGCTTTGTCTGTAATGGTCGTCCGATTCACATTCTTTGCCGGGTTTTATCTGTTCCTCCAACAAAACCAATGCTCTGGTGTGTTTTTTTTTTACCTTGTTAGAGAGAATGCAACACAATTAGCTATTTCAAACTACCCGTTGCTGTAAGAATAACTCATAATGGGAACAATAAAAAGAGAACCCGAATTCAAGATTTGTTACTTTTGGGGATATTACGTAGAGGCTGAGAACACATGTTTAACATGCCAAACGGTTTCTTAATGATCAAGCTGTGGGCTTAATACCTTTCGCTTGGGTTACATGAGAGGTGATTTCTCCATATCTATTCATGTTGATTTTCTTTGTTTAGAACTAACAAATAGTTCCTTGGACAAGCTGAAAGCTTCAAGTTTTTTGAAGAATAGGACTTTATCAATTCCTACTGAAATTCTAACTTTGTCCAAAAGTTTCAAGTTTTGAAGAAAGTTTGAAGATTTGTAGAGAAAGATGACACCTTTCTACTTGTGATGATGATTAAAAACCTTTTAGCAAATGCTGAGGTTGATGTCGACAGATTTGATGGTTCTGGAGACATCTCCTTATGGAAGATAAGGATGATGGCACACTTTAGTATCTTTGGACTAAAGGATATCATAACATATGATAAGTTGGACATGAAGGTTCCACTCACTCGAAGTTAAGACAAACAACATGTTAAAGGAGATGAAATACCTTCATCTAAACCTCTGACAAAGGTAGTTCATGATCCTACAAAGATTGAGAAATCTGAAAAAGCTATGGGATAGATTATAACAAATGTTGGTGATCAAGTGTTGAGAAAGATTGAGAAAATGTGTCACTGCATCTAAAATGTGGTTTACATTGAATCAGTTGTACATGGAAATAGTGGCGGTAATAGAATTTTTTTTACCGAGGTCTAAATATAATTAAAATAATTAACAAAATATTTAGAAAAACAAAAATTAAAGTATTCAATATTGTACAAGAAAACGACAAGATAGATTCATTATTTATGAGTCAAATAAAGAAATATGCTAGAAAAATGAATAATAGGGTGAAAACCCATGTTATAGAATTCGCTGAGAGGGCCTAACCCCTAAGAGCTAGTCGAGAGTTTGAAGAGGGCCTAGCCCCTAATCGATTCATCGGGGATTTGTTTTTTGTAATTTTATATGTAAATATATATATATATATGGACGAGTACTAGTTTGACCCAAAATTGTAGTTTCATTGCTAAAATGACTTGTGTATATTTCGAGTTAAAAATAGGATTTAAATCCCAAACATAGCCTTACAATGCTGTGTAAAAAATAAAATAATTACGATAGTACCATTAATGATTAATTCCAGCGCGGAAAAAAATTACAAAAATGTCATTCAGTTATTTTAGTTACCACAGACTTATTTTAGTCACCGCAGAGTTATTTTAGTTACCGCAGACTTATTTAGTTACCACAGACTTATTTTGTTACCGTAAACTTATTGAACATTATCAGACTTATTTAGTTATCGCAAACTTATTGTAGTTATCGCAGACTTATTGTACTTATCGCAGACTTATTGTAGTTATCGCAGACTTATTGTAGTTATCGCAGACTTATTGAAATGTTGTCGCAGACTTATTGAAATGTTGTCGCAGACTTATTGAGTTATGTAGTTACGGCAGACTTATTGAGTAGTTACCGCAGACTTATTGAGTTATTTAGTTACGACAGACTTATTGAGTTATTTAGTTACAACAGACTTATTGAGTAATTACCGCAGACTTATTGAGTAATTACCGCAGACTTATTGAGTAGTTACCGCAGATTTATTGAGTAGTTACCGCAGACTTATTGAAATTTTTGTTTGGGCGAAAGTGGTGGCGACGGTGGTGGTGGTGGTGGCCGGTGGCGGTGGCGGTGGTGGTTTGTTTTTTGACAAAAATATTTTTTACATACGAAAAAAAAAAATTACAAAACAAAAATAATAAATGGTAATTTTTGTAATTACAAAAATAAAAGTTTGGTTTTATTGTATTTTAACTATTTTCAAATTTACCAAAATTTAGACAAGTCAAATTAGCAATTAACTCTAAAATTTGAGTTAATCTATGTCATTACCTCATATATATATATATATAATATGTAGTCTGGTGGGCCAGGGCAAGGGTTCGGATGCAGCTCTTGATTCTTTTTTAACTTTAATTTTAATGAATTGTGAAAAAATAAATTCGACCTCACCTTCTTCCTCAATCATGCGCCATTTTAAAATAATTTTTGCCGTCTCTTTTTTTTCTTCACGATTCTTGTCGTTTCAGCGTGTTTTTCATAGTTTTTACTTTATGATGATAGATTTGCATCGAAAACTCTGATTTCAAACTTAATATCCACTAGGTTTTTTTTTTGAGATTTCAAAACCGATTAGCTAAAAACCTGACAGTTCCCACCGCCGAACGCCTAACCAGCAATTAAGCGGCCGCAGAGACCAAATTTTTGAACATGGATGAAAACATAAAGTAGTTAAGAAAATGTTATAAAATATAAAGAGTTCTAAATTAAATTTGTAGTTTATGGGATGTCAAAACATAAAAATAGAAATAAAATTATAAATCTTAAATGGTTATAGTACAAATTTAAAAATTTAGTGGAGTCAACTAACCCCCTAAAACATTAATTGGTTCGCCCTTGCATGGAAAGTACTTTACAAAATCGGATTCATCTACAACTCAAGTTTTACACCTTTAGGATGATTGAATCCATAAGTATAGATGAGAATGTAGATGATTTCCTGAATATTGTTGCAGAGTTGAGTAGTATTAATGTGTTAGAGTTTCTGATGAAATTCAAGTTATCTTGTTCTTGATGTCTTTATCAACAAGCTTTGATCAACTGAAGCATATTCTGAAGTATGGAAGAGATCATTAACTTTGGGAGATGTTATATTAGCTGAAAGGTCAAGAGAAAGAGAAATTCTTGAAGCTTAAAGGAAATACAAAAGCCTTGCAGCAAGCTTGTATATAAAAGAGGAAGACTAATTTCTAGGGTATCCGTGGATTCAAATGTGAAGAACATAACCAGATCAAACTTTAGGTTAAGTTTACGTGTCAAAAGAGAATCACTACAAAAAAACAACGGGAAATTGACGGAAATGAAACAATCGTCGGAAATCCGTTGGTATTTCAGACGGAATTCGGATATCCAATTTCCATCAGAATTCCGATATCCGTAATCCGTCAGAAACTAACCATCGGTAATCCGTCAGAAAACCGTTGGATATTCTTCCGACAGACTAATTGACGGATTTAAGATGTTTGAAATCCGATGAATTACCGACAAAATTCCGATAGGTGTTTCGGACGGATTTCCGACATATTGTGGATATCGGAATTCCGACGGATTTTTGACTGTTTCTTCTCTGATGGATATTAGATTTTTAAAAATTAATATAATAATTATATAAAATAAAATTATAATTAAAAATAAAAATTAAATTAAAATTCATAAACGAAAATAACAAATAGTCTTAACATAAATAAAAAATATTCAAAAAATGTAAATTATAAGAAATTAAAAAAACTAGATAATTAGAAATTTTAAAATTTCTAATGCTGAGGAGGCGGCTGGAACGCACGGAAGAATGCATACATCTGATCCTGCATTGCTTTGAGCTGTGGAGCTGTGTTTTCTTCGATCATCTCAATCTTCTTGTTGGGAGCTTCGAACTCGGCTGACTTTTCTTCGAGTTGCGATCTCAGCTGAGGATCTCCATAAAACTTCGAAGTTGTCGAAAATAGCGAGGAGTACTCTTCTGGAAGTCCAAAAATACTGTCTTTGGACTTTGGAGTGACCTACGAAACAAAATATAATAAATCATTAGAAAAAATTAAGTAAAAAATAAAATAAAATAAAAATAAAAAACAAATTAAATTTAACTTACTTCGTAGACGAATTCGTTGAGCTTATCAACGGAAACTTCGGTGCAAGGAGGAGTACCATCAACAATCGGCTGGGATTGCAGAAACTCCTCTCTTAATCTTGTCACGCTCTCCACGATCTCCCGAGCAATCAGATCTTGGATTTGTCCCGTCTTGCGGTTCGTGTGCACATCTTGTAGCAAAACAAGATGAGATGGACGGACATTTTCTTGACGGAACTGAAATATTTTATTAAAACTTAAAGTAAGTAAATAAACTGAAATTAAAGTTTAAATTTAAAAACACTTACCAGTTGTTGTTCCCGGGAAGCCTTGCTCGTTGCTCCCAAATTATGAGTGGCAATTCCTTTGCCCTTCCGGCCACTCTTCCGATTGGTTGATTGAGTAGCTGGTGTTGCAAATTCTTGTTCCTTTAGGATATCAAGTTCGGGTTCCATCTTATCTGGATAATAGTCCCGTACTAGCGCTATTTAAATGTTGTAACATAACAAAAAATTTAATAATTACATATTAATTAATTTCAAATAATTGGTAATTGACATAAACAAATTAATCATTACATCTTATACTTTACAATATCCTCACAATTTGTGAGGATATACGTATGCAAGTATGCAAACTCCTACTCTGATAGTTTCTGTTTCTTTCCTTTTTCACTTACCCGACCAATTTGAGCAAACAACTCAGGGACATACACATGATAAATCGGTTTCTCACCACTATAATCATGTTGCGCCAGCCGTTTAGTTTTAGTGCGCATTTCCGATGGAAAGTAATATTCAGCAAAGTGTAAGGATTTTTCGTTGAGGCTTTGTGCGACAATTGATCCCTCAAATTTGCTTAAATTTTTAACCTTTTTCTTGAGATGGAACATGTAACGCTCAAACGGATACATCCAACAGTACTGAACAGAACCTCCAAGTGCAGTTTCTCGTGGGAGGTAGATATGAAGATGTTCTATAACCTCAAAGAAAGACGGTAGAAATATCTTTTCAAGATTACAGAGGATAACTGGTACATTGTTCTGTAAATTGCGTATACTATCTACTGTAAATGTCCTCATACATAAATATCGAAAGAAAGCACTAACTCCTACAAAACACAATAAACAATAAACAATTTAATATATATAAAAATATATATGTTACAAAAATGGTTAATTAAGATTATGAAAGTAACAATATATATATGCAATTGCTTCGTGGACCTTTTTTGAAAAAGATGTGCAAAGGCAATAATTGGAAGAAGACACTGCATCACAACCTGACAATCATGACTCTTCATCCAATAAACTTTCCTTCGGATAAATCCACACAATTCCGCAGATTAGATGCGTATCCATCCGGGAATTTTACATCATCTCAAATCCAATAAAAAAATGCTTCTTTCTTAGCTGCGTCTAACCGAGGCAGGCATAGGACATCTACCATTAGGCATAACATGAAGAAAATCTCAAGAACAAATTAGTGCAAGTATAATCTGGACTTCATATTGGTCTTTGGTCTTCTCTTACACGTTTAAAACAGTGTTCATGATGTTGTCAAATTTTTTTTCTCAATGTGCATAACATCTAGATTGTGTCGTAACAAACAATCTTTTCAATAAGGCAAATCCCAAAAAAAATTTTTTTATGCTAGTTATGAATTTCACCGACACCGTCAACAGGATCATGCCCATTACCCCTACAGTAAGGAGTTCTCTCAGCGCTATAATCTCTTAATTGCTCTAATATACAACGTTCATCAATCTCTGGAGGTGCACAGTCAAACACTTGTTGTTCTTCGTAAACAATGTTATAGACTGATGATAAGGATGATCACTAGGTAAAAACTTTATGTGGCAATCAAACCAACACGTCTTTCTTCCGTGATGTAATTGGAATGCATCAATGTTGTCTTGGCAATATGGGTATGATAATCTTCCATGTGTTGTCCATCCAGATAACATACCATATGCTTGAAAATTCCTTATGGTCCACATAAGAACCGCACGAATCTTGAAATTCTGCTGCAATGAAACATCAAATGCTTCAACCCCATGCTTCCATAGCATTTGTAACTCATAGATCAATGGCTGGAGGATTACATCAAGTAACCTCCTTGGATGCTCTGGTCCATGAACTAACACAGAAAGGAATAAAAACTCTCTAAGCATGCACAAAGATTGTGGCAAATTGTAAGGTGTTATAATTATCGGCCACAACGAATATCGTTTTCCATGTTTTGCAAATGGGTTAAAACCATCTGTACATAATCCGAGGTATACATTTCGTCGCTCATACGCAAAATATGGATACATTGATTAGAAATGTTTCCACGCTTCTGCGTCTGACGGATGTGTAATCTCTCTATCTTGACGATGCTCTGCATGTCATCTCATTGCCTCTGCTATGCATTGAGATTGATATAACCTTTTCAACCTCTCTGTTAATGGTAAATACCACATCTGTTTATAAGGAACTGAAACTCTCCCAATTGTTTCTTGAAACCTTGGTTTTTGACAAAACCTACATCTTTTATGGTTTTCTTCTTCTCTCCAATATATCATACAGTTGTCAATGCACACATCTATCGTCTGATACGACAAACCAAGACCATCAACTAGTTTTTGTACCTCATATTATGATGATGGTGAAAGATTATCTTCAGCCAAAATATCTTTCACAAAATCTGTTATTGCATCAACACATTCTTCCACCAAATTTTAGTCCATCTTAATAGTCATCATTCTACTTGCAGATGATAACGGTGAATGACCTTCACTACAATCACTATATAGTGGCTATTTCGCTGCATTTAACATATCAAAAAAATTTTGCGCTTCTGCATTTGGTTCTTCAGCCCTATTTCCATCATAACTGGTCGATGACATGTTCTCTCTAAACACATCATTCAACATCTCAACCGTACTGACACCTACATCTACTTCTCTTTTATCTCCTATGCTATCCGCAACATTTGATTCACTAATATTACCATAATCACAATTTGTTTGTCCATGTAAATACCAAATCTTATAACCAGGTATAAACCCATTACTATACAAGTGATGGCAAACTAAATAAAACTTAACATTATGAGAATTACAACATATACTACAGGGACATTTAATCTTACCAATTTTTTTGTTCTACGTTGATTTCCGGCCAATCCTATGAACTCGCAAATTATTCGTGCATAATTATCTTTCAGTAAGTTTGACTCCGGATCCATCATACGTTCATCCATAACCAAAAATAATTACTAGAAGATATATTTTAACTTTTGCTATAAAGAGATTGAATGAGTAAGTGAGTGGTGTGAATGAATGAAGAAATGTGGAAACATATATATATAGAAGTCGTGTCCGTCAAAAATCCGTCAGAATATAACTTTTTCAAACGGCTATGCAACGGTCATATTAACGTTCTTATTAATCAACAACTTTCCGACAAAATTCCGACAATTTTCCGACAAATTTATGATGGACAGCGGTCGGAAATCCGTCGAACATAATGTATACTATTTCTGATGGATTTGTGCTTATCCGTCAGAAATTGGCAGTCATAAAATTGTCGAAAAACTGTCAGAATTTCTGGACGGATTCTGATTCCGTTAAAAATTCCGTCGATTTTTCGGCTGCTTTCTTGTAGTGAATGTTAAATTTCCTGAATAAAATTTAGATGAGCAAATTTTTCCTATCCAACATGAGTTGGAATTAAGTCGTCTTTGTGAACAAATCGAACCTGAACTAAAAGTTGACATGTCTACTAAGGCTTATTCCGGAGTTTAGTGTCTTAGAATTCATGTTTAGATAGTTAGCACTGTGAAATAGGTTAACTTTAAATTAGTGATTTGAGTTCTAGGAAGAGTCTTAATTTGATCCATGTCTAGTTAATTAGGATAGCTGTCATGAATCCCTGGGAATTCCTATGCCCAATGCCTTCGTCATATAAGTTTACACCGTTTGTTTATTGCTTTTATTTAATTTCTTTACCATCATTACAAAAAAAACAATTTCATTGTCCTAGCTTTATTCGATTCTCACAAATTCGTAGCGTGATTACTTGGTTCTTGTGGATTTGGTACTTGTGTATACTACTGTTTGTCATGTGCGACAAATTTGGATTCTTCATCTTAGTTAAGGACATTGTATGTGTTATCCAACAACGGTAAAGGATATCGATAAAGTAGTAATGATTTCACATTAACGTATATGGTTTCATCTAGTCCCATGAGAAATTGATGAAGCTTGTCCTCTTCATGTCCTTTAGAATTTATGCTGCAATTTTGATACACTAATAATCAGATAAACTTTCCCACAATTGGGTTACTTCCTGTAGTATGCCTCAATTGCAAGTCCTTCTTTTGGAAATTGGAGAGTTTAGTTTTACGACGTTGAACAGGTTATCCTTCTTTTTATAGAGAACCGCCTCTGCATATGAAGTCAAAGCTCGTGAAAGTCATCTCTATGAGAAATCAATGAGCGTAGTGATTCGAAAACATTGAGTTTTATCCACAATATCAAAAGTGCGTTATTTTCACACCAATCTTCAAAGTCTTCAAAATCCTCATCAGGTTGAGGTATAGATCCATCTGCAAGCCCTAGTTTCGTTTGAGCTTAAAACCCCTCTATTCTATAGTACCATCAAATTCTAAACGATTGTTGATAAATCGATACTTTGCATTTTGGTTTGTTAAAAATGACGGCTTTTATTTTAAAACATCATCAAAAACAAATGCAATCGATCGAGAATCTGAAACGATAAATCAATATATCGCCTCCTAAGTTATCTAAAAAGAAGAAAAGTTGACAAATTCATATAGAATTTTAGGAATTAAACATAATTGATATATAAGCTAAGCAAGATGATAAATGATGGTTAATATCTATTGTTTGTGTGATCTTAACATTTGTTTTCATTACTTTACTCTCGTCTTGCATCATTTAGGAATTATAAATATGCATTTCAGTCTCATTTTTGCATTCTCTTACATTTTAGAGTCATATGAGGTATGTCTTGCATTTGCATGAGTTTTGAGTCTATTTTAGGTGATTTGAAGACTTGGAGTTTGGACATGGAGGTTCTAGGAGAGCAAGTCAAGCAAGAGGCAGATTTTAAGAAGATATGAAGCCGGTAGTGGCCTCAGCCGCTACAGATGACCGCTCGGAGTGACCATTGCCCGAGTAAAGTTTCAGCATGTTTAGATGATGCTCCCAGCGGCCGTTTAGCCACCACCAACAACCACTGCAGATGACATGGAGCTTCCCAGCGGCCCTGACTACTAAGAGTGGCTGATGTGCGTGCCTTTAGCTGGTCTTTGTTTTGGATCCGACCAGGTCTTTCCCGGGTTGATCCATTCCACATTTTTCCTACCTATAAATACATTTAGACCACCTTTTTATGTTAAGTTTTCTTTCTTTGAGAGCTGGTTTTATACCCAAACTCTTTTGATGTTTTGTATTACTTTTCATCGTATCATGCCACTCTAGTGAAGGATTATTCACCTCTATCTTTTTATATTCATGTTTATGTCTTTTCATTTCTCTTTCTCTATGCTTAGTATATACTCTTTTGTTGGATCATGGGTAATGCTAGGTTATGATGATTTGATGGTTAGATGATGATTATTGTTAGATCCTTCATCTAGGTTGATCTTAATGCTAGATTTAACTTTATCACTTGAATCTAGATCATAGAAATTTCATGCATGGAATGTGTTCGATGAAATGTTTGAACCAAACCTTAATGAGCTTTTCTTCCCTACCTAATGAAAATTGATGTTAAGGTGATTAGTGAACTAATTGGACTTGTTATTAATGCTCGTCGATTCCTTGATTAGCAAATGAAAGTTTAGCTTGATAAGGTGATTAATGAAGTGATTAGTCTTATGAGAGTGAATTAGTCATATTTGTGAATTCCATGTTCTAGGATGATGCTTAATTCAACCTCTTGCATTATTGTTTGATTGTTAATCCATTCTTATGATAGTGAAACCTATGGACTAATGTTTTTCTCTTTGCACTCCATTTCTTTTCATTTCTTAATCTTTAATTTAAACAAAAACCCCAAAAACCATTTGCTCTAGATTAGTTTGTGTCTCGTATATTTGGTGTGCAATCTTTATGTCTTTGTGGATCGATCCTTAAGTATTCCTCAGTGTGCCATGCACTTGTAGATTGTTTAAGCCTTTATAAATTAAAAACTAAATTCACCTAGTTTGATCATCATTCTCTAGTGTTGGTTAAAATAGATAGTGTCAATGGCTTATACTTTACACAAGTTTGAAAATTTTAAATCGACATTAGAGATTTTTGAAAGTTCAAGTTATTTTTTTTTCTAAATTACCATTTTTATGTTAAAAACACAGATATTGAGTTTTAACAAACAAAAATGCATAATATTGATTAAATGATACTCTCTCTATTTCTAATTAATCAAAGTTATAGCTTTTCACATATATAAAGGAGTTTTTGAAATGATATAATTATATTAAGATTCTAAAAAGGACATTATAGGAAATATAAAGCTAATTATGCATAGAAAATAGAGAACATACAACTTTTAGAACATTTTTTTCTTCTAAAATTTGGATTAATTAGAAAGAGAAGAAGTATATTTTAAGTATATTTATAGATGGAGGGAATTTTTTTTAATGTCTATTTGATTATTACTTTGAACATGAGTTTACAAATTACATAAAAATCATCCATATACATACACTATTAACAAGGAGGCTAAAGAACTATACAACGTAAGAAGAGAAATTGACAATGATTCTTTTTCGGAAGTTTCTTACTCACTAACAGATAAATAAATTTGTTATTTTCCTTCTTTTTACTCGAACTTAGACTATTGCGATTCTTTCCTATCATCCAGCTATGAAATACCACATTAGCTTCACAATTTTTAAAAACCAATATATGATGACTCCTAACTCTGCATCTAATAGTTGTCTCTTTAAGAATTTGTATTATCTGCCTAGGATTTTTAACAAACCCACAGAGAAACTGGCAGAACCACCACATAGGGATTTTTAAAAAATGGATGTTTATTTAATGGGATTTTTCATTAATAATATTTTCATTCAAACTCTTTACTTGAGACTTGAGAGGTTCTTTTTGAATAATTTAGATGGGGCTTAAAATAGATCGCCTAATACATGAGAAGTTTTTAATTAAAATCTATATATAGATCGAGATATTGGATGATATTAGATAAATCATCTAGCTAAATATTTTCTTAAACTAAAACTTACCATTTATTCTAAAATATGTTAAATCTTTTTTTTTTTCCAGAAAAGTTTAACTTTATTTTAAATTTTGATTTTGGCTCATTTTTGGTCAAGATTTCATTGTGGCGATGAAGTCTTTCTTCACGCATGGTTTTCTTCCAAAGGAGATCCCTGACGCCTTGCCTATCAAGAAAAGTCTTACTGTGTGTCTTGATCTCATGCATAGTGTGTTCAGAAATTGCAGAGTCGGCGATGAACCGGCCCAGTCACCAAGTTTGAATCGATTAAATTGGCAAACGGTGACTTTGAACGACACCGACGAAACAGTGCCGAATACTCAAACAATTGAAGATGATGTTTACCGTCTAAACACACAAGAGTATATGGTAGACACCACCCAAAGCCAACCCGAATCACAAACACGTAACAGTGCACACTCTTCTTCTAGACATGCAAAGCAACCTCGATGAAGGTCTCTCATTGAAAACGCAATCGAAAATGGTGGAAATTTTATTACGGAGTATCGTGAACGACGGGGTGCTGTACTTTTGTACCAAGATGTGATTACCGCTCTTATACGTCTTGATATCCCTAAGCGCACACCATTTTGGCGGGCTGCTATACGATCTCTTTTGCAAGCCAACTATGTTTGTTGCACTAGAAGAGGAGGAAAATATTGATTGGCTTGAAGCACTTACTTGATTTAGTAATTAATATTGTTACACAAGTCTTCATATTTTGTTACACAAGTCAAAATATTTTGGCAATTTCTGATGTGAACATGCTATCAAATATGCATGGATCGAAGTCCCTGGATCAGCTCATGATGCAAGAGTGTTAATGATGGCTATGAGAGATGATCCAACTTTTTCAACACCTCCTCTAGACAAATATTATCTCGTAGATTCCGAATATGCAAATAAACAAGGATTTCTCGCCCCATTTTGAGGTGGTCCGAGGTACAATCTCCAACAATTTCAAGCTGGTGGACCCCCACGTAATCAAGAAGAAACATTTAACAGATTATACATTCCTCACTCCGTTCAATTACTGAACGTATTTTTGGCCTGTGGAAAAAATGGAAGATTTTAGAAATAATAAGAAAATACAAAATAAAGTGGTTCAAAAGTACTATGGGGCTACACAATTTCATTTGGATTTCTCAAATTTTGGATATTGATTTTGACCAAGCGTTACATGCTACTGCACAAGCCGATGAAACAAACGAAGGTCAATACATGAAAATTGTAAGAAATGAAATTGCATCTATTATTTGGGCATCACAACATAGTTAAATTTTTAATATATTATGAATGTATTGAAAATTACAAAAATAAATTGCTTGCAATAAAAATATATTTTTCCTAATAATATTTTAAATTTATGCATTTTAAAATTTCTAGTAATATTGAAAATTTATTAAGGGTTCTACTAATTTCTTAATTATATGTATATTGATATTTTAATACTACGTCATTCTGCCATTTCGCAAAATTTATCCAATCACATAATTTTTTATTATGCAAATTTCATTATCCAACTTCATTTTATGCCATTATGCAATTATGTCATTGTTATCAATCGGAGCCAATATATACTTTAATCCGTTAGGTGAAAATTAAGTCAGCTGTTGATTGTTCTTGCAGAAGCATGCAAAACTGAAATCCTAGAAGCCATAAACCTGAGCTTACGTTAAACAACTTAACAACGCATAATCCTGTTGGAAAGTAATTGGGCGGAAACTCATCAACCGATTTCGGTGTGTTTCAGAATTTGGATGCAAAAAAGGCATGCTTTTAATCAGGTCCCCGCTTACTAACGTGACAATGTCCTGTTTCAGATTTTCTAATGATACAAACACTGTTTCCGGGATGTCAATCACACTGAAGTGCTTAGTCTACAACATGGCCTCTTCAAATCGATTCAGAAGGTATATATTCCTGCAATCATGTGATGGGTTCTCTGTTAAAAATCAACTATCCTCTTTGATTATTCATTTGGGGGGTGTATTGAACCTAAAATTTTAGGAGATTTGGTGGGATTTAAGATATTTTAAATCTTGAGAGATTTGGATGAGATTTTAGGATATTTGGTGGAATTTTTTAGATTTTTTAATTGATAAAAGAAAAATATATCTTGTGATTTGGGTGAGATTTTAGGACATTTGGTGTGATTTACCCCTTTGAATTAATCCCTCCCCAAATCCCATGTTACTCTATTAGGAACCAATTTTACTTTTTTTTTCTTTTTAAAACAAGAAATACGTGTTCTTTTATTGTATAACAAATTGTATAACGTAGCTATGTAACTCCAAATGCATATTATGCTCTTGTACTTGCTCTCCAAATCCTTCACGAACCATCAAAATTTTTATAGGTATTAAATTTCAAAATTTCAAAATAAAAAATTTAAAAAATAAAACATAGTATTCTTTCGGAATCAAGATCCCATATTAATAGCATCTGTCCACATATTTGCCACTATTGTTGCTCTCCACGCATTAGCAAGTACTCTTTGTTGTTCTTGAGTACCATGAATCTCTTCATCCACATGATTTTCATCATCACCCCTTTCGTTAACACCATTTTCTTCGGGAAGAAACACATCTGAACGACATTCTTTACGAAGATAGTTATGCAAAACAACACATGCAAGTACTAACTCCGCTTGTGTATTATAAGAAAAGGGTGGTGCAGATTTGAATATGAGAAATTTTGATTTAAAGATGCCGAAAATCCTCTCTATTACATTTCGTAAGCTAGAATGACAATGGTTGAACAACTCATTTTGATTTATGGGATCTTTTCCTTGTCCTCGAAAATCTTGAAGATGATACCGAGTACTTCGAAACGGAGTTAAAAAATTATGACGATTGGCAAATCCACAATCAACTAAATAAAATTTTCCTGAAATTATAAAGCATACAAAAATAAGCAAGATAAAACAAAAATTAATAACATAAAATATTATTTTTATCATAAGTTAAACGAAGTACCTTCGGGAACTTTTAACTGGTTAGTGGTTCTTGTTAAAGCATCATGTAATACCTTTGCGTCATGAGCCAAACCTTCCCATCCGCTAAGAACATATATAAATTCTAAATCAAAATTACATGCAACTAAAACATTTTGCAATAATTGTCCTTTTCGGTTATGGTAGCTAGCCGTTTCTTTTCCTGCTATCATTGCAAGAATATGCGTTCCATCAATAGCTCCAATACAATCCTAAAAAAATATAATGAAATATTAATTTTTGTTATAATTAAAAAAATCATAAGTAATCAACCTCATACCTTAAAATAAGGATAAACACCATGTGTTGTCGCTTATTTTTGTGGGCACTGTAAGTCCGGGTTTAGCCATGTAGGTGGGAGCAAGTACGTTTAATACCTTCAGGATTGTGTTAAAGCTCATACTTATTGAAAAACTTGATCTCTTAAATCTATCTTGAGCCTAGATATACCTCGAATTTTGACCAACGATGAATAAAAATGTGGCAAACATTTCTTCAACCGAAACATATCTTGTATCTTTTAAACCCATCTTCACTCTAACGATATAGCATAGTTTCATAAATGCCTTTGGATACATACGATATAGATGTCGAAAATATTATCTTCAACCAACACATTTTGTATGTATTCATGTCCAAGTCTCGTAATTGGTTTTCTAATCTGGCGTTGGATTTGCAGAACGGAATAACGGATCTTTGCAACGATTGACAAAACCAATAATATAACATCCTCATCTAACTTGGAATTGCTCATCCTTTTTCTTTTTCTTGTAGCTAGTATCCTTTCACTTTCATGAATTCTGTGATTCATTATTAAAAGTCTACATAACAAAAAAGTCAAAGACAAATGCTCAACACCTATGGATATTATATAGACTAAAGTATGATGAATAATTAATAAAAATAATAAATTATGGTTACTACTATACGATTCAATCGTACACAAAACAAAGAGAAATTGACTTTGAACATGGTCGCTTTCACAAAACTAACCTCACCTTAGTTGATTTCAAATGTCCTTCACGATTTGCATAGAGATAAGAGAGTTAGAGATATTTTGTATAGTGAGAAGATAGCAGAAATTGAATGTATATATAAAATATTTTGCCTCTAGAATTTTGCATCTAAAAATTTACCCGCCAAATGTACCTTATCAAATATCTCCCATATTTTTTTCATATAAAATTTCCAAATTACTCGCTAACGTATCTTACCAAATATCTCAGTATGATTTACTGGTTACTTCTCTTTTCTTGGACTATTGTTATACTTATTCGTGCGTATAATACATGTATCACATTTTTAATCAAGTATGTACACAGGTCGCAAAAAAACAAGTCATGTGTATAAGAACCATGTATCAAAAAATTTATATAGGCTTAAAAACAAGAATCCATTATTTGAAAATGAGAAGAAAAAATTAACTCTTGTCACAATCCAATAAGCAACAAAAATATTTAAAAACGAAAATGTCAAAATGATCAAACTAAAAAGTAAGAAAATATCGTTACACATCATGGTTTTGGTTTACGGAGGCTTAGTTGAATCCATCCATTACGCTCAGCTATAGACATACTCACGAATCCAGACTTTATACCTAAGCTGTGAACAAGGGTCATCACTTCATACCGTAAATTTTCATCCAAATCAGGAATTTCTTTGATAGCATCCCACACATTATAATTGCGTCCGAAGATTGGTGCTTGATTTTCAGTTGAGAACTAATGTTTAACTTTATCAGTTCATCATGACACACAAAAAAGTCACATAAAAGAATCGTATCATGAAGATTTACATTTACATTTACAATTTGGACTGTCATTTGTTTGTTTTCTTCTTACTTTCTTTGCAACTACCACTAAGAATGTTGTTCTAGGACATTCTCTAGATCACAGTGTATAATTACTTAACGACTGGTTTGTAGAATTCCAGAGATAGTAGAGGCTTCTTCTTCTGGATAAAAAAAGTCGTAAGTTGAAATATTCATGTTATAATTGTCAGAATTCACATAATATTAAGATAGAGTTTGTTTGACATTATTTGTATATGAATGAATTTATGTCGGCTTACAAGATTTGGTATCTACATGGGAAAACAAATTATAAATATGGTAGTACTAGTGAACCATATGTTGCAGAAACCATAAGAGAATTTAAAACACAAGTAAATTTTGGTGTAGGTACCACTGAGATGGTTAACGATGCGTTTAAAGAGAATATACCGTCGGTCGCTGTAGATGGAGAAAGGTTTGAAGAACCAAATTTAAAAGTAAAATTTTTTTTTGATATGTTAGGGGTGTAGAGAAGTTCATTCGCCTTTATCATCTGCAAGTAGAATGATGACTATTAAGGCGGACTACAATTTGGCGGAAGAAAGTGTTGATGCGATAGCAGATTTTGTGAAAGATATTTTTCACCAGCATCATACTACGAGGTTCAGAACTTGTAGCTGGTCTTGGGTTGCCATATCAGATGATAGATGTGTGCATTAACAATTGTATGATATATTGGAGAGAAGATGAAAACCACATAAGACGTAAATTTTTCTGTAAACCGTGGTTTCATGAAACAAGTGGAAGAGTTTCAGTTCCATATAAATGGATGTGGTATTTACTGTTAATTGAGAGGTTGAAAAGATTATATCAATCACAGCGCACAACAGAGCCAGGGAGATGGCATGTAGAGCATAGTCAAGAAAGAGAGATTACACATCCTTCAGACGTAGAAACGTGGAACATTTTTAATCAATGTATCCTGGTTTTGCGTTTGAGCGAAGGAATGTATACCTCGAATTATGTACAAATGGTTTTAACCTATTTGAAAAGCATGAAAGACAATATTTTTTATGCCATGTAATCGTAACTCCTTACAATTTGCCTTCATCTATGTGCATGCGTAGAAAGTTTTTGTTTCTCTCTGTGCTTGTTCCTGGCCCAGAGCATCCTAAGACATCACTACATGTATTCCTACAGCCATTGATCTATGAGTTACAAATGTTATGGAATCATGGTGTTGAAGTGTATGATGTTTCATGACAGTAGAATTTTCATATGCATGCGGTTCTTATGTGGACCATAAACGATTTCCCATCATATGATATGTTATTTGGATAGACTATCGATGAAATATTATCGTGCCCATATTTTCAAGACAACACTGATGCATTCCAATTGAGTCATAGAAGAAAGAGTTGTTAGTTTGATTTTCATAGAAGATTTTTACTGAGTGGTCATCCTTATCGTCAAGCGAAGACATTGTTTACGAAAAAAAAATGTTTGACGGTTCACCTCATGAGATAGATGGTATTTTTATATCATATCAGTTAAGATGTTTCCGTGTTGAGAGTACTCCTTACTGTGGAGGTAATGAGCATGATCCCGTTGAGGGTGTCAGTGTAAATTATAATTGGCACAAAAGAGTATTTTTGGGATTTGCCTTATTAGAAAGACCATTTATTGAGGCACAATATAGATGTCATGCACATTGAGAAAAACTTCTTTGACAACATCATGTACACTGTTTTAAACAACCAAAAGAAGACGAAAGACAATATGAAGTCTAGATTAGACTTGCCACTAATTTGTTCTCGGACTTTTCTTGAAGTTTTGTCGAATGGTAGATATTCTATACATGTCGAAAAGCCTTTAAATAAAACATCTTCTTCTTCCTTGCGGAGAAACACAAAACCGTAAGAAAAAATGAAACAAAATCGCCAAATCTCCATATTCGTCGATTTTCAACATTCCAATCGCCAAATCACTCCAAATTTCATCGAAAATCACTCGAATGGATAAAAAGCAATCTAATTTATAAGTCTTCATAATTAATTTGTGATTTAAAATTTTGGATAATAGATTTAGGATTAGATTTAGGGTCTTGGAAATTCGATTTAGGGTTTTGGAAGTTCGATTTAGGATAATGGAAATTAGATTTAGGTTTTCTATGGTTAGATTTAGGGTTTTTGATAATCTTTTGAATTTCTTTTGTTGTTTTTTGAATTGTATTTATTTTTTTGAGTTTTATTTGAATTTACTTGAATTTTATGAATAAGATGTAATTTGGATTTTATAAGATTATTTTTTAATTTTATATGGATTTTTTGAATTTTATTTGAATTTTAATTAAAATTTATGAAAAGATTATAATGTATTTTGAATTTAATTATGAATTTTAAATATATTGAAAATATTATAAAGGATTTTAATTGAATTTTATTATGAAAAATTAAAAGATTTTTTGAATTTTAATATGAATTTTGGGTTTTATTTTATTTTATTAGAATTTTATGCATAATATTATAAAAGTTTTATGAATAATCTTTCGATTTTATTTTGAAAATATTATAAAGGATTTTAATTTGATTTAAATGTTTTTTTTTAATTCTTTTTTCATTATATTCTAACTATAATTTATTTTTTGAAGGGATTACAGTCGCTAACATTTAACCGTGTCACGTCCTTGATGAAGTCGATCAAGTGCAGCTGCGGCAAGGAGGAGTGCAGTGAGACCATCTAGTTCCCAAAACCCCCGGAGCCATATTCCATAGACGCAATCACCAGCGTCAATGGAAATGAGCATTAAAGATTTCATATCTCAACCCAATAGAGAAGAATTGCCAATAATTCATCCAAGAAGGGTTGGAGGAGCTATTTGGTAAGTATCCTTATATATATATATATATATATATTGTTACTAACATTTAAATTTCTATATTTTGTGGGTTTGGTTATTCCAATAATGGAATAACCAAAGCAATCAAGCAGATGCTGAACAAATGATTACGTTTTATGTACCTGACAAGAGCACGAGTTTTGGTTCAGACAATTTGCGGTAAGTACTCATTTTTAAAACTTAACTTTATATTTCTATATTTTATTGTTTAATATAAATTTTGTATTTTTTGCAGCAAGAGTTTAACTGGGATGTAGAGCATCATAGTAGGATTAGAACGGAGTTCGAGTCCAAAGCGGCGAGAATGTACTTGAAGTAGCTTTACAAGTGGAAGGACATATGGAGGCACAATGAGGTGCCCATGGAGTTCATCCACAAATCCGAGCTTTGGAATGACTTTTCGACTATTGGAAGCAAGACAAGACCGAGAAAACATTGAAGACGAACTCCGTCAACAGGTTGAGCGGGCGTTAAGGCAAAAAAAAAATTGCGACGCACAACGCTGAAACGACGACTTTTGTTGTCCTGGGAAGAGCAATTGGTAATTTCTAATTGATCTTTTTTTGTCTTCATTTATTTCTAACTCATAATTTTATTACTTGTTTATTTCGTTTATAGTTTCAGATAGACCATGTCCGTCCCACACATCTTAGGTTGGTGGAGGACGTTCACACCACCAAGAAGACAAAAAAAACTAAAGAACAAGTCGCTTACGAGCTCGTCAAGACTGTGAAATCGCTCGGAGAGGAGTATATGAAATCTCAGCCGGTAGGAGGAGGCTCCTCCAATGACACTCCGAAAAATAGAATGAATTCATCATCTTAGTTTTATCAAATTTTGAAGTTTATTTTATAAGTTTAACACTTACATTTCGTTGATTTAACTCTACACAATTTCGAAGAGCAAAGGTCGTCTCTTTAGGGTTCCAAACCAGGATTCATCTCAACAGAATTCCCGGTTTTCAGAAGAAGCCGAGCTTAGAGGCTTACTTACAGAGAGGACTAATGAAATCGTGGATTTGATGGATGATATTTACACCATCAAAGAAGTTTCACTGCAAAATGATCAACAGTATGAAGAATTAGCTGTCACAAATAAAACGACGAAAGCCAAGATAAAAGCGATAAAGACGAAAATGGAAGCAAAAAAGTTTTGATGGAAGCTTTCATGACCGAGCTGAGATGTCTCTGAAACTTTGCAAACCACTGGCCATTGTGCAAGGTTTTGTCTTTATTTGTTACAATTCTGACCTGCCAAAGTAATCAAATAATCATTTTTAGCACGAGTCTATCTTTTAAACATTACTGGTTTTTTTGAGATTTGTAGAACTGCATAATAATTACTGTATTTTTCAATTTTTATCTTTCTATAATTATTGTAGAGCTAACATTGAATCTTTTTTAATTAAATTCGTGTATCGCGCGGGCAGGACCGTGACCACGTTAAGAAAACTGAAACACTCGTACAACCACACTTTTTACAAAATTGTTTTAAGGTATATATATATATATATATATTAATTTATTCTGAGATGATTGAGGTTTAATATATAAGCATTACTTAATGTACACTACTAAAGTATGTGAATTTAGATTGAAGATATTTAAAGCATCTTTAATTTTCCATCCATTTTATTCTCATGCAATATTTCCTTTCTTTTATTTAATGTTTAACTAGCTAGAAGATACTTCCCTATTTTGTTTCTTTTAAAATTACTTTTATGTAAGAAATCTTTATATTTAATTTTAAATCTTTATATTTGATTTTAAACATATAATTTTTTTTTTCTAAAATATTTTTTGTAAATTCAAAATATCTAATAATAAGAACCTTTTATACATATTATTTATATGTTTAAAATGAACTATTAAATTTCATTTAGCATAAAAAATTTATTTGTTAAAATAAATTTGTTTTATATAAAATTAGTTGAACTAAAAGTATGTATTAAATTTTTGCTTAGTTTACAATGAGTATTCAAATTTATTTTAAATTAAATTGTTTATTAGTCGGTTAGGGCCTTTAAAATGCTAGGAACGGCTCTGCGCGCAGGGACAAGTCTAGCAAAGATTAGAAGGTTTTAATTTCAAATTTATGCATCTGTCGTGAATGAAGGATGCAGGTGTTATTGAATTCCGTCTGCATCTTTATTACACTTATATATATTAGAATTATATCCTCGCATAATGCACGGAATTTTGTATATATAGTATAGTCATAACTACTTAAACTAGTTTCATTAATATTATAAAAAATTAATAATAATAAATAATTATTATGTAATAAAATATATACATACATGAAAATAAATTGAACTATATTTTATATTTTATTATGATTTACTTATAGTTTGCTCTTTTCTTATTTTTGGTAATTCACTTTTTATATTTAAAATTCTTAATCATATATTACGTAAGTGTAAAATTATGTTCATAAAATTATTTAATTTTTTTTAATTTATATATAATCTTCTTCTTATTTTTATTATAAATATCCTTTGCATTTTAAAAATTAAATGACCACCTTCCAAACATTTGACTGCCAATTGAACTCCTCTGAAGAAGATTTTTCCGAGAAGAGTTTCATAAGGCATAACCTATTTTCGTAGAATACTCTCTGTTTTTTGTTGGAGTCCACACAAGCTGGTCTTCTGTTGTATTGAGCTGAGAATAAGCTTCTGAATTTGATCCTCATGGTGAGGTAATGTGTTCTTTATCTTCTCCAAGTTCCAACTATTGCAAGTCAGGTGGAGTAAAGAGCTAACCTTGTCCTCGTTATGTTCACATGGTGCCGGTCCTATGGGTCAGGTAGGAGTGGTTATTGAGATCCAATGATTGTTTCAAACCTTGATCTTTTCTCTGTTACCCACCAACCAACCAATTCCTTTCCTAAGAACTTCCCGAATCGCCAAAGCGCTTCTCCATCTACGGGACATTCTTAAACATGGTGCACACTCCATAAATGAGGACGATGAGCAATACTTGCCTAGTAACACTTGAGATAGCAATGATTCTGGTTGTTGGAGAACTCTCCAACTAAGTTTGGCTAGGAGTTCTTCGTTGAAGTTTTCTATCTCACGAAACCCAAGTAATCCCGCATTCTTTGGCCTTGTTAAGCTATCCCAAGAGACCCATTACATTTTTCTCTTGCCGGGTTCATCGTCCCACCAAAACCTACTGAGGACGGATTGGATTCTATGACAACCAGAGTGAGGTAGTTTGAAACATGACATTGCATAAGAGGGGATATAAGCCAATACCCCCTTACGGAAATTTTCCGGCTCTCGAGAGGAAGCAGTTTGCCCATCCTAATGTGTATTGTCTAATCCGATCCACTATAGAAGTGAATGCATCTTTTTTCTTCTTCCCAAAGTGCTCGGGTAACCACAAGTATTTACCAACACCACTTTTGTTTGTTATCCTTAGACCCCGCATCACTCCATATCTTGTCTCCTTAGAAGTATTTGCAGAAAATGTAATAGTCAATTTGGCTACATTAATGACTTGCCCTGATGCCGCCTTGTACCGGGAAATGATCTTCACTTACGAAGCACAAGAAGTTACATTCAACTTACAAAATATCATCATGTCATCCGCAAACAATAGATGGTTCACCGGTGGTTCTCCCCTTGCCACTTTAACTCCATTGAGGCTTCCATCCACTTGTGCTCCTAAACATAGGACGAAAATCACTTCCGTGCAAAAAATAAATAGATAAGGGGAGACATGATCCCCTTGTCTAAGCCATCATGACGGATTCACTTGTCCTTGCGGCATCCCATTGATGAAAAAATAATTTGATACCGAGATCACATAAGCCATTATCCAAGTGATCCACCTACCATCAAAGCCTAATCTCTTACCCTTGTAAATTTTTCCTTACCCTTGCTCAAGAGAATTGGTGTGTCTTGGATCTGCAGACTTAGTAATTGATCCCATGGGAAGCATTGTGTAGCATCGGCAAACCTCAATATGGTTGTCGGGTGGAACTTAGTCTGGTGATAAGTGGGAAGTCTTTAAAGAACTATTGTATTAAGTGGGGATTCAATACTTAGATCGGAAAAATGAAGAAAAGGTGGAAAACATCAGGATTCCAAGCTGGTAACAAGAATGGATCAAAAAAATGATCCAAAAATCTAAGGATCTCAGAAAAGAAAACATGTATTGGAAGAACGTTAAGATGAGTCGGAGCTGAGCGTTAGTGGGGATAAGGCAGATATTGGCCGAAACTGATCTACATGCCCAAGGTGAGTCCATAACTATGGCTTTGTGCCTAGATCTATGACTTATCGCTTATTCGGTGGTCTAAAAATCAAATTCGTCGGATCGGCCTGTTGGGTGAGTGACTCGGGATCGGACTGGTTCCACCGATACTTAACCAAGCCGCAAGTGCAAATTTGGACCATTTACTTTCGATTTGGAAATCGATAGAGAGTTAATTAAATCTTGCATAAACTCACATGTGCATTCTTCCGATTTCACTAAGTAAATACAAATTACTTATGTATTTGTGGCTTTAAAAAAAAAGGTGATTGTGGGAAAGATCTGGCTTAGGTGCGAAACTCAAAACTGAGAACATGAGTGGTGATATAATCGAATATATAGGATCATATAATTTGTAGTTTATATGCAAAATCATAATTTGTAATGTCTCATAAAGAGATAATTGATTGAGATAGAGACGAAGAAGGTGATGTGTTAAAAGAATCTTATAGAATACGTAAGTTTTCTGGGGAGGGAGGAATTTATGTCTTCTTATATATATTAATATTTCACTACACCACTACACATTCATCCAGGCCATACATGCCACGGTATATTTCATAAAGTTTCGGTTTTTAAAATAGCCTTTTAACAAATATATATGTATTTGTTGGGTCTGATCATTTGCTCCAGTTGCTCCTGTCAAGGGTCGTCCATGTCTCTCATCTTTCACTTTCTTTTTAAATTTTCAAATTTATTTCTCTTCAAATTTTTTCTTCATTATTTATTACTATAATACAAAGAGTTTAACATACAAAAATTAATTTGACCGTAAATCCAGCGGAAGAATCTAATACTCAAATATTAGAACTAAATATTGATAAACTATATAAAAAAATCAAGATCATTTAGTTGTAGATCAAGGTTTATTAAATCGTAATCTTCCTTTTTCTTCTTCTTTTTTGGTCTATATAAAAATATTTGATGATATATTCTGATAGTTTACAACTTCTTATTTATTTAGTTAGTTAAGATTTTCATAGTAATAAATTTATTCAATTCAATTTAAAAGTAATATAATATTTTAATAAAATAAATAACTCTACATAATTATGGTATTTATAATGAATAATGCTTTATAAGCATTGGATAAAAGACTCTTATGAATATGGTAACCTTAATATTTCTTGGCATATATGTGTTATTACAACATAAGGTATGTTCAAAGAACGTTAAAAACTTATTCATGTGATAAATAAGTTATTTGAAGAATATTCCACAAGAAAGGTACAAATAATATTTTCTTAACTATGTAGTTTTGCATGCAAGAAATTACGAGTGCTGGGAGATCTAATAACTATAAAATCTTGCACATGAAGAGATAAACATTGGAACGAGAGGATCATCTTCCTAAATAAATTATTTCTAAACTATTATAATAGAAAATATAATAAATCAACTAGACGTTTATAATTTGATTTTGTTATGTTATCTTTAAGGTTGTTTCACATTATTTGTTTATTGGATTTTACTTTGTAATTTGTTTTTGTTAAATTGATCGGAAGAGATTAAAAATATATATATTTGTGATGACAAACTTTGATGATACAATTGGTGATAACCATCACTAGGTTGTTTTAATATGTATTGACAATAAGTTAAAAATATATAGATGCAAATTAATATTTTGGAATCGAAAACAAAAAAACATTTGTATTGCTTCTATTTTTAATTGTCAGGCTCGAACTAAAAGTTTTGTGTAAATCATTTTTCAAAATGTTTAAAAGTTTTAATGTCTTGATAACAAGTTTAAACCCACATAAAATATTACAATCATGGAAAAATACTTCATCCCGTGATTGTGTTCCTCATCATGGTATCCAAAACAAATCATGCATCAGTCACATCTTCATGTAAAACAATCAAATTGGGAAAATACTCACATCTGAGATATCTTAATATCTGATCCAAATATTTACCTGACTATAAAAATTGGTAACCACAAAATCATGGGCCGTGCTAACTATGAACCCAAAAACTTTGTCACAAGCAAGTCAGAGAGAAAATGAATAAACATCGCAAGCAGTTGTCTTCGTGTCCTCGTCATGTTCAAATCCTCCAAACTTCAATATTCTAGCTAAGAATCATGATTGGAAAAATTAAACTACAATAATATTATAATATCTCGTTATATTTATACAACACACAAAAACAGTAAGACCATGGTATATGATGTGTCCCGTGAATATCATTACATGTATTTATGAATAATCCCTCTATTTTAGATTTGACGTCATATAAATTTGTTGCACATAAATTAAATTTTTTTTTAATTTTACATTGTACCCTTACTTCTCAAATTTATATACTTATTGAATTCTAATTATTTGTTTTCAGTTTCTATTAGAATTATTCATACATCTCTAAACATTCTTTTGGCATCATATTCAACATCTTAGTATTATTTTCCATATATAATTAACCTTAAAATTAATATAATTGCTAGATTAAATTAAGAAAAATAAAGTTTAGTTAAATTCTTTTTATCACAACATACCTTTAAAATCCTTTATTAGGAAAATCTAATTACAAGAATGCCATTAACAATTAATGCCACATCAACATTTTTTTTTTTGGGAAAACAACAAAGATTTACGAATTTGCCATCAGTGAAAGAAAAATATGCGAAACAAATATGCGGTTCTATGTTGTGGCAGATTTGTGTGTATGACAGATTTAATGTTTTGCCACATATTTGTTTGCAGATTTAATTTATACCGTAGATTTATATGTTTTAGTGGTGGCAGATTTTTTAATTCGTTGCAGATTTGTTTACCTCCGTAGATTTATTTTTCGAAGATTGTGATTGAGGTAACTTATTTTATTCAATTTTTTAATATGTTAGAATTTTTATGGCATATTTAATTTTTTCGTAAATTTATTTTGCACACTTAATTTTTCATCACAGATTTAAAATTTTAGTTGTGGCAGAGTTTTCTTTCACTTACTAGTTGTCGTAGATTTGATTATCAAAAATTAATTGCTAGAATAATTTCGTAGTTACTAAATTTGTTTCAAAGTATCGAATATTTATTTATTTAAAAAAAAAACAAACATTAGTTACGACAGACTTCTCAATTTTCTTTACGGTAGACGTTGTTCTTACTAAAATAACTTTTTTATTGTCAGCAAACTTACTGTAGTAAAATTGTTGTCGTTATGTTAGAGCATATTTTCTACCACAGCTTTGTTTAATAACATCAAACATTTTCTGAATTTCACCCTAATTAACAAAATTAAAGGATTTTTAAGTTGAGTGACGAAAATTTTAAGGTTTATTTCAGCCTCTTTATTCTTCTTCCACAATCATTCATTAAGTTTTCCACCTCCATTTTTCAAGTTTTTTTTGTTTTTACAATATTCCAAGTTGTTCGTTCTCTATTTTCTTATCATACATTCTATCTCATACTCTTTGTTACGAGAGTATTTTCTTCGTTTAGAAAGAAGATAGATTTTAGGGGATAAAATATTGTCGTGCCATAGTATTTTGTTCACAAAAATATACCCGATTTATTTCGTTTATTTTCAGGGTTTTTTTTTAAGTTTTCAACATTTAAAATTTTAATTTAATTTTTCTGATTTGAAATCATAATGGTAGGTTTAATTTTGTCTTTTTGCAAATGATTGAGGTTATTCTAATTAGGCTCTTTTTAGGACGTTACTCTAGCAATTGTTTTACAAATTTTTCTAGTATATTATTGCTTAAATATATCTATCATGAAATGTTGACTAGAAGAAATATTCACATTGATAATCATAAGCAAAAGAGAAAATTGGTGGAAACAAATAAGAAAAATTCAATTTTTTGACGTTTTTGTATAACATAAAATTTCAACAGTAATCATCTATGCTAAATTTGCTTTCTATTTTCAAAAATTTCTGTTTTTATTAATTATTTTCAAGATTATTGGTATGTTTATAATTGTCTCTATAATTTAATGATTAATGCTAATATAATCATTGAAAAATCCACTAAAAATCTTTTAAAATCATCCAACACTTCTAATATTTTATATATAAATTGTAATATGATTTAAATTTGTGTGTTTAGTAGATGTAATAGCAAAAAATACTATTTGACCTGTTTAAATAAACATATGAATTTTAAATAAACTGTAAATTGGAAATTTAATTTCTAAATCAGAAATGCATGTTTTTTGTAACGAGTTTAAATATGCATTATGTAGACATCAATCTGATATGTAACGAGTTTAATTTCTGGTTTGTAAACATCAATCTGACCAGTTTAAATATGCATTATGAATATTTGGATACATAAAATATACTTTTATGATGTCTGTCCTAACGAGTGATAAGATTTTACAATTTGTCATTAGATTGATGTTTTTATCTTGTTATATGTAGTTGTGTTTTTTTTACTAAAGTTTATATTAATATTTTACCTTTTAAATATTGAAGGTAATTTTCGTATTTGATATTTTTGGTATGAAAATTTTTAAACTTTTAGAATCAAACATTTGTCTAATATTATGTTTATATTCTAAATGATTAATTTAGGGTCAATGTAATTGTAAATAGATTTATTTGAATCAATCTTTTATAAACATGACATTTCTAGTTTAATTTATCAATGGTGATTTGTGGGCATAAGTGATAATTATTTAATCAATATATTTTATTTTTGAATATTTATTACATATCAATTTTAAATTTCATATATAATCTAAGGAATATATGATTTCTTGGACTTATAGTTTATTATTTTATTTCTAAAACTTGAATTATGTTACCTAATCTATAGTAATTAATATATTATTTTAAATAAATTGTAAAGAAACTAAGAATTCCATAATACTCTAATCTTATATAATATAATAAGTTTATTTTTTCGTGGAGCTTTGAAATGGTGACAAAGATCCACTAAAAACATGATATATTTTTTCAACCCCAATTTTTTTTTTAGATTCTCTTCTTTGCAACAAAAAATTTTATACCATTCCAAATAAAAAACACAAAATAAGGAGCTAATGTTTATATAAATTTATACAAAGTTCTCATTATCTTTTGTTCCCAAATAAATAAGAGGTTAATGCTTCATTGTTTTCAATTTTGCATCTTTATCTGACTCATTTTTATTTCTGTATTTCCTTCAATCAATTTTTTTTCAATTGAACGTTAAAATCTTTCAATCAGATTTTTCCAATTGAAGGTTATCACATAATATTGTAACTCCTTAAGCATTTATATATATATATATATAATCTTATATAGTAAATAAACTGTTATTTGCTCTATTTTGATTTTTTTTTCTAACCAAAACTCCATAAACTATCTCCCAAAAACATATAAATTAAAATCTTATTAAAACTCCAAAAACTGTCTCCCGAAAACCATAACTAAATTAAATGAAATATTATTATCTTATTATCTTTTCTAACTAAAACTCCATGATAGTTCAGAGGGGAATACATTATATTTACTAACTTGGAACAATTTGTCGAAAAATCATTGTTGACCCTAAAACTCTATCATGTATAAGTACAAGAATTTCGTCTGGGCATTAGTTAGATTCTATTTATTGAAAATTACATTTAAAACCGTACCAGTAAAACGATTAGGAAATATTAATAAACGTAGCATATACCTTAAAGATATATTTTAGTGATGATATTTTTTATTTTTAAATAAAATTTTTGCATTTTTATAAAATTTATTTTGATCCCTATAAATTAGTTTTCTACCTCCGTCACTGACATCAATTCTTTTATTGCTAAAGAAAAGAAACCACATTCCCACCTAACCAATAATGCACATAAGTTTTACAAAACCAATTACAATTTTACAATGTTATGAACACAAGCATCTCTTGCCAAAAAAACGGCTTTTCTATTCCAATCTCTTCTTTGATGCACTATCTTGAAACCCGAATATAAAAATACATAATTCTTTCGATTCACCACGTTCTTTTGCAAAGAGCGGACATTATTTAAATCTTGAGACCATTTGAAGCGGATCCATTAAATCCATTAAAAATATACATAAATAGCATAAGAGCCAATGGTGTGATTGTGAGTTCGTTTATACTCATAAAAAGAGTGCATGTACAAATGTCTAATATCCATTTATACAATGATTCCAAAAATGAAAAATAAAAATTCCTGACATTTATGTCTCTGTGTGCCTATAAATGGATATACATGTATATTAAAGGTTAAATTTCGTTATACAATATTGCAAATTAGATTCGAATTACCAAGAACAATAACGCTAGTAAAATTTATGGGTAGGGTGGTTAAGCGGTAGTTAGGCTATAATAAAAGCTCTATCATTTGCGCATGCATAGACTAATTGAATAAAATCTATCAAAAAACAAATAATTCGTCATTGCGTATATCTTTAAAGACAACAAATAATTTCCTTAACACTCCAATTATAATTAATATTAGTTATTATGATCTCCTTAAAAGATAGAAGAAATTAGAAGCGTTCAGACGATACAAATATACTTTTGTCCGTATAGAGATATGTAATATATATAATTAAACCTTTTTCAATAAAAAGAGATATGTAATAATGTAGATTAACAATTGAAGTCTTGGAGCCAATCTTCATCGTCACCACGATGAAGACAAGAAGTAAATGGTCTATTGAGATCAAGATGACTCTGAGCAGGATCCAAATCTCCCAAAACCTCGTCCGAAGAAACAAGAGATGTTACAGTTTCACAGCCCAAACCATCAAAATCCATCAAATCCGGGAAGTGAAACTCTGATTGGATTTTATCGAAATCGAATTCAAGATCTTCCAACAACGAAGACCCACCTTGATCCACTTGTTCTTTTAGAGGAAGTAGAATGTTACTACTACTACTACTCTGCTTCTGAAGAGAAAGATCCGAGAGGATAAGAGTCTTTGAACACCTAATGGCCTTTGTACGTATAACACAAACATGATTGTTGTTATTCGAATGTTTTGATTGGTTGGTTTGAGTTTTGGGAAGTCTTTTGCGGAGGTTTGAGTTCCAATGGTTCTTTATTTCATTGTCTGTTCGGCCTGGAAGCCTCCCAGCTATCAACGACCATCTGCATTTTTATTATTATTTCACGTAACAAAAAATAATTTTACTACAAAAAGGAAAAAAAAATCTGTTTGGTTAAAACCTGTTTCCAAGGAGATTATGGAGACGGATTATGAGTTCTTCTTCATCAGATGAGATGTTTCCGCGCTTTATGCCCGGTCTTAAGTAGTTCTTCCACCGGAGTCTACAGCTTTTGCCACACCTCTTGAGACCTTTTTATATGTACCGAAACGATTATTGTATATAGAAGATGTAAAATATATACATATAGATTGATAGATATGTACCAGCTTGGGTAGGGAGAGTGCTCCATTTGCCTTCACCATGAGTTGTGATATAATCTCTGAGGATCTTGTCTTCTTGATCAGTCCAAGCTCCTCTGTTTAACTCTTCTCTCTTCACACTATTACTTGTTCTCTTTCCCATTCTCTCTCTCTCTCTTGTGGTTGTGGTTGTATGGTTGGTACAATTGTCTTTAGTGTTGTGTTGAGAATAGATTCTGATTTTGTGTTTAACAAAGTATCTTTATAGGGAGTTGTTGCAATGTCCGTACATCCGTCGCTTTCCAAAACCTCTGTCACACACACACTTTGGATTTTTAGTGCTTTCCTTTTCCCATCTGGTAAAAAGTTTATAAGCTTTGGTGAGATTAATAATTCAATAGAATTTTGCCATCAAGAAGATTTTTGTAGTTGAGTGTCAAAGTACTATAAGACATATACATAATATAAGATTACACATTTAAACTCAATTCATGAATAGAGCATAAGTGTGGCGAAACCAAAATATTATGCTTTTTTTTTCTTTTTTTAAAACAGAGCTGAGCAAAGGACATTATAATACATTCTCTCGATTTACATGGTAGCAGAGCAAGAGTTAAGATTCAAAATCTTTTGCAACTGAATCGTGAGAAAGGGAAAGAATCAAACACAAACAGAAAAAATCGAATCAAACACAAATAGAGTAAAACAAAGATGAGCAGTGGCGGTGTCAAAATAGAGGGTGGAGATAGTGCAATGGCATCACCGTAGTATCTGTCTCCATCGACAACCCAGGGAATTCGATCTCTTCTGTTTTGCTGAACGGAGAAATATATGCCGAGCGGACACAAGATTACTGGAATGCCTTGCACGCAAAGCGTAAGATTTGCTTTATCGATGGAACTCTTAAGTGTCCGTGTAAGAAGGAGAAACCGAATAATGCAGAGCTGTGGAAAAATGTGAACTCATGGAATGGATCAGAGCTTTCATCTTAAGTTCGCTGCATTCCACAATTGCCTTTACACCAGACGCATACAAGCTTTAGTGTGACATCAAGAGGCATTTTGAGATTGGTAATGTTGTGCGAGAGTATCAGCTCAAGTCAGAGCTCGCTTTGTGTAAGCAGAATGACTCTAGTGTGATGAAGTATTTTGGGAGGCTGTCCTTGAAGTGGGACGGGTTGATTAATTACAAACCAATTTTGGACTGTACATGTGGTGCATCCGATAAGTATGCCAAACAAGCTGAAGAAGAACGAGTGCATCAATTTTTGATGGGACTCGATGAAGCTAGGTTTGGTCACGTTTGTACCAATATTATTGGTATTGAGCCCACTCCTTGACATTAACACGGTGTATCAATGTGTAGTGCAAGAAGAAAGAAGACGGAACACTACATGCACCGACACCAAAATTAACGATGTTGGCGTTGTTGTACAAATCGAGCCACGCAGTAACATATCGAACATGAACGGTCTTCTTGCTGCTGTTGTGCGCAGTCGACCAAATGGACCGTGTGCTCACTATGGTCGAAAATGGCATGAGCAAAGTGAGTGTTGGCAGTTAATCAGAGTTCCCGATTGGTACATCGAAAGGGGTGGAGCTGGAAGCGATCGTGGTTGTGGAAGAGGAGCTAGTTGAGGCAGAGGATGTGGGAGATCAAACCCATCAGTCCGACCAAACATTGTAACAACCTCTGTGCCACAACTCAGTGCGGAACAATGGGCATCCTTAACTGCATTGATCGAACAACAAAAGCTGAGTCCAATTCCTGACAAGCTTCACGGTAAGAAACAGACCGCTGAGGTTATACTTGATACAGAAGCCTCACACCACATGACTGGAGATGTGCGTTTGCTTTCCGGAGTTAGAGATACTGTTGCATCTCTTGCGAGTTTTGCAGATGGGAGTGAAGTTATGGCGATGCAGTGTGGACAATTGAGACTATCGGAGAAAATTTTCTTGCACAATGTTCTTTTGTCGAAAATCTCAATTGCACTCTATTGTTTGTGGCCAAGTTGTTGAAGCAAACTGGATAATTTGCTGTGTTTACTGATACGTTATGTATTTTGCAGGACCGTTTTACGAGGATTCTGATTGGAGTAGGTGAAGAATGGAATGGAGTTTATATTTTTGGAATGTGACAGTGGTGAGGAGTTTCAGAGTTAAAGCTGCAAAAGATAATGCTCTATGGCAACGTCGCTTAGGATATCCTAGCTTTGGTGTTTTAGGTTTTTTACCATTTTTTTCTAGTGTTAACAATAATCCCGAAAAGTTTGGAGGGTGCGATGTTTGTTTAAAGTCTAAGCAAACTCATGAACTATTTTCAAAAAGTTCTACTAAAGTTTCGTCTCCTTTTGATTTAATTCACTGTAATTTGTTGGGTCCCTATAGGGCACCATCGAGTTGTGGGACAATGTTTTTCCTTACGATCGTAAACGATTTTTTTACGCGAAGCGTGGATAAATTTGTTACTCGAATAGAATGAAGTGAAGATTATATTGCCAAATTTTTGCGCTATGGTTAAACACCAATTCGGTAAAGATGTGAAGATGATTAGGAGTGATAATGACACATAATTTATGGTCATAACAAATTACTTTGCTGCAAACAGGATAGTGCACCAAACTTCTTGTGTTGAAACTCTTTAGCATAACGGGAGAGTTGAAAGAAAGCACCATCACATATTAAATGTGTCTCGATCTCTATTGTTTCAAGCGAATCTTTCAGTGAAGTTTTGGGGTGAGAGTGTACTCTCTGCGGTGCACTTAATAAATCGTACACCATTTCATTTATTGAATGGCAAGACACCTATGAATGTTTTTATGGGACGACCACCATCCTATGAAGATATAAAGGTTTTTGGTTGTTTGTGTTTTGCTCACAAGGCTTTGCGTGACAAAGATAAATTTGGCGACCGGAGTAAGAAATGTCTATTTGTGGGTTATCCTTTCGGTAAGAAGGGGTGGATGCTGTATGACATCGAGAAAAATGAGTTTTTTGTGTCTCGAGATGTAATATTCAGTGAGAATATTTATTTATTTGCGAGTGATGATGCTGAGCAGGTACGAAAACAGATTGTTCAAACATAGTAGGATTTTGTCTTTCCAGAACAAGTCGTTTAGTTGATTGAAGATAGGGGGAGTGATGTGAGTGAGGCACAAGATGCTGCAGAAGATTATATAGCGAAAAGTACATCAACTAAAACAGATGAAGCCACAAAAACGGAGCAGAATGTTCCCGTCACCCTTGTTACTAATGAGGAACCATGAACTGTTTTGGTCCCTATTGAACCGGGAGAGTTAACCGGAACAGAGGAGGTACAAGTTGTCGCAGATGAGCCCGTATCTTCTAGACCAGTCGCGCGACAAGAACCTGTCCCCACCGCAACAGTGTTAGAACACATGGAACCATCCTTCAGTGAAGCTACATGATTATGTGTTGTAAAATGCTTAATGCATACCTAAAAAGATAAAAAAATCGGCACCAGTTCTCCCTGCTCAATCAATGGTTACTCATGCGTTCCAAGGTAATGTATCATATCCCATTGAAGGCTATGTAACTGACGCTCGGAAAAACATCAGATTTTTGTAGCAACAGTGTCAGTTGGCGTTGAACCACGTTCATTCAAGGAGGCCATGCAGGATAAACGGTGGAATAAAGCAATGTCTAGTGAGATTGGTGCTCTAAAATTGAATAAAATTTGGGATTTAGAGATTTTACAAGAAAGAAAACGTGTGATAGGAAGCAAATGGGTTTTAAATTGAAATTCATTGCTGATGGGACGGTTGAAAGATACAAAGTCCGATTGGTTTGTCTAGGTTATCATCAAGTTGAAGGTGATTACTATGATGATACAGTTTCTCATGTAGCCAAGATGACAACAGTTCACACTTTGCTAGAAGTTGATGTCACTAGGGACTTGGAGGTGCATCAAATGGATGTAACAATGCATTTCTCCATAGCGACTTGGAAGAAGAAGTTTATATGAAGTTACCATCGAACTTACATAAAACAGATTCTATGAAAGTGTGTCGATTTTGCAAATCATTGTATGGATTAAATCAAGCTTCACTGTGTTGGTTTGACAAATTGACAAAGGCGCTTAAGAACTTTGGCTTCAAGCAAACTTATGATGACTACTCCTTATTCACTTATATTAAGGATGATACATGTCTTGATTTATGTTGATGATTTGGTGATCACAGAAAATGATTTGAGCAAGGTGATGAAGTTCAAAGCTTATCTTAGTGAGTGTTTTCACATGAAGGATATGGGAAAATAAAGTATTTTCTTGGCGATAGAAGACCGGAAGGCATGTTTATCTCAGAGAAAGTATGCACTCGACATTGTTCATGAGGCTGGCTTGCTTTCAAGGAAACCGGTTTCCACTCCAAAACATCAACTCTTGTCCAATGATGGTCCCTTCTTTCAAGATGCAATGCATTTTCGACATCTTGTAGGACGTCTAGTGTATCTTACTTTTACACGGCCGGAGTTGAGTTACGAGGTGCATGTGTTATCTCAAGTTATGCATCAACTGCGAGAGGCACACTAGGATGTTGTGTTTCGCATGGTAAGTTATTTGAAGGGTTGCCTGAGACAAGGTGTTATGTTGAGAGGAGATAGTGATCTGCATATATGTGCTTACTATGACTCAGATTATGGAGTGTGTCCGCTAACACGTCGATCGTTGTCAGCATTTATAGTGTTGCTTGGGCAGTCGCTAGATCTTGGAAGACAACAAAGCAAGACACTGTTTCGCATTCCTTAGCCAAAGTGGAGTACCATAATATGGCAGCGGCTTTGTGAGAATTGAAGTGGTTGAAGCGTTTGTTAGCTGACTTGGATGTCACACATGAGGGGCAATTGGATTTATTTTCTGATAATCAGGCAGTTCTTCATATAGCTGCAAAATCTCATATTCCATGAGAGAACTAAGCACAACAAGTAGGATTGTCACAATGTGCGTGATGCGGTACAAACGACTAATCACTACTAATCATGTTTGTACGACAGAAAAACTAGCTGATATTATGACCAAGGCTTTGAAGAGTTTGAGATTTAGATATCTAATGTTCAAGTTGGGCGTTTGTGATCTACACGCTCCAATTTGAGAGAGAATGTTAGGAACCGAATATATCGGTTCCGATATATTCAAATATATATTCCTAGTGTATAGATAAGGATGATTGATATTTAGAGTTATCATGTAAAGAATGTATATATATATATATATATATATATGTGTGTTATATTTATCAATGAAAAACAACTTTCCCACAATACCTTCTCTCGAATTACAAACACCAATACGTAATAGAAATAGTCCATTCAACGACCTCGACCTGGAATCTATAAATAACAATTACATATTTGTTTTTCAACTTTTCTATAGAATGTTGAATTTAATCAACCTTAACATGTTGTTATACAGACTTTGTCCATTGTTTTAAAAAATTCGGTTTATCAAAAGACTTATTAGTGCACATCTGAAAAGACAACAATTTTAAAAATTAAAAATACGAGTTTAACTCCATAGAATATGGTCGAAGACTATATTTTCTTTATTTATGAAACATCATGAATCATTAAAAACCCAACTTCGGTTAAAGAAATCCTTAGAAAGCTACATACTTCACAAATAGATCACTAGTGTTACATATTTAGGATAACAATCACATACAGAGCCGGTCTAATGAACTATGTGGCCCAAAACAATTATTTGTTTTTATTGTTATTTTAATTTTCAAAAATATTTTAACAGTTTTCCTACATAGTCTAATTAATTACATTTTATGAATTTTGAATTTCTAACATATTTTGTTGCGAAAAAATTACAATATATTATAAGCAAAAAAATTTAAAAGATGATGAATTCCCCGTGAGCGGATCATTGTATTTACGAGTAATTATATAGTCAAAGAGGTTACACAATATCAAGGATACAAACAAGATATTACCATCATATGTAAACAATAATAATAACTCAATATTCCTATATTCTATCAATACAAAGTGCCTCATGAATACTTTAAAAAAAAAAACAAGGTTTCTTTGTCTCTTTTTTTTATATGAGAATTTGGGGTCCTGATAATTTCATTTAGTCTACTGGTAAACACATGTTTTTTAAGATTAAATGTGAAATTTAATAATAATGGGAAAATAAAATAATTTGTTGTATTTTTTTTGAAAAATTCATTAGAAAAAAGAACTTGAAAATGCATAAAAGAGAGGACAAAGGCTTAGAGATGAATCATCTCGAACTATCGCCTTAAGAGGTGTTGGAGGTGAGGGTTGATAATTGGTTTCAAAAGCATTAGAAACAAGAACAAAAGTGTTTAGGCAGACTAAGACGACCTCTTTTTGGTTTTCTCATTACTTAAACAAAGTAGCAATTACAAAAATTTGGAATCTCATAATTTCTTTCTACAATTTTGAAAAACAGAAAGTGAGAATTATGTTCCTAGATCATAAGAAGATTAATATTGTAGGATGTGTTCGCATGGGACAGAAGATGTGTTCTGATCTGTTCCAATAACAGGTGAAGATGGTGAAACCCAATATGACGACGTTTCCATCTAGATGGTTCTGTTGCTTCCAATATTTAAGTGTACAGAGGAATTCCAATGATTTATTAACCTGCTTGACCCGTTATATCCTAAATTCTTCCAATTAGCAAACAATTCTTATGACAAAAAAACCGACGGATCTAATGATATTGATGTAGGAGTTATTAGCGTAAATTCGTTTAAGCCTCATATTCTCTTCCTCTTGCAAACTTTGCGAGTCAACCATTTGGTCACTTAGATTTTGACACAAATGATTTTACCCATAGTAAGTTAACAAAAAACTTTTTACATGAAAACTTGTTCATCCTATAAATCAAACGGCCAAATCTGAATACCCAATATTAAAAATTGCCAATGTAAGAGTATTAGTTTACACGGGTATTAGTTTCTTGGCTAGTGTAGTGAGTGAACCGAAACGTCTTCATCCAGAAACTGAGTTATGTAAGAAGTTTGATGAAACAAAATTTTTTGTTGAAGTTGATTTGACAAAATAGCATCCTGATTCTTTTCATTTCAAATCAAGGCAAGGGGTTACTTCTCAAGTTTCATTTGAATATCCATAGTTACCGTTTAAGGTGTGAACTGATCAAATGGGATCATCTAAAAGATGTTTGTCGCTCCCGAAAGGAAGATACTATGCCGGCTGTTGTGACTCCAACATTACTCAAATGTGGTTCAGTGTTACAGTCCAAGTCGAATTCTTTGGGAAATCATTATGTCTCTATAGTGCAGACATGCACTACAATTTTATAATCGACCAAAATACAACGAGATATACCACATCTTATATGCGAAGATACAGATGCGGGTGGTGGATATGTTGCACCATTAGGTGATTCTTTTCAAAACGCAAATAATCAATCTATTGAGACGAGTAGGGCTATGTTACAGATTCAGTCTCATGTTTCAAGTATGGCTGCTCTCCAAGGTGCAACACGTCCTGCATAAAGAGATGCAGATGAGGGTGTTGTAGGTGAGGGTATCAAAGTAAACGACCCTTTAAACTTACACTCGGTTTCAGTTTGTTCAGCAATTTCACAATTTGCTTCTAGGAAAGAAGAGAATGTCATAGCTCTCGAAACTACATCACATCATGCATATAAAGATGCATATGTGGGTGTTGTAGGAGAGGCGGTTGTCCAGACATTGAAATTTGCTGTTACGGAAGCTTGGAAACAAGTCTCCCTGAAAAAATCAATCAAAGGTGAACTACCACAGGAGGAAGGAAGTGTTTTGGTTTTCCCATTATGTTTTTTGGTTCTCACGGTAGGGGAGGAGGATGTTAGTGGGGAGGTGGAAGTTGACCAAGAATTAGTGGAGAAGGAAGAGAGTAAGAACCTACTCGAAAAAATTGATATGGGAGGGGAAGATAAAATTCAAAGGATATATCTTCCACGATCTTCAAAAAGAGTTTTTAAACAGTTTCTAGTGTGACGAGCAAAAGGAAACTCTCCAAGAAGAAATAAGTATGTCGGACTTCTTTTGAAATGTGTGCAGCTTAAATAAATTTTAAAAAATTCTATAATAAAGAAGTGGATGGAAGAAGGGAAGTTTGATTTTGGTTATTTGTTAGAGACAAGAGTAAAGGAGGGGAGGGCACAAAGGTTAGGTAACAAGTTGTTTCAAGACTGGTCGATTTTAACAAACTACGAATATAGCCGTCTTAGTCGTATTTGGGTGGTTTGGAGAGGAAATGTTAGACTAACTCCTTTGTATAAAAGTGTCAACTCATGACATGTTCCATTAATTTAGAAAATCAAGAGGAGCTCTTTTGTTCATTCATATATGCTTCGAACTTTATGGAGGATCGTAAGGAGTTATGGAGTGAGTTGAGAAATCATCATGACTCCCCTATTTTTCGTAATAGAGCTTGGATACTCTTTGGAGATTTTAATGAGACTTTGGATATGGTAGAGCATTCAAGAGTCAAGATAAGTCCTACAATTACACTGGGTATGCGAGATTTTCAAACTTTGATAAATTATTGTTCGCTCTCTAATATGCATTATCATGCTCCGCTCTATAATTGGTGTAATAAAATGGAGAAAGATCTGATCATGAAAAAACTAGATAGAGTTATTGTTAATGATAGATGGAATCATGTTTTCCCACAATCGTACAATATCTTTGAAGCTGGTGGCTGCTCGGATCATATTTGTGGCATAATTGAATTAAATGTAGATGCAGACAGGGTGCCTAGGTGGAAAGCCTTTTAAGTTTGTAAATGTGGTTGCTTAGAGGATTTTATTCCATTGGTAGAATGATTGGAAAGCAACAAAGCCCATCTTCATGTCTACCTCTTCTTTGTTCTGGTTTTCAAAGAAATTAAAGGCTATGAAACCGTTGATTAGGAGCTTGGCGAAGAATAAATTGGGAAATTTGGAGAAGAAGGCTAAGGAAGCCTAAACAGACTTTTGTCAGAAGCAAGAAGCAAATTTAAATTCACCATCACCTCAGTTAATGGAAGAAGAGAATGTGGCGTTATGTAGATGGGATCGAGTGGCTGGTCTAGAAGAAAATTTTCTAAAAAAGAATTCAAAACTGCATTGGTTGCAAGTGGGTGATAAAAACAATAAGATGTTCCATAGGGCTGTAGCTACGAGGGAGGCAAAGAATTCAATTCGAGAAATCCAGTGCATGGATGGTAGAGTTGTGTCGCATGCTGGGGAGATTAAGGCAGAGGCTGAAGCGAATTTCAAGAATTTTCTCCACCTGATTCCACAAGATTATGGTGGTGTCTCAGTGGCAGACCTGGAGAATTTGCTTCCCTTTTGTTGCTCGGAGGAGGATAGGCTGCAACTAACATCAACGGTCTTGGGTGAAGAGATTAAGAAAGTACTTTTCTCAATGTCAAATGATAAGTCTTCGGGTCTTGATGGGTTTACTTCAAAATTTTATAAATTTTCTTGGGGAATTATTGGAGAGGAATTCATTGCAGCGGTTCAGTCATTTTTTGTGAAAGATTTTTTTGCCCATGGGAATTAACATTATCATCCTATCTTTAACCCAAAAAAACAGATGCGAGAGAAATGAAGGAGTATAGACCGATCTCAATATGCAATGTGATTTATAAAGTGATTTCAAAAATCATTGCTAATAGATTGAATCTAGTGCTACCAAAATTCATTGCGGGAAATCAGTCGGTGTTCATTAAGGACATATTTTTAAATGAGAATTTGTTTTTAGCAACAGAGTTAGTTAAGGACTATCAAAAAGATTCAGTCTCAAGTCGATGTGTAATCAAAATTGACATCTCAAAAGTTTTTGATTCAATTCAGTGGTCTTTCCTTATAAATACTCTTCAAGCTATGAATTTTCTAATGGAGTTTATTCACTGGATTTCCCTATGTATCACTACGACTTCGTTTTTGGTTCAAGTAAATGGCGAGCTTGTGGGGGACTTTACAAGTGCAAGAGGATTATGCCAAGGTTATTCCTTTCTCCATATCTTTTTGTTATAAGTATATATGTTCTTTCGAAGATGCTTGATCCAGCCGCATGGGTTCGAGATTTTGGATATCATCCAAGATGCAAGAATATTGGTTTAACTCATCTCAGTTTTGCGGATGATATCATGGTTCTAACAGATGGACAAGTTTGATCAATTGAAGGGATTGTGAGGGTTTTGATGTTTTCGCGCAAAGGTCAGCACTAAAGATTAGTTTAGAAAATTCTACGATGTACCTAGTTGTTATCTCCACCCAAGCTCAACAAGTAATAAGGGATCAATTTCTTTTTTGCTTCGGAACAGCTCCCTTTAAGATATTTGAGTCTTTTTTTGGTCACTAACTATTAACAACTACAGAGTATCCTCTGTTGTTAGAGAAGATCAAGAAATGAATAGGATCATGGACATCATATTTCCTCTCTTATGCCGGAAGATTGAATTTGATAAGTTCAGTGCTATGGAATATCACAAATTTTTGGTTGGCTGCTTTCCAGCTTCCAAAGTCTTGCATTCGAGAGATTAACAAAATGTGCTCTTCTTTCTTATGGTCAGGAACAGACTTGAATCCGAACAAAGCAAAAGTAGCATGAATAGAGGTTTGTAAGCCAAAACAAGAGGGAGGGCATGGTCTTCAATCACTAAAAGAGGCAAATGATGTTAGCCGTTTGAAACTGATTTAGAAAATTGTTTCTCATGGAACTTCTCTATGGGCAAAGTGGATAGAGACCTATTTAATTAAACAAGACACATTCTGGTCAATACGAGACTCATCTAGCTTGAGATTGTGAATGTGGAAAAAGCTTCTAAAGTATAGAACAACAGCTAAACCCTTATGTAAAGTTGATGTCGGCAATGGTGTTCATATGTCTTTTTGGTTTAATAATTGGTCTACTTTGGGGTGTTTGATGGATTTGGTGGGTGCGAAAGGGATTATTGACATGGAGATTGAGTGACATGCTACGTTGTAGAGGCAAGTCTACATCGTAGATGACCAAGGCATAGATCAGATGTTTTACAAGCTCAGCATAATAGGGGAAACCTACCGAATGTGGTTCTTTGGAAAGGTAAATAAGATAAATTCAAACAAACTTTCAGCACTAATGACATTTGGAATCATATTCGCACCTCTTCAAATTAGGTAGCTTGGTACAAGAGAGTTTGGTTTTCTCATGCAACACCAAAGTTTTCTTTTTGCACTTGGCTCAACGACTCTCAATCGGGTTTCCATAGGGATTCATATGATTAATTGGAATGTGGAATCGACAATGATGTATGTTTTGTGTTCTAACTCTTTAGAATCACGAGACCACATTTTTCACATGTGATCTCACCTCATAAGTTTGAAAAGCGCTCGCTAAAAACATATTCAAATCAAAGTACACTACTATTTGGTCATCGATTATGCTTTATGTTTTAGATCCAAATCTTGAGCGAACTCGGAGCTTCTTTATGTGCTATGTCTTCCAAACCTCGCTTTATATAGTTTGGAGAGAGAAGAATGCAAGAAGACATGGAAAATTTTCAAACTCAGCAGTTACTTTAATTCAATGGATTAATAAATATGTGAGAAATCAATTTTCATCAATAAAAGTTCAAGACGACAAGCATTACACATAAAGGATGCAATTGTTGTTTGACTCTCGAAATAAAAATTCATGTAAACTACTTTTTAATTTTCAGATTTCAGTTCAAATTTTCAAAATAACAGTGATCTGAAAACGTAAATTTTCTTTGAATATGATTTAATATTAAAAAAATATATATTGCCAAGGAAAAAAAAAACAAAAACCTGCTTTGTCAATAAAAATGGGCCACTTATAATATTGGGCCTAAGAAGCTCTTAACTTTATTACATACACAATTTTATTATTTCTTTCCTTTTGCTTTATCTCTCTCTGAATTTAGGGTTTTCGTCTCCAGCCTCCAGAATCTCTGCAACAAAAATGGCGATCCAGATCAGCAAAAAGAGAAAGGTGAAATCTTTTTCCCTCCCCTGTGTCTCTCTACCTATGTATCATCTTTAATCTTCATACAAAAAGGTGTTTTTTTGAGTTTTGCAGTTCGTAGCCGATGGTGTATTTTATGCTGAGCTAAATGAGGTTCTAACCAGAGAGCTTGCTGAGGATGGTTACTCTGGTGTTGAAGTCCGTGTCACTCCTATGCGTACTGAAATCATCATTAGAGCTACTCGTACTCAAAACGTTCTCGGTATGTTTGAAAAAGTTGTTTAATTTGAAGATCTCTGTTTTTGTGAGAATTAAGGTTAGCGTCTTCAGTTGCATCGTTTGAAGTTAGTTCTTGTTGTACAAACTGTTGAGATTAAACGTTTTTGGTCTGATTTAGGTGAGAAGGGGAGGAGGATTAGGGAATTGACTTCTCTTGTTCAAAAGAGATTCAAATTTCCTCAGAACAGTGTTGAGCTTTATGCTGAGAAGGTTAATAATAGAGGTCTATGTGCCATTGCTCAGGCTGAGTCTCTCCGTTACAAGCTTCTCGGTGGTCTTGCTGTTCGTAGGTATGTATTACTTTGTTTGCTTTTATGAATCCTTTTGTTGCGATGGTTTAGGTTTTGATTTGCCAATCTTGCTGATCGTTTATGCCGGGAAGATTGGAAATCTTGCGTTTTGTTTGTTTCTTACTGTGTTTTAATGTAGTTAAGCTAATGAGAGTAAATCATCTTGAATCAAATTTAATGTCATTTTTGTAACGCATGAAACAAATTGATTAACTGTGTAACTAATATTGTCTATTGGTAAACGTATATTCTCGTAAATGCACATTATGCCTAACATATGGTAAATGACCTTTTGTTTTGTTGTTTAGACTATGTATATGTAATTAAGTTAATGAGAGAAAACACACTAAATAAAAATTTAATGTCTTTTTCTATATTGGCTTAACTCGTGAAACAAATTGATCACCCTGCATAACCAATACTGTGTACTACATATGTTTTGCAGCTTGATCATGCATCAAGATTGAACTAGGTATAATGAGCATTCTTGTTTGCCTGTGATTATCCTCACAATAGGCATTTGGTTTGAATTAGTTGCTTCGATACCCTAATCCTAGAGTCTATCAAGTGTATTCTTTTACTTGAAACTTGAAATTTTGTTTCTTTCATCTCTTTAGCTCAGAATGTTAACTTTGCACGATTTTTGCTGTATAGGGCTTGCTATGGTGTTTTGAGGTTTGTTATGGAGAGCGGAGCTAAAGGATGCGAAGTCAGTACAATTCCTACTGTTTGCTGTTGTTACTACAAAATTCCTCTGCAGTGTTTCTTATCATCTGCTTGTAGGTCATTGTGAGTGGAAAACTCCGTGCTCAGCGTGCTAAGTCCATGAAGTTTAAGGACGGCTACATGGTTTCCTCTGGTCAGCCAACCAAGGAATATATCGATTCTGCAGTGAGGCATGTTCTACTTAGACAGGTCAGTTCTTCTAAGGCTCTTAACTTTCATATGGTGCGTAATTTGGAAACCCACTGCTTGAAACACTCTGTATCTAGTGACCCAAGTTCGGTTAAATGCATGTACAGGGCGTGCTTGGTATAAAAGTGAAGGTGATGCTTGATTGGGACCCTAAGGGCAAACAAGGACCGATGACACCATTGCCTGATGTGGTGATCATCCATGCTCCAAAGGAAGATGATGTTAACTCCACGCCTGCACCAGTTGTTACTCCGGCTGCTCTTATGCCAGAATCTCCACTAACAACCACAGATTACCCAGAAATCCCAGTTGCTTAGAGAGAGCTCTATTGGGATTATTCTTTTTTTGGGACAGTACTAGTTTTCTCATGTTATTCTAATATAATATATGTTTGGCAAATTAAGGATTATAGGTGTATGATTTTCGTATTCGTTTGTTTAAATTCCATTTTACCTATAGACAATTTGGTCCTTTTGTTAAAATTTTGCTTTTCAATTATTAAATAATAAAAATGTTTGGATTTAATGGTTTTTTGCTTTAATATTAGTGAAAACTTTTCACTAAACTTAAGATTGGGAAGGTAATTTCTTTCTCACATTCAAGATCAATATATTCATTTTAGAGTTAGACTAAATTTTCATCAAATATTATTTTTAGTGGAATCGTTTTAGTAAAAATATCATTAAATAACGTGAAATGTATAAAATAGTGCAAAAACTAAAACTAATGTGTTGGTTTTCGAGTTACTAGAGCCATACTTTTTCCTCTTCGTTAGCTGTTTGAAGACTGATTGCGACGAGCTCACTTCAAAATGGCTGCATATAAAGTATGACAAGTTCGAATCCTCTGGTTCATACTAGGCTCCAGGAGACGTTTGTGGAAGATTATAAGTTCAATAAATAAATCAATATAAAGTTTCCATGAATCAAAAATTGTAATCTTGAGTCCAAAAATCAGAATCCTTAAAAAAAAAATTAGAATCCTCAATATGAAGAATGAATTTAGTGATGAAGTAGAACTCACGTTATAAGAAAAATCCGTAATATTAAGAAGCACAAGATACAAGGGAGAAGACAAAAGTTCATTAGTGAAACATTACATATAGATTCACAAATTCATACCAAATTACAATAATGGTTTTAAGATAATCTCTCTTAGCTTCTCTTAACAGGATCAAAGTTGGAGACACCAACAACAGCACCAATGATAACCGTGAGCACTACGCCACCCGCAGCAATGCTAAGCAAGAAGTTCTTTAGAGAAGGAGAGACTCCAGAGCCAGCGGCTTCAGCCACCTCAGGGATCACCATTGAAACGGTTAGAGCGGCGGCAGCTAAGCCACTCACAGCCTTCTCCATCTTTAGGTTAGATGCTTTCACTTGAAACCTACGTGTAGGCATGGCTAAGGAAGAGGACTCGGATGGTTTCAAAGGTAATGGTTTGAGGAAAGCTATGGTTTTAGCCGATGATGATTGGTTCTTGGTAAGTGGCATGACCAATGACACAGCGGAGGTTGAAGCCATTTCTGAGTCTCTTCGATCTTTTGAGTTTGTTTTCTCAATGTGCGTTTGGTTGTTTGAGAATAAGTGAGAAAGGTCGAGGGAGAATCGTAACATATGTGAGGAGTGGGAGATATGAGTCTTACGTGGCAGGTTTTGAGCTTGGAACTGTGATTCGTTAGATAAGGTTATCTTCATTTTATTTTTTATGGTCAGTCTAATCACAGCTCTTTGCTTTCTCTTATTAGATTATTTTTGGTGAATGAATACTAACAAAAATGTATAAATATATATGAAAATTAATAAATTATGCATGCAGAAATTCATTAATATATGTGTTTAAAGTTGGTTTTTAGCCTCTTTTAGCATAAAATTATGAAAACTAATTATTATTAATGTTTAATTGATTAGACACCACTAGTTGCGTTTGTGGGGAATAGATGCGTTTGCGGGAAATTTATGGCTAGTTGGCAGTGATTACGGCAGTGGTTTATCAAATATATCATATATATATTTATAATAGATATTTGTTTGAAGAACACAAAATTTGTATTAATATAATAAAATTTTGAAAATCTAGTTTTTAATAAATTCTAGAATAAATAGTTAAAATTAGTTATTTAAAGAGGTTTGAAACATTTTTATATAAAAATAATATTTTTTATACTTATAAATATATTTTCATTTAGAGAATACACATATAAAATATTTAAGAATTTAATATGATAATTTTTTATAAGAGAAAATAAAATTTCGTTTTAATTTTTTTTTTTAAAACTTTTATTAGTATCATAGAAATATAAAGGGCGAAAGACCCGTAAGACCTACGAGAGTTGAAGGTTGCTGGTTTGGCTTGCCCATGGGCCAGTAAAATAAATAAAGTTTAATCAATCGTAACCGTCCGCAGCCGCAAATGTTGACTGAAAACAATTTTGAAATGTAAAGATTCCAAACGGTCAGAAATGGTTTATAACGATTTCTATAATTATTGTTAAACGCCTGCAACCGCAATCGCCTGCAAATATAGCATTTGCATTTAATTGCAGGTGAACCAATCAAAGTGTCTTTGTTGCTAATGAGAAAATCAACCTCTAACAATTAATCTTAAAGACTAAAACTTAAATGAAGCTTGAGTAAATCTTTTCTCTCTTTCTCTCTTTCTCTCTTTCTCACGTTTTATGATATTTGTTACGAGAGCGATGGCGAAATCGCAGTCTCGTAACAAAGAAGTATAAGTACATTGCAAAGAACAAAAGTATTTCAGATATTCTTCCCGTGTATCTCAAAAGGAAAGGGAAGTTGCAGCGACGTTTACAAGCGCTACAAAGAGGTCTCGAAACACCATTGTTGGGAAGCATATTATCGTTGGGGCCTACATATCCTTTCTTCATATAATGGAGATCTCCAAGTAGACAATTAACATGGAGAGTCGTCCACCACCTATCACAACTGTAGTACCATACATTTGGATTTGTCTTCGTTTCACAAATATCACACCATAGGTCACCGTCCGCATTTCCACCTCCATAGCCTAGTGACAAGAAATGATCATCACACATATTCTTAATCTTTCATGGCAGAGTAGCACATTTCATGCATAATATATACTCACATACTATACAACTTAAATGTCTAATTAGACGAGAAGTATCATCGCCACAACCCTCACAAGTTTTCTCTTTGGTTGGAATGTTGTAAATGGAATGTGGATGCAGTTCACGGTGAAACGGTTCAGATATAGAAGCACACCGTGCATCGAAATTAGAAGTTTCGGGGGCACAAGATTCTAGTTGATCTGTTTCAGTGCAGTGGTATCTGACACCATTGGATACTTGTTGCAAGCAGAACAACAGAACATTTGCTCGTCTTCACTAGAACCAACATGTAGAGTAAGCTTGTGGTTTTTCAAAAAATGTCCTTTCTTTCACTAGGAAGACTGGCACATGCTTTATGAAGACATAACTCACAATCCACACATTTGTAGAAAGGATCATCGTTGATGGGAAGCAAGCAACAAAACAACGGATATGATCATTATCCGTAACATAATCCTCATGAAGTTATATGATTTTCCTCATGAAAGAAATGAACGATTTATTTTTCATTAATTACCTTGAATGGAGGTTCCACTTCTTCTTCTTTGGGCTCATCTTCTAGTTCGATCCCATCCCATACGTCATCCCTCGTCGCACATTTTGAATGAACAGCATAACTAGGACAACGTGAGCAAGTAAAACCTCCATAAACTAAATTAATCTTCTGACGACAAACTCCACAATCCCAATCCCCATAGCCAAGATGAGAAGTGCGAGAGATGCGATGTTCATGGCGATTAATACTTGTGAATCGTGGTAGATATACACAATTTTTGTGCATCACGATGTTGCATTCAAGACAAACATAAGGATTATGGTAGCCTTCCAAACCACACCCATTACAAGTGAAGGTGACTAGTCTCATGGTCATAATTATTATATAATTATGTATTTTAAGTTTCTATGTGTAATAAATTAGGGTAGTTATTCGGTTAAGAGTTATAAGATGGAAGAGACAAACTCTTCACTTGGTGATGTTTGAAAACTATATAAGTAGTAGTTTTGTCTTAATGTAAGTGTGTCGTGTCATGTTAAATAAAACAAGTTTCAGTAAAATAAAAGTTTATACTTCATTTTCTTTAAAAGAGAAGAGACAAGGAATGATCTCTTGCTCGGTTTCTTCAATCTCTTAATTAATTATCAAATCAATATTTTAACATGGTATCGGAGATTATCTTGATCTTAGAACCTGTCTAAGCAAAACAAGAATAAGAAGAAGTCCACTGCGAGAAGAGAAAGATGGAGACAATAAATCAACGGTGAGAAACCGAAAAAAAAGAAGAAAAAATAGAAAAAGAAGAGGTGGTGACAAGAAAGAGCACCATCAACTTTCACAGATATATTCACAAACAGTACCTTTAAGAAGAATGCTCCAAAAGCGATGAAGGAGATAGGAAGTCTTCTCAGAAAAAGGCAATGGAGAAAATGGATGTGGAGTTGGAGTTGTGGAAGGAAAATTCTGAAATTTTGTTCGATACAGTACAAGACGGGATCCAGTTACAGAAATAACTGAAGAAGATGTGGAGAAGATTCACGTACAGGATGTTACAGAGACGTTATGGTGATCAAAGGAAGACACCAAGAAAGGAAGAAGACTGCTTACCTAAGAGAAAAAGGAAGTAAAAGTCGGTTACAGAGATAACTAAAGAAAACTTGGAGAAGATTCACGCACGGTACAAGACGGGATCCGATTACAGAGTTAGCCGAAGAAGACGTGGAGAAAATTCACGCATGAGATGTCACAGAAACGTGATAGTGATCAAAGGAAGACACCAAACAAGGAAAGAGACTACTTACCTAACAGAAAAAAAGGAAGCAGAAGCCGATTACAGAGATAACCGAAGAAGACGTGGAGAAGATTCACGCACAAATTTGGTGATCAAGAGGACACCAAAATGGAATGAGAAGAAGTCTCACCTAAGAGAAAGTGAGTGGAATAAGGTTATGAGAACAACCGAAGAAGAAGTGATGGAAGATCACGGAGGAAACGTGACGAAGCCACGTGAAACAAATTTGAAGGAAGACAAGAAGTTGGAGTTTTGATCAACAAATTCCAAAAAAAATAAGAAATAAGTCTGGAGTTAGATCGAAACTCAAAGGGGGAGTGTTAGTTTATAATTGAATTTGGTCATAATTATTATATAATTAAGTATGTATTTTAAGTTTCTATGTGTATTAAATTAGGGTAGTTATTCGGTTAAGAGTTACAAGATGGAAGAGACACAACTTTTCACTTGGTAATGTTTAAAAAATATATAAGTAGTAGTTTTGTCTTAATATAAGTGTTTCGTGTCGTGTTAAATAAAATTTTAAATTTCGCTCTTTTTTAAAAGAGAAGAGATAAAGAATTATCCTTTACTCGTTTTCTCCATTCTTTTAATTGATTATCAAATCAATATTTTAACAACCACGAGGATGATCAGGGGTATGCTCATGTGTTTTCGGGTTATGAAGAGTGAGGAGTCGTTTCTTAGATTCCAAATATTCTCCATCCGCAGTAATGTTGCATAAAGAACAATAAAAGAAAAAGGCATCTTTAATATCTTGCTTACAAAAATGGCATTTCCCATCTGGACAGTCCAATGAACCGCTCACACAGATCTTGAGAGAGTACTGTTTACAAAGAGATGGGCAGTGGGTGCGTGAGTTGATGCATTCCTTATGCGCCTTGAAGGAACACTCCTTGCAGTAATAGAGGGAGCCACTAATTGAACGACACAAACAGCAAAATGGTCGTGCCATGGCAAACTCTGGCCGCCGTATTTGTAAAGTGTGACTTCTTCCAGCATTTCTCGTGCATGCACTCGTTGCAGTAATAGAAGGAACCATAATCTTCACCGCAAAATTGACAACAACGTTTTTCCAATTTCGTGTATGATAAATGATGGCTGTGAAAAGGCGTCATTGTTTCAGTCACGGTGACTGCGTGGGATCGAATTGACAGATCTCGAAAGCACAAGTTTATATCAAAAAGAAAGAAAGGAGAAGTTGCAAGTTATATTTTGCATTGACCACCCGACACTTTCAGCTAATGTATTAAAAAGAGAGCTAAAACATAATAAGGAAATTTCCTACTAGTAGCAACGTTTGTCTTGTATATATCTTCCCTTTGATAAACAAATGAGTAGAAAATTGCCAAACTGGGTTGTAAGTTGCAACGTTAATATATATCGGACAGCTGGTTGAATACAATTTCACGGTGTTAATATATTAATAGAAAAATAAGACCTTTAAAATAAATAAGTTGGCTAAGTAAAATAAACTGATCGAATTTGAATTTACTTACAACGACTGTATTAGAATATTTCAAAATTAGTTAATTTACATCAAAAACTAAATAGTAACTCACCTTTATTTGTGAACAGCTATCCAACAAATAGATAGAAAACAAGTCGTTGTGTTCTTTAGTTTAAACGCTAGATAAGTATCATTCCAGATAGAAAACGCTTGATACACAAATCTATTATATATTCAGAAGACAAACGAGAAGATGTTATTTTCAATACTGATGTTATTAAAAAATCAGAAGACAAGCATACAAAATAAACATCTAATTTGCATCTATTCTCTCACTAAAGGAAAAAGTTTTTCTCTACCATTGACCAAATCAAAACAAGACAATTTATGGAGTGAGGTTGTGACTGAAAGGAAACCCTCTAACACGTCAAGGTCTCCATCTCGACTTTATTATTGTATGCAATTTTGAGTGTACACCAACAGTATTTTTATAAGCAAAAAAATTGAAGCAATTTTATTGATAACAGTTGATTCATTACTACTTATGATAAAATGTTGGGTAAACGTAAGTAAATTATTTTTAATTACTAATTATTTAGCCTAATTTTATAATTTTAATAAATGAATATTTTTAAATTTTTGATGTGCCGTTTTTAAAATCTCAATTTTATTTAATGAAAATGGATATGAAATTATGATTTGAAAATGAATAAAAATTCTTTGTTTTAAAAATAGATATGATATATGAGAAAACAAAGATTATACAAAAATTATAGGTGTATCCCGAGATAAAGGGTACAGAGAAAAACATGTGCACGAATGTGAGGTATAGTGACAAAGAAGTGTACACCAATATAAAGTGAGGTGCACACTAGTGTGAGATGTATAAAAAGAAGTGTAAAGCAAAGTATATACCAACATGAAATGTACAAATAGAGAAGTATACATCAAGGCGAGGTGTCGGCGTCAGTCAAGAGAGAAGACGATACACCATTAAGTTTCTGTTTATATACTCGGAGCTACATGATTCCATCTTTTTCGCATTCTATACTCTTTCTGGTGATCTGTCTCGCTCTCTGTGTGCTCATTTCTCAATGAACTCAGGCATCGATGTTTGAGACTTTCGGAGGATTTTAAAAGTGTATTAAAATGAAGAATGAATAAAGTTTAGAATTTTGATTTTAAAATGTATTAAACGAAGAATGACTAAATATTTAAGTTACTTAGAGCATCTCCATCAGGAAATTTTAAGAGATTTATAATAGAATTTTTTAGAATAAAAAATATATATAATTAAATGCTAATACTAATTTTACTAAGAACCATATCTTAATTAGAGATTTTAAGAATTGTTAAGAAACCTTTATGTGTTGATTTATGATTGGTTAAATTTTTTTCTATTATCTCTTTCTTCCCTCTCTTCTCTTCTGTTTGGTTAATACTATTTCTCTTTCCTCTTTCTCCTTCTCTTCCTTCTTTCTTTCTTCTCTTTTTCTAAAATTCTTAATTTTGATTGATGTAAAATTTATAAAAAAATATTAGCAAGAACTCTTCATGGGTTCTTAACCAATGGAGATGCTTTTACAATACAAACACTGAAAAGATGACTACTTTAATGTACAACAAATCCACACACTTCAATATTTTAACGCCCAAGAATCACAGACTATGTGATCCCATTGACGGTGATCAAATCCTTGTACTGGGTTCGTCATCTCTAAAGTGCAATGCAAATGTGGGTTGTTTTGGTGATGGAAGATCTAATGCTGTAGTGAGCATTGACATCAACTCAAGTGTCCTGTTGCAGAAAACTGCACTGCGTCCACTAGGTTCTGGTTCCACACTAAGCACCATATTCCATTAATATAAGAAAAGGCCAAGCCAGAACAATTGTGGAGGCATCGTTGGTGGCATTCTTCACCATTTACAGAGCTTTCCAATTCATAAAGTCTGGAGACTTTATGTTGGAAACGGTATGGAAGACGTTTACACTATAAGATGAGAACCTTTGGTCCATTTGATTTGATAAAAAACTTTGGTCCTTTTGATGAAAAAATAGTGACCTCGCTGGTGCTAGTCATCAAATGTGAAGGTATTGAGTGTCGTTCAACATATTGAACATATCAGCAAAGTCTAGAAGCAGCTACAGATCCACACAAAATTACATAAATTCAATACCCAATTTTCAATTGACCCTCAAATGGATTGATAAATGAAATTGAATTGAAGAAAAAGACAGACCTTCGGCGAAATTCACAGGAATGTGCCCATCTGCTTCGTTGTCGGTGATTTCTCTGGTACAAATTTTGAGGAGGTAGTCTTCTAGCTTTATCGACAAATCAACTTCCCAATTAGCCACCAAATCCCTCTCCGGCTGAACTGTATGAATCCTCTCGCCGCGGACTCCACCTCCTAAAGTCATCTCCTTTCTACAAGTGCTACTTAACCTCACTTCTATTGAAGATAACAACACCGTAACTCTCAGCTTTATCACAACGCAAAACAGGAGATACAACAGACTTCAGCTTCCTAAATTAAGTTACGACACTTTATTCATAATATAAACTAAAAATGCCATCTTTAGGCAGATTACAAGCAACAGAAACAAACTAATCAAAAAAATCATCCAAAGGAATAAACCCAAATAACGTTTTATGAACTCTAGAAGTTGAGTAAGCTGTAGAATTTACCTTGAAATTTAAACATTACAATCTGAAAGAACTATACACTCAAAGGCGAAGATTCTCAAAAGGCGTGAAACTCACAGCAGAAAATTCGTCGGAGTAGCCGCAAGAACTTCATAGTTAAATGGGGAGCTCAGAGAGGAATCATCAAGGATGAAAGAGAGCTCTCCGCTGCATTTAGGGAGAGAGAGAGAAAGTGAGGGAGAAAACGAACAGAGGAGGAGAAGAAAAAGCAGAGATTAATCACAAAAAAAAAACGAAGGAAAAGTTAAGGAGAGAAAGATAGCAACGGTAAAATTGTCTTTCTCTCCTATGTTTGCTTAAAAACTATTCTAAAAATAGTTAAAAATATCCTTAATCAAAAACTACCTAATCAACAAATAACATAAAAACTATATTCTTTCCCAATTTCTCCTTATCTTTGTCAACTAATCCAGCTGCATACCTGTATATTTATAAACAAAATTGACAATCTGAAATTTGATAATATGTATATTCAAATATATTTGTGAGTCTATACGTAATGGTAAGAGATAACTCAATAATTAGTTTTCTCTTGTATATCCTCTCACTTCGTATTGTGTTGGTTAATATAGCTGTAACACTATATTCAGCTAATTATTAACACTATATTAGCAGATGAAGTAGCTATGCGTCTATTAGTTTTAGCCCATATAGTGTTAATAATTAGCTGAATATAGTGTTACAGCAAAGATATAGTTTGTGTTACAGCAAACATATAGTGTTACAACAAACATACAACAAAATTATGACAGCAAACATATAGTGTTACATGTTTAACAGCAAACATATAGTTTGTGTAAAACTTATATGCAAGTTTTGACTAGTTGCAAGTTTTCTTGATGATGGAAGAAATTGTGATCTCACGTTGTTGGTTTTTTTTTATCCACGTACGTTTGATTTTAATATTTTCATGTGTGGTTAATTTTTTTTTTGATATACTTGATTTTTTAATTTTGTTAGTTTCTTTTTCATTGTTCATTTCTTATATGTTTGTTTGAATCATTGAGTTTAGAATTACTCATTGCTTATTTTTCTATATATTAGAGAATGATTTTAGTTTTGTATTATATCAATTAATTTTTTTTTCAACCGAACATAAACCAAACCGATTACAAACCAAATTAAACTATATGCGGTTGAGTTTGGTAAGAGTTTTCTTAAAACTGAATTAACCGAACCGAATCTGAACTTAACCGAGCCAAATCCCATTTTATGACTGATAATAAGCTCTTCTTGGGCCATCCTATTTGTATCAACAAACTAAGCTTTGATATCATGTTAAGGTTAGTGGACCTCGAATTCAAAATCAATTGACAATGAATGGATTGAGTCATATCTCTTATATGCTACTGTTGGTCTCTTTAAACTTTCGATGTTGGATCCTAACATACATAAAAAGACTATACAAAGTATAAACAAAGACGGTATAAAAAGAGATTCCAAAACCCTAATTTGCTTGGCGGCCCTTAGTATCAAACAACGTCTTCATAACATTTGTGTGATGTTGGCATCGCTCTTTTCAATCTCTCGTTCTTTTCTAGCTATTTTTATTCTGTTATTGATCAAGAAAATGTTTCTCGTTTTCATATCTGAATTTCTAGATCTAGATGCGTTTTTTGATCGGCTCCAACTTTCACAGTTGCATAAATTTGCTTGGTTTTTGGTAGGTTGATTCTAAGTTTGTATGTTTTTTTTTTTTCGTCAGTGGAGGTTGCTTTGGATTCTCACATACTCTACTCAGTTTTGATAATTTTGCTCATTTGTCTTTACAAAATAGATATGATCGAGATTTGATCTGTTCAAAGGCTTCTTTCTAGGCGTTTCAAAGTCGCATTTTAACTGACTTTTTGAAGTTATGTCTTGTTAGATTATGAAGCTAAGGGAATCAAAGATTTGCGAGGTACACTTTACATCATTAGTGGAAGAATTTATTACCAAAGTTTTGATCACTTCATGGCTTGTCGTTAAGTTTCTTTCAAAAGATCTTCTAGAAAAGACAAAATATGTAGATTTGGTACGAGTCATCGGTTACAATTGGAAGCTATTGATGGTGGTTTCCATAGAGGTCAAATTTTTTATTATGTTACAGTTACAGGGTTTGATCTCTAATAGTGTTTGGTTTTCAATTTCATGTGTTTCTCTTTCACAAATTTTATTCTCGAGAAAATCTTGGTTGTCATTGGTTTTGCAATCGAAAATACTATTTTTTGTTGACGTTGTATCATTTAAGATTTTAATAAAATTTGAGATGACAAAAAAATATGCACTTAAATACGGATATTCACCAAATTCACCTAAGGTGAAAATGATTGCCTTGTAGATGAATAAGTTGAATAAATTGAATGAAAAATGTTGTGTTGATTCTTAATCAATTCATCCATTTGTAAAATAGTAGATGTATGTTAAAAATAGTAGATGTATGTTAAAAATAGTAGATGAAAGAGTTGAATAATTTTCTTTTGTAATTTATTAATTTTCTAATTTTTAGTTGAATAAGTTGAATGCTTTTTCAACTCTTTTCATTCCAAATGGTGAAATTTAGATAAATGGTTTATTCAACCATTTTCATTCATATAAAATTTCACCATTTCAGATGAAAAAGAGTTAGAAACTCATTCAATTAAAAAAATTGAAAAAAGAATAAATTACAAAAGAAATTTATTCAATTCATTCATCTACTATTTTGGAGATGAACAAATTCAATGAGAATTAACTTAGTTTATTTCATTAAATTTTTTCAACTTATGCATTTACAAGCCAACCATTTGCATCCTATTACCTATATATAGAGGAAATAACATGAAGGGAATAAATTGTAATTCACTAGTTCCAAAAAAAAATTTCACACTTTTTTTTTGCCGGCTCACCCCTGGGAACAGAAAAGGACTCACATCAGTTTAAAAAACCTTCGCCGCCTTTTGTTAGCCTTACTCGCTCTATCTCAAACTCGAGCAAATATTTCCAATAGGCTTCTTCGATTATCTTCTTACACAATTACTGCTTCTAAGGTTCGTGTCAATCTCGTTCAATTGTACGATCTAATCAGAATTAGCCACGATCTAATCGTTGCTTAGAAGTTTATTCTGGTGACGTAGAACCCTAATTTTAGCCCTAAATTTGTAAAGTAGTTGAATTTCATGCCCGGAAGTTTGGTATTCTCAATCATTATAATCTGATGAATTGTTCTGTTTATTATGAATCATTAGTTTGATTTGAATGTTTCAAGTTGCCTCCATTGATTTTGCAGCTTGTGTGAATTTCTCATCTTTATCTTGTGTCTTATGTATACCTCAGTTGATAAATTGAAGCCTTTTTTGATGGAAAGTCAAGGAAGAATCCATCACTCTCATCATATGAGGCATCCTTTTCTAGGTCCCAGTGGTGGTATTGCGCATCACAAGATTTTTCGTCCCGGTGCTTTACCACCTTTTGCTGCTCAAGGTGTGTATCCTTCCTACAATATGTTTCCTCCACCTGAAGTTATGGAGCAAAAACTCGTGGCACAACACACAGAAATATATACACTTGAAATAGAGAATCAAAGACTTGATGCGACACATGGTAGCTTAAGGCAAGAGCTAGCTGCAGCAGCATGAGTTGCAGATGTTGCACGCGCAAATTGGTGAAATTAAGGCTGAGAGAGAGCAACGGATGATGAGTCTTGCTGATAAGGTTGCAAAAATAGAGACTGAGGTTCAGAAGTCTGATGCTGTGAAGGTGGAGATGCAACAAGCACGTGCTGAGGCTCGTAGCTTGTTTGTGGTGTTGGAGGAACATATGTTGTTGTATACGAATTTTTTGCTGCATTTTTAAGAGTTGTATATGTCAATCAAATGAAGGTGGCCCTTATCGTACTGAAGTTAAAGCTTCTGGGCATCAGAATGGAAACAGTTACTATGATGATGCTTTTGGTCCCCAGGTTCGTAAGTTTTTCTATACGGTCCTTTTTATAGCTCGTCTTGGACGAGTTCTGAGATTTATTGTGCTTTTGTTACTTTTAATTGTTGCTGCTGCTCAATACCCTTATCATGGAGCTCAATTCGCTTATGTAGGAGGGAATCAGCTAGGATACTTCCCACCAAGACCTAGTTACAACTTCCCACGAGCCCCTCCTAGTGCGTATGACTCAACTACAAGGTTACCTTTAAGACCATATGGCGGTCCATACCCATCTTTACCAGCCAATAGTATGCTTTATGAGTTTGCTACAACAACCGGTCCACACAGAAACCCTAGTCACAGATAAAGCCACCAACCGAGTACATAACAATAACTCATTGGCTACATTCTTTCAACAGTGGAATTGTTTGTTGGTTTGGATAATTTATGGGTGAAGAGAAGTTGGTACAATGGTGAACTTTGAGTGTTATTGCTTATCTGATTTTGTAAAAGTTTGACTTGGATTTTATGGTGAGACAGTTTTCCACAAGATTTAGGAACGTTTAACTGTTTTCCACAAGAGATATGTAAAATTGGAAAATAAAGAACATTAAAGATTTCTTCACCATTTTTGTCTGTTTCACTCGGTTACAAAATATTATAAATAAATTAAAAGTTAAATTTACATGCATTATACGTCTATTTTTCCCTTTACTTTAAACTTTGAGTCTCGCAAATCTTATCTTATTATTTAAAATTTAAATCCTTTCACGAAAATAAATTTCCACAAGAGAGATGTAAAATTGTAAAAAACAGAACATAGAAGATTTCTTCACCATTTTGGTCAGACTTTATGTTTCACCCAGTTACAAAATATTATAAATAAATTGAAAGTTGAATTTATATGTATAATGTCTACTTTTCCTTTTACTTTTAACTTTAAAAGTCTTGCTAATTAGACGATATATGGGTCTATAATTTGCAAGAAAATGCTGTAGCAATACTGTGAAGAAGACGAAAAAAATACATGCGCATAAATTACCGAAAGAAATTTGGGAAAAGACTAATGGAGTTTTGCGAAATTTTGGTGTTCTAGTGGGGAAAAGATGGGTATGCATTGGTATGCATGAAACATACTAAGTTTACCAAAGCATGAAGGTGGTCTAGGTTTTCGTGATTTGGAGAACTTCAATCTTGCTCTCCTAGGCAAATAAGTTTGGAGGATTTTACAAAAACCTGATTGTATGATGGCGAGGCTTCTCAAAGGAAGATACTATCATGACACAAACATTCTAAACGCTAATCAAGGTAAAAAAGACTTCTTACAATGGGAAGTCTATTTTACAGGGGAGGAATCTTTTAAAACATGGCTTAAGGTTTGTTGTAGGAGATGGGTGCCTTTTGTGCTTTGCTTGCCTGTTAGTTTTGTGTATCAGTTACTAGCTTTCCTGGGACTCAAATAAATGCATGGTTGGATCCGTGGCTACTGTTCATCCGCCGCGTACACCTAAAAAGCGTAGTGATCTCATGATAATGATATGGTAAGTGACTGGTTCAATGAAACGAGAACTGGGTGGAATATGGAGAAAATTGCTCATCTTGTTGAAAATGAAGATTCGATCTATAAAGATTTGTTCGACAGCAAAATGTGATCTTTTAGGATGGCATTACACAAACGATGGGATCTATGTTGTTAAATCTGCCTATTGGCTTGCAACACATCATCCTACACATCAAAATCCTTAACAACCATCTGGATATGTATCGCTCAAGTAAACCCTTTGGAAGTTAGATACAACACCAAAAGTCAAACACTTGTGTTGGAAACTCATACCAAGTGTCGTGAGTACACGCGAGACTTTAAGAATTCGCCACATAAGCCGTCATTCTATTTGTAGAAGATGCTATAAAGAAAGGAGAGCACTGTTCATCTTTTCTTCATTTGTGAATATGCTAAAGCAACTTGGAGGTTTAATGAACACAGGGTAACTTTTTTTTAGAGAGAGAGGCAATTATTCTTGTGTGCCGTTTAAGGTAAGTAGGTTTCCTTGAGGGTTTTCAACTTTTTGTTCTTTTCGGTGCCGCAGCATGGCTGCTCCGCCGTTAGGGCGGCCTTCCGGCGTCTCCGAGTCTCAAGCCGGGGGCTTGTTGGTGTTACGGTTGCAGCTGCCCATAGGTACAACATCGGTGTCGGTTGCAGCAGAGGTGTCGAGGCCTGGTGCTATCGCTGTGAGTCCGGCAGGGCTTGTTCGGGATTCTGTTTCGACTGATGGTGCAGCATTAGGCTTATCTTTGGGGTCTGCTCTGAAAAAGGTTGGTTCGACTCTCGAACCCATTGCGGCTGGGGTTTCAGAAAAGGTTGGTTCGACAGAGGTTGGGGTTTTTTTTCCAGGCTGGGGTTCGTTGGTTTCAGTTGTAGAGTCCACTACGACAGTGTTGTCGGAGTTAGGAAAAGTTGTGGCTGCTGCGGCGGGACAAGTCACTGTCGCAAGTCAAAATGGAAGATTAGCTAAGGGGGAGGGAGTTTCGTCTCAGATGGTGGTTGTCTCGTCAGGGGTGTTCCCAATTTCGGAATCTGGTGCAAAGGCAGCGTCTCAACCAATATCTCCTCAGGCTGAGCTCTGGTTGTATCTTCAGGAACGAGGTCTTGGGCTCAGGTTGCAAGCAAGCAAGATTTATCTCGGTTTCATTGTGAAGTGGTTCAGTTGGAAGGTCGGGAAGTGGTGGAGGTTCCTGCTGAAGTGTTGGTCGAAGCGCCACCTCTTTGGGAGGACTTCTTGGTCGGTCGTTTTGTGTCGCATGCACCCCACATAGCTAAAGTTCATGTGATAGTTACAAGATTTTGAATTTGGGAGATAAATCAATCAAAGTTGATGCTTATGAGGTTAATGATACAACAATCAAATTTTGGCTACGTAATTCGGATGCAAGGCGTCGTGTGTTGCCTCGTGGGATGTGGAATATTTGTGATGTCCCTATGATCGTATCTAAGTGGTCTCCAATCGCTGAAGACGCTCAACCATCTATTAAATCAACGCCATTATGGGTCACGATGAAAAACATTCCACTGTCGATGTTCTCTTGGAAGGGCCTTAGTTTCTTGGCAACCCCGCTGGGAACTCCTGTTAGACTTCATCGTGATACGAAATTGGTCACAAATTTTGAGGAAGCAAGATTTACGTAGAGGTCGATCTTTCTAAGAAGTTGCATTTTCATTATTTATTTTCAGATCAAAGAGGTGTGTATTTCTTTTGATATCCTTGGCTATCACCGAGTTGTAATGTGTGAGAAGTGGGGGCATCAGGAAGAAAGCGGTTTGACGAAAGCTCAGCGGGGATCCATCTCTTACTCTCCACCACCATTGGTTGCATCGACTCCGCCCTAGGTAATATAGGGAGTATTCCACCGGTTAAAGTAGCTATTCATTCGATCTATTCTGCTAAGAGTCGAGCGAGGGATTTGAGTGTAACCAAAGGTACGTGTCAGGGATCTCAGTTGGAGGAAGTGGAAGAAGGTGAGATCAGTTTGCTTTCCCCAGTCCTTAAATCAATGGAGGAGGAATGGTCTATGGTGTCTCATTCGGGGGGTAAAACCTCTAAGAAAAAATCAGCTACTCTAGTCTATGGTCAAGTTCCTATAGCTTCTCCATCTTGGTTTGATGTCTTGCGGGATTAAAAGGATGAGTCTGGGGCTGGGGGATTATCGATGATTTGCATCAGGGTTCTACGGGTATTGGTAATCCTGGATTGGCGGCTGGGAACTCAGTTAAGGCGGCAACAGGCTTGAAAGTCCTTGGGAAGCTAGGCGTGGGGGTAGTAGCGACTGATTCTCCTCTTGTTAGTTTGGAGCCAGGAACTAGTTTTTCGGCTCAGGATCCGGTAGGGACTAAGACTCGAGCTCAGCTCTCTCGCTCATCCAAAGCGGCGCATAATCATTTTGCAAACAAATCTCAACCATCTAGGGTCTCTCATCCTAGAGGTAATAGTAAACGATCTTCTCAAAAAAATAATTAATTAATGTCATGTTTTTCTTGGAATATTAGGGGTTTCAACAAAACAAAAAACATTCGGTGGTTAAAAATATGATTCGTTCTAATTTTATGGTATTTGGTGGTTTGTTTGAGACTCGTGTTGTCGGGAGTAAGGAGGCGCGAATAACTAGCTTTTCTTTTGAGGATTGGTCGATGGTTTCTAACTATGAGTACAATCAGCTAAGGAGGATTTGGGTTGTTTGGAGCAAGAAGGATACACTCTCTGTGGTCTCCAAGTCAGGGCAACATATCTCTTGCCTAGTAAAGCTTAAGAATTCCTTGGATGATTTTCTTTGTACGTTTGTCTATGCTTCTAATTTTCTGGATGATCGTAGGGCGCTTTGGCAGGAGTTTCAGAGTATCCAAGATTTGTTTCATTTTCGTGGGAAACCGTGGATTTGCATGGACGATTTTAATGAGGTGCTGGACTTATTGGAGCATTCGCGTTTGTCTATCACTTTGATTTCTTTGTCGGGTATGATGAGTTTTCAGAACATGGTCTGCTATTACTCATTTGTCGACATGGCGTATCACGGTCTTCTCTTTACTTGGTGTAATAAGCGTGAAGATGGTCTAGTTTGTAAGAAGCTCGACAGGGTTTTGGTTAATTATTTTTGGCTACAACACTCTCATGTCTCGTTTTGTAGATTTGACGCAAAGGACTGTTTTGATTATCTTTGTGGTCTTGTCTCGCTTGTGGAGGCTCCCCATAAAGTTAGACGCGCTTTCAAGATCGTTAATGCCATTATTAAGATGGAGGATTTTCAGTCAGTGGTGGAGAATTTTTGGTGCAGCACAGAGGTTATGTTTCAATCAACTTCAGCCTTATACCGATTTTCTAAGAAGCTCAAGCCTCTCAAGCCCGTTATTCAGGATTTTAGTAGAAATCGGTTGCATAATTTAACTCGCAGAACAGAAGAAGCTTTAGTGGTACTTAGTGAGAAGCAAATGAATACTCTAGTCAGCCCGGACCCTATGTCTATGAAAGAGGAGTCGGAGGCTTTTGACGCTTGGGAGAGGGTTTCGATTTTAGAGGAGAACTATCTGCGACAAAAGGTAAAGTTTCACTGGATTGAAGTAGGGGATCAAAATAATCGGTTTTATTACAATGTTGTCAAGGAGAGGGAAACTAGGAACTCGATTCATGCAGTAAAAACACAAGAATGGATGTTTCTTACTAGTCAGGAAGAGGTTAAAGCTGAGGCGGTAAGGTATTATTCTGATCTTTTTACTTCAACTTCCCTGACTTTTCATGTATGTCGGTGGCTGATATTGCGAATTTGATAAACCATACTTGTTCTGAGGAGGAGAGTGAAAGAATTCTAGCGTGGTCACTGTTGAGGAAATTAAATCGGTCTTGTGGTCTATGCCTACTTATAAATCGCCTGGTCCATATGGGTTTATTACTATAGAGTTTTTTAGAGAGACTTGGCTGATTGTTGGTAAGGATTTTACAAAAGCACTCAAATCGGTCTTCACTTATGGGTTTTTACCGAAAGGTATGAATACTACGATTCTGGCACTGCTACCAAAACAGTCAGAGAATATTGGTATGAAGGACTATCTACCTATCTCCTGTTGTAATGTGATCTACAAGGTTATTTTAAAACTCTTGGCGAACATGCTTAAGCTTATCCTCCAAGGTTTTATTACTCATAATCAATCAGATTTTATAAAGGATCGTTAATTGATGGAGAATCTGCTCTTGGCTTCCGAACTTGTCAAAGATTATCATAAGTCGAGTGTCTCTCTCGTTGTGCTATGAAGATTAATATCTCCAAAGCTTTTGACTCGGTTCAATGGGGTTTCCTGCTTAATATCTTGAAGGCTCTGCGGCTTTCGCCTTAGTTTGTTCGATGGACCGAGGTTTGTGTCACCACTCCCTCCTTTTCGGTCCAAATAAATGGTGAGCTCACCGAGTTTTTCCAAAGTCAGAAGGGTCTTCGTCAAAGTTGTTCTCTCTCCCCTTATTTATTTGTTATGTGCATGAACGTTCTATCTCGTATATTGGACAAAGCAGCGATCGAGGGCAGGTTTGAGTTCCATCCGGGCTGTAAAAGTATAAATATCACTCATTTGTGTTTTGCGGATGATATCATGGTTTTCACGGATGGGAGAATTCGATCAATCAATGGTATTCTTAAAGTTTTTGATATGTTTGCTAGTATTTCAGGGCATCGAATAAGCCTACCAAAAACCATGTTGTATTATCACTGGTATTTTCACTCAAACTCGTTCCTCTTTAGATGATTTTCCGTTTGGTATAGGTACCTTACCGGTCAAGTACCTAGGTCTTCCTTTAATGACAAAAAGAATGTCGAGTGCTAATTTTCAGCCTCTTATAGAGAAGATTAGAGCTTCTCACCTCGGTAAGTTTAACTAACTTCTGGATCTCTGCATTTCGTCTCCCTACTGCTTGCATTCGAGAGATTGAGAAGATTAGCTATGCTTTTTTATGGTCTGGCCCGATTTTAAATACAAAAGGCTAAACTGGCTTGGAGTGAATTTGTAAACCAAAAGCCAAAGGACAGCTAGGCATTAAATCTCTAGCGGAAGCAAATAAGGTTAGCTGTTATTATCTGATTTGGAGACTGCTTTCGTCAACGAATTCTCTTTGAAACAACTGGATTCACAAGAATTTGACTTAGAAGAGTTCCTTTTGGTGGGTAAAGTTAAATACGAGTGTTGCCTCGTGAATTTGGAGCAAGCTCTTAAAGTATAGGGACTCGACAAAGGAGTTTCATCGTGTTGAAGTGCGAAATGGGTTTGATACTTATTTCTGGTTCGATAAATGGAGTTCGCTAGGCAAATTATTCTATTTTTTTTGGTGAGAGATGTTGGATTGATATGGCTATTCCTTCAACGGCTTCGATGGCGGATGTGTTTGTAAATCACATAACTAGGCGACGGCGAGCTCATATTCTAACTAGGATTGAGGATGAGATTAAGAGGATAAAGGATTTTGCTTTCTCTGATGGGGATATTGATTTATGGCGATTTAAGGTTGATAATTTCAGACCACAATTTTCTTTTTGAGATACTTGGTCTCAAGTTCGAAAATCCATTTCTGTCACGCCTTGGCATAAAAGTGTCTGGTTTCCTATGCCTACTCCGAAATATTCCTTCTTGGAATCGCTTAGCAACATGCGATAAACTTTTCTTATAGAATCCAAATGTAGCTCATGAATGTGTTTTTTTTTCCGCTACAGTGGAGATCCGTGAGCATCTGTTTTCTCTTGTCCCATCACCTCTCAAGTATGGCATAGGCTGGTCTCAGGTTTGCTCCTCCACAGGTATTCTACTCTTTTCCATGATATGATTTCTTCTGTTTTGATCACAGGCATGAGGGGCACTAGTTCTTTCCTGGCTAAGTATGTGTTTCAAGTCGTCGTGTACTTCTTATGGCGGAAGAGAAATAAGAGGCGTCATGGCGAAATTCCATCTTCAATGGACTGGTTAGTCAGGGACTTGGATAAGGAGGTATGCAACAAACTTTCCACTCTGCAGCGCAAGGGGCTCATGAATGGCTTGCAAATTTGGTTCTCAACTAAGGTTTAATTTTTATTTCTATGTCCAATGGCTACTCTATTTCTTTTTCTCTATTTTTCCGCTATTTTAAGTGTAACCTCGTTCAAAAGTGGGATGTACTATTTTTTCCAAAACTCGATTTTGTTCTAATTGGGTTTTATGGGTTTGAGTTTTAATGAAGCATACCACTTTCAACTTCTGTTTCTCGAGCTCTAGGTCTCTCTAAATTTCCTCAAAATCGGTTACACTTGTTGTAAAAATTTTTTTCTTTGAATATAATTTTACATATTATTAAAATAAAAATAAAAATTCCAAATCTAATTCTTTATGATCCAATGGCATCTTTGGAGGACAAAATGAAAGCTATCTTCTCTTTCAATACGTCGTTAAGAACTCCTCATTTGAAGTAGCTTCCCATATGGAGATTGTGGAAGAGTAAAAGTATGCTCTGTTTTCAACAGAAGAATATACCTTGGAAAGCCAATCTTCGATAAGCACTATCAGATGCATAAGAATGGATGGAGAACATGCAGTATGTTCAGACTTTGAGAAGTGGAACTGAAAATTCTTTACCTACACGTACACCAAAGCGTTGGCCCAAGCCAGCTCATGGATGGACAAGGTGTAATTATAATGGTTCTCTTGGTGCAGTACCTGCAGGTCATTCAAAGGGAAGGAAGACAAGTAATGTTTTGGAAAGCGAGTTTCAAGCTCTCATTTTCTCTATGCAAAACTGTTGGAGTAAGAGTTTGAGGTTTCACAAAAGTTTGCTTTGAAGGTGATAAAAAAGACGTTATAGAACTTCTCAATGGTTCTCTACTCAATTTTGGTGCTTTCAACTGGCTTAGAGACGCAAGATTCTGGAAGGAAAAGTTTCAAGATTGTCAATTTTCATGGGTCAATAAAGAGGCAAATAAGCCTGCTGATGCTCTCGCTAAGGAATGACTTCTTGGGGATGTTGAGTTTTTCTTTTATTCCTGTGTCCCATGTAATTACTCATAATCTTCATTGTGATTACTCGTCTTTTGATCATTAATAAACAAGATGTAGATCTAGTTATGTAATAAGATTTAAAGATTATTGTGTATAGTTAATATATTTTTTAATATGAATTTGTAATTATTTTGCATATGAATGTAATTATAAATATATAGACGTAGCTAATTATATAATTACAAATAATGATTATATTTATGTTGTAATGTAATTACGATTATAAATGAGTTGATATTAACGTATTATACGCTTTTTGAATAGTATTTTCGTTTCAAACAAACAAATTTATATTAAAAATCTGAATGAAATTGAAATATAGATTTTGTAAACTTGTTTGGTAATAGGGATAGTAGATTCAACTGTTTAGACATTTTTAACCTTGATAATTTTTTTGTTTGTTCTCATTGGCATATGATGAAATATTCAACAAACTTAATGTTAGTTTCTCAAATATAATTTTCTTTCAATAGTATATGATGTTTTTAATTACAAATTAACTACCTCAATATTACGCAGTAAAATTAATGTTGTTAAAACAAGTCAAAATCTGGTAATCAAACCCAGCTGATTCCATTATGAAATGGGTATGTACACAAAATTTCAGATCCATTGTAACATGGGTTTTGCGGACTAGCCTATAGACTGAATTTAGTGAGTTTTGTTCGCGGATAGGTGGGTCAGCTAGCGGAATACTAATTTCTAATATAAATCAATAGATTATATATAATTAGTTTTACATAGTTGATGAAGTATAATGATAATCTATAAAATATGTAATCATGTACCGAGTTTTATTGTATAAAAACTAGAATGTAAACTAGCACTATAAGGAAACATTTAATTTTCAAGTAGCACTTTGGTCGGAATTTCATCGGAATTCACCACATTCAGACGAATTTTCAATAAACTAAAATTGGTCGAAATTTGAGAGTCGGAATCGTATTTAGGTCAAAAAATTTTGATGGAAAAAATTAGTCAAAATTATTTCCAACCAATTTTTGACAAATTTTCCGACCAAATTTAGTCATAAGTTAGTCAAAAAATTAATATATATTTTAAAAATGTATACCAAAAATCATCAAAATATTTAAAAACATAAATTAGTGATTATCTTACAAAATAATAAAAATTAGAAAGAAACAATTAACATAACAATATAGAAACAAATAATAAAGTATGTAACTATTTTAAAAAAATAGAAATTAATATCTTAATTGGTTGAATGTTTGGTAAAATTTTATAAATTTTGGAGATTTAAAATCCTTAGAAAGTTTAGAAAGATTTTAGAGAGATGGCAGATAGATGTTTTAAAGTTGGAAGTGATTTGGAAAAAAAATTATGGGTTATATAGAAAAACGCGTTAGTCGGATATTGGTCAAAAACCGCTAAAAATTTTAAATAACCACCAATTTCTAACCAACCCGGAAAATTGGTCGAACTTATTTAAAATTTTTGATCAATTTTTTGGGTTGGTCAAGATATCTGTCAAGGAATCTGGATAGCGTTTGCAGCTTGTGCGGCTGACATAACTTCAAGGTAGAGTGCTTCGTTAGATGATGACAATACGAGATCAAGAGCATGATCTTGAACCCGATAGACTATTTGATGATGAATAGTCGCCATTATACTTTTTTTTTCAACTTTGCTCCAATGAGTTGTACCTGGACTTTTAAAGTCTTTAAAAAGTTTGCATCTTGTAGAGAAACATTAAAGTTGGGAAACAATATTATAAACAATGTTACGACATTTAACGTTGTCTGTACTGTTACGATACATGCTTGTTGGTAAGACTTTAATCTTGAAATCGAGCAAAACAATTTTCGCGTAGACTGGTAAACCTTTTCGAGCGTGTAAGGTAAAACCGATACGAACTACTCTGAAGTGTAGATATGTATAGCCTTGTTGTTGCCATATTTGCGGTAGATTAGCTAGAAGATTAAGCGATATGAATTGCTCTTCTTCTGTTGCTGGAAATTGGCTAGACGAGAATTTACAGGACTGCACGTATTCTCGTACCTTCATGTGCGAGGATGGTCGTATGAGTTGACGAACACCGTTTACCAAACAAACACTAGGCTTCTTGGAAAATATTTCGTAAAGATTTACTAGAGGAAAAGTTGTTTCCAGGAGTCTCTGTTTTCTTGGAACGTACTCTATTTCGTACAAAGAGTTTATACTAACAATTTTTATTTTTGAGTAAAGTAGAAATAATAAACTGAGAATTAAGAACGGAACTTTCTGAAATATACATGACTAGAAATAGTTTTCTAGAACATTTATAAACAATGATTCACTCTATCAAAACATAAGTCTAGGCTCTGATACCAGAAGTGTGAGAAACGTCGGAGAACGATGATAATCTAAGCAAGAACCCCACGATAGATCGTATTAATTAAGTCGAGCCTCACGATAATCTTATTGACAAATCATGGGGGTTATGGCCTCCAGGTACAGCGAGCATCGTAGACGCTACACTAAGCCATGTCTCAAGCCATTTCTTTAGGAACCATACCCACACACCCCACTATAGTCGTGTTGATTACTGTAAAACTAAACCGTCGTGCTGATCTACCGTAAATTTTTTTATTAAGACCAATGTAGTCTCTACGGAAAATCACGTCGTGGAGGCAGATAGTCAACTTATGAATGAAAGAAAGAAACAAAGCTTATGAAGATCAATTGAAGTTTGGAAAACTTAAGAAAATTTAGAACATGTTTAGAGAGAGAAAACTAGAAAGAAGTTTATTTCTTAATGTGTTCATATGTGTATTTTACAAGGGGGTTGCACACATATATATAGGGGGAAGTAAAAACGCTGATATAAACGTTTACCTCAGCGATGACATCATGATTACATCATCGCTCACATCTACTTAATATAGTACAACATCGCTTACACCAGCGATGATAACACACTTACATCACACTGATATCATGTTGACATCATTTATTTTACATCATAATTATACATAATATATCATTAAACATACTTAATGATTCATCTCAAATTCTTTGTTATGTGCTGAACAACATCTGTATTATGTTCCTGGACATTTGTACTTTGTTTCTGGCTCAGAGAAGTCTTCAGGTTAGTTCATATTAACATTGATATCGAACTCTCTTCCGATTTCGTCGAGATCCAAAATAAGTTCGTCGTCAAGTGATTGAGCGTGTTGAAAAAATTCTTCTAGACAATTTACTGAAGACGATTCTGGTTTTATGGCTAGAAAATGACGTTTTTTCTTAATTTGTCATGAAGTATTGTAAGTCTTCGTCGAGACTCATTTGATAGTCGATAGAATAGTAGGACCAATTCTGGTTTAACATAATGTGAAACGTTTGTCAAGCATTGTTGAGGCGGAATGAATGAGTATGAAATTTTTCGAATAATGTATTATCTCGAACGTTGAAATCTGGTCTGACTCTAGGCTTGTAATCTTTATGGTGTATGAGATTGGATAGTGCATGAACCTTTCTGGTTTTGTCGTTGACTTGGATGGATCGATGGAAGAAGTAGATGGTGTGTGGATTAAAGAATGAATTTAGACTACCTGATTCCTTGAGAGTCTTAAATGAAATATGCATTGCCTTTGTCGAGTTACGTAACTTGCCACTCTAGTTGACTAGCGGATTAAACCACGTGAGGAATGTCGAGAGTCTTTCTTGTTGACCTTGTTGTTCGTTGACATACTTGTATAACCATTTGATATCAAATGCAATAGTGTAAACTACACAAAGATACCAGAGGAAACAGAGAACTTCTTATGCAATGTATTTGTATTCGATTCGGTACAGGTGAAGGAACGGATAATCGGGGTGAATGCCTAATGATGAAATGTATCAACCGTTTAAACTGTGGTTTGACAAGATGATTGAGTAGTACTAAAAACACTTTATCTCTTAATGTCTCTCGAAAACTTCTTTTGGTGATGAGAAGTTGCTTATCTTTTGGCATGTTGGTATCGAAGTCGTAGTAAGTTTTGCACGATGATGAACTTGCCATAATGTGAATGCCTTGAAAAAGTTTTTGCATTATTCGTTCCTTTTAAATAGGTCGTGTCGAAGTCATACTTCAAAAAATATTCACTCTATCTCAAAAGCTGTTAATGTGGGACCATCTTCTACTTGAATTGAAACATCTTCAAAAAAAAAATATCCATTTCAATGTGAAATTTATGTCCTATCAGATGAAACTCGAATTTCTCGATTACTCTTTTAACGACTAAGATTTCTTTGGACATCGAGTGATAGTGCATCTCCGAATCTTTAAAGCGTCCACTTTATGTATCCACAAATTTGTCGTTTTCCGTTTTCTTCTTCAAGTAATACTGCATTCCAGTATTTGTCACTTGCGTCAGTCTGTAGAACCCGTGTTCTCGAAGAGGAAATCTTTAAAGGTGGTAGCTTTTGAAATTCTTGCTTTAGGTGTCTTACATCTTCAGTTTGTCTTGTACTCCACTGTTGAGGATTCTTTACTAACATCTTTCGTAGTGGATGAGTCAGCTGCGAAAGTTGCAGGATAAAGTCGCCTAAATAGTTGATTACTCCACAAAATTGTTATATTTATCGATTTGTCAGATTTTCTTTTGGGACGCTCAGAAGTTCTGTAGCCAAATGGGCTTGAGGTGGGAATTGTTCTTGAGTAATTTCCATTACGAGAAAATCTATGCTTGATTGGGCTATTATCATCTTTCCGGTCGTAAGTAAGATCTCAAATGATTTCACAATTTTGTGGAATTGTTGAAGGTCTCGGATGTGATCTTCTTCTGAAGTCGAAAACAGTAGGATGTCGTCAATGTAGATTAACACTGTATGAGTGGTTTGAAAATTCATAACATCACTTGTTGGAATAGCGATGGTGCTGTCTTTAAACCGAAAGGTAAAACTCTCCATTGTAAATTACGATTTGGTAGACAAAACGCCGTCTTGTATTGATTTTCTGGTTGAACACCAATATGGTATCAAACCCTAGACTTATGTTTTGATAGAATGAATCATTGTTTATGAATGATCGATTTAAATGTTCTAGAAATCTTTTTCTAGTTGTGTCTATTTCATAAAGTTCCATTCTTGATTCTTAGTTTGCTATTTCTAATTTACCCAAAAACAAAAACCAAAATAAAAATCATTCTTCTTTTCGTAGTATAAACTCTTTGTACGAAATAAAGTACGTTTGAGGAGAACAAAGACTCCCGGAAATAATTTTTTCTCTTGTAAATCCTTACGAAATATTTTCCAAGAAACCTAGTGTTTTTTTGGTAAACGGGGTTCGTCAGCTCATACGACCATCTTCGCACAGGAAGGTACGAGAATACGTGCAGTCCAATAAATTCTCGTCTAACCAAATTCCAGCAACAGAAGAAAAGCAATTCATATCGCTCAATCTTCCAGCTAATCTACCTAAAATATAGCAACAACAAGGCTATACACATCTACACTTCTGAGTAGTTCGTATCGGTTTTACCTTACACGCTTGAAAGGGTTTACTAGTCTACGGAGAAATGCTTTGCTAGATTCAAGATTAAAATCTTACTACCAAGCATGTATCAAAACGTACTCTATTTTGTACAAGGAGTTTATACTAGGAAAAGAAAAACTATTTTTATTTTGGTTTTTGTTTTTGGGTAAAATAGATTTAGCAAACTGAGAATTAAAAACATAACTTTTTGAAATAGACATGACTATAATTCATAAACAATGATTCACTTTATCAAAACATAAGTCTAGACTCTGATACCATTTCGGTGTTCAACCAGAAGATCAAAACAAGACGGCGTTTTGTTTACTAAATCGTCATTGAAAAATTCTACCCTTTGGTATAAAGACAACACCATCGCTATTCCAACAAACAATGTTACAGATTGTCGATACACTGATCCATACAGTGTTAATCTACATTGACGACATCAAACTGTTTTCGACTTCAGAAGAAGATCACATCCGAGAACTTCAAAATTCCATGAAATTGTGAAGTTATATGGGATGATGCTTTCGGCCTGAAAGATGATAATAGCCCAATCAAGCATAAATTTTCTCGGAATGGAAATTACTCAAGGACAATTCGCACCTCAAGCCCATTTGACAACAGAACTTCTGAGCTTCCCAGAAGAAAATTTGACAAAGCGACAAATACATCAATTCTTTGGAGTAATCAACTATCTAGGCGATTTTATCCCGCAACGCAGCTGACTTATCCACTACGAAAGATGTTAGTAAAGAATCCTCAACAGTGAACTACAAGACAAACAAAAGTTGTCAAACACCTAAAACAAGAAATTCCAAGCTACAACTTTTAAAGATTCCCTCTTCGAGAACACGGGTTCTACAGACCAATGCAAACGACAAATACTAGAGCGCAGTATTACTTGAAAAGGAAAAATTTGTGGATACAAAAGTGGACGCTTTAAAAATTCGGAGATGAATTATCATTTGACATTCAAAAAAATCCTAACCGTTAAAAAAGCAATCGAGAAATTCGAGTTTCATCTGATAAGACAGAAATTTCGCATTGAAATGGATGTCTTCTTTTTCAAAGATGTTACAATTCAAGCAGAAGATGGTCCTACATCAACAGCTCTTGAGATGGAGTGTATGGTTTTCAAAGTACGACTTCGACACAGTCTATTTAAAAAAACGAAGAATGTTCTAGCTGACATGCTTAGCAGAAAACCACTTGAAGGCATTCACATTATGGCAAGTTCACCGTGCAAAACTTATTATGACTTCAATACCAACATGCCAAAAATAACGCAACTTCTCATCACCAAAGGATGTTTTTGAGAGACATTAAAAGATAAAGTGTTCCAGTATCAGTCAATCATCTTGTTAAACCACAGTTTAAACGGTCGATACATTTCATCGTTAAGCATTCACCCGGACTACCTGTTCGCTCACCTGTACCGAATCGAAAACAAATACATGCCAGAAATTCTCTGTTTTCTCTAGTATCTCTGTGCAGTCTATACTATTAGTTTTGCATTCGATATCCAATGGCTATACCAGTATGTCAATGAAGAACAAGATCAACAAGAAGAACTCAACATTTCTCACATAGTTCAACCCGTTAGTCAAATAGAGTGGCAAGTTACACAACTTGGCAAAGACAATGCATATTTCATATAGAACTCTCAAGTAACCAGGTAATCTAAATCTCTTCTTAATTCACAAACCATCTATTTCTTTCATCAACTCATCCAAATCAACGACAAAACCACTAAGGTTCATGCACTACCCAATCTCATACACCATAAAAATTACAAGCGTGGAGTCAGACTAGATTTCAACATTCAAGATAATACATTATTCGAAAAATTTCAGACTCATGCATTTCACCTCAACAATGCTCGACAAATGTTTCACATTTTGTTCAACCAAAACTTGTCCTACTATTCCTTCGACTATCAAATGAATCTCGACGAATATCTATAATATTTCATGACAAATGAAGAAAAAAGTCAATTATAAGCTGGCAAACCAGAATCGTCGTAACCAAATTATTCAGAAGAAATTTTCCAAGACGCTCAATCACCAGACGACGAACTTGTTATGGATCTCAACGAAATCGGAAAAGAGTTCAATATTAATGTTAATATGAACACACCGGAAGACTTCTTTGAGCCGAAAACAAAGTACAAATGTCCAGGAACAAAGGACTGATGTTGCTAAGCGCACAACAAAGAATTCGAGATGAATCATTAAGTATGCTTAACGATATATTATGTATAATTATTATGGTAAATAAATTATGTCAGCATGACATCATCATGATGTCAGCATGATGTAAGTATGAGGTCATCGCCGATGTAAGCAATGATGTAATATATAAGTAGTGTGATGTAAGCGATGATGTAATCATGATGTAAGCATGATGTCATCGCTGAGGTAAGCGCTTATGTCAGCGCTTTTACCTCTCCCTATATATATATATATATGTGCAACTTCCTTGTAAAATACACATTGAAACACATTAAGAAATAAACTTCTCTCTAGTTTTCTCTCTCTAAACATGTTCTAAATTTTCTTAAGTTTTCCAAATTTCAATAAATCTTCATAAGCTTTGTTTATTTTTTTCATTCATAGGTTGACGATCTGCCTCCACGGCGTGATTTTCCACAGAGACTACAGTGGTCTTTGTAAGAATTTTTCTGGTAGATCAACATGACGGTTTACTTTTATGGTAATCAACACGACAGTTTAGTTTTATGGTAATCAACACGACTATCGTGGGATGTGTGGATACGGTTTCTAAAGAAACGGCTTGAACCATGGCTGAGTGTAGCGCCTACGATGCTCGTTGTATCTAGAGCCCATAACTCCCATGATTTGTCAATGCGATTATTGTGAGCCTCGACTTAGTTAATACGATATATCAGCGGGATTTTGCTTAGATTATCATCGTTCTCCGACGTTTTTTACGATATGGTAGAAAACTTTGCTCGGAAAGTATGTGTTTTGAAAAGGGTCGATGGGTTATGAATCTAACTAAGTTTTCTGACCAATTTCTAACCAATTCCCGTGTTGGTCGGAAATTGATCGAAAAAATACAAAAGTTCCGACCAACCCAAGAATTAGTCAGAAAATTGTCGAAAATGGGTATATAATTTCCGAAAAAAATTTGGCCATATTTTTCCAGCCAATTTCCAACTAGTTTTTCGACCAATTTTCGATTAAATATTTTTTTAAATTTTCTCGAATAATTTCCAACCATTTTTCGACGACTTTGAAAATTGTCAAAAAATGGTCGGAAAATAGTCGTAATATTTTTGACCTTATTAGTCGGAAATAGACATTTCTATTGTGTAAAAATATATGCAACACACAAATGAGTTTGGAATATATAAAAAGAGAGAAAATTGAACCATTTTGCCCTTGTATCAGAGGTTATAGCTTGGGAGATTATACATTATACGTGTTGAGGGAGGATCCATTGATATAAGTTTCTTTTAGACATTATATCAAACAATTTCAAGGAGTCAAAAACAAAATCATGTGTTCCATAGAAAGACACGAATGCATTACCCACAAAAAAAGGACCTTTACCCTGAAAGTTTGTTGGAACAAGAGGAGATTATGCGTGTAAGACAATAAAATGACATGGCGTACCCATGTGATAGAAATATATTCGATTTACTTGAAGATTTGGAGGCTTCCGAATCTGCCAATTCTAATCTTGAAGATCCACTATCATGTGGTTATAGATAAGGATGATGAGGAGCTTGTTAGGTTTAGCCTTTTAAAAAACCGAAAACGAGTTCTTTGCGTTGTTCTGTGTTTTAGAGAGGTAGGTTACCCTTCAACGGTCGTGTTAAATTTGAATCCATCTAACTTTTCATACCCATTCGGTCTTCAACCAACCCATGAACCACAAGCATGATTCCAACATAAAAAATCTTGGTTTTTCCTTCATCTAACATTTAAAAGTGAAATTATTCAATAAAAGATTAGTCTCAAAGATTATTCAAAGAAAAAGTAGATAAATTTGGCAATGGCAACAAAGAAAAGCCAACAAATAAAGCTTACTTATCCAATTTTGGGGTTCTGTTAATATTTTTATTGATTATTAAACTAGAATCTATAAAATTGTTATCTTATAATGAATTTCAATAATAATTTATGATGATTCTACAATTATCATTACTTTTCATATGATAGTTTCCCTCTCCCTCCCAAATTTTAGTATCTATTTTAGAATTGGGCAATTGGGATATTCAGTTAAGTTCCAGAATTTTGGAAATTCGGTTTGGTAAAAGTCAGGCTCAAAGGAAAATTAGAAATTGGGGAATATGGTAGATCTAAATCTATATCTAGAGTTTAGTTAAGAAGAAGAAGATCGATTGGTCAACTCGAACCGAACAGAAAACCAAACTTCTATATGGTTCATCCGGGGGAGAGATAAGCTTCAAGAAATAATGAATGGAGGTATATTTCTGTACCAATAGATTTACATCACATGATCACTACAGCCAAGAAAATGGAGGTATGGGCTTTAGAGATATTCAAAGCTTCAACAACGCTATGCTAGCAAAGATGAGTTGGAGATTATTGGAAAAACCATAATGCTTTCTAGCAAGAATACTAATGGAAAAGTATTGTACCTCAGCCGACTTTATGCATTGCTCCATCCCCAGCTGATCTTCTCATGGATGGAGAGGCATCATGATTGGCAGGGATTTCCTAGCCGGGAACTCGGGATGGGCAGTATGGAAGGGGGAAGAAGTAAAGGTGTGGCATGACCAGTGGCTGTCTCCCCATAGCCAAGAGAGTCCTATTTCATTCCAATTCTACGAATTGGAACAGAACTCTGATCCGAGAAATACTTCCACAGTATGAACAAGCCATTCTAAGTATCAAACCAAACCAAGTAATACACAAGCTCCAGATAAAAGAATTTGGCTGAAGAACAAGTCACGAAAATACACAACTAAATCAGGATACCAATCAGCTAGAGAGAGGATTTTCCCGGAAACAGCAACAAGACCAGAGCATACCTTGCAGTGGATTCCGGATGTTTAGTCAATTCATACAGCTCCAAAGCTCAAAATGTTACTATGGAAAGCTGCGAGAGGAGTCCTGCCAGTTGGAGAGAGATTGATTTCCAGACAAATTACTACGAATTCCAACTGTGTAAGATGTAGAAAGTTAGAAACAATCACTAACCTATTTTTCCAATGTGAGTTTGTTCAGCAGGTTTGGAAGGACACTCGGATCTTTCACATCACCAGGAATTCGTACCAGCCTGGTAAACGATCAAATCTCAGCAGTGTCTCCCACCAATCGGCTTGGCTGGAGCGATTCTTGCCCCTTGGATCTTCTGGAACCTATGGAAGGCAAGAAACCCTCATCAAAGCCTTTACCGATGCAAAGGAATGGACTGATGCACAATCATAGATAACCAAGAACCCAAAGATCAATCCCTACTAGATCTCACCACGAATTTGGAAGCATCACTTGTAGATCGGATACGGCGTGGAGAAGCGACTGCAAAACGGCAGGATTAGGGTAGTCTTTCTTCATAAATCGATCGGAGATTATCTCATCGCACTCTGAAGTGTCCAATTTGTGAACTTGCCGCTAATTGCAAAAGGATTAGCCATGCGAGCAGCTTTAGAGTCAGCGTCGAGCTTGGGCTTCAGACAAATCTTTGTGGTATCAAACTCTCTGCAATTGATCACTGCGATTTCAACGGAGTCGGGTCTATCAGAGATCTATGGAGTGTTAGCCGACATCGTCTTACTTTTCCCATCTTTTCAATTTATTTCGTTTAAATTTAGTGTTATATGCCTTAATAATACTAAAATAAAAGGTTTACTAAATTAACATTAATTTTTTTTGTTAAAAGACAAAAAACCAAAAAATGTATATATAATATTTATATATGTGTTATTATAAATTAAAATTATTTAAAAAATTAAATTAAATAAAAAAATTCCACGATTTCATAGATTTTCTTTTATTCCAATACAGTTTCTAACTACATTCAATAACCGTTCTAATATTCATTTTAATATCGTAGACATCAAACCCTAGAATCACCGTTCACTTCGTCGTTTTCACTTCGTCTATTCATTTCTTCTATGTACCTAATTTGAGTATTGATCGAAAATTGTTTCTCTTACATTTTTCGCATCTGTTTTTGTTTTTCAGTAGTAAGGTATCTCAACATCTGCTTTACCGTACAAGTGTACACCTCCAGTCTGGATTAAGACAACTACTTAGGATGTAAGATTCGTTGACTATTCTAGATTACTGTTTGGTTTCAAGTTCAATTTGTTTGGATACTGTTGATTGATACTTTTCTCATTGCTTAGCATAGGTTTAATTCTAGCTTCGATCAGGAAATGGGAATAATCTGCATTTTAGATTTATTAGTCATGGACTCCGATGTTGTTGATGTGATATTTGTTTGTTATTTTATAATCTTAATGTGATAATATCAACAAATGATTAATGATCTATTAAGTTACGGTCTTAAATTTGATAATTCCTTTTAGGGATTTAATCTGTTGATGTGTTTATAAATGGTCACATGTTTATTCATCAGACTCAGAGCTTACTTGATGACTATTCCAGATTGAAGATCAATGACTCAACAGTAGTTTTCTTCCCTTTCATAGTGGTTGAAGACGACGATGTTTGTTCTGAAATCTGTGTACTTGAAACCACATTAGAGTTCATTGGAACTGATTATGCTAAGTAGGCTATGGAATTCATTTATGAAATAGGATGCCTTTTTCACAAAAGTAACCTTGGGGAATCAGACCCAAATCCAGACGGTTTTCCATTAATACGTTTCAAGTGGCTAATCGAGTTCTCAATGGACCGAGAGTAGTGAGCTGTGATCAGAAAGCTATTAAACATGTTCTTTGATGGAGTTGTTGGTGATTTTTCTTCCTCCTCTAATGCCATGCTATCAGAAGTTTGCCTTCTTCACAGAGCCGTGAGGAAAACCTCTAACCCTATGGTTGAAATGCTTTTGAGATACATTCTCAAGCAGCAAAGAAACAGCTTGTTTAGACCTGATGCTGCTGGTCCAGCCATTTTAACACCTCTTCACATTTCAGCTGGTAAAGACGGTTCATAATATTCAAAAATCACCTCCCACCGCCTTGTGTGGCCAACGACAAAAAGTCGTCCTCTTCTTCATTCTCAAAATTGTCGGCAACCTTGCTTTCATTATCATCAATGTTGTCTTCAACCCTTGCGCCTTTTCTATATTTATTAGAAACCACAAAATCGTTTTCATCAACCACATTGCTTGAAGAACACTTTTGTGATTAAAAAAACTCATTTAATCTTACTTTTTTGTAGGTTAGTCTAGTAATTAATTCTAACCATAGTGTTATTCTAATAATTGTCCCTTAAATTTATCCCTAGGATGGATAACAATGTAGCAGAGCAACTAGGCTAAAATCTCAAATGACATTTTATGTGTTCTCCTTTTTTTCATCTGACCGATTTAATTTCATCTAACCTTTTTCAAATGATATGTGAAGACCAATTTGTTCTTTTTCTCAAGAAATTTGTTTTTAACAAAAAAAAAAGGAAATTATCAACCAATCGAAATTCTTCTTCTCTTTATCGGATCTCTCTTTCAACGATTACAATTTTCAAAATTCAAGAATTCAAAAGCTCCAAAATTGAGGTAAATGATTACAATATCTTGTGTTTTCATCTAATTAGACATTTATGTGAATAGATTAGGTCATAAATCCAAGTTCTAAGTTGTAATTTGGGATGAGTGTTTGAGATTTCAATAGATTTGAAAATTTAGAGCTTATTGTATGCACATTAGATTAGAAACCTTATGTTGTGAGTGTATTAGGACATTGGGTTAGCTATTAATGGATTTTAGTGGTTGATTTACAATGAATCATAAGTAGATTAGTAGTTTTGATTCGAATAGACCCATTTTCGCAATGTAGGACAACTAGTGAAAATTGGTATTACTATTGCAAATGGTACAAACGGGTATTACTATAGCAAATGGTACAAACTAGTACAACTATTGCAAATGCAAATGGTACAAATTGGTATAAACTGGTATCACTGAAACGTAGTAATGTTATTATTCATTTTTCTGGGACAATGAACAACATAGGTCGCACAATCTTACATTATGATTATGGAGGATACTATTCAAGGATCAAAGATAATGGTGGTGGTGAATACGAATGGATTTCAAAGGATCATAGTCAAATCTTTGGTTTATTGTTTAAGGCATCTATTGATGAGATGACTTATTAGATGTTAAGAGATAAGATACAAAGTAAGATTATGGTAGATGAAACTACAATGCAGCTGAGATTAAGTTATATTTCATCATCAATGCAATTTAAGAGACCAACTTTTATTTTGGATGATGATGATATACATGTTTTTCTAATTATTAGTGATAAAGAGGTGTGTAGAACTGTTTTGCATGTGAACTCATCAAATTGACCTCAAAAGATCATTGGTGTGAGCAGCTACGTTCAAGAGTTATGAGTAATGAGATTTCAAGTGGTAGGGATGAAGATACAATTAATGATGGTGGTGTTATAGTTAGTGATAGCTTTGCAACTATTTACAAAGGCGCTGAACTATCAGAACAAGAACATGACATGATGCAGAATAGTGATATTGGAGATTGTGAAACTCGTATGGATAACGGTATTGATCTCTCTTATATGCGTGACTATGTTGAGATAACACATGCTGTAGGAGAATTTCCTGTTATGGAGCCATGGGAAGATGGTTTAAATCTGATAGTTGGTCAAGAATTTTCTAGTAAATGGACAATGCAAGATTTAGTTGAAAGAGCTGTAAGTCTGAACTGTTTGTGTTTTTTGTATAAAAGTCGCGACCGAAGTTATACGTATTAAAATGTTGTGTAGTAAAACAAGGTTGTAAGTGTTCTTTACGAGTTGCAAAACCGAAAATTCTGAATATTTTTTGGTTAGAACTTACACGAACCTTCATACATGCTCTCGAACCAGTTCAAGTACAATTTCTTGTAGAAGAAGAGGCACCCCACAATTAGTTGCATCCGTTTTGAATGAAGATTATCACGGTCAATTCGAGACTCTAACTCCTAAAAGTATTGTCAGATTAATTCAAGCAAGACTTGGTATTGCATTGTCTTACTCATATAGAGGGAAACAATAAATATTTCATGATGTAAGGGGTACTCCGGAGAAAAATTACAAGATGGTGTACTCTTATTTATTCATGTTGGAGAAGGTGAATTCCAGTACATGAACAAGAGTGCAATTGGATGAAGAAAAAATGTTTGAGTACTTATTTGTAGATTTGGGAGCTTCCATTGAAGGGTTTCAAGCGATGAGAAATGTGCTCAGTGTGGATGCAACTTTTCTTAAGAGCATATATGGTGGAGTGCTTATTTTTTCTTTGGCTCAGGATCCTAATTATCACTATTATCCCATTGCAAGTTGGACTTGGTTTTTCAATGAGCTAAAATCCATTATACCGAATAATGCCGAATTGGTGTTTGTTTCAGACAAAAATGTGAGCCTCATCAAAGCAATATGTGGTGTGTACCCAAACTCTCAACATGGGTATTGCATATTCCATTTGTCTCAGAATGTGAGAACAAAAGTTTCCAATGTTAACAAAGATACCGTTTCGAAACAATTTAGGAAAATCGCTCAGATTTATGAAGTGGTTGAGTTTGAACAAAAGTATGGTGATTTTTGGAGAATATAACATGGTGCAGACACATATTTGGAGACTATGTGTGAAGTGAAAAATTGGCAAAATGTTATTTTCCAGGTGTAAGGTACAACATAAACACTAGTAATGTTGTAAAATCTATGAATAGTGTTTTTAAGAAGGCAATAAAGTTTTCCTTATTAACATTGATGGATGTTATTATTGAAAAAATTAGTGAATGGTTTAACAAGCATAGGAAGACATCTGGTTTGATGGATCACAGAAATTAGTGCCCTTTGTGGAAAAGCATTGCATGCAACATGTGCAATGGCAATGTTCTTAAACGTCATTGAACTAAATATATTGTGATTGGACGCTATGTGAAGTCTTACTCCGTGGACTTGTTATTGAAAATTTGCAGTTGCAATTGTTTTAATATAGAAAAATATCCTTGTGTTCATGCAGTAGCCGTAGTCATGTTTTACTTTAAGAAGGAAGACAGAATCACGAATATTCATATGGATGAATTATGTTCAAAATATTATTCGATGGAGCAATGGGCATTGGCATATTGCATGACGAATTATCCGTTGCCTCATCAATCTGTGTGGGTTGTTCCAGATGAGATACTACAATTAACAGCCTTACTTTCTTACTATAAGAAAAATAAAAGAAGAAATCAAGAAAAAAGGTTTCCATCGGTTAGAAAACATCGACCAAGGACGAACAAAATTCAGGAGGAGGTCAAACTAGTGGTGAAGACGGTACTGAAGGTCAAAGTAGTGGTGAAGTTGGTATTCAAGGTTAAAGTGGTAGTGAGAGTGGTATTCGAGGCTGTGATAGGTGGTTTGGGAGTGGTGGTCAAAGTGGTACACAAGGATGTGGTAGTTGGTTTTAGTGTGTTGGTCATAGTGGTAGTCAAGGTTAATTCATGTTTGTAACAGTATTTGTATTTGTTTCATTTTAATATCTGACTGTTTAGGTACAAATATGTACAACTAACCTCAATTTCAACTAACACAAAACAATTTGTTAAAATATAGAAAAACCCAAAACTTCTTCAAATTTTCATATCGTATACCTTATACCTTATTATTGACAGCAAAAAATATTACATAATAGTTGGATCATCTTCTTCTTTTACGCATCATATACCTTGTATTTTTATGATCATGGTAGATATTATGATGCTAATGAAAAAAAATGTGTTTTAATTTATACAATTGCATGAAAACCACCGTAAATGCATTTTAAAATCTAAAAATCATAAGTAATACTGATTACTATTAATAAGAATTAACGATATGATGATATAATTAACAAAACAAAAAATTCTGTAAAAGTACAACTATGTGTAGTGGAGTACAACTTGAAAATTGGGTACAACTGTGTGTTATTTCTCCATGGTTAAGATTCAAATGGCGGCGCCACATGTGCAACTGCTATTTTTAGCAGTGTCATGTATGCATAATAGTTATGTTAGTTGTACATAAAATAATAACTGCTGTTTTTTTAATTTTCCTTATTTTCCATTGTTTCTTTTTTTTTTCTCTCTTCTTCTAGTCTCGTTTTTTCGCTCTCTCTTTGAAACTGCTGCAAAAAATTCACAAACTGTGGGTTTGTTTGGAGCTGAGTTTCTTTGAATCTTCAGTTTCGATCTCCTTGTTTCAACTGAAACCTTACTCTAACTAAAACCCAAATCGTGGGTTCGTCTGGAGTTTATTTCGAATACCAATTGAGTTTCAATTAGATTAAGATTTCAGTTGGATTTTAATTGGTTTCCATTAGGTTATGGATTCAAATGGGTTTCAATTGGATTTCAATTAGATTAGAAATTCAATTGAATTTCAATTAGATTAGGAATTCAATTGTGTTTCAATTGGATTTCAATTAGATTAGGAATTCAATTGTGTTTCAATTAGATTAGGGATTTAATTGGATTTCAATTAGATTAGGAATTCAATTGGATTTTAGTTGGGTTTCAATTAGATTAGGAATTCAATTGAGTTTCAATTTTAAACGAGTTCATCAATCAAAATAATTAATTTGTATATCAAAAGAACAAGATAGTTGTACCTACTTGTGTGAGTTGTATCTAAAATAAAATTCGCAAAATATAATATTTGTACCTAGTTGTGTTAGTTGTATCTAAAATAAAGTTTTCAAAATATGATATTTGTACCTAGTTGTGTCAGTTGTATCTAAAATAAAATTCGCAAAATATAATAGTTGTACCTACTTGTGTCAATTGTACGTAAAATAAAATTCGCAAAATAAAATAGTTGTACATATTTATGTCAGTTGTACCTAAAAAATTCGCAAAATATGATAGTTGTACCTAGTTTTGTCAATTGTACCAACCATAAAATATGCAAAATATGATAGTTTTACCTAGTTGTGTCACTTGTACCTAAAATAAACATAACCAAAATACAATCTAAATACGTTCCACAACTAACACAAGCATAAGTTCCACAACAGATAATTCTCATGAAAAGATAACAAACATGATCATGGTTTTTTCATCTTCTTCTTGTATTCAACAACGAAGGAGAACTGTTAAACTTTGAAGGCCTCTTTAACCTACTTCCTTCTTATCTTCCTTCTTCTTCTCATCAACCTCCTCCTTCTTCTCATCAACCTTCATCTTTTTATCATCTTTTTTTTTATCATCTCTCTTCTTATCATCCTCATTTTTCTTCATCTGTATAGTCTTTAACTTTTTACCACCCTCCATCCTCACGTATCTACGTGCCACCTCTTCTTCATATTCTCTAGCTGGCTCTTCTTCTTCTCCTCCAGCCGGTTCTTCTTCTTCTCCTCCAGCCGGCTCTTCTTCTTCTTCTCCTCTAGCCAGCTGCACTTGTTCTTTGTTAATCTTCTCACCTTCTTCTTTTTTTCTTCTCCAGCCGGCTCTTCTTCTTCTTCTTCTTCTCCAGCTGACTCTTCTTCTTCTTCTTCTTCTTATCCAGCCAGCTCTTTTTCTTCTTCTTCTCCAGCCGGCTGCATTTGTTTCTTATTAATCTTCTCACATTTTTCTTCTTTTTCTTTCCCCAGCCGGCTGCACTTCTTCTCCAACTTTCTCCTTCTCACCTTCTTCTTTTTCTCCAACTTTCTCACCCACCCCTTTCTCTACAACCTTAGTAGCATCTTGATCTTTTTCTCCTGAAATATCAAAACAACCATCATGAATATCATTTTCATCAAATCATGTAGGATTTAGTTCCTTCCTCACAAACTACTTCAGCTCCTTAAACCCATCTTCAATAGTTTTTACTCGTCCATTCGTAACATCAATCTTCTCATCAAATTTCTTAAACCTATCTTCCACGAATTTCCTAATACACTTAAAAACCTCAATCAAACCATCATTTGACCTAGCTTCCTGAGCCACAACTTATGGAACCACTTCTTCCACCTCTGATATTCGTTCAGCAACATCCAAATTGAACATCCCTTCAAACCATATCTTCTTATTTTGAACGAGTAAACGATCGTGCCAACCATCAACAATTTCATCAATCATGTTTGTCCCATCATCTAAATCATCCAAGACGCTAGACAAAAGAGTTTCCTCACCCGCAGATGGTTGCAAGATACTATGAATGTCTTGTCAAAATATAAAAAAAAAAATTAATAATAAATTAAAACTGAAAGTAATTTAAATTCAATAAATGCTAACCTTTGTTGTTCCAAGCGTATCATTGATTTCACTTAGTGAAAATCTTTTCATTGCACTTACCTTAATCTTTGTCTTGCACAATCTAGGACATTTCAGCATCTACATGTCAAACGTTTTGTCTAAATTTCCTCATCAGATCAAAAATTTTCTCAAAGGCAAGGAGCTACACAGTTAGAGTTACAATATTAAAATCTAAATACTAGGGAACGAAACTATAAAATGATAAAATAAAAAAGGATAATTACCTCCAAAGGCATAATGAAGCTAGGGAATGCCCAATACTCGTTCAAAACTCCATCAAATTTGTTCATCATATGATTAATTTCATGAAATTTGTTTTCAAATGACAATCTACCCCATATATATATTTCACACAACTCAAGATTATTAATATCTCTAAGAAAGAAAAGATGAATTGAAGCTCTATCTAGTCTTGCCTTGGACTTTCTTATTATAACACTCGCTAAAAAGTAAATGATAGCAATCCTCAACCTATCATCACAACGCTTCATTGCCTTTAACATCTTCTCCACTAATGCGAGAGTTATTTTTGATCATGTAGGAAAGTACTTCCAAAAAAATCCATATTGCCTAATCATTCGTTGTCGGCTGGAATTGAACAGCAGTTCAACCCGGAGATGAGTGCATGCCCTCTTATTGAGTACCGGATTGGAACCCCATTGACAACAAATAACAACTCATTATTGAGATGAGTGCATGCTCTCTTATTGCCTAGCAAATTGGAACCCATTGACAACTAATCAACACTCATTATTTTTATCCGTCACAGCCGTACGAAGTAGCAACATCCACATGACCATACTGAGTTGCCTTCTCAACAAAATCCATATTGCCAAATCGTTCGTAGTAGGCTGGAATTGAACGGTAGTTCATGGATGTCATTTTCATCAAACCATGTAGGATTTAGTTCCTTCCTCACAAACTGCTTCAGCTCCTTAAACCCATCTTCAATAGTTTTTACTCGTCCATTCGTAACATCAATCTTCTCATGAAGTTTCTTAAACCCATCTTCCACAAATTTCCTCAAACACTTAAAAACCTTAATCAAACCATCATTTGACCTAGCTTCCTGAGCCACAACTGATGGAACCACTTCTTCCACCTCTAATATTCATTCAACAATATCAAAATTGAACATCCCTTCAACACATATCTTCTTATTTTGAACGAATAAACGATCGTGCCAATCATCAACAATTGCATCAATCACATTTGTCCCATCATCTAAATCATCTAAGACCCTAGACAAAAGAGTTTCCTAACCCGCAGATGGTTGCAAGATACTATGAATGTCTTGTCAATATAAATAAACACAAATTAATACTAAGCTTTGTTGTTCTAAGCATATCATTGATTTCACTTAGGGAAAATCTTTTCGTTGTACTTGCCTTAAAAATTGTCTTTCACATTCTAGGACAATTTCAGCATCTACACGTCAAACATTTTCTTTAAATTTCCTCATCAGATCAGGAATTATCTCAATGGCAAGGAGGTACACATTTAGAGTTACAATATTAAAGGATAATTACCTCCAAAGGGATAATGAAGCTAGGGAATGCCCAATACTCGTTCACAACTCCATCAAATTTTTCCATCATATGATTAATTTCATGAAAATTGTTTTCAAACGATAATCTACCCCACAGATATATTTCACACAACTCAAGATTATTAACAGCTCTAAGAAAGAAAGGATGAATTGACGCTCCATCTATTCCTTCCATGGATTTTCTTATTATAACATTCGCTAAAAAGTAAAGGACAACCATCCTCAACCTATCATCAAAATCATTCATTACCTTTAACTTCTTCTCCACTAATGTGTGAGTTATTTTGGATCATGTAGGAAAGTATTTCTCAACAAAATCTATACTGCCCAATTGTTCGTAATCGGATGGAATTGCACGGTAGTTCAACCCGGAGATGAGTGCATGCTCTTTTATCGAGTACCGATATGGAACCCTGTTGACAACAAATCAACACTCATTATTGAGATGAGTGCATGCTCTCTTATTGCGTACCGGATTGGAACCCCATTGACAATAAATCAACACTCATTATTTTTATCTGTACCAGCCGTACGTAGTAGCAACATCCACATGCCCATAATGAGTTGCCTTCTTAACACAATCCATACGGCAAAATCGTTCGTAGTCGGCTTGAATTAAACAGTAGTTCATGGATATCATTTTCATCAAACCATGTAGAAGTTAGTCCCTTCCTCACTAACTACTTCAGCTCCTTAAACTCATCTTTAATAGTTTTTACTCGTCCATTTGCAACATCAATCTTCTAATGCAGTTTCTTAAACCCATCTTCCACGAATTTCCTCAAACACTCAAAAACCTCAATCAAACCATCATTTGACCTAGTTTCCTGAACCACAACTGATGGAACCACTTCTTCCACCTCTGATATTCGTTCAGCAACATCCGAATTGAAAATTCCTTCAAACCATATTTTCTTATTTTGAACGAGTAAACGATCGTGCCAACCATCAATAATTGCATCAATCACGTTTGTCCCATCATCTAAATAATCCAAGACGCTAGACAAAAGAGCTTCCTCACCCGCATATGGTTGCAAGATACTATGAATGTCTTATCAATATAAATAAATACAAATTAATAATAAATTAAAACTGAAAGTAGTTTAAGTTCAATAAATGCTAATCTTTGTTGTTCCAAGCGTATCATTGATTTCACTTAGTGAAAATCCTTTCATTGCACTTGCCTTAAACATTGTCTTGCACATTCTAGGACATTTCCACATTTACATGTCAAACGTTTTCTCTAAATTTCCTCATCAGATCATGAATAGCCTCAAAGGTAAGTAGCAACACATTTAAAGTTACAATATTAAAATCTAAATACTAGGGAACGAAACTATAAAATAATAAAAAAAAGATATTACCTCCAAAGGCACACTCTAGGGAATGCCCAATACTCGTTCACAACTTCATCAAACTTGTCCATCATATGATTAATTTTATGATAATTGTTTTCAAATAACAATCTACTCCACGGATATGTTTCACACAACTCAAGATTATTAACAGCTCTAAGAAAGAAAGGATGAATTGAAGCTCCATCTATTTCTGCCTTGGACTTTCCGATTATAACATTCGCTAAGAAGGAAGGGACTTCTTCTCCACTAATGTGTGAGTTATTTTGGATCATGTAGGAAAGTATTTCTCAACAAAATCTATACTGCCCAATTGTTCGTGATCGGATGGAATTGCACGGTAGTTCAACCCGGAGATGAGTGCATGCTCTTTTATCGAGTACTGATTTGGAACCCTGTTGACAACAAATCAACACTCATTATTGAGATTAGTGCATGCTCTCTTATTGCGTACCGGATTGGAACCCCATTGACAATAAATCAACACTCATTATTTTTATCTGTACCAGCCGTACGTAGTAGCAACATCCACATGCCCATAATGAGTTGCCTTCTTAACACAATCCATACTGCAAAATCCTTCGTAGTCGGCTGGAATTAAACAGTAGTTCATGGATATCATTTTCATCAAACCATGTAGAAGTTAGTCCCTTCCTCACTAACTACTTCAGCTCCTTAAACTCATCTTTAATAGTTTTTACTCGTCCATTTGCAACATCAATCTTCTAATGCAGTTTCTTAAACCCATCTTCCACGAATTTCCTCAAACACTCAAAAACCTCAATCAAACCATCATTTGACCTAGTTTCCTGAACCACAACTGATGGAACCACTTCTTCCACGTCTGATATTCGTTCAGCAACATCCGAATTGAAAATTCCTTCAAACCATATTTTCTTATTTTGAACGAGTAAACGATCGTGCCAACCATCAATAATTGCATCAATCACGTTTGTCCCATCATCTAAATAATCCAAGACGCTAGACAAAAGAGCTTCCTCACCCGCATATGGTTGCAAGATACTATGAATGTCTTATCAATATAAATAAATACAAATTAATAATAAATTAAAACTGAAAGTAGTTTAAGTTCAATAAATGCTAATCTTTGTTGTTCCAAACGTATCATTGATTTCACTTAGAGAAAATCCTTTCATTGCACTTGCCTTAAACATTGTCTTGCACATTCTAGGATATTTCCACATTTACATGTCAAACGTTTTCTCTAAATTTCCTCATCAGATCATGAATAGCCTCAAAGGTAAATAGCAACACATTTAAAGTTACAATATTAAAATCTAAATACTAGGGAACGAAACTATAAAATAATAAAAAAAAGATATTACCTCCAAAGGCACAAGCTAGGGAATGCCCAATACTCGTTCACAACTTCATCAAACTTGTCCATCATATGATTAATTTTATGATAATTGTTTTCAAATAACAATCTACTCCACGGATATGTTTCACACAACTCAAGATTATTAACAGCTGTAAGAAAGAAAGGATGAATTGAAGCTCCATCTATTTCTGCCTTGGACTTTCCGATTATAACATTCGCTAAGAAGGAAGGGACAATCATCCTCAACCTATCATCACAATGCTTCATCGCCTTTAACTTCATCTACACTAATGCGAGAGTTATTTTTGATCATGTTGGAATGTACTTCCCAAAAAAATCCATATTGCCCAATTGTTCGTAATCGGATGGAATTGCACGGTAGTTCAACCTGGAGATGAGTGCATGCTCTTTTATCGAGTACCGATTTGGAACCCTGTTGACAACAAATCAACACTCATTATTGAGATGAGTGCATCCTCTCTTATTGCGTAGCGAATTGGAACCTATTGACAACTAATCAACACTCATTATTTTTATCCGAAACAACTGTACGTAGTAGCAACATCCACATGACCATAATGAGTTGCCTTCTCAACAAAATCCATATTGCCAAATTGTTCGTAGTAAGCTGGAATTGAACGGTAGTTCACGGAGATATTTTTCAACAAACAAAGTAGGATTTAGTTCATTCCTCACAAACTGCTTCTGCTTTATAAACCCATTTTAAATTGTTTTTACTTGTCCATTCATAACATCAATCTTCTCATCTAGTTTCCTAATCCATCTTCCACGAATTTCCTCAAACACTCAAAAACCATCATTTGACCTAGGTTCCTGAGCCACATATGATGGAACCACTTCTTCCACCTCTGATATTCGTTCAGCAACATCCAAATTGAGAATCCCTTCAAACCATATTTTCTTAATTTGAACGAGTAAACGATCGTGCCAACCATCAACAATTGCATCAATCACGTTTGTCCAATCATCTAAATCATCAAAGATGCTAGAAAAATGAGCTTCCTCACCCGCAGATGGTTGCAAGATACTATGAATGTCTTGTCAAAATAAATAAACATAAATTAATAATTAATTAACACTCAAAGTAGTTTATGTTCAATAAATGCTAACCTTTGTTGTTCTAAGCGTATCATTGATTTCATTTATTGAAAATTCTTTCATTGTACTTGTCTTAAACTTTGTCTTTCAAAATTTAGGACATTTCAGCATCTACACGTCAAACGGTTTGCCTAAATTTCCTCATCAGATCAAAAATTGCCTCAAAGGCAAGGAGCTACGCATTTAGAGTTACAATATGAAAATTTAAATACTAGGGAACAAAACTATAAAATGATAAAATAAAAAGGATAATTACCTCCAAAGGCATAATGAAGCTAGGGAATGCTCAATACTCGTTTACAACTCCATCAAATTTGTCCATCATATGATTAATTTTATGATGATTGTTTTCAAATAACAATCTACTCCACGGATATGTTTCATACAACTCAAGATTATTAACGGCTCTAAGAAAGAAAGGATGAATTGAAGCTCCATCTATTTCTGCCTTGGACTTTCCGATTATAACATTCCCTAAGAAGTAAGGGACAATCATCCTCAACCAATCATCACAATGCTTCATCGCCTTTAACTTCTTCTCCACTAATGCGAAAGTTATTTTTGATCATGTAGGAAAGTACTGCCTAACAAACTCCATATTGCCTAATCGTTCGTAGTCGGCTGGAATTGAATGGCAGTTCAATCCGGTGATGAATGCATGCCCTCTTATTAAGCACCGGATTGGAACCCCATTGACAACAAATAACCACTCATTATTAAGATGAGTGGATGCTCTCTTATTGCGTAGCGAATTAGAACCCATTGACAACTAATCAACACTCATTATTTTTATCCGTCACAGCCTTACGAAGTAGCAACATCCACATGACCATACTGAGTTGCCTTCTCAACAAAATCCATATTGCTAAATCGTTCGTAGTAGGCTGGAATTGAACGGTAGTTCATGGATGTCATTTTCATCAAACCATGTAGGATTTAGTTCCTTCCTCACAAACTGCTTCAGCTCCTTAAACCCATCTTCAATAGTTTTTACTCGTCCATTCGTAACATCAATCTTCTCATGAAGTTTCTTAAACCCATCTTCCACAAATTTCCTCAAACACTTAAAAACCTCAATCAAACCATCATTTGACCTAGCTTCTTGAGCCACAACTGATGGAACGAGTAAACGATCGTGCCAATCATCAACAATTGCATCAATCACATTTGTCCCATCATCTAAATCATCCAAGACGCTAGACAAAAGAGTTTCCTCACCCGCAGATGGTTGCAAGATACTATGAATGTCTTGTCAATATAAATAAACACATATTAATACTAAGCTTTGTTGTTCTAAGCGTATCATTGATTTCACTTAGGGAAAATCTTTTCGTTGCACTTGCCTTAAAAATTGTCTTTCACATTCTAGGACAATTTCAGCATCTACACGTCAAACATTTTCTTTAAATTTCCTCATCAGATCAGGAATTGTCTCAATGGCAAGGAGGTACACATTTAGAGTTACAATATTAAAATCTAAATACTACGGAATGAAACTATAAAATGTTCAAATAAAAAAGATAATTACCTCCAAAGGGATAATGAAGCTAGGGAATGCCCAATACTCGTTCACAACTCCATCAAATTTTTCCATCATATGATTAATTTCATGAAAATTGTTTTCAAACGATAATCTACCCCACAGATATATTTCACACAACTCAAGATTATTAACAGCTCTAAGAAGGAAGGGACAATCATCCTCAACCTATCATCACAACGCTTCATCGCCTTTAACTTCATCTCCACTAATGCGAGAGTTATTTTTGATTATGTAGGAATGTACTTCCCAAAAAAATCCATATTGCCCAATTGTTCGTAATCGGATGGAATTGCACGGTAGTTCAACCCGGAGATGAGTGCATGCTCTTTTATCGAGTACCGATTTGGAACCCTGTTGACAACAAATCAACACTCATTATTGAGATGAGTGCATGCTCTCTTATTGCGTAGCGAATTGGAACCTATTGACAACTAATCAACACTCATTATTTTTATCCGAAACAACCGTACGTAGTAGCAACATCCACATGACCATAATGAGTTGCCTTCTCAACAAAATCCATATTGCCAAATTGTTCGTAGTAAGCTGGAATTGAACGGTAGTTCACGGAGATATTTTTCAACAAACAAAGTAGGATTTAGTTCATTCCTCACAAACTGCTTCTGCTTTATAAACCCATTTTAAATTGTTTTTGCTTGTCCATTCATAACATCAATCTTCTCATCTAGTTTCCTAATCCATCTTCCACGAATTTCCTCAAACACTCAAAAACCATCATTTGACCTAGGTTCCTGAGCCACATATGATGGAACCACTTCTTCCACCTCTGATATTCGTTCAGCAACATCCAAATTGAGAATCCCTTCAAACCATATTTTCTTAATTTGAACGAGTAAACGATCGTGCCAACCATCAACAATTGCATCAATCACGTTTGTCCAATCATCTAAATCATCAAAGATGCTAGAAAAAAGAGCTTCCTCACCCGCAGATGGTTGCAAGATACTATGAATGTCTTGTCAAAATAAATAAACATAAATTAATAATTAATTAACACTCAAAGTAGTTTAAGTTCAATAAATGCTAACCTTTGTTGTTCTAAGCGTATCATTGATTTCATTTATTGAAAATTCTTTCATTGTACTTGTCTTAAACTTTGTCTTTCAAAATTTAGGACATTTCAGCATCTACACGTCAAACGGTTTGCCTAAATTTCCTCATCAGATCAAAAATTGCCTCAAAGGCAAGGAGCTACGCATTTAGAGTTACAATATGAAAATTTAAATACTAGGGAACAAAACTATAAAATGATAAAATAAAAAGGATAATTACCTCCAAAGGCATAATGAAGCTAGGGAATGCTCAATACTCGTTTACAACTCCATCAAATTTGTCCATCATATGATTAATTTTATGATGATTGTTTTCAAATAACAATCTACTCCACGGATATGTTTCATACAACTCAAGATTATTAACGGCTCTAAGAAAGAAAGGATGAATTGAAGCTCCATCTATTTCTGCCTTGGACTTTCCGATTATAACATTCCCTAAGAAGTAAGGGACAATCATCCTCAACCAATCATCACAATGCTTCATCGCCTTTAACTTCTTCTCCACTAATGCGAAAGTTATTTTTGATCATGTAGGAAAGTACTGCCTAACAAACTCCATATTGCCTAATTGTTCGTAGTCGGCTGGAATTGAATGGCAGTTCAATCCGGTGATGAATGCATGCCCTCTTATTAAGCACCGGATTGGAACCCCATTGACAACAAATAACCACTCATTATTAAGATGAGTGGATGCTCTCTTATTGCGTAGCGAATTGGAACCCATTGACAACTAATCAACACTCATTATTTTTATCCGTCACAGCCTTACGAAGTAGCAACATCCACATGACCATACTGAGTTGCCTTCTCAACAAAATCCATATTGCTAAATCGTTCGTAGTAGGCTGGAATTGAACGGTAGTTCATGGATGTCATTTTCATCAAACCATGTAGGATTTAGTTCCTTCCTCACAAACTGCTTCAGCTCCTTAAACCCATCTTCAATAGTTTTTACTCGTCCATTCGTAACATCAATCTTCTCATGAAGTTTCTTAAACCCATCTTCCACAAATTTCCTCAAACACTTAAAAACCTCAATCAAACCATCATTTGACCTAGCTTCTTGAGCCACAACTGATGGAACGAGTAAACGATCGTGCCAATCATCAACAATTGCATCAATCACATTTGTCCCATCATCTAAATTATCCAAGACGCTAGACAAAAGAGTTTCCTCACCCGCAGATGGTTGCAAGATACTATGAATGTCTTGTCAATATAAATAAACACATATTAATACTAAGCTTTGTTGTTCTAAGCGTATCATTGATTTCACTTAGGGAAAATCTTTTCGTTGCACTTGCCTTAAAAATTGTCTTTCACATTCTAGGACAATTTCAGCATCTACACGTCAAACATTTTCTTTAAATTTCCTCATCAGATCAGGAATTGTCTCAATGGCAAGGAGGTACACATTTAGAGTTACAATATTAAAATCTAAATACTACGGAATGAAACTATAAAATGTTCAAATAAAAAAGATAATTACCTCCAAAGGGATAATGAAGCTAGGGAATGCCCAATACTCGTTCACAACTCCATCAAATTTTTCCATCATATGATTAATTTCATGAAAATTGTTTTCAAACGATAATCTACCCCACAGATATATTTCACACAACTCAAGATTATTAACAGCTCTAAGAAAGAAAGGATGAATTGAAGCTCCATCTATTTCTGCCTTGGACTTTCCGATTATAACATTCGCTAAGAAGGAAGGGACAATCATCCTCAACCTATCATCACAACGCTTCATCGCCTTTAACTTCATCTCCACTAATGCGAGAGTTATTTTTGATTATTTAGGAATGTACTTCCCAAAAAAATCCATATTGCCCAATTGTTCGTAATCGGATGGAATTGCATGGTAGTTCAACCCGGAGATGAGTGCATGCTCTTTTATCGAGACCGATTTGGAACCCTGTTGACAACAAATCAACACTCATTATTGAGATGAGTGCATGCTCTCTTATTGCGTAGCGAATTGGAACCTATTGACAACTAATCAACACTCATTATTTTTATCCGAAACAACCGTACGTAGTAGCAACATCCACATGACCATAATGAGTTGCCTTCTCAACAAAATCCATATTGCCAAATTGTTCGTAGTAAGCTGGAATTGAACGGTAGTTCACGGAGATATTTTTCAACAAACAAAGTAGGATTTAGTTCATTCCTCACAAACTGCTTCTGCTTTATAAACCCATTTTAAATTGTTTTTGCTTGTCCATTCATAACATCAATCTTCTCATCTAGTTTCCTAATCCATCTTCCACGAATTTCCTCAAACACTCAAAAACCATCATTTGACCTAGGTTCCTGAGCCACATATGATGGAACCACTTCTTCCACCTCTGATATTCGTTCAGCAACATCCAAATTGAGAATCCCTTCAAACCATATTTTCTTAATTTGAACGAGTAAACGATCGTGCCAACCATCAACAATTGCATCAATCACGTTTGTCCAATCATCTAAATCATCAAAGATGCTAGAAAAAAGAGCTTCCTCACCCGCAGATGGTTGCAAGATACTATGAATGTCTTGTCAAAATAAATAAACATAAATTAATAATTAATTAACACTCAAAGTAGTTTAAGTTCAATAAATGCTAACCTTTGTTGTTCTAAACGTATCATTGATTTCATTTATTGAAAATTCTTTCATTGTACTTGTCTTAAACTTTGTCTTTCAAAATTTAGGACATTTCAGCATCTACACGTCAAACGGTTTGCCTAAATTTCCTCATCAGATCAAAAATTGCCTCAAAGGCAAGGAGCTACGCATTTAGAGTTACAATATGAAAATTTAAATACTAGGGAACAAAACTATAAAATGATAAAATAAAAAGGATAATTACCTCCAAAGGCATAATGAAGCTAGGGAATGCTCAATACTCGTTTACAACTCCATCAAATTTGTCCATCATATGATTAATTTTATGATGATTGTTTTCAAATAACAATCTACTCCACGGATATGTTTCATACAACTCAAGATTATTAACGACTCTAAGAAAGAAAGGATGAATTGAAGCTCCATCTATTTCTGCCTTGGACTTTCCGATTATAACATTCGCTAAGAAGTAAGGGACAATCATCCTCAACCTATCATCACAATGCTTCATTCATAGTCGGCTGGAATATAACGGTAGTTCATGGATATCATTTTCATCAAACCATGTAAGATAGTTTTTACTCGTCCATTCGTAACATCAATCTTCTCATGAAGTTTCTTAAACCCATCTTCCACAAATTTCCTCAAACACTTAAAAACCTCAATCAAACCATCATTTGACCTAGCTTCCTGAGCCACAACTGATGGAACGAGTAAACGATCGTGCCAATCATCAACAATTGCATCAATCACATTTGTCCCATCATCTAAATCATCCAAGACGCTAGACAAAAGAGTTTCCTCACCCGCAGATGGTTGCAAGATACTATGAATGCCTTGTCAATATAAATAAACACCAATTAATACTAAGCTTTGTTGTTCTAAGCGTATCATTGATTTCACTTAGGGAAAATCTTTTCGTTGCACTTGCCTTAAAAATTGTCTTTCACATTCTAGGACAATTTCCGCATCTACACGTCAAACATTTTCTTTAAATTTCCTCATCAGATCAGGAATTGTCTCAATGGCAAGGAGGTACACATTTAGAGTTACAATATTAAAATCTAAATACTACGGAATGAAACTCTAAAATGTTCAAATAAAAAAGATAATTACCTCCAAAGGGATAATGAAGCTAGAGAATGCCCAATACTCGTTCACAACTCCATCAAATTTTTCCATCATATGATTAATTTCATGAAAATTGTTTTCAAACGATAATCTACCCCACAGATATATTTCACACAACTCAAGATTATTAACAGCTCTAAGAAAGAAAGGATGAATTGAAGCTCCATCTATTTCTGCCTTGGACTTTCCGATTATAACATTCGCTAAGAAGGAACGGACAATCATCCTCAACCTATCATCACAACGCTTCATCGCCTTTAACTTCATCTCCACTAATGCGAGAGTTATTTTTGATTATGTAGGAATGTACTTCCCAAAAAAATCCATATTGCCCAATTGTTCGTAATCGGATGGAATTGCACGGTAGTTCAACCCGGAGATGAGTGCATGCTCTTTTATCGAGTACCGATTTGGAACCCTGTTGACAACAAATCAACACTCATTATTGAGATGAGTGCATGCTCTCTTATTGCGTACCGGATTGGAACCCCATTGACAATAAATCAACACTCATTATTTTTATATGTACCAGCCCTACGTAGTAGCAACATCCACATGCCTATAATGAGTTGCCTTCTTAACACAATCCATACTGCAAAATCGTTCGTAGTCGGCTGGAATTAAACAGTAGTTCATGGATATCATTTTCATCAAACCATGTAGAAGTTAGTCCCTTCCTCACTAACTACTTCAGCTCCTTAAACTCATCTTTAATTGTTTTTACTCGTCCATTTGCAACATCAATCTTCTAATGCAGTTTCTTAAACCCATCTTCCACGAATTTCCTCAAACACTCAAAAACCTCAATCAAACCATCATTTGACCTAGTTTCCTGTACCATAACTGATGGAACCACTTCTTCCACCTCTGATATTCGTTCAGCAACATCCAAATTGAAAATTCCTTCAAACCATATTTTCTTATTTTGAACGAGTAAACGATCGTGCCAACCATCAATAATTGCATCAATCACGTTTGTCCCATCATCTAAATAATCCAAGACGCTAGAAAAAAGAGCTTCCTCACCCGCATATGGTTGCAAGATACTATGAATGTCTTATCAATATAAATAAATACAAATTAATAATAAATTAAAATTGAAAGTAGTTTAAGTTCAATAAATGCTAATCTTTGTTGTTCCAAACGTATCATTGATTTCACTTAGTGAAAATCCTTTCATTGCACTTGCCTTAAACATTGTCTTGCACATTCTAGGACATTTCCACATTTACATGTCAAACATTTTCTCTAAATTTCTTCATCAGATCATGAATAGCCTCAAAGGTAAGTAGCAACAAATTTAAAGTTACAATATTAAAATCTAAATACTAGGGAACGAAACTATAAAATAATAAAAAAAAAGATATTACCTCCAAAGGCACAAGCTAGTGAATGCTAAATACTCGTTCACAACTTCATCAAATTTGTCCATCATATGATTAATTTTATGATGATTGTTTTCAAATAACAATCTACTCCACGGATATGTTTCATACAACTCAAGATTATTAACGGCTCTAAGAAAGAACAGATGAATTGAAGCTCCATCTATTTCTGCCTTGGACTTTCCGATTATAACATTCGCTAAGAAGTAAGGGACAATCATCCTCAACCTATCATCACAATGCTTCATCGCCTTTAACTTCTTCTCCACTAATGCGAAAGTTATTTTTGATCATGTAGGAAAGTACTTCCTAACAAACTCCATATTGCCTAATCGTTCGTAGTCGGCTGGAATTGAATGGCAGTTCAATCCGGTGATGAATGCATGCCCTCTTATTAAGCACCGGATTGGAACCCCATTGACAACAAATAACCACTCATTATTAAGATGACTGCATGCTCTCTTATTGCGTAGCGAATTGGAACCCATTGACAACTAATCAACACTCATTATTTTTTATCTGTAACAACCGTACGAAGTAGCAACATCCACATGCCCATAATGAGTTGCATTCTCAACCAAATCCATTGTGCCCAATCATTCATAGTCGTCAGGAATATAACGATAGATCATGGATATCATTTTCATCAAACCAAGTAAGATTTAGTTCATTCCTCAAAAACTGCTTCATCTCTTTAAACCCATCTTCAATAGATTTTACTTGTCCATTCGTAACATCGATCTTCTCATCCAGTTTTTTAAACACATATTCCCTGAATTTCCTCAAACATTCAAAAACCTCAATCAAACCATCATTTGACTTAGCTTCTCGGGCCATATATGATGGAACCGCTTCTTCCACCTATGATATTTGTTCAGCAACATCCAAAATGAACATGCTTTCAAACCATATCTTCTTATTTTGAACGAGTAAACGATCGTGCCAACCATCTATAATTGCATCAATCACGTTTTTTCCATCATCTAAATGCTATGAATGTCTTGTCAATATAAATAAACACAAAATAATAATAAATTAAAACTGAAAGTAATCTAAGTTCAATAAATGCTAACTTTTGTTGTTCCAAGCGTATCATTGATTTCACTTAGTGAAAATCCTTTCATTGCACTTGCCTTATACTTTGTCTTGCACAATCTAGGACATTTCAGAATCTACACATCAAACGTTTTGTTTAAATTTCCTCGTCAGATCAGAAATCGTTTGAAAGGCAAGAAGCTACACATTTAAAGTTATAATATATAAAAATTTAAATACTAACGAACGAAACTATAAAATGATAAAATAAAAAAGGATAATTACCTCCAAAGGGATAATGAAGCTAGGGAATGCCCAATACTCATTCACAACTCCATCAAATTGGTTCATCATATGATTAATTTTATGATGATTGTTTTCAAATAACAATCTACTCCACGGATATGTTTCATACAACTCAAGATTATTAACGGCTCTAAGAAAGAAAGGATGAATTGAAGCTCCATCTATTTCTGCCTTGGACTTTCCGATTATAACATTCGCTAAGAAGTAAGGGACAATCATCCTCAACCTATCATCACAATGCTTCATCGCCTTTAACTTCTTCTCCACTAATGCGAAAGTTATTTTTGATCATGTAGGAAAGTACTTCCTAACAAACTCCATATTGCCTAATCGCTCGTAGTCGGCTAGAATTGAATGGCAGTTCAATCCGGTGATGAGTGCATGCCCTCTTATTAAGCACCGGATTGGAACCCCATTGACAACAAATAATCACTCATTATTAAGGTGAGTGCATGTTCTCTTATTGCGTAGCGAATTGGAACCCATTGACAAATAATCAACACTCATTATTTTTTATCTGTAACAACCGTACGAAGTAGCAACATCCACATGCCCATAATGAGTTGCATTCTCAACGAAATCCATTGTGCCCAATCATTCATAGTCGGCAGGAATATAACGGTAGTTCATGGATATCATTTTCATTAAACCAAGTAAGATTTAGTTCATTCCTCAAAAACTGCTTCATCTCTTTAAACCCATCTTCAATAGATTTTACTTGTCCATTCGTAACATCGATCTTCTCATCCAGTTTTTTAAACACATATTCCCTGAATTTCCTCAAACATTCAAAAACCTCAATCAAACCATCATTTGACTTAGCTTCTCGGGCCATATATGATGGAACCGCTTCTTCCACCTATGATATTTGTTCAGCAACATCAAAAATGAACATGCTTTCAAACCATATCTTCTTATTTTGAACGAGTAAACGATCGTGCCAACCATCTATAATTGCATCAATCACGTTTTTTCCATCATCTAAATGCTATGAATGTCTTGTCAATATAAATAAACACAAAATAATAATAAATTAAAACTGAAAGTAATCTAAGTTCAATAAATGCTCTTTTTTGTTGTTCCAAGCGTATCATTGATTTCACTTAGTGAAAATCCTTTCATTGTACTTGCCTTATACTTTGTCTTGCAAAATCTAGGACATTTCAGAATCTACACATCAAACGTTTTGTTTAAATTTCCTCGTCAGATTAGAAATCGTTTGAAAGGCAAGAAGCTACACATTTAAAGTTACAATATAAAAATTTTAATACTAACGAACGAAACTATAAAATGATAAAATAAAAAAAGATAATTACCTCCAAAGGGATAATGAAGCTAGGGGATGCCCAATACTCATTCACAACTCCATCAAATTTGTCCATCATATGATTAATTTTATGATGATTGTTTTCAAATAACAATCTACTCCACGGATATGTTTCATACAACTCAAGATTATTAACGGCTCTAAGAAAGAAAGGATGAATTGAAGCTCCATCTATTTCTGCCTTGGACTTTTCGATTATAACATTCGCTAAGAAGTAAGGGACAATCATCCTCAACCTATCATCACAATGCTTCATCGCCTTTAACTTCTTCTCCACTAATGCGAAAGTTATTTTTGATCATGTAGGAAAGTACTTCCTAACAAACTCCATATTGCCTAATCGTTCGTAGTCGGCTGGAATTGAATGGCAGTTCAATCCGGTGATGAATGCATGCCCTCTTATTAAGCACCAGATTGGAACCCCATTGACAACAAATAACCACTCATTATTAAGATGAGTGGATTCTCTCTTATTGCGTGGCGAATTGGAACCCATTGACAACTAATCAACACTCATTATTTTTTATCTGTAACAACCATACGAAGTAGCAACATCCACATGCCCATAATGAGTTGCATTCTCAACGAAATCCATTGTGCCCAATCATTCATAGTCGGCAGGAATATAACGGTAGTTCATGGATATCATTTTCATCAAACCAAGTAAGATTTAGTTCATTCCTCAAAAACTGCTTCATCTCTTTAAACCCATCTTCAATAGATTTTACTTGTCCATTCGTAACATCGATCTTCTCATCCAGTTTTTTAAACACATATTCCCTGAATTTCCTCAAACATTCAAAAACCTCAATCAAACTATCATTTGACTTAGCTTCTCGGGCCATATATGATGGAACCGCTTCTTCCACCTATGATATTTGTTCAGCAACATCCAAAATGAACATGCTTTCAAACCATATCTTCTTATTTTGAACGAGTAAACGATCGTGCCAACCATCTATAATTGCATCAATCACGTTTTTTCCATCATCTAAATGCGATAAATGTCTTGTCAATATAAATAAACACAAAATAATAATAAATTAAAACTGAAAGTAATCTAAGTTCAATAAATGCTCTTTTTTGTTGTTCCAAGCGTATCATTGATTTCACTTAGTGAAAATCCTTTCATTGTACTTGCCTTATACTTTGTCTTGCAAAATCTAGGACATTTCAGAATCTACACATCAAACGTTTTGTTTAAATTTCCTCGTCAGATTAGAAATCGTTTGAAAGGCAAGAAGCTACACCTTTAAAGTTACAATATAAAAATTTTAATACTAACGAACGAAACTATAAAATGATAAAATAAAAAAGGATAATTACCTCCAAAGGGATAATGAAGCTAGGGGATGCCCAATACTCATTCACAACTCCATCAAATTTGTCCATCATATGATTAATTTTATGATGATTGTTTTCAAATAACAATCTACTCCACGGATATGTTTCATACAACTCAAGATTATTAACGGCTCTAAGAAAGAAAGGATGAATTGAAGCTCCATCTATTTCTGCCTTGGACTTTCCGATTATAACATTCGCTAAGAAGTAAGGGACAATCATCCTCAACCTATCATCACAATGCTTCATCGCCTTTAACTTCTTCTCCACTAATGCGAAAGTTATTTTTGATCATGTAGGAAAGTATTTCCTAACAATATCCATATTGCCTAATCGTTCGTAGTCGGCTGGAATTGAATGGCAGTTCAATCCGGTGATGAATGCATGCCCTCTTATTAAGCACCAGATTGGAACCCCATTGACAACAAATAACCACTCATTATTAAGATGACTGCATGCTCTCTTATTGCGTAGCGAATTGGAACCCATTGACAACTAATCAACACTCATTATTTTTTATCTGTAACAACCGTACGAAGTAGCAACATCCACATGCCCATAATGAGTTGCATTCTCAACCAAATCCATTGTGCCCAATCATTCATAGTCGGCAGGAATATAACGGTAGTTCATGGATATCATTTTCATCAAATCAAGTAAGATTTAGTTCATTCCTCAAAAACTGTTTCATCTCTTTAAACCCATCTTCAATAGATTTTACTTGTCCATTCGTAACATCGATCTTCTCATCCAGTTTTTTAAACACATATTCCCTGAATTTCCTCAAACATTCAAAAACCTCAATCAAACTATCATTTGACTTAGCTTCTCGGGCCATATATGATGGAACCGCTTCTTCCACCTATGATATTTGTTCAGCAACATCCAAAATGAACATGCTTTCAAACCATATCTTCTTATTTTGAACGAGTAAACGATCGTGCCAACCATCTATAATTGCATCAATCACGTTTTTTCCATCATCTAAATGCTATGAATGTCTTGTCAATATAAATAAACACAAAATAATAATAAATTAAAACTGAAAGTAATCTAAGTTCAATAAATGCTAACTTTTGTTGTTCCAAGCGTATCATTGATTTCCCTTAGTGAAAATCCTTTCATTGCACTTGCCTTATACTTTGTCTTGCACAATCTAGGACATTTCAGAATCTACACATCAAACGTTTTGTTTAAATTTCCTCGTCAGATCAGAAATCGTTTGAAAGGCAAGAAGCTACACATTTAAAGTTATAATATATAAAAATTTAAATACTAACGAACGAAACTATAAAATGATAAAATAAAAAAGGATAATTACCTCCAAAGGGATAATGAAGCTAGGGAATGCCCAATACTCATTCACAACTCCATCAAATTGGTCCATCATATGATTAATTTTATGATGATTGTTTTCAAATAACAATCTACTCCACGGATATGTTTCATACAACTCAAGATTATTAACGGCTCTAAGAAAGAAAGGATGAATTGAAGCTCCATCTATTTCTGCCTTGGACTTTCCGATTATAACATTCGCTAAGAAGTAAGGGACAATCATCCTCAACCTATCATCACAATGCTTCATCGCCTTTAACTTCTTCTCCACTAATGCGAAAGTTATTTTTGATCATGTAGGAAAGTACTTCCTAACAAACTCCATATTGCCTAATCGCTCGTAGTCGGCTAGAATTGAATGGCAGTTCAATCCGGTGATGAGTGCATGCCCTCTTATTAAGCACCGGATTGGAACCCCATTGACAACAAATAATCACTCATTATTAAGGTGAGTGCATGTTCTCTTATTGCGTAGCGAATTGGAACCCATTGACAAATAATCAACACTCATTATTTTTTATCTGTAACAACCGTACGAAGTAGCAACATCCACATGCCCATAATGAGTTGCATTCTCAACGAAATCCATTGTGCCCAATCATTCATAGTCGGCAGGAATATAACGGTAGTTCATGGATATCATTTTCATTAAACCAAGTAAGATTTAGTTCATTCCTCAAAAACTGCTTCATCTCTTTAAACCCATCTTCAATAGATTTTACTTGTCCATTCGTAACATCGATCTTCTCATCCAGTTTTTTAAACACATATTCCCTGAATTTCCTCAAACATTCAAAAACCTCAATCAAACCATCATTTGACTTAGCTTCTCGGGCCATATATGATGGAACCGCTTCTTCCACCTATGATATTTGTTCAGCAACATCAAAAATGAACATGCTTTCAAACCATATCTTCTTATTTTGAACGAGTAAACGATCGTGCCAACCATCTATAATTGCATCAATCACGTTTTTTCCATCATCTAAATGCTATGAATGTCTTGTCAATATAAATAAACACAAAATAATAATAAATTAAAACTGAAAGTAATCTAAGTTCAATAAATGCTCTTTTTTGTTGTTCCAAGCGTATCATTGATTTCACTTAGTGAAAATCCTTTCATTGTACTTGCCTTATACTTTGTCTTGCAAAATCTAGGACATTTCAGAATCTACACATCAAACGTTTTGTTTAAATTTCCTCGTCAGATTAGAAATCGTTTGAAAGGCAAGAAGCTACACATTTAAAGTTACAATATAAAAATTTTAATACTAACGAACGAAACTATAAAATGATAAAATAAAAAAGGATAATTACCTCCAAAGGGATAATGAAGATAGGGGATGCCCAATACTCATTCACAACTCCATCAAATTTGTCCATCATATGATTAATTTTATGATGATTGTTTTCAAATAACAATCTACTCCACGGATATGTTTCATACAACTCAAGATTATTAACGGCTCTAAGAAAGAAAGGATGAATTGAAGCTCCATCTATTTCTGCCTTGGACTTTCCGATTATAACATTCGCTAAGAAGTAAGGGACAATCATCCTCAACCTATCATCACAATGCTTCATCGCCTTTAACTTCTTCTCCACTAATGCGAAAGTTATTTTTGATCATGTAGGAAAGTACTTCCTAACAAACCCCATATTGCCTAATCGTTCGTAGTCGGCTGGAATTGAATGGCAGTTCAATCCGGTGATGAATGCATGCCCTCTTATTAAGCACCAGATTGGAACCCCATTGACAACAAATAACCACTCATTATTAAGATGACTGCATGCTCTCTTATTGCGTAGCGAATTGGAACCCATTGACAACTAATCAACACTCATTATTTTTTATCTGTAACAACCGTACGAAGTAGCAACATCCACATGCCCATAATGAGTTGCATTCTCAACGAAATCCATTGTGTCCAATCATTCATAGTCGGCAGGAATATAACGGTAGTTCATGGATATCATTTTCATCAAACCAAGTAAGATTTAGTTCATTCCTCAAAAACTGCTTCATCTCTTTAAACCCATCTTCAATAGATTTTACTTGTCCATTCGTAACATCGATCTTCTCATCCAGTTTTTTAAACACATATTCCCTGAATTTCCTCAAACATTCAAAAACCTCAATCAAACTATCATTTGACTTAGCTTCTCGGGCCATATATGATGGAACCGCTTCTTCCACCTATGATATTTGTTCAGCAACATCCAAAATGAACATGCTTTCAAACCATATCTTCTTATTTTGAACGAGTAAACGATCGTGCCAACCATCTATAATTGCATCAATCACGTTTTTTCCATCATCTAAATGCTATGAATGTCTTGTCAATATAAATAAACACAAAATAATAATAAATTAAAACTGAAAGTAATCTAAGTTCAATAAATGCTCTTTTTTGTTGTTCCAAGCGTATCATTGATTTCACTTAGTGAAAATCCTTTCATTGCACTTGCCTTATACTTTGTCTTGTACAATCTAGGACATTTCAGAATCTACACATCAAACATTTTGTTTAAATTTCCTCGTCAGATTAGAAATCGTTTGAAAGGCAAGAAGCTACACCTTTAAAGTTACAATATAAAAATTTTAATACTAACGAACGAAACTATAAAATGATAAAATAAAAAAGGATAATTACCTCCAAAGGGATAATGAAGCTAGGGGATGCCCAATACTCATTCACAACTCCATCAAATTTGTCCATCATATGATTAATTTTATGATGATTGTTTTCAAATAACAATCTACTCCACGGATATGTTTCATACAACTCAAGATTATTAACGGCTCTAAGAAAGAAAGGATGAATTGAAGCTCCATCTATTTCTGCCTTGGACTTTCCGATTATAACATTCGCTAAGAAGTAAGGGACAATCATCCTCAACCTATCATCACAATGCTTCATCGCCTTTAACTTCTTCTCCACTAATGCGAAAGTTATTTTTGATCATGTAGGAAAGTACTTCCTAACAATATCCATATTGCCTAATCGTTCGTAGTCGGCTGGAATTGAATGGCAGTTCAATCCGGTGATGAATGCATGCCCTCTTATTAAGCACCAGATTGGAACCCCATTGACAACAAATAACCACTCATTATTAAGATGACTGCATGCTCTCTTATTGCGTAGCGAATTGGAACCCATTGACAACTAATCAACACTCATTATTTTTTATCTGTAACAACCGTACGAAGTAGCAACATCCACATGCCCATAATGAGTTGTATTCTCAACCAAATCCATTGTGCCCAATCATTCATAGTCCGCAGGAATATAACGGTAGTTCATGGATATCATTTTCATCAAACCAAGTAAGATTTAGTTCATTCCTCAAAAACTGCTTCATCTCTTTAAACCCATCTTCAATAGATTTTACTTGTCCATTCGTAACATCGATCTGCTCATCCAGTTTTTTAAACACATATTCCCTGAATTTCCTCAAACATTCAAAAACCTCAATCAAACTATCATTTGACTTAGCTTCTCGGGCCATATATGATGGAACCGCTTCTTCCACCTATGATATTTGTTCAGCAACATCCAAAATGAACATGCTTTCAAACCATATCTTCTTATTTTGAACGAGTAAACGATCGTGCCAACCATCTATAATTGCATCAATCACGTTTTTTCCATCATCTAAATGCTATGAATGTCTTGTCAATATAAATAAACACAAAATAATAATAAATTAAAACTGAAAGTAATCTAAGTTCAATAAATGCTAACTTTTGTTGTTCCAAGCGTATCATTGATTTCCCTTAGTGAAAATCCTTTCATTGCACTTGCCTTATACTTTGTCTTGTACAATCTAGGACATTTCAGAATCTACACATCAAACGTTTTGTTTAAATTTCCTCGTCAGATCAGAAATCGTTTGAAAGGCAAGAAGCTACACATTTAAAGTTACAATATAAAAATTTAAATACTAACGAACAAAACTATAAAATGATAAAATAAAAAAGGATAATTACCTCCAAAGGGATAATGAAGCTAGGGAATGCCAATACTCATTCACAACTCCATCAAATTGGTCCATCATATGATTAATTTTATGATGATTGTTTTCAAATAACAATCTACTCCACGGATATGTTTCATACAACTCAAGATTATTAACGGCTCTAAGAAAGAAAGGATGAATTGAAGCTCCATCTATTTCTGCCTTAGACTTTCCGATTATAACATTCGCTAAGAAGTAAGGGACAATCATCCTCAACCTATCATCACAATGCTTCATCGCCTTTAACTTCTTCTCCACTAATGCGAAAGTTATTTTTGATCATGTAGGAAAGTACTTCCTAACAAACTCCATATTGCCTAATCGCTCGTAGTCGGCTAGAATTGAATGGCAGTTCAATCTGGTGATGAGTGCATGCCCTCTTATTAAGCACCGGATTGGAACCCCATTGACAACAAATAATCACTCATTATTAAGGTGAGTGCATGTTCTCTTATTGCTTAGCGAATTGGAACCCATTGACAAATAATCAACACTCATTATTTTTTATCTGTAACAACCGTACGAAGTAGCAACATCCACATGCCCATAATGAGTTGCATTCTCAACGAAATCCATTGTGCCCAATCATTCATAGTCGGCAGGAATATAACGGTAGTTCATGGATATCATTTTCATTAAACCAAGTAAGATTTAGTTCATTCCTCAAAAACTGCTTCATCTCTTTAAACCCATCTTCAATAGATTTTACTTGTCCATTCGTAACATCGATCTTCTCATCCAGTTTTTTAAACACATATTCCCTGAATTTCCTCAAACATTCAAAAACCTCAATAACACCATCATTTGACTTAGCTTCTCGGGCCATATATGATGGAACCGCTTCTTCCACCTATGATATTTGTTCAGCAACATCAAAAATGAACATGCTTTCAAACCATATCTTCTTATTTTGAACGAGTAAACGATCGTGCCAACCATCTATAATTGCATCAATCACGTTTTTTCCATCATCTAAATGCTATGAATGTCTTGTCAATATAAATAAACACAAAATAATAATAAATTAAAACTGAAAGTAATCTAAGTTCAATAAATGCTCTTTTTTGTTGTTCCAAGCGTATCATTGATTTCACTTAGTGAAAATCCTTTCATTGTACTTGCCTTATACTTTGTCTTGCAAAATCTAGGACATTTCAGAATCTACACATCAAACGTTTTGTTTAAATTTCCTCGTCAGATTAGAAATCGTTTGAAAGGCAAGAAGCTACACATTTAAAGTTACAATATAAAAATTTTAATACTAACGAACGAAACTATAAAATGATAAAATAAAAAAGGATAATTACCTCCAAAGGGATAATGAAGCTAGGGGATGCCCAATACTCATTCACAACTCCATCAAATTTGTCCATCTTATGATTAATTTTATTATGATTGTTTTCAAATAACAATCTACTCCACGGATATGTTTCATACAACTCAAGATTATTAACGGCTCTAAGAAAGAAAGGATGAATTGAAGCTCCATCTATTTCTGCCTTGGACTTTCCGATTATAACATTCGCTAAGAAGTAAGGGACAATCATCCTCAACCTATCATCACAATGCTTCATCGCCTTTAACTTCTTCTCCACTAATGCGAAAGTTATTTTTGATCATGTAGGAAAGTACTTCCTAACAAACTCCATATTGCCTAATCGTTCGTAGTCGGCTGGAATTGAATGGCAGTTCAATCCGGTGATGAATGCATGCCCTCTTATTTAGCACCAGATTGGAACCCCATTGACAACAAATAACCACTCATTATTAAGATGACTGCATGCTCTCTTATTGCGTAGCGAATTGGAACCCATTGACAACTAATCAACACTCATTATTTTTTATCTGTAACAACCGTACGAAGTAGCAAAATCCACATGCCCATAATGAGTTACATTCTCAACGAAAGCCATTGTGCCCAATCATTCATAGTCGGCAGGAATATAACGGTAGTTCATGGATATCATTTTCATCAAACCAAGTAAGATTTAGTTCATTCCTCAAAAACTGCTTCATCTCTTTAAACCCATCTTCAATAGATTTTACTTGTCCATTCGTAACATCGATCTTCTCATCCAGTTTTTTAAACACATATTCCCTGAATTTCCTCAAACATTCAAAAACCTCAATCAAACTATCATTTGACTTAGCTTCTCGGGCCATATATGATGGAACCGCTTCTTCCACCTATGATATTTGTTCAGCAACATCCAAAATGAACATGCTTTCAAACCATATCTTCTTATTTTGAACGAGTAAACGATCGTGCCAACCATCTATAATTGCATCAATCACGTTTTTTCCATCATCTAAATGCTATGAATGTCTTGTCAATATAAATAAACACAAAATAATAATAAATTAAAACTGAAAGTAATTTAAGTTCAATAAATGCTCTTTTTTGTTGTTCCAAGCGTATCATTGATTTCACTTAGTGAAAATCCTTTCATTGCACTTGCCTTATACTTTGTCTTGTACAATCTAGGACATTTCAGAATCTACACATCAAACGTTTTGTTTAAATTTCCTCGTCAGATCAGAAATCGTTTGAAAGGCAAAAAGCTACACATTTAAAGTTACAATATTAAAATCTAAATACTAGGGAACGAAACTATAAAATGATAAAATAAAAAAAGATAATTACCTCCAAAGGGATAATGAAGCTAGGGAATGCCCAATACTCGTTCACAACTCCATCAAATTTGTCCATCATATGATTAATTTTATGATGATTGTTTTCAAATAACATTCTACTCTACGGATATGTTTCATACAACTCAAGATTATTAAAGGCTCTAAGAAAGAAAGGATGAATTGAAGCTCCATCTATTTCTGCCTTGGACTTTCCGATTATAACATTCGCTAAGAAGTAAGGGACAATCATCCTCAACCTATCATCACAATGCTTCATCGCCTTTAACTTCTTCTCCACTAATGCGAAAGTTAGTTTTGATCATGTAGGAAAGTACTTCCTAACAAACTCCATATTGCCTAATCGTTCGTAGTCGGCTAGAATTTAATGGCAGTTCAATCCGGTGATGAGTGCATGCCCTCTTATTAAGCACCGGATTGAAACCCCATTGACAACAAATAACCACTCATTATTAAGATGAGTGGATTCTCTCTTATTGCGTGGCGAATTGGAAACCATTGACAACTAATCAACACTCATTATTTTTTATCTGTAACAACCATACGAAGTAGCAACATCCACATGCCCATAATGAGTTGCATTCTCAACGAAATCCATTGTGCCCAATCATTCATAGTCGGCAGGAATATAACGGTAGTTCATGGATATCATTTTCATCAAACCAAGTAAGATTTAGTTCATTCCTCAAAAACTGCTTCATCTCTTTAAACCCATCTTCAATAGATTTTACTTGTCCATTCGTAACATCGATCTTCTCATCCAGTTTTTTAAACACATATTCCCTGAATTTCCTCAAACATTCAAAAACCTCAATCAAACTATCATTTGACTTAGCTTCTCGGGCCATATATGATGGAACCGCTTCTTCCACCTATGATATTTGTTCAGCAACATCCAAAATGAACATGCTTTCAAACCATATCTTCTTATTTTGAACGAGTAAACGATCGTGCCAACCATCTATAATTGCATCAATCACGTTTTTTCCATCATCTAAATGCTATGAATGTCTTGTCAATATAAATAAACACAAAATAATAATAAATTAAAACTGAAAGTAATCTAAGTTCAATAAATGCTAACTTTTGTTGTTCCAAGCGTATCATTGATTTCCCTTAGTGAAAATCCTTTCATTGCACTTGCCTTATACTTTGTCTTGTATAATCTAGGACATTTCAGAATCTACACATCAAACGTTTTGTTTAAATTTCCTCGTCAGATTAGAAATCGTTTGAAAGGCAAGAAGCTACACATTTAAAGTTACAATATAAAAATTTAAATACTAACGAACGAAACTATAAAATGATAAAATAAAAAAGGATAATTACCTCCAAAGGGATAATGAAGCTAGGGAATGCCCAATACTCATTCACAACTCCATCAAATTTGTCCATCATATGATTAATTTTATGATGATTGTTTTTAAATAACAATCTACTCCACGGATATGTTTCATACAACTCAAGATTATTAACGGCTCTAAGAAAGAAAGGATGAATTGAAGCTCCATCTATTTCTGCCTTGGACTTTCCGATTATATCATTCGCTAAGAAGTAAGGGACAATCATCCTCAACCTATCATCACAATGCTTCATCGCCTTTAACTTCTTCTCCACTAATGCGAAAGTTATTTTTGATCATGTAGGAAAGTACTTCCTAACAAACTCCATATTGCCTAATCGTTCGTAGTCGGCTGGAATTGAATGGCAGGTCAATCCGGTGATGAATGCATGCCTTCTTATTAAGCACCAGATTGGAACCCCATTGACAACAAATAACCACTCATTATTAAGATGACTGCATGCTCTCTTATTGCGTAGCGAATTGGAACCCATTGACAACTAATCAACACTCATTATTTTTTATCTGTAACAACCGTACGAAGTAGCAACATCCACATGCCCATAATGAGTTGCATTCTCAACGAAATCCATTGTGCCCAATCATTCATAGTCGGCAGGAATATAACGGTAGTTCATGGATATCATTTTCATCAAACCAAGTAAGATTTAGTTCATTCCTCAAAAACTGCTTCATCTCTTTAAACCCATCTTCAATAGATTTTACTTGTCCATTCGTAACATCGATCTTCTCATCCAGTTTTTTAAACACATATTCCCTGAATTTCCTCAAACATTCAAAAACCTCAATCAAACTATCATTTGACTTAGCTTCTCGGGCCATATATGATGGAACCGCTTCTTCCACCTATGATATTTGTTCAGCAACATCCAAAATGAACATCCTTTCAAACCATATCTTCTTATTTTGAACGAGTAAACGATCGTGCCAACCATCTATAATTGCATCAATCACGTTTTTTCCATCATCTAAATGCTATGAATGTCTTGTCAATATAAATAAACACAAAATAATAATAAATTAAAACTGAAAGTAATCTAAGTTCAATAAATGCTAACTTTTGTTGTTCCAAGCGTATCATTGATTTCCCTTAGTGAAAATCCTTTCATTGCACTTGCCTTATACTTTGTCTTGTATAATCTAGGACATTTCAGAATCTACACATCAAACGTTTTGTTTAAATTTCCTCGTCAGATTAGAAATCGTTTGAAAGGCAAGAAGCTACACATTTAAAGTTACAATATTAAAATCTAAATACTAGGGAACGAAACTATAAAATGATAAAATAAAAAAAGATAATTACCTCCAAAGGGATAATGAAGCTAGGGAATGCCCAATACTCATTCACAACTCCATCAAATTTGTCCATCATATGATTAATTTTATGATGATTGTTTTCAAATAACAATCTACTCCACGGATATGTTTCATACAACTCAAGATTATTAACGGCTCTAAGAAAGAAAGGATGAATTGAAGCTCCATCTATTTCTGCCTTGGACTTTCCGATTACATCATTCGCTCAGAAGTAAGGGACAATCATCCTCAACCTATCATCACAATGCTTCATCGCCTTTAACTTCTTCTCCACTAATGCGAAAGTTATTTTTGATCATGTAGGAAAGTACTTCCTAACAAACTCCATATTGCCTAATTGTTCGTAGTCGGCTGGAATTGAATGGCAGGTCAATCCGGTGATGAATGCATGCCTTCTTATTAAGCACCAGATTGGAACCCCATTGACAACAAATAACCACTCATTATTAAGATGACTGCATGCTCTCTTATTGCGTAGCGAATTGGAAACCATTGACAACTAATCAACACTCATTATTTTTTATCTGTAACAACCGTACGAAGTAGCAACATCCACATGCCCATAATGAGTTGCATTCTCAACGAAATCCATTGTGCCCAATCATTCATAGTCGGCAGGAATATAACGGTAGTTCATGGATATCATTTTCATCAAACCAAGTAAGATTTAGTTCATTCCTCAAAAACTGCTTCATCTCTTTAAACCCATCTTCAATAGATTTTACTTGTCCATTCGTAACATCGATCTTCTCATCCAGTTTTTTAAACACATATTCCCTGAATTTCCTCAAACATTCAAAAACCTCAATCAAACTATCATTTGACTTAGCTTCTCGGGCCATATATGATGGAACCGCTTCTTCCACCTATGATATTTGTTCAGCAACATCCAAAATGAACATGCTTTCAAACCATATCTTCTTATTTTGAACGAGTAAACGATCGTGCCAACCATCTATAATTGCATCAATCACGTTTTTTCCATCATCTAAATGCTATGAATGTCTTGTCAATATAAATAAACACAAAATAATAATAAATTAAAACTGAAAGTAATCTAAGTTCAATAAATGCTAACTTTTGTTGTTCCAAGCGTATCATTGATTTCCCTTAGTGAAAATCCTTTCATTGCACTTGCCTTATACTTTGTCTTGTACAATCTAGGACATTTCAGAATCTACACATCAAACGTTTTGTTTAAATTTTCTCGTCAGATTAGAAATCGTTTGAAAGGCAAGAAGCTACACATTTAAAGTTACAATATAAAAATTTAAATACTAACGAACGAAACTATAAAATGATAAAATAAAAAAAGATAATTACCTCCAAAGGGATAATGAAGCTAGGGAATGCCCAATACTCATTCACAACTCCATCAAATTTGTCCATCATATGATTAATTTTATGATGATTGTTTTCAAATAACAATCTACTCCACGGATATGTTTCATACAACTCAAGATTATTAACGGCTCTAAGAAAGAAAGGATGAATTGAAGCTCCATCTATTTCTGCCTTGGACTTTCCGATTATAACATTCGCTAAGAAGTAAGGGACAATCATCCTCAACCTATCATCACAATGCTTCATCGCCTTTAACTTCTTCTCCACTAATGCGAAAGTTATTTTTGATCATGTAGGAAAGTACTTCCTAACAAACTCCATATTGCCTAATTGTTCGTAGTCGGCTGGAATTGAATGGCAGTTCAATCCGGTGATGAATGCATGCCCTCTTATTAAGCACCGGATTGGAACCCCATTGACAACAAATAACCACTCATTATTAAGATGAGTGTATGCTTTATTATTGCGTCGCGAATTGGAACCCATTGACAACTAATCAACACTCATTATTTTTTATCTGTAACAACCGTACGAAGTAGCAACATCCACACGCCCATAATGAGTTGCATTCTCAACGAAATCCATTGTGCCCAATCATTCATAGTCGGCTGGAATATAACGGTAGTTCATGGATATCATTTTCATCAAACCATGTGAGATTTAGTTCATTCCTGAAAAGCTGCTTCATCTCTTTAAACCCATCTTCAATAGATTTTACTTGTCCATTCGTAACATCGATTTTCACATCCAGTTTCTTAAACCCTTATTCCCTGAATTTCCTCAAACATTCAAAAACATCAATCAAACCATCATTTGACTTAGCTTTCCTGGGCCACATATGATGGAACCGCTTCTTCCACCTCTGATATTTGTTAAGCAACATCCAAATTGAACATCCTTTCAAACCATATCTTCTTATTTTGAACGAGTAAACGATCGTGCCAACCATCTATAATTGCATCAATCATGTTTTTTCCATCATCTAAATTCTATGAATGTCTTATCAATATAAATAAACACGAAATAATAATAAATTAAAACTGAAAGTAATTTAAGTTCAATAAATGCTAACATTTGTTGTTCCAAGCGTATCATTGATTTCACTTAGTGAAAATCCTTTCATTGCACTTGCCTTATACTTTGTCTTGCATAATCTAGGACATTTCAGCATATACACATCAAACGTTTTGTCTAAATTTCCTCGTCAGATAAGAAATTGTCTCAAAGGCAAGAAGCTACACATTTAAAGTTACAATATAAAAATCTAAATACTAGCGAATGAAACTATAAAATGATAAAATAAAAAAGGATAATTACCTCCAAAGGGATAATGAAGCTAGGGAATGCCCAATACTCGTTCACAACTCCATCAAATTTGTCCATCATATGATTAATTTTATGATGATTGTTTTCAAATAACAATCTACTCCACGGACATGTTTCATACAACTCAAGATTATTAACGGCTCTAAAAAACAAAGGATGAATTGAAGCTCCATCTATTTCTGCCTTGGACTTTCCGATTATAACATTCGCGAAGAAGTAAGGGACAATCATCCTCAACCTATCATGACAATGCTTCATCGCCTTAAACACTTCTCCACTAATGCGAAAGTTATTTTTGATCATGTAGGAAAGTACTTCCTAACAAACTCCATATTGCCTAATCGTTCGTAGTCGGCTGGAATTTAAAGGCAGTTCAATCCGGTGATGAGTGCATGCCCTCTTATTAAGCACCGGATTGGAACCCCATTGACAACAACTAACCACTCATTATTAAGATGAGTGCATGCGCTTTTATTGCGTAGCGAATTGGAACCCATTGACAACTAATCAACACTCATTTGTTTTTTATCTGTAACAACCGTACGAAGTAGCAACATCCCCATGCCCATAATGAGTTACATTCTCAACGAAATCCATTGTGCCCAAGCATTCATAGTCAACTGGAATATAACGGTAGTTCATGGATATCATTTTCATCAAACCATGTAAGATTTAGTTCATTCCTCAAAAACTACTTCATCGCTTTAAACCCATCTTCAATAGTTTTTACTCGTCCATTCGTAACATCGATTTTCACATCCAGTTTCTTAAACCCTTATTCCCTGAATTTCCTCAAACATTCAAAAACCTCAATCAAACCATCATTTGACTTAGCTTCCTTGGCCACATATGATGGAACCGCTTCTTCCACCTCTGATATTTGTTAAGCAACATCCAAACTGAACATCCTTTCAAACCATATCGTCTTATTTTGAACGAGTAAACGATCGTGCCAACCATCTATAATTGCATCAATCATGTTTTTTCCATCATCTAAATTCTATGAATGTCTTGTCAATATAAATAAACACAAAATAATAATAAATTAAAACTGAAAGTAATTTAAGTTTAATAAATGCTAACATTTGTTGTTCCAAGCGTATCATTGATTTCACTTAGTGAAAATCCTTTCATTGCACTTCCCTTATACTTTTTCTTGCACAATCTAGGACATTTCAACATCTGCACATCAAACGTTTTGTCTAAATTTCCTCGTCAGATAAGAAATTGTGTCAAAAGCAAGAAGCTACACATTTAAAGTTACAATATTAAAATCTAAATACTAGGGAACGAAACTATAAAATGATAAAATAAAAAAGGATAATTACTTCCAAAGGGATAATGAAGCTAGGGAATGCCAAATACTGGTTCACAACTCCATCAAATTTGTCCATCATATGATTAATTTTATAATGATTGTTTTCAAATAACAATCTACTCCACGGATATGTTTCATACAACTCAAGATTATTAACGGCTCTAAGAAAGAACAGATGAATTGAAGCTCCATCTATTTCTGCCTTGGACTTTCCGATTATAACATTCGCTAAGAAGTAAGGGACAATAATCCTCGACCTATCATCACAATGCTTCATTGCCTTAAACACTTCTCCACTAATGCGAAAGTTATTTTTGATCATGTAGGAAAGTACTTCCAAACAAACTCCATATTGCCTAATCGTTCGTAGTCGGCTGGAATTGAATGGCAGTTCAATCCGGTGATGAGTGCATACCCTCTTATTAAGCACCGGATTGGAACCCCATTGACAACAAATGACAACTCATTATTAAGATGAGTGTATGCTCTATTATTGCGTAGCGAATTGGAACCCATTGACAACTAATCAACACTCATTATTTTTTATTTGTAACAACCGTACGAAGTAGCAACATCCACATGCCCATAATGAGTTGCATTCTCAACGAAATCCATTGTGCCCAAGCATTCATAGTCAGCTAGAATATAACGGTAGTTCATGGATATCATTTTCATCAAACCATGTAAGATTTAGTTCATTCCTCAAAAACTGCTTCATCTCTTTAAACCCATCTTCAATAGTTTTTACTCGTCCATTCGTAACATCGATTTTCACATCCAGTTTCTTAAACCCTTATTCCCTAAATTTCCTCAAACATTCAAAAACCTCAATCAAACCATCATTTGACTTAGCTTCCTGGGCCACATATGATGGAATCGCTTCTTCCACCTCTGATATTTGTTCAGTTAATTCAAATTGAACATCCTTACAAACCATATCATATTATTTTGAACTAGTAAACGATCGTGCCAACCATCTATAATTGTATCAATCACGTTTTTTCCATCATCTAAATGCTATGAATGTCTTGTCAATATAAATAAACACAAAATAATAATAAATTAAAAATGAAAGTAATTTAAGTTCAATAAATGCTAACCTTTGTTGTTCCAATCATAGCATTGATTTCACTTATTGAAAATCCTTTCATTGCACTTGACTTATACTTTTTCTTGCACAATCTAGGACATTTCAGCATATACACATCAAACGTTTTGTCTAAATTTCCTCGTCAGATAAGAAATTGTCTCAAAAGCAAGAAGCTACACATTTAAAGTTACAATATAAAAATTTAAATACTAACGAACGAAACTATAAAATGATAAAATAAAAAAGGATAATTACCTCCAAAGGGATAATGAAGCTAGGGAATGCCCAATACTCATTCACAACTCCATCAAATTTGTCCATCATATGATTAATTTTATGATGATTGTTTTCAAATAACAATCTACTCCACGGATATGTTTCATACAACTCAAGATTATTAACGGCTCTAAGAAAGAATGGATGAATTGAAGCTCCATCTATTTCTGCCTTGGACTTTCCGATTATAACATTCGCCAAGAAGTAAGGGACAATCATCCTCGACTTATCATCACAATGCTTCATCGCCTTAAACACTTCTCCACTAATGCGAAAGTTATTTTTGATCATGTAGGAAAGTACTTCCTAACAAACTCCATATTGCCTAATCGTTCGTAGTCGGCTGGAATTGAATGGCAGTTCAATCCGGTGATGAGTGCATGCCCTCTTATTAAGCACCGGATTGGAACCCCATTGACAACAAATAACCACTCATTATTAAGATGAGTGTATGCTCTATTATTGCGTAGCGAATTGGAACCCATTGACAACTAATCAACACTCATTATTTTTTATCTGTAACAACCGTACGAAGTAGCAACATCCACACGCCCATAATGAGTTGCATTCTCAACGAAATCCATTGTGCCCAAGCATTCATAGTCGGCTGGAATATAACGGTAGTTCATGGATATCATTTTCATCAAACCATGTAAGATTTAGTTCATTCCTCAAAAACTGCTTCATCTCTTTAAACCCATCTTCAATAGTTTTTCCTCGTCCATTCGTAATAACGATTTTCACATCCAGTTTCTTAAACCCTTATTCCCTAAATTTCCTCAAACATTCAAAAACCTCAATCAAACCATCATTTGACTTAGCTTCCTGGGCCACATATGATGGAACCGCTTCTTCAACCTCTGATATTTGTTAAGCAACATCCAAATTGAACATCCTTTCAAACCATATCTTCTTATTTTGAACGTGTAAACGATCGTGCCAACCATTTATAATTGCATCAATCACGTTTTTTCCATCATCTAAATGCTATGAATGTCTTGTCAATATAAATAAATACAAAATAATAATAAATTAAAACTGAAAGTAATTTAAGTTCAATAAATGCTAACTTTTTTTGTTCCAATCATATCATTGATTTCACTTAGTGAAAATCCTTTCATTGCACTTGCCTTATACTTTTTCTTGCACAATCTAGGACATTTCAGCATCTACACATCAAACGTTTTGTCTAAATTTCCTCGTCAGATAAGAAATTGTGTCAAAAGCAAGAAGCTACACATTTAAAGTTACAATATTAAAATCTAAATACTAGGGAATGATACTATAAAATGATAAAATTAAAAAGGATAATTATTTCCAAAGGGATAATGAAGCTAGGGAATGCCAAATACTGGTTCACAACTCCATCAAATTTGTCCATCATATGATTAATTTTATGATGATTGTTTTCAAATAACAATCTACTCCACGGATATGTTTCATACAACTCAAGATTATTAACGGCTCTAAGAAAGAACGGATGAATTGAAGCTCCATCTATTTCTGCCTTGGACTTTCCGATTATAACATTCGCTAAGAAGTAAGGGAAAATAATTCTCGACCTATCATCACAATGCTTCATCGCCTTAAACACTTCTCCACTAATGCGAAAGTTATTTTTGATCATGTAGGAAAGTACTTCCTAACAAACTCCATATTGCCTAATCGTTCGTAGTCGGCTGGAACTGAATGGCAGTTCAATCCGGTGATGAGTGCATACCCTCTTATTAAGCACCGGATTGGAACCCCATTGACAACAAATAACCACTCATTATTAAGATGAGTGTATGCTCTATTATTGCGTAGCGAATTGGAACCCATTGACAACTAATCAACACTCATTATTTTTTATCTGTAACAACCGTACGAAGTAGCAACATCCACATGCCCATAATGAGTTACATTCTCAACGAAATCCATTGTGCCCAAGCATTCATAGTCAGCTGGAATATAACGGTAGTTCATGGATATTATTTTCATCAAACCATGTAAGATTTAGTTCATTCCTCACAAACTGCTTCATCTCTTTAAACCCATCTTCAATAGTTTTTACTCGTCCATTCGTAACAACGATTTTGACATCCAGTTTCTTAAACCCTTATTCCCTGAATTTCCTCAAACATTCAAAAACCTCAATCAAACCATCATTTGACTTAGCTTCCTGAGCCACATATGATGGAACCGCTTCTTCCACCTCTGATATTTGTTAAGCAACATCCAAATTGAACATCCTTTCAAACCATATCATATTATTTTGAACGAGTAAACGATCGTGCCAACCATCTATAATTGCATCAATCACGTTTTTTCCATCATCTAATTGCTATGAATGTCTTGTCAATATAAATAAACACAAAATAATAATAAATTAAAACTGAAAGTAATTTAAGTTCAATAAATGCTAACTTTTGTTGTTCCAATCATATCATTGATTTCACTTAGTGAAAATCCTTTCATTGCACTTGCCTTATACTTTTTCTTGCACAATCTAGGACATTTCAGCATCTACACATCAAACGTTTTGTCTAAATTTCCTCTTCAGATAAGAAATTGTGTCAAAAGCAAGAAGCTACACATTTAAAGTTACAATATTAAAATCTAAATACTAGGGAACTAAACTATAAAATGATAAAATAAAAAAGGATAATTACTTCCAAAGGGATAATGAAGCTAGGGAATGCCAAATACTGGTTCACAACTCCATCAAATTTGTCCATCATATGATTAATTTTATGATGATTGTTTTCAAATAACAATCTACTCCACGGATATGTTTCATACAACTCAAGATTATTAACGGCTCTAAGAAAGAACGGATGAATTGAAGCTCCATCTATTTCTGCCTTGGACTTTCCGATTATAACATTCGCTAAGAAGTAAGGGACAATAATCCTCGACCTATCATCACAATGCTTCATCGCCTTAAACACTTCTCCACTAATGCGAAAGTTATTTTTGATCATGTAGGAAAGTACTTCCTAACAAACTCCATATTGCCTAATCGTTCGTAGTCGGCTGGAATTGAATGGCAGTTCAATCCGTTGATGAGTGCATACCCTCTTATTAAGCACCGGATTGGAACCCCATTGACAACAACTAACCACTCATTATTAAGATGAGTGCATGCTCTATTATTGCGTAGCGAATTGGAACCCATTGACAACTAATCAACACTCATTATTTTTTATCTGTAACAACCGTACGAAGTAGCAACATCCACATGCCCATAATGAGTTGCATTCTCAACGAAATCCATTGTGCCCAAGCATTCATAGTCGGCTGGAATATAACGGTAGTTCATGGATATTATTTTCATCAAACCATGTAAGATTTAGTTCATTCCTCAAAAACTGCTTCATCTCTTTAAACCCATCTTCAATAGTTTTTACTCGTCCATTCGTAACATCGATTTTCACATCTAGTTTCTTAAACCCTTATTCCCTGAATTTCCTCAAACAATCAAAAACCTCAATCAATCCATCATTTGACTTAGCTTCCTTGGCCACATATGATGGAATCGCTTCTTCCACCTCTGATATTTGTTCAGTTACATTCAAATTGAACATCCTTACAAACCATATCATATTATTTTGAACGAGTAAACGATCGTGCCAACCATCTATAATTGTATCAATCACATTTTTTCCATCATCTAATTGCTATGAATGTCTTGTCAATATAAATAAACACAAAATAATAATAAATTAAAACTGAAAGTAATTTAAGTTCAATAAATGCTAACCTTTGTTGTTCCAATCATATCATTGATTTCACTTAGTGAAAATCCTTTCATTGCACTTGCCTTATACTTTTTCTTGCACAATCTAGGACATTTCAGCATATACACATCAAGCGTTTTGTCTAAATTTCCTCGTCAGATAAGAAATTGTCTCAAAAGCGAGAAGCTACACATTTAAAGTTACAATATAAAAATCTAAATACTAGGGAACGAAACTAGAAAATGATAAAATAAAAAAGGATAATTACTTCCAAAGGGATAATGAAGCTAGGGAATGCCAAATACTGGTTCACAACTCCATCAAATTTGTCCATCATATGATTAATTTTATGATGATTGTTTTCAAATAACAATCTACTCCACGGATATGTTTCATACAACTCAAGATTATTAACGGCTCTAAGAAAGAACGGATGAATTGAACCTCCATCTTTTTCTGCCTTGGACTTTCCGATTATAACATTCGCTAAGAAGTAAGGGACAATCATCCTCGACCTATCATCACAATGCTTCATCGCCTTAAACACTTCTCCAGTAATGCGAAAGTTATTTTTGATCATGTAGGAAAGTACTTCCTAACAAACTCCATATTGCCTAATCGTTCGTAGTCGGTTGGAATTGAATGGCAGTTCAATCCGGTGATGAGTGCATGCCCTCTTATTAAGCACCGGATTGGAACCCCATTGACAACAAATAACCACTCATTATTAAGATGAGTGTATACTCTATTATTGCGTAGCAAATTGGAACCCATTGACAACTAATCAACACTCATTAATTTGTATCTGTAACAACCGTACGAAGTAGCAACATCCACATGCCCATAATGAGTTGCATTCTCAACGAAATCCATTGTGCCCAAGCATTCATAGTCGGCTGGAATATAACGGTAGTTCATGGATATCATTTTCATCAAAGCATGTAAGATTTAGTTCATTCCTCAAAAACTGCTTCATCTCTTTAAACCCATCTTCAATAGTTTTTACTCGTCCATTCGTAACATCAATTTTCACATCCAGTTGCTTAAACCCTTATTCCCTGAATTTCCTCAAACATTCAAAAACCTCAATCAAACCATCATTTGACTTAGCTTCCTGGGCCACATATGATGGAATCGCTTCTTCCACCTCTGATATTTGTTCAGCAACATTCAAATTGAACATCCATTCAAACCATATCATATTATTTTGAACGAGAAAACGATCGTGCCAACCATCTATAATTGCATCAATCACGTTTTTTCCATCATCTAATTGCTATGAATGTCTTGTCAATATAAATAAACACAAAATAATAATAAATTAAAACTGAAAGTAATTTAAGTTCAATAAATGCTAACTTTTTTTGTTCCAATCATATCATTGATTTCACTTAGTGAAAATCCTTTCATTGCACTTGCCGTATACTTTTTCTTGCACAATCTAGGACATTTCAGCATCTACACATCAAACGTTTTGTCTAAATTTCCTCGTCAGATAAGAAATTGTGTCAAAAGCAAGAAGCTACACATTTAAAGTTACAATATTAAAATCTAAATACTAGGGAATGATACTATAAAATGATAAAATTAAAAAGGATAATTATTTCCAAAGGCATAATGAAGCTAGGGAATGCCAAATACTGGTTCACAACTCCATCAAATTTGTCCATCATATGATTAATTTTATGATGATTGTTTTCAAATAACAATCTACTCCACGGATATGTTTCATACAACTCAAGATTATTAACGGCTCTAAGAAAGAACGGATGAATTGAAGCTCCATCTATTTCTGCCTTGGACTTTCCGATTATAACATTCGCTAAGAAGTAAGGGAAAATAATTCTCGACCTATCATCACAATGCTTCATCGCCTTAAACACTTCTCCACTAATGCGAAAGTTATTTTTGATCATGTAGGAAAGTACTTCCTAACAAACTCCATATTGCCTTATCGTTCGTAATCGGCTAGAATTGAATGGCAGATCAATCCGGTGATGAGTGCATACCCTCTTATTAAGCACCGGATTGGAACCCCATTGACAACAAATAACCACTCATTATTAAGATGAGTGTATGCTCTATTATTGCGTAGCGAATTGGAACCCATTGACAACTAATCAAAACTCATTATTTTTTATCTGTAACAACCATACGAAGTAGCAACATCCACATGCCCATAATGAGTTGCATTCTCAACGAAATCCATTGTGCCCAAGCATTCATAGTCAGCTGGAATATAACAGTAGTTCATGGATATCATTTTCATCACACCATGTAAGATTTAGTTCATTCCTCAAAAACTGCTTCATCTCTTTAAACCCATCTTCAATAGTTTTTACTCGTCCATTCGTAACATCGATTTTCACATCCAGTTTCTTAAACCCTTATTCCCTGAATTTCCTCAAACATTCAAAAACCTCAATCAAACCATCATTTGACTTAGCTTCCTGGGCCACATATGATGGAATCGCTTCTTCCACCTCTGATATTTGTTCAGTTAATTCAAATTGAACATCCTTACAAACCATATCATATTATTTTGAACTAGTAAACGATCGTGCCAACCATCTATAATTGTATCTATCACGTTTTTTCCATCATCTAAATGCTATGAATGTCTTGTCAATATAAATAAACACAAAATAATAATAAATTAAAACTGAAAGTAATTTAAGTTCAATAAATGCTAACTTTTGTTGTTCCAATCATATCATTGATTTCACTTAGTGAAAATCCTTTCATTGCACTTGCCTTATACTTTTTCTTGCACAATCTAGGACATTTCAGCATATACACATCAAACGTTTTGTCTAAATTTTTTCATCAGATAAGAAATTGTCTCAAAAGCAAGAAGCTACACATTTAAAGTTACAATATAAAAATCTAAATACTAGGGAACGAAACTATAAAATGATAAAATAAAAAAGGATAAATACCTCCAAAGGGATAATGAAGCTTGGGAATGCCAAATACTGGTTCACAACTCCATCAAATTTGTCCATCATATGATTAATTTTATGATGATTGTTTTCAAATAACAATCTACTCCACGGATATGTTTCATACAACTCAAGATTATTAACGGCTCTAAGAAAGAATGGATGAATTGAAGCTCCATCTATTTCTTCCTCGGACTTTCCGATTATAACATTCGCTAAGAAGTAAGGGACAATCATCCTCGACCTATCATCACAATGCTTCATTGCCTTAAACACTTCTCCACTAATGCGAAAGTTATTTTTGATCATGTAGGAAAGTACTTCCTAACAAACTCCATATTGCCTAATCGTTCGTAGTCGGCTGGAACTGAATGGCAGTTCAATCCGGTGATGAGTGCATACCCTCTTATTAAGCACCGGATTGGAACCCCATTGACAACAAATAACCACTCATTATTAAGATGAGTGTATGCTCTATTATTGCGTAGCGAATTGGAACCCATTGACAACTAATCAACACTCATTATTTTTTATCTGTAACAACCGTACGAAGTAGCAACATCCACATGCCCATAATGAGTTACATTCTCAACGAAATCCATTGTGCCCAAGCATTCATAGTCAGCTGGAATATAACGGTAGTTCATGGATATTATTTTCATCAAACCATGTAAGATTTAGTTCATTCCTCACAAACTGCTTCATCTCTTTAAACCCATCTTCAATAGTTTTTACTCGTCCATTCGTAACAACGATTTTGACATCCAGTTTCTTAAACCCTTATTCCCTGAATTTCCTCAAACATTCAAAAACCTCAATCAAACCATCATTTGACTTAGCTTCCTGAGCCACATATGATGGAACCGCTTCTTCCACCTCTGATATTTGTTAAGCAACATCCAAATTGAACATCCTTTCAAACCATATCATATTATTTTGAACGAGTAAACGATCGTGCCAACCATCTATAATTGCATCAATCACGTTTTTTCCATCATCTAATTGCTATGAATGTCTTGTCAATATAAATAAACACAAAATAATAATAAATTAAAACTGAAAGTAATTTAAGTTCAATAAATGCTAACTTTTGTTGTTCCAATCATATCATTGATTTCACTTAGTGAAAATCCTTTCATTGCACTTGCCTTATACTTTTTCTTGCACAATCTAGGACATTTCAGCATCTACACATCAAACGTTTTGTCTAAATTTCCTCGTCAGATAAGAAATTGTGTCAAAAGCAAGAAGCTACACATTTAAAGTTACAATATTAAAATCTAAATACTAGGGAACTAAACTATAAAATGATAAAATAAAAAAGGATAATTACTTCCAAAGGGATAATGAAGCTAGGGAATGCCAAATACTGGTTCACAACTCCATCAAATTTGTCCATCATATGATTAATTTTATGATGATTGTTTTCAAATAACAATCTACTCCACGGATATGTTTCATACAACTCAAGATTATTAACGGCTCTAAGAAAGAACGGATGAATTGAAGCTCCATCTATTTCTGCCTTGGACTTTCCGATTATAACATTCGCTAAGAAGTAAGGGACAATAATCCTCGACCTATCATCACAATGCTTCATCGCCTTAAACACTTCTCCACTAATGCGAAAGTTATTTTTGATCATGTAGGAAAGTACTTCCTAACAAACTCCATATTGCCTAATCGTTCGTAGTCGGCTGGAATTGAATGGCAGTTCAATCCGTTGATGAGTGCATACCCTCTTATTAAGCACCGGATTGGAACCCCATTGACAACAACTAACCACTCATTATGAAGATGAGTGCATGCTCTATTATTGCGTAGCGAATTGGAACCCATTGACAACTAATCAACACTCATTATTTTTTCTCTGTAACAACCGTACGAAGTAGCAACATCCACATGCCCATAATGAGTTGCATTCTCAACGAAATCCATTGTGCCCAAGCATTCATAGTCGGCTGGAATATAACGGTAGTTCATGGATATTATTTTCATCAAACCATGTAAGATTTAGTTCATTCCTCAAAAACTGCTTCATCTCTTTCAACCCATCTTCAATAGTTTTTACTCGTCCATTCGTAACATCGATTTTCACATCCAGTTTCTTAAACCCTTATTCCCTGAATTTCCTCAAACAATCAAAAACCTCAATCAAACCATCATTTGACTTAGCTTCCTGGGCCACATATGATGGAACCGCTTCTTCCACCTCTGATATTTGTTCAGCAACATTCAAATTGAACATCCTTTCAAACCATATCATATTATTTTGAACGAGTAAACGATCGTGCCAACCATCTATAATTGCATCAATCACGTTTTTTCCATCATCTAATTGCTATGAATGTCTTGTCAATATAAATAAACACAAAATAATAATAAATTAAAACTGAAAGTAATTTAAGTTCAATAAATGCTAACTTTTGTTGTTCCAATCATATCATTGATTTCACTTAGTGAAAATCCTTTCATTGCACTTGCCTTATACTTTTTCTTGCACAATCTAGAACATTTCAGCATCTACACATCAAACGTTTTGTCTAAATTTCCTCGTCAGATAAGAAATTGTCTCAAAAGCAAGAAGCTACACATTTAAAGTTACAATATTAAAATCTAAATACTAGGGAACGAAACTATAAAATGATAAAATAAAAAAGGATAACTACTTCCAAAGGGATAATGAAGCTAGGGAATGCCAAATACTGGTTCACAACTCCATCAAATTTGTCCATCATATGATTAATTTTATGATGATTGTTTTCAAATAACAATCTACTCCACGGATATGTTTCATACAACTCAAGATTATTAACGGCTCTAAGAAAGAACGGATGAATTGAAGCTCCATCTATTTCTGCCTTGGACTTTCCGATTATAACATTCGCTAAGAAGTAAGGGACAATAATCCTCGACCTATCATCACAATGCTTCATCGCCTTAAACACTTCTCCACTAATGCGAAAGTTATTTTTGATCATGTAGGAAAGTACTTCCTAACAAACTCCATATTGCCTAATCGTTCGTAGTCGGCTGGAATTGAATGGCAGTTCAATCCGTTGATGAGTGCATACCCTCTTATTAAGCACCGGATTGGAACCCCATTGACAACAACTAACCACTCATTATTAAGATGAGTGCATGCTCTATTATTGCGTAGCGAATTGGAACCCATTGACAACTAATCAACACTCATTATTTTTTATCTGTAACAACCGTACGAAGTAGCAACATCCACATGCCCATAATGAGTTGCATTCTCAACGAAATCCATTGTGCCCAAGCATTCATAGTCGGCTGGAATATAACGGTAGTTCATGGATATTATTTTCATCAAACCATGTAAGATTTAGTTCATTCCTCAAAAACTGCTTCATCTCTTTCAACCCATCTTCAATAGTTTTTACTCGTCCATTCGTAACATCGATTTTCACATCCAGTTTCTTAAACCCTTATTCCCTGAATTTCCTCAAACAATCAAAAACCTCAATCAAACCATCATTTGACTTAGCTTCCTGGGCCACATATGATGGAACCGCTTCTTCCACCTCTGATATTTGTTCAGCAACATTCAAATTGAACATCCTTTCAAACCATATCATATTATTTTGAACGAGTAAACGATCGTGCCAACCATCTATAATTGCATCAATCACGTTTTTTCCATCATCTAATTGCTATGAATGTCTTGTCAATATAAATAAACACAAAATAATAATAAATTAAAACTGAAAGTAATTTAAGTTCAATAAATGCTAACCTTTGTTGTTCCAATCATATCATTGATTTCACTTAGTGAAAATCCTTTCATTGCACTTGCCTTATACTTTTTCTTGCACAATCTAGGACATTTCAGCATATACACATCAAACGTTTTGTCTAAATTTCCTCGTCAGATAAGAAATTGTCTCAAATGCGAGAAGCTACACATTTAAAGTTACAATATAAAAATCTAAATACTAGGGAACGAAACTATAAAATGATAAAATAAAAAAGGATAATTACTTCCAAAGGGATAATGAAGCTAGGGAATGCCAAATACTGGTTCACAACTCCATCAAATTTGTCCATCATATGATTAATTTTATGATGATTGTTTTCAAATAACAATCTACTCCACGGATATGTTTCATACAACTCAAGATTATTAACGGCTCTAAGAAAGAACGGATGAATTGAACCTCCATCTTTTTCTGCCTTGGACTTTCCGATTATAACATTCGCTAAGAAGTAAGGGACAATCATCCTCGACCTATCATCACAATGCTTCATCGCCTTAAACACTTCTCCAGTAATGCGAAAGTTATTTTTGATCATGTAGGAAAGTACTTCCTAACAAACTCCATATTGCCTAATCGTTCGTAGTCGGTTGGAATTGAATGGCAGTTCAATCCGGTGATGAGTGCATGCCCTCTTATTAAGCACCGGATTGGAACCCCATTGACAACAAATAACCACTCATTATTAAGATGAGTGTATACTCTATTATTGCGTAGCGAATTGGAACCCATTGACAACTAATCAACACTCATTATTTTGTATCTGTAACAACCGTACGAAGTAGCAACATCCACATGCCCATAATGAGTTGCATTCTCAACGAAATCCATTGTGCCCAAGCATTCATAGTCGGCTGGAATATAACGGTAGTTCATGGATATCATTTTCATCAAACCATGTAAGATTTAGTTCATTCCTCAAAAACTGCTTCATCTCTTTAAACCCATCTTCAATAGTTTTTACTCGTCCATTCGTAACATCGATTTTCACATCCAGTTTCTTAAACCCTTATTCCCTGAATTTCCTCAAACATTCAAAAACCTCAATCAAACCATCATTTGACTTAGCTTCCTGGGCCACATATGATGGAACCGCTTCTTCCACCTCTGATATTTGTTCAGCAACATCCAAATTGAACATCCTTTTAAACCATATCATATTATTTTGAACGAGTAAACGATCGTGCCAACCATCTATAATTGCATCAATCACGTTTTTTCCATCATCTAATTGCTATGAATGTCTTGTCAATATAAATAAACACAAAATAATAATAAATTAAAACTGAAAGTAATTTAAGTTCAATAAATGCTAACTTTTGTTGTTCCAATCATATCATTGATTTCACTTAGTGAAAATCCTTTCATTGCACTTGCCTTATACTTTTTCTTGCACAATCTAGGACATTTCAGCATCTACACATCAAACGTTTTATCTAAATTTCCTCGTCAGATAAGAAATTGTCTCAAAAGCAAGAAGCTACACATTTAAAGTTACAATATAAAAATCTAAATACTAGGGAACGAAACTATAAAATGATAAAATAAAAAAGGATAATTACCTCCAAAGGGATAATGAAGCTAGGGAATGCCAAATACTGGTTCACAACTCCATCAAATTTGTCCACCATATGATTAATGTTATGATGATTGTTTTCAAATAACAATCTACTCCACGAATATGTTTCATACAACTCAAGATTATTAACGGCTCTAAGAAAGAACGGATGATTTGAAGCTCCATCTATTTCTGCCTTGGACTTTCCGATTATAACATTCGCTAAGAAGTAAGGGACAATCATCCTCGACCTATCATTACAATGCTTCATCGCCTTAAACACTTCTCCACTAATGCGAAAGTTATTTTTGATCATGTAGGAAAGTACTTCCTAACAAACTCCATATTGCCTAATCGTTCGTAGTCGGCTGGAATTGAATGGCAGTTCAATCCGGTGATGAGTGCATGCCCTCTTATTAAGCACCGGATTGGAACCCCATTGACAACAAATAACCACTCATTATTAAGATGAGTGTATACTCTATTATTGCGTAGCGAATTGGAACCCATTGACAACTAATCAACACTCATTATTTTTTATCTGTAACAACCGTAAGAAGTAGCAACATCCACACGCCCATAATGAGTTGCATTCTCAACGAAATCCATTGTGCCCAAGCATTCATAGTCGGCTGGAATATAACGGTAGTTCATGGATATCATTTTCATCAAACCATGTAAGATTTAGTTCATTCCTCAAAAACTGCTTCATCTCTTTAAACCCATCTTCAATAGTTTTTACTCGTCCATTCGTAACATCGATTTTCACATCCAGTTTCTTAAACCCTTATTCCCTGCATTTCCTCAAACATTCAAAAACCTCAATCAAATTATCATTTGACTTAGCTTCCTGGGCCACATATGATGGAACCGCTTCTTCCACCTCTGATATTTGTTCAGCAACACCCAAATTGAACATCCTTTCAAACCATTTCATATTATTTTGAACGAGTAAACGATCGTGCCAACCATCTATAATTGCATCAATCACGTTTTTTCCATCATCTAATTGCTATGAATGTCTTGTCAATATAAATAAACACAAAATAATAATAAATTAAAACTGAAAGTAATTTAAGTTCAATAAATGCTAACTTTTGTTGTTCCAATCATATCATTGATTTCACTTAGTGAAAATCCTTTCATTGCACTTGCCTTATACTTTTTCTTGCACAATCTAGGACATTTCAGCATCTACACATCAAACGTTTTATCTAAATTTCCTCGTCAGATAAGAAATTGTCTCAAAAGCAAGAAGCTACACATTTAAAGTTACAATATTAAAATCTAAATACTAGGGAATGAAACTATAAAATGATAAAATAAAAAAGGATAATTACTTCCAAAGGGATAATGAAGCTAGGGAATGCCCAATACTCGTTCACAACTCCATCAAATTTGTCCATCAAATGATTAATTTTATGATGATTGTTTTCAAATAACAATCTACTCCACGGATATGTTTCATACAACTCAAGATTATTAACGGCTCTAAGAAAGAACGGATGAATTGAAGCTCCATCTATTTCTGCCTTGGACTTTCCGATTATAACATTCGCTAAGAAGTAAGGGACAATCATCCTCGACCTATCATCACAATGCTTCATCGCCTTAAACACTTCTCCACTAATGCGAATGTTATTTTTGATCATGTAGGAAAGTACTTCCTAACAAACTCCATATTGCCTAATCGTTCGTAGTCGGCTGGAATTGAATGGCAGTTCAATCCGGTGATGAGTGCATACCCTCTTATTAAGCACCGGATTGGAACCCCATTGACAACAATTAACCACTCATTATTAAGATGAGTGTATGCTCTATTATTGCGTAGCGATTTGGAACCCATTGACAACTAATCAACACTCATTAGTTTTTTATCTATAACAACTGTACGAAGTAGCAACATCCACATGCCCATAATGAGTTGCATTCTCAACGAAATCCATTGTGCCCAAGCATTCATAGTCGGCTGGAATATAACGGTAGTTCATGGATATCATTTTCATCAAACCATGTAAGATTTAGTTCATTCCTCAAAAATTGCTTCATCTCTTTAAACCCATCTTCAATAGTTTTTACTCGTCCATTCGTAACATCGATTTTCACATCCAGTTTCTTAAACCCTTATTCCCTGAATTTCCTCAAACATTCAAAAACCTCAATAAAACCATCATTTGACTTAGCTTCCTGGGCCACCTATGATGGAACCGCTTCTTCCACCTCTGATATTTGTTCAGCAACATTCAAATTGAACATCCTTTCAAACCATATCATATTATTTTGAACGAGTAAACGATCGTGCCAACCATCTATAATTGCATCAATCACGTTTTTTCCATCATCTAATTGCTATGAATGTCTTGTCAATATAAATAAACACAAAATAATAATAAATTAAAACTGAAAGTAATTTAAGTTCAATAAATGCTAACTTTTGTCGTTCCAATCATATCATTGATTTCACTTAGTGAAAATCCTTTCATTGCACTTGCCTTATACTTTTTCTTGCACAATCTAGGACATTTCAGCATCTACACATCAAACGTTTTGTCTAAATTTCCTCGTCAGATAAGAAATTGTCTCAAAAGCAAGAAGCTACACATTTAAAGTTACAATATTAAAATCTAAATACTAGGGAACTAAACTATAAAATGATAAAATAAAAAAGGATAATTACTTCCAAAGGGATAATGAAGCTAGGGAATGCCCAATACTCGTTCACAACTCCATCAAATTTGTCCATCATATGATTAATTTTATGATGATTGTTTTCAAATAACAATCTACTCCACGGATATGTTTTATACAACTCAAGATTATTAACGGCTCTAAGAAACAAAGGATGAATTGAAGCTTCATCTATTTTTGCCTTGGACTTTCCGATTATAACATTCGCGAAGAAGTAAGGGACAATCATCCTCAACCTATCATCACAATGCTTCATCGCCTTTAACTTCTTCACCACTAATGCGAAAGTTATTTTTGATCATGTAGGAAAGTACTTCCTAAAAAACTCCATATTGCCTAATCGTTCATAGTCGACTGGAATTGAATGGCAGTTCAATACGGTGATGAGTGCATGCCTTCTTATTAAGCACCGGATTGGAACCCCATTGACAACAACTAACCACTCATTATTAAGATGAGTGCATGCTCTCTTATTGCGTAGCGAATTGGAACCCGTTGACAACTAATCAACACTCATTATTTTTTATCTGTAACAACCGTACGAAGTAGCAACATCCACACGCCCATAATGAGTTGCATTCTCAACGAAATCCATTGTGCCCAAGCATTCATAGTCGGCTGGAATATAACGGTAGTTCATGGATATCATTTTCATCAAACCATGTAAGATTTAGTTCATTCCTCAAAAACTACTTCATCTCTTTAAACCCATGTTCAATAGTTTTTACTCGTCCATTCGTAACATCGATTTTCACATCCAGTTTCTTAAACCCTTATTCCCTGAATTTCCTCAAACATTCAAAAACCTAAATCAAACCATCATTTGACTTAGCTTCTCGGGCCACATATGATGGAACCGCTTCTTCCACCTCTGATATTTGTTCAGCAACATCCAAATTGAATATCCTTTCAAACCATATCATATTATTTTGAACGAGTAAACGATCGTGCCAACCATCTATAATTGCATCAATCACGTTTTTTCCATCATCTAAATGCTATGAATGTCTTGTCAATATAAATAAACACAAAATAATAATAAATTAAAACTGAAAGTAATTTAAGTTCAATAAATGCTAACTTTTGTTGTTCCAATCATATCATTGATTTCACTTAGTGAAAATCCTTTCATTGCACTTGCCTTATACTTTTTCTTGCACAATCTAGGACATTTCAGCATCTACACATCAAACGTTTTGTCTAAATTTCCTCGTCAGATAAGAAATTGTCTCAAAAGCAAGAAGCTACACATTTAAAGTTACAATATTAAAATCTAAATACTAGGGAATCAAACTATAAAATGATAAAATAAAAAATGATAATTACTTCCAAAGGGATAATGAAGCTAGGGAATGCCCAATACTCGTTCACAACTCCATCAAATTTGTCCATCATATGATTAATTTTATGATGATTGTTTTCAAATAACAATCTACTCCACGGATATGTTTTATACAACTCAAGATTATTAATGGCTCTAAGAAACAAAGGATGAATTGAAGCTCCATCTATTTCTGCCTTGGACTTTCCGATTATAATATTCGCGAAGAAGTAAGGGACAATCATCCTCAACCTATCATCACAATGCTTCATCGCCTTTAACTTCTTCACCACTAATTCGAAAGTTATTTTTGTTCATGTAGGAAAGTACTTCCGAACAAACTCCATATTGCCTGATCGTTCGTAGTCGACTGGAATTGAATGGCAGTTCAATCCGGTGATGAGTGCATACCCTCTTATTAAGCACCGGATTGGAACCCCATTGACAACAACTAACCACTCATTATTAAGATGAGTGTATGCTCTATTATTGCGTAGCGAATTGGAACCCATTGACAACTAATCAACACTCATTATTTTTTATCTGTAACAACCGTACGAAGTAGCAACATCCACACGCCCATAATGAGTTGCATTCTCAACGAAATCCATTGTGCCCAAGCATTCATAGTCGGCTGGAATATAACGGTAGTTCATGGATATCATTTTCATCAAACCATGTAAGATTTAGTTCATTCCTCAAAAACTGCTTCATCTCTTTAAACCCATCTTCAATAGTTTTTACTCGTCCATTCGTAACATCAATTTTCACATCCAGTTTCTTAAACCCTTATTCCCTGAATTTCCTCAAACATTCAAAAACCTCAATCAAACCATCATTTGACTTAGCTTCCTGGGCCACATATGATGGAACCGCTTCTTCCACCTCTGATATTTGTTAAGCAACATCCAAATTGAACATCCTTTCAAACCATATCATATTATTTTGAACGAGTAAACGATCGTGCCAACCATCTATAATTGCATCAATCACGTTTTTTCCATCATCTAAATGCTATGAATGTCTTGTCAATATAAATAAACACAAAATAATAATAAATTAAAACTGAAAGTAATTTAAGTTCAATAAATGCTAACTTTTGTTGTTCCAATCATATCATTGATTTCACTTAGTGAAAATCCTTTCATTGCACTTGCCTTATACTTTTTCTTGCACAATCTAGGACATTTCAGCATCTACACATAAAACGTTTTGTCTAAATTTCCTCGTCAGATAAGAAATTGTCTCAAAAGCAAGAAGCTACACATTTAAAGTTACAATATTAAAATCTAAATACTTGGGAACGAAACTATAAAATGATAAAATAAAAAAAGGATAATTACTTCCAAAGGGATAATGAAGCTAGGGAATGCCCAATACTCGTTCACAACTCCATCAAATTTGTTCATCATATGATTAATTTTATGATGATTGTTTTCAAATAACAATCTACTCCACGGATATGTTTCATACAACTCAATATTATTAACGGCTCTAAGAAAGAACGGATGAATTGAAGCTCCATCTATTTCTGCCTTGGACTTTCCGATTATAACATTCGCTAAGATGTAAGGGACAATCATCCTCGACCTATCATCACAATGCTTCATCGCCTTAAACACTTCTCTACTAATGCGAAAGTTATTTTTGATCATGCAGGAAAGTACTTCCTAACAAACTCCATATTGCCTAATCGTTCGTAGTCGGCTGGAATTGAATGGCTGTTCAATCCGGTGATGAGTGCATGCCCTCTTATTAAGCACCGGATTGGAACTCCATTGACAACAAATAACCACTCATTATTAAGATGAGTGTATGCTCTATTATTGCGTAGCGAATTGGAACCCATTGACAACTAATCAACACTCATTAGTTTTTATCTGTAACAACCGTACGAAGTATCAACATCCACACGCCCATAATGAGTTGCATTCTCAACGAAATCCATTGTGCCCAAGCATTCATAGTCGGCTGGAATATAACGGTAGTTCATGGATATCATTTTCATCAAAGCATGTAAGATTTAGTTCATTCCTCAAAAATTGCTTCATCTCTTTAAACCCATCTTCAATAGTTTTTACTCGTCCATTCGTAACATCGATTTTCACATCCAGTTTCTTAAACCCTTATTCCCTGAATTTCCTCAAACATTCAAAAACCTCAGTCAAACCATCATTTGAATTAGCTTCCTGGGCCACATATGATGGAACCGCTTCTTCCACCTCTGATATTTGTTCAGCAACATCCAAATTGTACATCCTTTCAAACCATATCATATTATTTTGAACGAGTAAACGATCGTGCCAACCATCTATAAATGCATCAATCACGTTTTTTCCATCATCTAAATGCTATGAATGTCTTGTCAATATAAATAAACACAAAATAATAATAAATTAAAACTGAAAGTAATTTAAGTTCAATAAATGCTAACTTTTGTTGTCCAATCATATCATTGATTTCACTTAGTGAAAATCCTTTCATTGCACTTGCCTTATACTTTTTCTTGCACAATCTAGGACATTTCAGCATCTACACATCAAACGTTTTGTCTAAATTTCCTCGTCAGATAAGAAATTGTCTCAAAAGCAAGAAGCTACACATTTAAAGTTACAATATTAAAATCTAAATACTAGGGAATGAAACTATAAAATGATAAAATAAAAAAGGATAATTACTTCTAAAGGGATAATGAAGCTAGGGAATGCCCAATACTCGTTCACAACTCCATCAAATTTGTCCATCATATGATTAATTTTATGATGATTGTTTTCAAATAACAATCTACTCCACGGATATGTTTTATACAACTCAAGATTATTAATGGCTCTAAGAAACAAAGGATGAATTGAAGCTCCATCTATTTATGCCTTGGACTTTCCGATTATAATATTCGCGAAGAAGTAAGGGACAATAATCCTCAACCTATCATCACAATGCTTCATCGCCTTTAACTTCTTCACCACTAATTCGAAAGTTATTTTTGATCATGTAGGAAAGTACTTCCGAAAAAACTCCATATTGTCTAATCGTTCGTAGTCGACTGGAATTGAATGGCAGTTCAAACCGGTGTTGAGTGCATGCCCTCTTATTAAGCACCGGATTGGAACCTCATTGACAACAACTAACCACTCATTATTAAGATGAGTGCATGCTCTCTTATTGCGTAGCGAATTGGAACCCATTGACAACTAATCAACACTGATTAGTTTTTTATCTGTAACAACCGTACGAAGTAGCAACATCCACACGCCCATAATGAGTTGCATTCTCAACGAAATCCATTGTGCCCAAGCATTCATAGTCGGCTGGAATATAACGGTAGGTCATGGATATCATTTTCATCAAACCATGTAAGATTTAGTTCATTCCTCAAAAACTGCTTCATCTCTTTAAACCCATCTTCAATAGTTTTTACTCATCCATTCGTAACATCGATTTTCACATCCAGTTTCTTAAACCCTTATTCCCTGAATTTCCTCAAACATTCAAAAACCTCAATCAAACCATCATTTGACTTAGCTTCCTGGGCCACATAAGATGGAACCGCTTCTTCCACCTCTGATATTTGTTCAGCAACATCCAAATTGAACATCCTTTCAAACCATATCATATTATTTTGAACGAGTAAACGATCGTGCCAACCATCTATAATTGCATCAATCACGTTTTTTCCATCATCTAATTGCTATGAATGTCTTGTCAATATAAATAAACACAAAATAATAATAAATTAAAACTGAAAGTAATTTAAGTTCAATAAATGATAACTTTTGTCGTTCCAATCATATCATTGATTTCACTTAGTGAAAATCCTTTCATTGCACTTGCCTTATACTTTTTCTTGCACAATCTAGGACATTTCAGCATCTACACATCAAACGTTTTGTCTAAATTTCCTCGTCAGATAAGAAATTGTCTCAAAAGCAAGAAGCTACACATTTAAAGTTACAATATTAAAATCTAAATACTAGGGAACTAAACTATAAAATGATAAAATAAAAAAGGATAATTACTTCCAAAGGGATAATGAAGCTAGGGAATGTCCAATACTCGTTCACAACTCCATCAAATTTTTCCATCATATGATTAATTTTATGATGATTGTTTTCAAATAACAATCTACTCCACGGATATGTTTTATACAACTCAAGATTATTAATGGCTCTAAGAAACAAAGGATGAATTGAAGCTCCATCTATTTCTGCCTTGGACTTTCCGATTATAATATTCGCGAAGAAGTAAGGGACAATCATCCTCAACCTATCATCACAATGCTTCATCGCCTTTAACTTCTTCACCACTAATTCGAAAGTTATTTTTGATCATGTAGGAAAGTACTTCCGAAAAAACTCCATATTGTCTAATCGTTCGTAGTCGACTGGAATTAAATGGCAGTTCAAACCGGTGATGAGTGCATGCCCTCTTATTAAGCACCGGATTGGAACCTCATTGACAACAACTAACCACTCATTATTAAGATGAGTGCATGCTCTCTTATTGCGTAGCGAATTGGAACCCATTGACAACTAATCAACACTGATTAGTTTTTTATCTGTAACAACCGTACGAAGTAGCAACATCCACACGCCCATAATGAGTTGCATTCTCAACGAAATCCATTGTGCCCAAGCATTCATAGTCGGCTGGAATATAACGGTAGGTCATGGATATCATTTTCATCAAACCATGTAAGATTTAGTTCATTCCTCAAAAACTGCTTCATCTCTTTAAACCCATCTTCAATAGTTTTTACTCGTCCATTCGTAACATCGATTTTCACATCCAGTTTCTTAAACCCTTATTCCCTGAATTTCCTCAAACATTCAATAACCTCAATCAAACCATCATTTGACTTAGCTTCCTGGGCCACATAAGATGGAACCGCTTCTTCCACCTCTGATATTTGTTCAGCAACATCCAAATTGAACATCCTTTCAAACCATATCATATTATTTTGAACGAGTAAACGATCGTGCCAACCATCTATAATTGCATCAATCACGTTTTTTCCATCATCTAATTGCTATGAATGTCTTGTCAATATAAATAAACACAAAATAATAATAAATTAAAACTGAAAGTAATTTAAGTTCAATAAATGCTAACTTTTGTTGTTCCAATCATATCATTGATTTCACTTAGTGAAAATCCTTTCATTGCACTTGCCTTATACTTTTTCTTGCACAATCTAGGACATTTCAGCATCTACACATCAAACGTTTTGTCTAAATTTCCTCGTCAGATAAGAAATTGTCTCAAAAGCAAGAAGCTACACATTTAAAGTTACAATATTAAAATCTAAATACTAGGGAATCAAACTATAAAATGATAAAATAAAAAATGATAATTACTTCCAAAGGGATAATGAAGCTAGGGAATGCCCAATACTCGTTCACAACTCCATCAAATTTGTCCATCATATGATTAATTTTATGATGATTGTTTTCAAATAACAATCTACTCCACGGATATGTTTTATACAACTCAAGATTATTAATGGCTCTAAGAAACAAAGGATGAATTGAAGCTCCATCTATTTCTGCCTTGGACTTTCCGATTATAATATTCGCGAAGAAGTAAGGGACAATCATCCTCAACCTATCATCACAATGCTTCATCGCCTTTAACTTCTTCACCACTAATTCGAAAGTTATTTTTGATCATGTAGGAAAGTACTTCCGAAAAAACTCCATATTGTCTAATCGTTCGTAGTCGACTGGAATTAAATGGCAGTTCAAACCGGTGATGAGTGCATGCCCTCTTATTAAGCACCGGATTGGAACCTCATTGACAACAACTAACCACTCATTATTAAGATGAGTGCATGCTCTCTTATTGCGTAGCGAATTGGAACCCATTGACAACTAATCAACACTGATTAGTTTTTTATCTGTAACAACCGTACGAAGTAGCAACATCCACACGCCCATAATGAGTTGCATTCTCAACGAAATCCATTGTGCCCAAGCATTCATAGTCGGCTGGAATATAACGGTAGGTCATGGATATCATTTTCATCAAACCATGTAAGATTTAGTTCATTCCTCAAAAACTGCTTCATCTCTTTAAACCCATCTTCAATAGTTTTTACTCGTCCATTCGTAACATCGATTTTCACATCCAGTTTCTTAAACCCTTATTCCCTGAATTTCCTCAAACATTCAAAAACCTCAATCAAACCATCATTTGACTTAGCTTCCTGGGCCACATAAGATGGAACCGCTTCTTCCACCTCTGATATTTGTTCAGCAACATCCAAATTGAACATCCTTTCAAACCATATCATATTATTTTGAACGAGTAAACGATCGTGCCAACCATCTATAATTGCATCAATCACGTTTTTTCCATCATCTAATTGCTATGAATGTCTTGTCAATATAAATAAACACAAAATAATAATAAATTAAAACTGAAAGTAATTTAAGTTCAATAAATGCTAACTTTTGTTGTTCCAATCATATCATTGATTTCACTTAGTGAAAATCCTTTCATTGCACTTGCCTTATACTTTTTCTTGCACAATCTAGGACATTTCAGCATCTACACATCAAACGTTTTGTCTAAATTTCCTCGTCAGATAAGAAATTGTCTCAAAAGCAAGAAGCTACACATTTAAAGTTACAATATTAAAATCTAAATACTAGGGAATCAAACTATAAAATGATAAAATAAAAAATGATAATTACTTCCAAAGGGATAATGAAGCTAGGGAATGCCCAATACTCGTTCACAACTCCATCAAATTTGTCCATCATATGATTAATTTTATGATGATTGTTTTCAAATAACAATCTACTCCACGGATATGTTTTATACAACTCAAGATTATTAATGGCTCTAAGAAACAAAGGATGAATTGAAGCTCCATCTATTTCTGCCTTGGACTTTCCGATTATAATATTCGCGAAGAAGTAAGGGACAATCATCCTCAACCTATCATCACAATGCTTCATCGCCTTTAACTTCTTCACCACTAATTCGAAAGTTATTTTTGTTCATGTAGGAAAGTACTTCCGAAAAACTCCATATTGCCTGATCGTTCGTAGTCGACTGGAATTGAATGGCAGTTCAATCCGGTGATGAGTGCATACCCTCTTATTAAGCACCGGATTGGAACCCCATTGACAACAACTAACCACTCATTATTAAGATGAGTGTATGCTCTATTATTGCGTAGCGAATTGGAACCCATTGACAACTAATCAACACTCATTATTTTTTATCTGTAACAACCGTACGAAGTAGCAACATCCACACGCCCATAATGAGTTGCATTCTCAACGAAATCCATTGTGCCCAAGCATTCATAGTCGGCTGGAATATAACGGTAGTTCATGGATATCATTTTCATCAAACCATGAAAGATTTAGTTCATTCCTCAAAAACTGCTTCATCTCTTTCAACCCATCTTCAATAGTTTTTACTCGTCCATTCGTAACATCGATTTTCACATCCAGTTTCTTAAACCCTTATTCCCTGAATTTCCTCAAACATTCAAAAACCTCAATCAAACCATCATTTGACTTAGCTTCCTGGGCCACATATGATGGAACCGCTTCTTCCACCTCTGATATTTGTTAAGCAACATCCAAATTGAACATCCTTTCAAACCATATCATATTATTTTGAACGAGTAAACGATCGTGCAAACATCTATAATTGCATCAATCACGTTTTTTCCATCATCTAAATGCTATGAATGTCTTGTCAATATAAATAAACACAAAATAATAAGAAATTTAAACTGAAAGTAATTTAAGTTCAATAAATGCTAACTTTTGTTGTTCCAATCATATCATTGTTTCACTTAGTGAAAATCCTTTCATTGCACTTGCCTTATACTTTTTCTTCCACAATCTAGGACATTTCAACATCTACACATCAAACGTTTTGTTTAAATTTCCTCGTCAGATAAGAAATTGTCTCAAAAGCAAGAAGCTACACATTTAAAGTTACAATATTAAAATCTAAATACTAGGGAATGAAACTATAAAATGATAAAATAAAAAAGGATAATTACTTCCAAAGGGATAATGAAGCTAGGGAATGCCCAATACTCGTTCACAACTCCATCAAATTTGTCCATTATATGATTAATTTTATGATGATTGTTTTCAAATAACAATCTACTCCACGGATATGTTTTATACAACTCAAGATTATTAACGGCTCTAAGAAACAAAGGATGAATTGAAGCTTCATCTATTTTTGCCTTGGACTTTCCGATTATAACATTCGCGAAGAAGTAAGGGACAATCATCCTCAACCTATCATCACAATGCTTCATCGCCTTAAACACTTCTCCACTAATGCGAAAGTTATTTTTGATCATGTAGGAAAGTACTTCCTAACAAACTCCATATTGCCTAATCGTTCGTAGTCGACTGGTATTGAATGGCAGTTCAATACGGTGATGAGTGCATGCCTTCTTATTAAGCATCGGATTGGAACCCCATTGACAACAACTAACCACTCATTATTAAGATGAGTGCATGCTCTCTTATTGCGTAGCGAATTGGAACCCGTTGACAACTAATCAACACTCATTATTTTTTATCTGTAACAACCGTACGAAGTAGCAACATCCACACGCCCATAATGAGTTGCATTCTCAACGAAATCCATTGTGCCCAAGCATTCATAGTCGGCTGGAATATAACGGTAGTTCATGGATATCATTTTCATCAAACCATGTAAGATTTAGTTCATTCCTCAAAAACTACTTCATCTCTTTAAACCCATGTTCAATAGTTTTTACTCGTCCATTCGTAACATCGATTTTCACATCCAGTTTCTTAAACACATATTCCCTGAATTTCCTCAAACATTCAATAACCTCAATCAAACCATCATTTGACTTAGCTTCTCGGGCCACATATGATGGAACCGCTTCTTCCACCTCTGATATTTGTTCAGCAACATCCAAATTGAACATCCTTTCAAACCATATCTTCTTATTTTGAACGAGTAAACGATCGTGCCAACCATCTATAATTGCATCAATCACGTTTTTTCCATCATCTAAATGCTATGAATGTCTTGTCAATATAAATAAACACAAAATAATAATAAATTAAAACTGAAAGTAATTTAAGTTCAATAAATGCTAACTTTTGTTGTTCCAATCATATCATTGATTTCCCTTAGTGAAAATCCTTTCATTGCACTTGCCTTATACTTTTTCTTGCACAATCTAGGACATTTCAGCATCTACACATCAAACATTTTGTCTAAATTTCCTCGTCAGATAAGAAATTGTCTCAAAAGCAAGAAGCTACACATTTAAAGTTACAATATTAAAATCTAAATACTAGGGAACGAAACTATAAAATGATAAAATAAAAAAGGATAATTACTTCCAAAGGGATAATGAAGCTAGGGAATGCCCAATACTCGTTCACAACTCCATCAAATTTGTCCATCATATGATTAATTTTATGATGATTGTTTTCAAATAACAATCTACTCCACGGATATGTTTTATACAACTCAAGATTATTAACGGCTCTAAGAAACAAAGGATGGATTGAAGCTCCATCTATTTCTGCCTTGGACTTTCCGATTATAACATTCGCGAAGAAGTAAGGGACAATCATCCTCAACCTATCATCAGAATGCTTCATCGCCTTTAACTTCTTCACCACTAATGCGAAAGTTATTTTTGATCATGTAGGAAAGTACTTCCTAACAAACTCCATATTGCCTAATCGTTCGTAGTCGACTGGAATTGAATGGCAGTTCAATACGGTGATGAGTGCATGCCTTCTTATTAAGCACCGGATTGGAACCCCATTGACAACAACTAACCACTCATTATTAAGATGAGTGCATGCTCTCTTATTGCGTAGCGAATTGGAACCCGTTGACAACTAATCAACACTCATTATTTTTTATCTGTAACAACCGTACGAAGTAGCAACATCCACACGCCCATAATGAGTTGCATTCTCAACGAAATCCATTGTGCCCAAGCATTCATAGTCGGCTGGAATATAACGGTAGTTCATGGATATCATTTTCATCAAACCATGTAAGATTTAGTTCATTCCTCAAAAACTACTTCATCTCTTTAAACCCATCTTCAATAGTTTTTACTCGTCCATTCGTAACATCGATTTTCACATCCAGTTTCTTAAACCCTTATTCCCTGAATTTCCTCAAACATTCAAAAACCTCAATCAAACCATCATTTGACTTAGCTTCCTTGGCCACATATGATGGAACAGCTTCTTCCACCTCTGATATTTGTTCAGCAACATCCAAATTGAACATCCTTTCAAACCATATCATATTATTTTGAACGAGTAAACGATCGTGCCAACCATCTATAATTGCATCAATCACGTTTTTTCCATCATCTAATTGCTATGAATGTCTTGTCAATATAAATAAACACAAAATAATAATAAATTAAAACTGAAAGTAATTTAAGTTCAATAAATGATAACTTTTGTCGTTCCAATCATATCATTGATTTCACTTAGTGAAAATCCTTTCATTGCACTTGCCTTATACTTTTTCTTGCACAATCTAGGACATTTCAGCATCTACACATCAAACGTTTTGTCTAAATTTCCTCGTCAGATAAGAAATTGTCTCAAAAGCAAGAAGCTACACATTTAAAGTTACAATATTAAAATCTAAATACTAGGGAACTAAACTATAAAATGATAAAATAAAAAAGGATAATTACTTCCAAAGGGATAATGAAGCTAGGGAATGTCCAATACTCGTTCACAACTCCATCAAATTTTTCCATCATATGATTAATTTTATGATGATTGTTTTCAAATAACAATCTACTCCACGGATATGTTTTATACAACTCAAGATTATTAATGGCTCTAAGAAACAAAGGATGAATTGAAGCTCCATCTATTTCTGCCTTGGACTTTCCGATTATAATATTCGCGAAGAAGTAAGGGACAATCATCCTCAACCTATCATCACAATGCTTCATCGCCTTTAACTTCTTCACCACTAATTCGAAAGTTATTTTTGATCATGTAGGAAAGTACTTCCGAAAAAACTCCATATTGTCTAATCGTTCGTAGTCGACTGGAATTAAATGGCAGTTCAAACCGGTGATGAGTGCATGCCCTCTTATTAAGCACCGGATTGGAACCTCATTGACAACAACTAACCACTCATTATTAAGATGAGTGCATGCTCTCTTATTGCGTAGCGAATTGGAACCCATTGACAACTAATCAACACTGATTAGTTTTTTATCTGTAACAACCGTACGAAGTAGCAACATCCACACGCCCATAATGAGTTGCATTCTCAACGAAATCCATTGTGCCCAAGCATTCATAGTCGGCTGGAATATAACGGTAGGTCATGGATATCATTTTCATCAAACCATGTAAGATTTAGTTCATTCCTCAAAAACTGCTTCATCTCTTTAAACCCATCTTCAATAGTTTTTACTCGTCCATTCGTAACATCGATTTTCACATCCAGTTTCTTAAACCCTTATTCCCTGAATTTCCTCAAACATTCAAAAACCTCAATCAAACCATCATTTGACTTAGCTTCCTGGGCCACATAAGATGGAACCGCTTCTTCCACCTCTGATATTTGTTCAGCAACATCCAAATTGAACATCCTTTCAAACCATATCATATTATTTTGAACGAGTAAACGATCGTGCCAACCATCTATAATTGCATCAATCACGTTTTTTCCATCATCTAATTGCTATGAATGTCTTGTCAATATAAATAAACACAAAATAATAATAAATTAAAACTGAAAGTAATTTAAGTTCAATAAATGCTAACTTTTGTTGTTCCAATCATATCATTGATTTCACTTAGTGAAAATCCTTTCATTGCACTTGCCTTATACTTTTTCTTGCACAATCTAGGACATTTCAGCATCTACACATCAAACGTTTTGTCTAAATTTCCTCGTCAGATAAGAAATTGTCTCAAAAGCAAGAAGCTACACATTTAAAGTTACAATATTAAAATCTAAATACTAGGGAATCAAACTATAAAATGATAAAATAAAAAATGATAATTACTTCCAAAGGGATAATGAAGCTAGGGAATGCCCAATACTCGTTCACAACTCCATCAAATTTGTCCATCATATGATTAATTTTATGATGATTGTTTTCAAATAACAATCTACTCCACGGATATGTTTTATACAACTCAAGATTATTAATGGCTCTAAGAAACAAAGGATGAATTGAAGCTCCATCTATTTCTGCCTTGGACTTTCCGATTATAATATTCGCGAAGAAGTAAGGGACAATCATCCTCAACCTATCATCACAATGCTTCATCGCCTTTAACTTCTTCACCACTAATTCGAAAGTTATTTTTGATCATGTAGGAAAGTACTTCCGAAAAAACTCCATATTGTCTAATCGTTCGTAGTCGACTGGAATTAAATGGCAGTTCAAACCGGTGATGAGTGCATGCCCTCTTATTAAGCACCGGATTGGAACCTCATTGACAACAACTAACCACTCATTATTAAGATGAGTGCATGCTCTCTTATTGCGTAGCGAATTGGAACCCATTGACAACTAATCAACACTGATTAGTTTTTTATCTGTAACAACCGTACGAAGTAGCAACATCCACACGCCCATAATGAGTTGCATTCTCAACGAAATCCATTGTGCCCAAGCATTCATAGTCGGCTGGAATATAACGGTAGGTCATGGATATCATTTTCATCAAACCATGTAAGATTTAGTTCATTCCTCAAAAACTGCTTCATCTCTTTAAACCCATCTTCAATAGTTTTTACTCGTCCATTCGTAACATCGATTTTCACATCCAGTTTCTTAAACCCTTATTCCCTGAATTTCCTCAAACATTCAAAAACCTCAATCAAACCATCATTTGACTTAGCTTCCTGGGCCACATAAGATGGAACCGCTTCTTCCACCTCTGATATTTGTTCAGCAACATCCAAATTGAACATCCTTTCAAACCATATCATATTATTTTGAACGAGTAAACGATCGTGCCAACCATCTATAATTGCATCAATCACGTTTTTTCCATCATCTAATTGCTATGAATGTCTTGTCAATATAAATAAACACAAAATAATAATAAATTAAAACTGAAAGTAATTTAAGTTCAATAAATGCTAACTTTTGTTGTTCCAATCATATCATTGATTTCACTTAGTGAAAATCCTTTCATTGCACTTGCCTTATACTTTTTCTTGCACAATCTAGGACATTTCAGCATCTACACATCAAACGTTTTGTCTAAATTTCCTCGTCAGATAAGAAATTGTCTCAAAAGCAAGAAGCTACACATTTAAAGTTACAATATTAAAATCTAAATACTAGGGAATCAAACTATAAAATGATAAAATAAAAAATGATAATTACTTCCAAAGGGATAATGAAGCTAGGGAATGCCCAATACTCGTTCACAACTCCATCAAATTTGTCCATCATATGATTAATTTTATGATGATTGTTTTCAAATAACAATCTACTCCACGGATATGTTTTATACAACTCAAGATTATTAATGGCTCTAAGAAACAAAGGATGAATTGAAGCTCCATCTATTTCTGCCTTGGACTTTCCGATTATAATATTCGCGAAGAAGTAAGGGACAATCATCCTCAACCTATCATCACAATGCTTCATCGCCTTTAACTTCTTCACCACTAATTCGAAAGTTATTTTTGTTCATGTAGGAAAGTACTTCCGAAAAACTCCATATTGCCTGATCGTTCGTAGTCGACTGGAATTGAATGGCAGTTCAATCCGGTGATGAGTGCATACCCTCTTATTAAGCACCGGATTGGAACCCCATTGACAACAACTAACCACTCATTATTAAGATGAGTGTATGCTCTATTATTGCGTAGCGAATTGGAACCCATTGACAACTAATCAACACTCATTATTTTTTATCTGTAACAACCGTACGAAGTAGCAACATCCACACGCCCATAATGAGTTGCATTCTCAACGAAATCCATTGTGCCCAAGCATTCATAGTCGGCTGGAATATAACGGTAGTTCATGGATATCATTTTCATCAAACCATGAAAGATTTAGTTCATTCCTCAAAAACTGCTTCATCTCTTTCAACCCATCTTCAATAGTTTTTACTCGTCCATTCGTAACATCGATTTTCACATCCAGTTTCTTAAACCCTTATTCCCTGAATTTCCTCAAACATTCAAAAACCTCAATCAAACCATCATTTGACTTAGCTTCCTGGGCCACATATGATGGAACCGCTTCTTCCACCTCTGATATTTGTTAAGCAACATCCAAATTGAACATCCTTTCAAACCATATCATATTATTTTGAACGAGTAAACGATCGTGCAAACATCTATAATTGCATCAATCACGTTTTTTCCATCATCTAAATGCTATGAATGTCTTGTCAATATAAATAAACACAAAATAATAAGAAATTTAAACTGAAAGTAATTTAAGTTCAATAAATGCTAACTTTTGTTGTTCCAATCATATCATTGTTTCACTTAGTGAAAATCCTTTCATTGCACTTGCCTTATACTTTTTCTTGCACAATCTAGGACATTTCAACATCTACACATCAAACGTTTTGTTTAAATTTCCTCGTCAGATAAGAAATTGTCTCAAAAGCAAGAAGCTACACATTTAAAGTTACAATATTAAAATCTAAATACTAGGGAATGAAACTATAAAATGATAAAATAAAAAAGGATAATTACTTCCAAAGGGATAATGAAGCTAGAGAATGCCCAATACTCGTTCACAACTCCATCAAATTTGTCCATTATATGATTAATTTTATGATGATTGTTTTCAAATAACAATCTACTCCACGGATATGTTTTATACAACTCAAGATTATTAACGGCTCTAAGAAACAAAGGATGAATTGAAGCTTCATCTATTTTTGCCTTGGACTTTCCGATTATAACATTCGCGAAGAAGTAAGGGACAATCATCCTCAACCTATCATCACAATGCTTCATCGCCTTAAACACTTCTCCACTAATGCGAAAGTTATTTTTGATCATGTAGGAAAGTACTTCCTAACAAACTCCATATTGCCTAATCGTTCGTAGTCGACTGGTATTGAATGGCAGTTCAATACGGTGATGAGTGCATGCCTTCTTATTAAGCATCGGATTGGAACCCCATTGACAACAACTAACCACTCATTATTAAGATGAGTGCATGCTCTCTTATTGCGTAGCGAATTGGAACCCGTTGACAACTAATCAACACTCATTATTTTTTATCTGTAACAACCGTACGAAGTAGCAACATCCACACGCCCATAATGAGTTGCATTCTCAACGAAATCCATTGTGCCCAAGCATTCATAGTCGGCTGGAATATAACGGTAGTTCATGGATATCATTTTCATCAAACCATGTAAGATTTAGTTCATTCCTCAAAAACTACTTCATCTCTTTAAACCCATGTTCAATAGTTTTTACTCGTCCATTCGTAACATCGATTTTCACATCCAGTTTCTTAAACACATATTCCCTGAATTTCCTCAAACATTCAATAACCTCAATCAAACCATCATTTGACTTAGCTTCTCGGGCCACATATGATGGAACCGCTTCTTCCACCTCTGATATTTGTTCAGCAACATCCAAATTGAACATCCTTTCAAACCATATCTTCTTATTTTGAACGAGTAAACGATCGTGCCAACCATCTATAATTGCATCAATCACGTTTTTTCCATCATCTAAATGCTATGAATGTCTTGTCAATATAAATAAACACAAAATAATAATAAATTAAAACTGAAAGTAATTTAAGTTCAATAAATGCTAACTTTTGTTGTTCCAATCATATCATTGATTTCCCTTAGTGAAAATCCTTTCATTGCACTTGCCTTATACTTTTTCTTGCACAATCTAGGACATTTCAGCATCTACACATCAAACATTTTGTCTAAATTTCCTCGTCAGATAAGAAATTGTCTCAAAAGCAAGAAGCTACACATTTAAAGTTACAATATTAAAATCTAAATACTAGGGAACGAAACTATAAAATGATAAAATAAAAAAGGATAATTACTTCCAAAGGGATAATGAAGCTAGGGAATGCCCAATACTCGTTCACAACTCCATCAAATTTGTCCATCATATGATTAATTTTATGATGATTGTTTTCAAATAACAATCTACTCCACGGATATGTTTTATACAACTCAAGATTATTAACGGCTCTAAGAAACAAAGGATGGATTGAAGCTCCATCTATTTCTGCCTTGGACTTTCCGATTATAACATTCGCGAAGAAGTAAGGGACAATCATCCTCAACCTATCATCAGAATGCTTCATCGCCTTTAACTTCTTCACCACTAATGCGAAAGTTATTTTTGATCATGTAGGAAAGTACTTCCTAACAAACTCCATATTGCCTAATCGTTCGTAGTCGACTGGAATTGAATGGCAGTTCAATACGGTGATGAGTGCATGCCTTCTTATTAAGCACCGGATTGGAACCCCATTGACAACAACTAACCACTCATTATTAAGATGAGTGCATGCTCTCTTATTGCGTAGCGAATTGGAACCCGTTGACAACTAATCAACACTCATTATTTTTTATCTGTAACAACCGTACGAAGTAGCAACATCCACACGCCCATAATGAGTTGCATTCTCAACGAAATCCATTGTGCCCAAGCATTCATAGTCGGCTGGAATATAACGGTAGTTCATGGATATCATTTTCATCAAACCATGTAAGATTTAGTTCATTCCTCAAAAACTACTTCATCTCTTTAAACCCATCTTCAATAGTTTTTACTCGTCCATTCGTAACATCGATTTTCACATCCAGTTTCTTAAACCCTTATTCCCTGAATTTCCTCAAACATTCAAAAACCTCAATCAAACCATCATTTGACTTAGCTTCCTTGGCCACATATGATGGAACAGCTTCTTCCACCTCTGATATTTGTTCAGCAACATCCAAATTGAACATCCTTTCAAACCATATCATATTATTTTGAACGAGTAAACGATCGTGCCAACCATCTATAAATGCATCAATCACGTTTTTTCCATCATCTAAATGCTATGAATGTCTTGTCAATATAAATAAACACAAAATAATAATAAATTAAAACTGAAAGTAATTTAAGTTCAATAAATGCTAACTTTTGTTGTCCAATCATATCATTGATTTCACTTAGTGAAAATCCTTTCATTGCACTTGCCTTATACTTTTTCTTGCACAATCTAGGACATTTCAGCATCTACACATCAAACGTTTTGTCTAAATTTCTTCGTCAGATAAGAAATTGTCTCAAAAGCAAGAAGCTACACATTTAAAGTTACAATATTAAAATCTAAATACTTGGGAACGAAACTATAAAATGATAAAATAAAAAAGGATAATTACTTCTAAAGGGATAATGAAGCTAGGGAATGCCCAATACTCGTTCACAACTCCATCAAATTTGTCCATCATATGATTAATTTTATGATGATTGTTTTCAAATAACAATCTACTCCATGGATATGTTTTATACAACTCAAGATTATTAACGGCTCGAAGAAACAAAGGATGAATTGAAGCTCCATCTATTTCTGCCTTGGACTTTCCGATTATAACATTCGCGAAGAAGTAAGGGACAATCATCCTCAACCTATCATCACAATGCTTCATCGCCTTTAACTTCTTCACCACTAATGCGAAAGTTATTTTTGATCATGTACGAAAGTACTTCCTAACAAACTCCATATTGCCTAATCGTTCGTAGTCGGCTGGAATTAAATGGCAGTTCAATCCGGTGATGAGTGCATGCCCTCTTATTAAGCACCGGATTGGAACCCCATTGACAACAAATAACCACTCATTATTAAGATGAGTGTATGCTCTATTATTGCGTAGCGAATTGGAACCCATTGACAACTAATCAACACTCATTATTTTTTATCTGTAACAACCGTACGAAGTAGCAACATCCACACGCCCATAATGAGTTGCATTCTCAACGAAATCTATTGTGCCCAAGCATTCATAGTCGGCTGGAATATAACGGTAGTTCATGGATATCATTTTCATCAAACCATGTAAGATTTAGTTCATTCCTCAAAAACTGCTTCATCTCTTTAAACCCATCTTCAATAGTTTTTACTCGTCCATTCGTAACATCGATTTTCACATCCAGTTTCTTAAACCCTTATTCCCTAAATTTCCTCAAACATTCAAAAACCTCAATCAAACCATCATTTGACTTAGCTTCCTTGGCCACATATGATGGAACAGCTTCTTCCACCTCTGATATTTGTTCAGCAACATCAAAAATTGAACATCCTTTCAAACCATATCTTATTATTTTGAACGAGTAAACGATCGTGCCAACAATCTATGATTGCATCAATCACGTTTTTTCCATCATCTAAATGCTATGAATGTCTTGTCAATATAAATAAACACAAAATAATAATAAATTTAAACTGAAAGTAATTTAAGTTCAATAAATGCTAACTTTTGTTGTTCCAATCATATCATTGATTTTATTTAGTGAAAATCCTTTCATTGCACTTGCCTTATACTTTTTCTTGCATAATCTAGGACATTTCAGCATCTACACATCAAACGTTTTGTCTAAATTTCCTCGTCAGATAAGAAATTGTCTCAAAAGAAAGAAGCTACACATTTAAAGTTACAATATTAAAATCTAAATACTTGGGAACGAAACTATAAAATGATAAAATAAAAAAGGATAATTACTTCTAAAGGGATAATGAAGCTAGGGAATGCCCAATACTCGTTCACAACTCCATCAAATTTGTCCATCATATGATTAATTTTATGATGATTGTTTTCAAATAACAATCTACTCCATGGATATGTTTTATACAACTCAAGATTATTAACGGCTCGAAAAAACAAAGGATGAATTGAAGCTCCATCTATTTCTGCCTTGGACTTTCCGATTATAACATTCGCGAAGAAGTAAGGGACAATCATCCTCAACCTATCATCACAATGCTTCATCGCCTTTAACTTCTTCACCACTAATGCGAAAGTTATTTTTGATCATGTACGAAAGTACTTCCTAACAAACTCCATATTGCCTAATCGTTCGTAGTCGGCTGGAATTAAATGGCAGTTCAATCCGGTGATGAGTGCATGCCCTCTTATTAAGCACCGGATTGGAACCCCATTGACAACAAATAACCACTCATTATTAAGATGAGTGTATGCTCTATTATTGCGTAGCGAATTGGAACCCATTGACAACTAATCAACACTCATTATTTTTTATCTGTAACAACCGTACGAAGTAGCAACATCCACACGCCCATAATGAGTTGCATTCTCAACGAAATCCATTGTGCCCAAGCATTCATAGTCGGCTGGAATATAACGGTAGTTCATGGATATCATTTTCATCAAACCATGTAAGATTTAGTTCATTCCTCAAAAACTGCTTCATCTCTTTAAACCCATCTTCAATAGTTTTTACTCGTCCATTCGTAACATCGATTTTCACATCCAGTTTCTTAAACCCTTATTCCCTAAATTTCCTCAAACATTCAAAAACCTCAATCAAACCATCACTTGACTTAGCTTCCTGGGCCACATATGATGGAACCGCTTCTTCCACCTCTGATATTTGTTCAGCAACATCAAAAATTGAACATCCTTTCAAACCATATCTTATTATTTTGAACGAGTAAACGATCGTGCCAACAATCTATGATTGCATCAATCACGTTTTTTCCATCATCTAAATGCTATGAATGTCTTGTCAATATAAATAAACACAAAATAATAATAAATTTAAACTGAAAGTAATTTAAGTTCAATAAATGCTAACTTTTGTTGTTCCAATCATATCATTGATTTTATTTAGTGAAAATCCTTTCATTGCACTTGCCTTATACTTTTTCTTGCATAATCTAGGACATTTCAGCATCTACACATCAAACGTTTTGTCTAAATTTCCTCGTCAGATAAGAAATTGTCTCAAAAGCAAGAAGCTACACATTTAAAGTTACAATATTAAAATCTAAATACTAGGGAACGAAACTATAAAATGATAAAATAAAAAAGGATAATTACTTCCAAAGGGATAATGAAGTTAGGGAATGCCAAATACTGGTTCACAACTCCATCAAATTTGTCCATCATATGATTAATTTGTATGATGATTGTTTTCAAATAACAATCTACTCCACGGATATGTTTCATACAACTCAAGATTATTAACGGCTCTAAGAAAGAACGGATGAATTGAAGCTCCATCTATTTCTGCCTTGGACTTTCCGATTATAACATTCGCTAAGAAGTAAGGGACAATCATCCTCGACCTATCATCACAATGCTTCATCGCCTTAAACACTTCTCCACTAATGCGAAAGTTATTTTTGATAATGTAGGAAAGTACTTCCTAACAAACTCCATATTGCCTAATCGTTCGTAGTCGGCTGGTATTGAATGGCAGTTCAATCCGGTGATGAGTGCATGCCCTCTTATTAAGCACCGGATTGGAACCCCATTGACAACAAATAACCACTCATTATTAAGATGAGTGTATGCTCTATTATTGCGTAGCGAATTGGAACCCATTGACAACTAATCAACACTCATTATTTTTTATCTGTAACAACCGTACGAAGTAGCAACATCCACACGCCCATAATGAGTTGCATTCTCAACGAAATCCATTGTGCCCAAGCATTCATAGTCGGCTGGAATATAACGGTAGTTCATGGATATCATTTTCATCAAACCATGTAAGATTTAGTTCATTCCTCAAAAACTGCTTCATCTCTTTAAACCCATCTTCAATAGTTTTTACTCGTCCATTCGTAACATCGATTTTCACATCCAGTTTCTTAAACCCTTATTCCCTGAATTTCCTCAAACATTCAAAAACCTCAATCAAACCATCACTTGACTTAGCTTCCTGGGCCACATATGATGGAACCGCTTCTTCCACCTCTGATATTTGTTCAGCAACATCCAAATTGAACATCCTTTCAAACCATATCATATTATTTTGAACGAGTAAACGATCATGCCAACCATCTATAATTGCATCACTCACGTTTTTTCCATCATCTAAATGCTATGAATGTCTTGTCAATATAAATAAAAACAAAATAATAATAAATTTAAACTGAAAGTAATTTAAGTTCAATAAATGCTAACTTTTGTTGTTCCAATCATATCATTGATTTCACTTAATGAAAATCCTTTCATTGCACTTGCCTTATACTTTTTCTTGCACAATCTAGGACATTTCAGCATCTACACATCAAACGTTTTGTCTAAATTTCCTCGTCAGATAAGAAATTGTCTCAAAAGCAAGAAGCTACACATTTAAAGTTACAATATTAAAATCTAAATACTAGGGAATGAAACTATAAAATGATAAAATAAAAAGGGATATGTACTTCCAATGGGATAATGAAGGTAGGGAATGCCCAATACTCGTTCACAACTCCATCAAATTTGTCCATCATATGATTAATTTTATGATGATTGTTTTCAAATAACAATCTACTCCACGGATATGTTTCATACAACTCAAGATTATTAACGGCTCTAAGAAAGAACGGATGAATTGAAGCTCCATCTATTTCTGCCTTGGACTTTCCGATTATAACATTCGCTAAGAAGTAAGGGACAATCATCCTCGACCTATCATCACAATGCTTCATCGCCTTAAACACTTCTCCACTAATGCGAAAGTTATTTTTGATCATGTAGGAAAGTACTTCCTAACAAACTCCATATTGCCTAATCGTTCGTAGTCGGCTGCAATTGAATTGCAGTTTAATCCGGTGATGAGTGCATGCCCTCTTATTAAGCACCGGATTGGAACCCCAGTTACAACAAATAACCACTCATTATTAAGATGAGTGCATGCTCTCTTATTGCGTAGCGAATTGGGACCCATTGACAACTAATCAACACTCATTATTTTTTATCTGTAACAACCGTACGAAGTAGCAACATCCACACGCCCATAATGAGTTGCATTCTCAACGAAATCCATTGTGCCCAAGCATTCATAGTCGGCTGGAATATAACGGTAGTTCATGGATATCATTTTCATCAAACCATGTAAGATTTAGTTCATTCCTCAAAAACTGCTTCATCTCTTTAAACCCATCTTCAATAGTTTTTACTCGTCCATTCGTAACATCGATTTTCACATCCAGTTTCTTAAACCCTTATTCCCTAAATTTCCTCAAACATTCAAAAACCTCAATCAAACCATCATTTGACTTAGCTTCCTTGGCCACATATGATGGAACAGCTTCTTCCACCTCTCATATTTGTTCAGCAACATCCAAATTGAACATCCTTTCAAACCATATCATATTATTTTGAACGAGTAAACGATCGTGCCAACCATCTATAAATGCATCAATCACGTTTTTTCCATCATCTAAATGCTATGAATGTCTTGTCAATATAAATAAACACAAAATAATAATAAATTAAAACTGAAAGTAATTTAAGTTCAATAAATGCTAACTTTTGTTGTCCAATCATATCATTGATTTCACTTAGTGAAAATCCTTTCATTGCACTTGCCTTATACTTTTTCTTGCACAATCTAGGACATTTCATCATCTACACATCAAACGTTTTGTCTAAATTTCCTCGTCAGATAAGAAATTGTCTCAAAAGCAAGAAGCTACACATTTAAAGTTACAATATTAAAATCTAAATACTAGGGAACGAAACTATAAAATGATAAAATAAAAAAGGATAATTACTTCCAAAGGGATAATGAAGCTAGGGAATGCCCAATACTCGTTCACAACTCCATCAAATTTGTCCATCATATGATTAATTTTATGATGATTGTTTTCAAATAACAATCTACTCCATGGATATGTTTTATACAACTCAAGATTATTAACGGCTCGAAGAAACAAAGGATGAATTGAAGCTCCATCTATTTCTGCCTTGGACTTTCCGATTATAACATTCGCGAAGAAGTAAGGGACAATTATCCTCAACCTATCATCACAATGCTTCATCGCCTTAAGCACTTCTCCACTAATGCGAAAGTTATTTTTGATAATGTAGGAAAGTACTTCCTAACAAACTCCATATTGCCTAATCGTTCGTAGTCGGCTGGTATTGAATGGCAGTTCAATCCGGTGATGAGTGCATGCCCTCTTATTAAGCACCGGATTAGAACCCCATTGACAACAAATAACCACTCATTATTAAGATGAGTGTATGCTCTATTATTGCGTAGCGAATTGGAACCCATTGACAACTAATCAACACTCATTATTTTTTATCTGTAACAACCGTACGAAGTAGCAACATCCACACGCCCATAATGAGTTGCATTCTCAACGAAATCCATTGTGCCCAAGCATTCATAGTCGGCTGGAATATAACGGTAGTTCATGGATATCATTTTCATCAAACCATGTAAGATTTAGTTCATTCCTCAAAAACTGCTTCATCTCTTTAAACCCATCTTCAATAGTTTTTACTCGTCCATTCGTAACATCGATTTTCACATCCAGTTTCTTAAACCCTTATTCCCTGAATTTCCTCAAACATTCAAAAACCTCAATCAAACCATCACTTGACTTAGCTTCCTGGGCCACATATGATGGAACCGCTTCTTCCACCTCTGATATTTGTTCAGCAACATCCAAATTGAACATCCTTTCAAACCATATCATATTATTTTGAACGAGTAAACGATCATGCCAACCATCTATAATTGCATCACTCACGTTTTTTCCATCATCTAAATGCTATGAATGTCTTGTCAATATAAATAAACACAAAATAATAATAAATTTAAACTGAAAGTAATTTAAGTTCAATAAATGCTAACTTTTGTTGTTCCAATCATATCATTGATTTCACTTAATGAAAATCCTTTCATTGCACTTGCCTTATACTTTTTCTTGCACAATCTAGGACATTTCAGCATCTACACATCAAACGTTTTGTCTAAATTTCCTCGTCAGATAAGAAATTGTCTCAAAAGCAAGAAGCTACACATTTAAAGTTACAATATTAAAATCTAAATACTAGGGAACGAAACTATAAAATGATAAAATAAAAAAGGATAATTACTTCCAAAGGGATAATGAAGTTAGGGAATGCCAAATACTGGTTCACAACTCCATCAAATTTGTCCATCATATGATTAATTTTATGATGATTGTTTTCAAATAAGAATCTACTCCACGGATATGTTTCATACAACTCAAGATTATTAACGGCTCTAAGAAAGAACGGATGAATTGAAGCTCCATCTATTTCTGCCTTGGACTTTCCGATTATAACATTCGCTAAGAAGTAAGGGACAATCATCCTCGACCTATCATCACAATGCTTCATCGCCTTAAACACTTCTCCACTAATGCGAAAGTTATTTTTGATCATGTAGGAAAGTACTTCCTAACAAACTCCATATTGCCTAATCGTTCGTAGTCGGCTGCAATTGAATTGCAGTTTAATCCGGTGATGAGTGCATGCCCTCTTATTAAGCCCTGGATTGGAACCCCATTGACAACAAATAACCACTCATTATTAAGATGAGTGCATGCTCTCTTATTGCGTAGCGAATTGGGACCCATTGACAACTAATCAACACTCATTATTTTTTATCTGTAACAACCGTACGAAGTAGCAACATCCACACGCCCATAATGAGTTGCATTCTCAACGAAATCCATTGTGCCCAAGCATTCATAGTCGGCTGGAATATAACGGTAGTTCATGGATATCATTTTCATCAAACCATGTAAGATTTAGTTCATTCCTCAAAAACTGCTTCATCTCTTTATACCCATCTTCAATAGTTTTTACTCGTCCATTCGTAACATCGATTTTCACATCCAGTTTCTTAAACCCTTATTCCCTGAATTTCCTTAAACATTCAAAAACCTCAATCAAACCATCATTTGACTTAGCTTCCTGGGCCACATATGATGGAACCGCTTCTTCCAGCTCTGATATTTGTTCAGCAACATCCAAATTGAACAACCTTTCAAACCATATCATATTATTTTGAACGTGTAAACGATCGTGCCAACCATCTATAATTGCATCAATCACGTTTTTTCCATCATCTAAATGCTATGAATGTCTTGTCAATATAAATAAACACAGAGTAATAATAAATTAAAACTGAAAGTAATTTAAGTTCAATAAATGCTAACTTTTGTTGTTCCAATCATATCATTGATTTCACTTAGTGAAAATCCTTTCGTTGCACTTGCCTTATACTTTTTCTTGCACAATCTAGGACATTTCAGCATCTACACATCAAACGTTTTGTCTAAATTTCCTCGTCAGATAAGAAATTGTCTCAAAAGCAAGAAGCTACACATTTAAAGTTACAATATTAAAATCTAAATACTAGGGAATGAAACTATAAAATGATAAAATAAAAAAGGATAATTACTTCCAAAGGGATAATGAAGCTATGGAATGCCCAATACTCGTTCACAACTCCATCAAATTTGTCCATCATATGATTAATTTTATGATGATTGTTTTCAAATAACACTCTACTCCACGGATATGTTTCATACAACTCAAGATTATTAACGGCTCTAAGAAAAAACGGATGAATTGAAGCTCCATCTATTTCTGCCTTGGACTTTCTGATTATAACATTCGCTAAGAAGTAAGGGACAATCATCCTCGACCTATCATCACAATGCTTCATCGCCTTAAACACTTCTCCACTAATGCGAAAGTTATTTTTGATCATGTAGGAAAGTACTTCCTAACAAACTCCATATTGCCTAATCGTTCGTAGTCGGCTGCAATTGAATTGCAGTTTAATCCGGTGATGAGTGCATGCCCTCTTATTAAGCACCGGATTGGAACCCCAGTTACAACAAATAACCACTCATTATTAAGATGAGTGCATGCTCTCTTATTGCGTAGCGAATTGGGACCCATTGACAACTAATCAACACTCATTATTTTTTATCTGTAACAACCGTACGAAGTAGCAACATCCACACGCCCATAATGAGTTGCATTCTCAACGAAATCCATTGTGCCCAAGCATTCATAGTCGGCTGGAATATAACGGTAGTTCATGGATATCATTTTCATCAAACCATGTAAGATTTAGTTCATTCCTCAAAAACTGCTTCATCTCTTTAAACCCATCTTCAATAGTTTTTACTCGTCCATTCGTAACATCGATTTTCACATCCAGTTTCTTAAACCCTTATTCCCTAAATTTCCTCAAACATTCAAAAACCTCAATCAAACCATCATTTGACTTAGCTTCCTTGGCCACATATGATGGAACAGCTTCTTCCACCTCTGATATTTGTTCAGCAACATCCAAATTGAACATCCTTTCAAACCATATCATATTATTTTGAACGAGTAAACGATCGTGCCAACCATCTATAAATGCATCAATCACGTTTTTTCCATCATCTAAATGCTATGAATGTCTTGTCAATATAAATAAACACAAAATAATAATAAATTAAAACTGAAAGTAATTTAAGTTCAATAAATGCTAACTTTTGTTGTCCAATCATATCATTGATTTCACTTAGTGAAAATCCTTTCATTGCACTTGCCTTATACTTTTTCTTGCACAATCTAGGACATTTCATCATCTACACATCAAACGTTTTGTCTAAATTTCCTCGTCAGATAAGAAATTGTCTCAAAAGCAAGAAGCTACACATTTAAAGTTACAATATTAAAATCTAAATACTAGGGAACGAAACTATAAAATGATAAAATAAAAAAGGATAATTACTTCCAAAGGGATAATGAAGCTAGGGAATGCCCAATACTCGTTCACAACTCCATCAAATTTGTCCATCATATGATTAATTTTATGATGATTGTTTTCAAATAACAATCTACTCCATGGATATGTTTTATACAACTCAAGATTATTAACGGCTCGAAGAAACAAAGGATGAATTGAAGCTCCATCTATTTCTGCCTTGGACTTTCCGATTATAACATTCGCGAAGAAGTAAGGGACAATCATCCTCCACCTATCATCACAATGCTTCATCGCCTTTAACTTCTTCACCACTAATGCGAAAGTTATTTTTGATCATGTACGAAAGTACTTCCTAACAAACTCCATATTGCCTAATCGTTCGTAGTCGGCTGGAATTGAATGGCAGTTCAATCCGGTGATGAGTGCATGCCCTCTTATTAAGCACCGGATTGGAACCCCATTGACAACAAATAACCACTCATTATTAAGATGAGTGTATGCTCTATTATTGCGTAGCGAATTGGAACCCATTGACAACTAATCAACACTCATTATTTTTTATCTATAACAACCGTACGAAGTAGCAACATCCACACGCCCATAATGAGTTGCATTCTCAACGAAATCCATTGTGCCCAAGCATTCATAGTCGGCTGGAATATAACGGTAGTTCATGGATATCATTTTCATCAAACCATGTAAGATTTAGTTCATTCCTCAAAAACTGCTTCATCTCTTTAAACCCATCTTCAATAGTTTTTACTCGTCCATTCGTAACATCGATTTTCACATCCAGTTTCTTAAACCCTTATTCCCTGAATTTCCTCAAACATTCAAAAACCTCAATCAAACCATCACTTGACTTAGCTTCCTGGGCCACATATGATGGAACCGCTTCTTCCACCTCTGATATTTGTTCAGCAACATCCAAATTGAACATCCTTTCAAACCATATCATATTATTTTGAACGAGTAAACGATCATGCCAACCATCTATAATTGCATCACTCACGTTTTTTCCATCATCTAAATGCTATGAATGTCTTGTCAATATAAATAAACACAAAATAATAATAAATTTAAACTGAAAGTAATTTAAGTTCAATAAATGCTAACTTTTGTTGTTCCAATCATATCATTGATTTCACTTAATGAAAATCCTTTCATTGCACTTGCCTTATACTTTTTCTTGCACAATCTAGGACATTTCAGCATCTACACATCAAACGTTTTGTCTAAATTTCCTCGTCAGATAAGAAATTGTCTCAAAAGCAAGAAGCTACACATTTAAAGTTACAATATTAAAATCTAAATACTAGGGAACGAAACTATAAAATGATAAAATAAAAAAGGATAATTACTTCCAAAGGGATAATGAAGTTAGGGAATGCCAAATACTGGTTCACAACTCCATCAAATTTGTCCATCATATGATTAATTTTATGATGATTGTTTTCAAATAAGAATCTACTCCACGGATATGTTTCATACAACTCAAGATTATTAACGGCTCTAAGAAAGAACGGATGAATTGAAGCTCCATCTATTTCTGCCTTGGACTTTCCGATTATAACATTCGCTAAGAAGTAAGGGACAATCATCCTCGACCTATCATCACAATGCTTCATCGCCTTAAACACTTCTCCACTAATGCGAAAGTTATTTTTGATCATGTAGGAAAGTACTTCCTAACAAACTCCATATTGCCTAATCGTTCGTAGTCGGCTGCAATTGAATTGCAGTTTAATCCGGTGATGAGTGCATGCCCTCTTATTAAGCACCGGATTAGAACCCCATTGACAACAAATAACCACTCATTATTAAGATGAGTGTATGCTCTATTATTGCGTAGCGAATTGGAACCCATTGACAACTAATCAACACTCATTATTTTTTATCTGTAACAACCGTACGAAGTAGCAACATCCACACGCCCATAATGAGTTGCATTCTCAACGAAATCCATTGTGCCCAAGCATTCATAGTCGGCTGGAATATAACGGTAGTTCATGGATATCATTTTCATCAAACCATGTAAGATTTAGTTCATTCCTCAAAAACTGCTTCATCTCTTTAAACCCATCTTCAATAGTTTTTACTCGTCCATTCGTAACATCGATTTTCACATCCAGTTTCTTAAACCCTTATTCCCTGAATTTCCTCAAACATTCAAAAACCTCAATCAAACCATCACTTGACTTAGCTTCCTGGGCCACATATGATGGAACCGCTTCTTCCACCTCTGATATTTGTTCAGCAACATCCAAATTGAACATCCTTTCAAACCATATCATATTATTTTGAACGAGTAAACGATCGTGCCAACCATCTATAAATGCATCAATCACGTTTTTTTCATCATCTAAATGCTATGAATGTCTTGTCAATATAAATAAACACAAAATAATAATAAATTAAAACTGAAAGTAATTTAAGTTCAATAAATGCTAACTTTTGTTGTCCAATCATATCATTGATTTCACTTAGTGAAAATCCTTTCATTGCACTTGCCTTATACTTTTTCTTGCACAATCTAGGACATTTCATCATCTACACATCAAACGTTTTGTCTAAATTTCCTCGTCAGATAAGAAATTGTCTCAAAAGCAAGAAGCTACACATTTAAAGTTACAATATTAAAATCTAAATACTAGGGAACGAAACTATAAAATGATAAAATAAAAAAGGATAATTACTTCCAAAGGGATAATGAAGCTAGGGAATGCCCAATACTCGTTCACAACTCCATCAAATTTGTCCATCATATGATTAATTTTATGATGATTGTTTTCAAATAACAATCTACTCCATGGATATGTTTTATACAACTCAAGATTATTAACGGCTCGAAGAAACAAAGGATGAATTGAAGCTCCATCTATTTCTGCCTTGGACTTTCCGATTATAACATTCGCGAAGAAGTAAGGGACAATCATCCTCAACCTATCATCACAATGCTTCATCGCCTTTAACTTCTTCACCACTAATGCGAAAGTTATTTTTGATCATGTACGAAAGTACTTCCTAACAAACTCCATATTGCCTAATCGTTCGTAGTCGGCTGGAATTGAATGGCAGTTCAATCCGGTGATGAGTGCATGCCCTCTTATTAAGCACCGGATTGGAACCCCATTGACAACAAATAACCACTCATTATTAAGATGAGTGTATGCTCTATTATTGCGTAGCGAATTGGAACCCATTGACAACTAATCAACACTCATTATTTTTTATCTGTAACAACCGTACGAAGTAGCAACATCCACACGCCCATAATGAGTTGCATTCTCAACGAAATCCATTGTGCCCAAGCATTCATAGTCGGCTGGAATATAACGGTAGTTCATGGATATCATTTTCATCAAACCATGTAAGATTTAGTTCATTCCTCAAAAACTGCTTCATCTCTTTAAACCCATCTTCAATAGTTTTTACTCGTCCATTCGTAACATCGATTTTCACATCCAGTTTCTTAAACCCTTATTCCCTAAATTTCCTCAAACATTCAAAAACCTCAATCAAACCATCACTTGACTTAGCTTCCTGGGCCACATATGATGGAACCGCTTCTTCCACCTCTGATATTTGTTCAGCAACATCAAAAATTGAACATCCTTTCAAACCATATCTTATTATTTTGAACGAGTAAACGATCGTGCCAACAATCTATGATTGCATCAATCACGTTTTTTCCATCATCTAAATGCTATGAATGTCTTGTCAATATAAATAAACACAAAATAATAATAAATTTAAACTGAAAGTAATTTAAGTTCAATAAATGCTAACTTTTGTTGTTCCAATCATATCATTGATTTCACTTAGTGAAAATCCTTTCATTGCACTTGCCTTATACTTTTTCTTGCATAATCTAGGACATTTCAGCATCTACACATCAAACGTTTTGTCTAAATTTCCTCGTCAGATAAGAAATTGTCTCAAAAGCAAGAAGCTACACATTTAAAGTTACAATATTAAAATCTAAATACTAGGGAACGAAACTATAAAATGATAAAATAAAAAAGGATAATTATTTCCAAAGGGATAATGAAGTTAGGGAATGCCAAATACTGGTTCAGAACTCCATCAAATTTGTCCATTATATGATTAATTTTATGATGATTGTTTTCAAATAACAATCTACTCCACGGATATGTTTCATACAACTCAAGATTATTAACGGCTCTAAGAAAGAACGGATGAATTGAAGCTCCATCTATTTCTGCCTTGGACTTTCCGATTATAACATTCGCTAAGAAGTAAGGGACAATCATCCTCGACCTATCATCACAATGCTTCATCGCCTTAAACACTTCTCCACTAATGCGAAAGTTATTTTTGATAATGTAGGAAAGTACTTCCTAACAAACTCCATATTGCCTAATCGTTCGTAGTCGGCTGGTATTGAATGGCAGTTCAATCCGGTGATGAGTGCATGCCCTCTTATTAAGGACCGGATTGGAACCCCATTGACAACAAATAACCACTCATTATTAAGATGAGTGTATGCTCTATTATTGCGTAGCGAATTGGAACCCATTGACAACTAATCAACACTCATTATTTTTTATCTGTAACAACCGTACGAAGTAGCAACATCCACACGCCCATAATGAGTTGCATTCTCAACGAAATCCATTGTGCCCAAGCATTCATAGTCGGCTGGAATATAACGGTAGTTCATGGATATCATTTTCATCAAACCATGTAAGATTTAGTTCATTCCTCAAAAACTGCTTCATCTCTTTAAACCCATCTTCAATAGTTTTTACTCGTCCATTCGTAACATCGATTTTCACATCCAGTTTCTTAAACCCTTATTCCCTGAATTTCCTCAAACATTCAAAAACCTCAATCAAACCATCACTTGACTTAGCTTCCTGGGCCACATATGATGGAACCGCTTCTTCCACCTCTGATATTTGTTCAGCAACATCCAAATTGAACATCCTTTCAAACCATATCATATTATTTTGAACGAGTAAACGATCATGCCAACCATCTATAATTGCATCACTCACGTTTTTTCCATCATCTAAATGCTATGAATGTCTTGTCAATATAAATAAACACAAAATAATAATAAATTTAAACTGAAAGTAATTTAAGTTCAATAAATGCTAACTTTTGTTGTTCCAATCATATCATTGATATCACTTAATGAAAATCCTTTCATTGCACTTGCCTTATACTTTTTCTTGCACAATCTAGGACATTTCAGCATCTACACATCAAACGTTTTGTCTAAATTTCCTCGTCAGATAAGAAATTGTCTCAAAAGCAAGAAGCTACACATTTAAAGTTACAATATTAAAATCTAAATACTAGGGAATGAAACTATAAAATGATAAAATAAAAAGGGATATGTACTTCCAATGGGATAATGAAGGTAGGGAATGCCCAATACTCGTTCACAACTCCATCAAATTTGTCCATCATATGATTAATTTTATGATGATTGTTTTCAAATAACAATCTACTCCACGGATATGTTTCATACAACTCAAGATTATTAACGGCTCTAAGAAAGAACAGATGAATTGAAGCTCCATCTATTTCTGCCTTGGACTTTCCGATTATAACATTCGCTAAGAAGTAAGGGACAATCATCCTCGACCTATCATCATAATGCTTCATCGCCTTAAACACTTCTCCACTAATGCGAAAGTTATTTTTGATCATGTAGGAAAGTACTTCCTAACAAACTCCATATTGCCTAATCGTTCGTAGTCGGCTGCAATTGAATTGCAGTTTAATCCGGTGATGAGTGCATGCCCTCTTATTAAGCACCGGATTGGAACCCCAGTTACAACAAATAACCACTCATTATTAAGATGAGTGCATGCTCTCTTATTGCGTAGCGAATTGGGACCCATTGACAACTAATCAACACTCATTATTTTTTATCTGTAACAACCGTACGAAGTAGCAACATCCACACGCCCATAATGAGTTGCATTCTCAACGAAATCCATTGTGCCCAAGCATTCATAGTCGGCTGGAATATAACGGTAGTTCATGGATATCATTTTCATCAAACCATGTAAGATTTAGTTCATTCCTCAAAAACTGCTTCATCTCTTTAAACCCATCTTCAATAGTTTTTACTCGTCCATTCGTAACATTGATTTTCACATCCAGTTTCTTAAACCCTTATTCCCTGAATTTCCTCAAACATTCAAAAACCTCAATCAAACCATCATTTGACTTAGCTTCCTGGGCCACATATGATGGAACAGCTTCTTCCACCTCTGATATTTGTTCAGCAACATCCAAATTGAACATCCTTTCAAACCATATCTTATTATTTTGAACGTGTAAACGATCGTACCAACCATCTATAATTGCATCAATCACGTTTTTTCCATCATCTAAATGCTATGAATGTCTTGTCAATATAAATAAACACAAAGTAATAATAAATTAAAACTGAAAGTAATTTAAGTTCAATAAATGCTAACTTTTGTTGTTCCAATCATATCATTGATTTCACTTAGTGAAAATCCTTTCATTGCACTTGCCTTATACTTTTTCTTGCACAATCTAGGACATTTCAGCATCTACACATCAAACGTTTTGTCTAAATTTCCTCGTCAGATAAGAAATTGTCTCAAAAGCAAGAAGCTACACATTTAAAGTTACAATATTAAAATCTAAATACTTGGGAACGAAACTATAAAATGATAAAATAAAAAAGGATAATTACTTCCAAAGGGATAATGAAGCTATGGAATGCCCAATACTCGTTCACAACTCCATCAAATTTGTCCATCATATGATTAATTTTATGATGATTGTTTTCAAATAACACTCTACTCCACGGATATGTTTCATACAACTCAAGATTATTAACGGCTCTAAGAAAAAACGGATGAATTGAAGCTCCATCTATTTCTGCCTTGGACTTTCCGATTATAACATTCGCTAAGAAGTAAGGGACAATCATCCTCGACCTATCATCACAATGCTTCATCGCCTTAAACCTTTCTCCACTAATGCGAAAGTTATTTTTGATAATGTAGGAAAGTACTTCCTAACAAACTCCATATTGCCTAATCGTTCGTAGTCGGCTGGAATTGAATGGCAGTTCAATCCGGTGATGAGTGCATGCCCTCTTATTAAGCACCGGATTGGAACCCCATTGACAACAAATAACCACTCATTATTAATATGAGTGTATGCTCTATTATTGTGTAGCGAATTGGAACCCATTGACAACTAATCAACACTCATTATTTTTTATCTGTAACAACCGTACGAAGTAGCAACATCCACACGCCCATAATGAGTTGCATTCTCAACGAAATCCATTGTGCCCAAGCATTCATAGTCGGCTGGAATATAACGGTAGTTCATGGATATCATTTTCATCAAACCATGTAAGATTTAGTTCATTCCTCAAAAACTGCTCCATCTCTTTAAACCCATCTTCAATAGTTTTTACTCGTCCATTCGTAACATCGATTTTCACATCCAGTTTCTTAAACCCTTATTCCCTGAATTTCCTCAAACATTCAAAAACCTCAATCAAACCATCATTTGACTTAGCTTCCTGGGCCACATATGATGGAACAGCTTCTTCCACCTCTGATATTTGTTCAGCAACATCCAAATTGAACATCCTTTCAAACCATATCTTCTTATTTTGAACGTGTAAACGATCGTGCCAACCATCTATAATTGCATCAATCACGTTTTTTCCATCATCTAAATGCTATGAATGTCTTGTCAATATAAATAAACACAAAATAATAATAAAATTAAACTGAAAGTAATTTAAGTTCAATAAATGCTAACTTTTGTTGTTCCAATCATATCATTGATTTCACTTAGTGAAAATCCTTTCATTGCACTTGCCTTATACTTTTTCTTGCACAATCTAGGACATTTCAGCATCTACACATCAAACGTTTTGTCTAAATTTCCTTGTCAGATAAGAAATTGTCTCAAAAGCAAGAAGCTACACATTTAAAGTTACAATATTAAAATCTAAATACTACGGAATGAAACTATAAAATGATAAAATAAAAAAGGATAATTACTTCCAAAGGGATAATGAAGCTAGGGAATGCCCAATACTCGTTCACAACTCCATCAAATTTGTCCATCATATGATTAATTTTATGATGATTGTTTTCAAATAACATTCTACTCTACGGATATGTTTCATACAACTCAAGATTATTAACGACTCTAAGAAAGAACGGATGAATTGAAGCTCCATCTATTTCTGCCTTGGACTTTTCCGATTATAACATTCGCTAAGAAGTAAGGGACAATCATCCTCGACCTATCATCACAATGCTTCATCGCCTTAAACCTTTCTCCACTAATGCGAAAGTTATTTTTGATAATGTAGGAAAGTACTTCCTAACAAACTCCATATTGCCTAATCGTTCGTAGTCGGCTGGAATTGAATGGCAGTTCAATCCGGTGATGAGTGCATGCCCTCTTATTAAGCACCGGATTGGAACCCCATTGACAACAAATAACCACTCATTATTAAGATGAGTGTATGCTCTATTATTGCGTAGCGAATTGGAACCCATTGACAACTAATCAACACTCATTATTTTTTATCTGTAACAACCGTACGAAGTAGCAACATCCACACGCCCATAATGAGTTGCATTCTCAACGAAATCCATTGTGCCCAAGCATTCATAGTCGGCTGGAATATAACGGTAGTTCATGGATATCATTTTCATCAAACCATGTAAGATTTAGTTCATTCCTCAAAAACTGCTTCATCTCTTTAAACCCATCTTCAATAGTTTTTACTCGTCCATTCGTAACATCGATTTTCACATCCAGTTTCTTAAACCCTTATTCCCTGAATTTCCTCAAACATTCAAAAACCTCAATCAAACCATCATTTGACTTAGCTTCCTGGGCCACATATGATGGAACAGCTTCTTCCACCTCTGATATTTGTTCAGCAACATCCAAATTGAACATCCTTTCAAACCATATCTTATTATTTTGAACGTGTAAACGATCGTGCCAACCATCTATAATTGCATCAATCACGTTTTTTCCATCATCTAAATGCTAAGAATGTCTTGTCAATATAAATAAACACAAAGTAATAATAAATTAAAACTGAAAGTAATTTATGTTCAATAAATGCTAACTTTTGTTGTTCCAATCATATCATTGATTTCACTTAGTGAAAATCCTTTCATTGCACTTGCCTTATACTTTTTCTTGCACAATCTAGGACATTTCAGCATCTACACATCAAACGTTTTGTCTAAATTTCCTCGTCAGATAAGAAATTGTCTCAAAAGCAAGAAGCTACACATTTAAAGTTACAATATTAAAATCTAAATACTTGGGAACGAAACTATAAAATGATAAAATAAAAAAGGATAATTACTTCCAAAGGGATAATGAAGCTAGGGAATGCCCAATACTCGTTCACAACTCCATCAAATTTGTCCATCATATGATTAATTTTATGATGATTGTTTTCAAATAACATTCTACTCTACGGATATGTTTCATACAACTCAAGATTATTAACGACTCTAAGAAAGAACGGATGAATTGAAGCTCCATCTATTTCTGCCTTGGACTTTTCCGATTATAACATTCGCTAAGAAGTAAGGGACAATCATCCTCGACCTATCATCACAATGCTTCATCGCCTTAAACCTTTCTCCACTAATGCGAAAGTTATTTTTGATAATGTAGGAAAGTACTTCCTAACAAACTCCATATTGCCTAATCGTTCGTAGTCGGCTGGAATTGAATGGCAGTTCAATCCGGTGATGAGTGCATGCCCTCTTATTAAGCACCGGATTGGAACCCCATTGACAACAAATAACCACTCATTATTAAGATGAGTGTATGCTCTATTATTGCGTAGCGAATTGGAACCCATTGACAACTAATCAACACTCATTATTTTTTATCTGTAACAACCGTACGAAGTAGCAACATCCACACGCCCATAATGAGTTGCATTCTCAACGAAATCCATTGTGCCCAAGCATTCATAGTCGGCTGGAATATAACGGTAGTTCATGGATATCATTTTCATCAAACCATGTAAGATTTAGTTCATTCCTCAAAAACTGCTTCATCTCTTTAAACCCATCTTCAATAGTTTTTACTCGTCCATTCGTAACATCGATTTTCACATCCAGTTTCTTAAACCCTTATTCCCTGAATTTCCTCAAACATTCAAAAACCTCAATCAAACCATCATTTGACTTAGCTTCCTAGGCCACATATGATGGAACCGCTTCTTCCACCTCTGATATTTGTTCAGCAACATCCAAATTGAACATCTTTTCAAACCATATCTTATTATTTTGAACGTGTAAACGATCGTGCCAAGCATCTACAATTGCATCAATCACGTTTTTTCCATCATCTAAATGCTATGAATGTCTTGTCAATATAAATAAACACAAAGTAATAATAAATTAAAACTGAAAATAATTTAAGTTCAATAAATGCTAACTTTTGTTGTTCCAATCATATCATTGATTTCACTTAGTGAAAATCCTTTCATTGCACTTGCCTTATACTTTTTCTTGCACAATCAAGGACATTTCAGCATCTACACATCAAACGTTTTGTCTAAACTTCCTCGTCAGATAAGAAATTGTCTCAAAAGCAAGAAGCTACACATTTAAAGTTACAATATTAAAATCTAAATACTAGGGAATGAAACTATAAAATGATAAAATAAAAAAGGATAATTACTTCCAAAGGGATAATGAAGCTATGGAATGCCCAATACTCGTTCACAACTCCATCAAATTTGTCCATCATATGATTAATTTTATGATGATTGTTTTCAAATAACAATCTACTCCACGGATATGTTTCATACAACTCAAGATTATTAATGGCTCTAAGAAAGAACGGATGAATTGAAGCTCTATCTATTGCTGCCTTGGACTTTTCGATTATAACATTCGATAAGAAGTAAGGGACAATCATCCTCGACCTATCATCACAATGCTTCATCGCCTTAAACACTTCTCCACTAATGCGAAAGGTATTTTTGATCATGTAGGAAAGTACTTCCTAACAAACTCCATATTGCCTAATCGTTCGTAGTCGGCTGGAATTGAATGGCAGTTGAATCCGGTGATGAGTGCATGCCCTCTTATTAAGCACCGGATTGGAACCCCGTTGACAACAAATAACCACTCATTATTAAGATGAGTGCATGCTCTATTATTGCGTAGCGAATTGAAACCCATTGACAACTAATCAACACTCATTATTTTTTATCTGTAACAACCGTACGAAGTAGCAACATCCACATGCCCATAATGAGTTGCATTCTCAACAAAATCCATTGTGCCCAAGCATTCATAGTCGGCTGGAATATAACGGTAGTTCATGGATATCATTTTCATCAAACCATGTAAGATTTAGTTCATTCCTCAAAAACTGCTTCATCTCTTTAAACCCATCTTCAATAGTTTTTACTCGTCCATTCGTAACATCGATTTTCACATCCAGTTTCTTAAATCCTTATTCCCTGAATTTCCTCAAACATTCAAAAACCTCAATCAAACTATCATTTGACTTAGCTTCCTGGGCCACATATGATGGAACCGCTTCTTCCACCTCTGATATTTGTTCAGCAACATCCAAATTGAACATCCTTTCAAACCATATCTTATTATTTTGAACGTGACAACGATCGTGCCAACCATCTATAATTGCATCAATCACGTTTTTTCCATCATCTAAATGCTATGAATGTCTTGTCAATATAAATAAACACAAAATAATAATAAATTAAAACTAAAAGTAATTTATGTTCAGTAAATGCTAACTTTTGTTGTTCCAATCATATCATTGATTTCACTTAGTGAAAATCCTTTCATTGCACTTGCCTTATACTTTTTCTTGCACAATCTAGTACATTTCAGCATCTACACATCAAACGTTTTGTCTAAATTTCCTCGTCAGATAAGAAATTGTCTCAAAAGCAAGAAGCTACACATTTAAAGTTACAATATTAAAATCTAAATACTTGGGAACGAAACTATAAAATGATAAAATAAAAAAGGATAATTACTTCCAAAGGGATAATGAAGCTAGGGAATGCCCAATACTCGTTCACAACTCCATCAAATTTGTCCATCATATGATTAATTTTATGATGATTGTTTTCAAATAACATTCTACTCTACGGATATGTTTCATACAACTCAAGATTATTAACGACTCTAAGAAAGAACGGATGAATTGAAGCTCCATCTATTTCTGCCTTGGACTTTCCGATTATAACATTCGCTAAGAAGTAAGGGACAATCATCCTCGACCTATCATCACAATGCTTCATCGCCTTAAACCTTTCTCCACTAATGCGAAAGTTATTTTTGATCATGTAGGAAAGTATTTCCTAACAAACTCCATATTGCCTAATCGTTCGTAGTCGGCTGGAATTGAATGGCAGTTCAATCCGGTGATGAGTGCATGCCTTCTTATTAAGCACCGGATTGGAACCCCAATGACAACAAATAACCACTCATTATTAAGATGAGTGAATGCTCTATTACTGCGTAGCGAATTGAAACCCATTGACAACTAATCAACACTCATTATTTTTTATCTGTAACAACCGTACGAAGTAGCAACATCCACATGCCCATAATGAGTTGCATTCTCAACAAAATCCATTGTGCCCAAGCATTCATAGTCGGCTGGAATATAACGGTAGTTCATGGATATCATTTTCATCAAACCATGTAAGATTTAGTTCATTCCTCAAAAACTGCTTCATCTCTTTAAACCCATCTTCAATAGTTTTTACTCGTCCATTCGTAACATCGATTTTCACATCCAGTTTCTTAAACCCTTATTCCCTGAATTTCCTCAAACATTCAAAAACCTCAATCAAACCATCATTTGACTTAGCTTCCTGGGCCACATATGATGGAACCGCTTCTTCCACCTCTGATATTTGTTCAGCAACATCCAAATTGAACATCCTTTCAAACCATATCTTATTATTTTGAACGTGTAAACGATCGTGCCAAGCATCTACAATTGCATCAATCACGTTTTTTCCATCATCTAAATGCTAAGAATGTCTTGTCAATATAAATAAACACAAAGTAATAATAAATTAAAACTGAAAATAATTTAAGTTCAATAAATGCTAACTTTTGTTGTTCCAATCATATCATTGATTTCACTTAGTGAAAATCCTTTCATTGCACTTGCCTTATACTTTTTCTTGCACAATCAAGGACATTTCAGCATCTACACATCAAACGTTTTGTCTAAACTTCCTCGTCAGATAAGAAATTGTCTCAAAAGCAAGAAGCTACACATTTAAAGTTACAATATTAAAATCTAAATACTAGGGAATGAAACTATAAAATGATAAAATAAAAAAGGATAATTACTTCCAAAGGGATAATGAAGCTATGGAATGCCCAATACTCGTTCACAACTCCATCAAATTTGTCCATCATATGATTAATTTTATGATGATTGTTTTCAAATAACAATCTACTCCACGGATATGTTTCATACAACTCAAGATTATTAATGGCTCTAAGAAAGAACGGATGAATTGAAGCTCTATCTATTGCTGCCTTGGACTTTCCGATTATAACATTCGCTAAGAAGTAAAGGACAATCATCCTCGACCTATCATCACAATGCTTCATCGCCTTAAACACTTCTCCACTAATGCGAAAGGTATTTTTGATCATGTAGGAAAATACTTCCTAACAAACTCCATATTGCCTAATCGTTCGTAGTCGGCTGGAATTGAATGGCAGTTGAATCCGGTGATGAGTGCATGCCCTCTTATTAAGCACCGGATTGGAACCCCGTTGACAACAAATAACCACTCATTATTAAGATGAGTGCATGCTCTATTATTGCGTAGCGAATTGAAACCCATTGACAACTAATCAACACTCATTATTTTTTATCTGTAACAACCGTACGAAGTAGCAACATCCACATGCCCATAATGAGTTGCATTCTCAACAAAATCCATTGTGCCCAAGCATTCATAGTCGGCTGGAATATAACGGTAGTTCATGGATATCATTTTCATCAAACCATGTAAGATTTAGTTCATACCTCAAAAACTGCTTCATCTCTTTAAACCCATCTTCAATAGTTTTTACTCGTCCATTCGTAACATCGATTTTCACATCCAGTTTCTTAAATCCTTATTCCCTGAATTTCCTCAAACATTCAAAAACCTCAATCAAACTATCATTTGACTTAGCTTCCTGGGCCACATATGATGGAACCGCTTCTTCCACCTCTGATATTTGTTCAGCAACATCCAAATTGAACATCCTTTCAAACCATATTTTATTATTTTGAACGTGACAACGATCGTGCCAACCATCTATAATTGCATCAATCACGTTTTTTCCATCATCTAAATGCTATGAATGTCTTGTCAATATAAATAAACACAAAATAATAATAAATTAAAAATAAAAGTAATTTATGTTCAGTAAATGCTAACTTTTGTTGTTCCAATCATATCATTGATTTCACTTAGTGAAAATCCTTTCATTGCACTTGCCTTATACTTTTTCTTGCACAATCTAGTACATTTCAGCATCTACACATCAAACGTTTTGTCTAAATTTCCTCGTCAGATAAGAAATTGTCTCAAAAGCAAGAAGCTACACATTTAAAGTTACAATATTAAAATCTAAATACTTGGGAACGAAACTATAAAATGATAAAATAAAAAAGGATAATTACTTCCAAAGGGATAATGAAGCTAGGGAATGCCCAATACTCGTTCACAACTCCATCAAATTTGTCCATCATATGATTAATTTTATGATGATTGTTTTCAAATAACATTCTACTCTACGGATATGTTTCATACAACTCAAGATTATTAACGACTCTAAGAAAGAACGGATGAATTGAAGCTCCATCTATTTCTGCCTTGGACTTTCCGATTATAACATTCGCTAAGAAGTAAGGGACAATCATCCTCGACCTATCATCACAATGCTTCATCGCCTTAAACCTTTCTCCACTAATGCGAAAGTTATTTTTGATCATGTAGGAAAGTATTTCCTAACAAACTCCATATTGCCTAATCGTTCGTAGTCGGCTGGAATTGAATGGCAGTTCAATCCGGTGATGAGTGCATGCCCTCTTATTAAGCACCGGATTGGAACCCCAATGACAACAAATAACCACTCATTATTAAGATGAGTGAATGCTCTATTACTGCGTAGCGAATTGAAACCCATTGACAACTAATCAACACTCATTATTTTTTATCTGTAACAACCGTACGAAGTAGCAACATCCACATGCCCATAATGAGTTGCATTCTCAACAAAATCCATTGTGCCCAAGCATTCATAGTCGGCTGGAATATAACGGTAGTTCATGGATATCATTTTCATCAAACCATGTAAGATTTAGTTCATTCCTCAAAAACTGCTTCATCTCTTTAAACCCATCTTCAATAGTTTTTACTCGTCCATTCGTAACATCGATTTTCACATCCAGTTTCTTAAACCCTTATTCCCTGAATTTCCTCAAACATTCAAAAACCTCAATCAAACCATCATTTGACTTAGCTTCCTGGGCCACATATGATGGAACCGCTTCTTCCACCTCTGATATTTGTTCAGCAACATCCAAATTGAACATCCTTTCAAACCATATCTTATTATTTTGAACGTGTAAACGATCATGCCAAGCATCTACAATTGCATCAATCACGTTTTTTCCATCATCTAAATGCTATAAATGTCTTGTCAATATAAATAAACACAAAATAATAATAAATTAAAACTAAAAGTAATTTATGTTCAATAAATGCTAACTTTTGTTGTTCCAATCATATCATTGATTTCACTTAGTGAAAATCCTTTCATTGCACTTGCCTTATACTTTTTCTTGCACAATCTAGTACATTTCAGCATCTACACATCAAACGTTTTGTCTAAATTTCCTCGTCAGATAAGAAATTGTCTCCAAAGCAAGAAGCTACACATTTAAAGTTACAATATTAAAATCTAAATACTAGGGAACGAAACTATAAAATGATAAAATAAAAAAGGATAATTACTTCCAAAGGGATAATGAAGCTAGGGAATGCCCAATACTCGTTCACAACTCCATCAAATTTGTCCATCATATGATTAATTTTATGATGATTGTTTTCAGATAACATTCTACTCCACGGATATGTTTCATACAACTCAAGGTTATTAACGACTCTAAGAAAGAACGGATGAATTGAGGCTCCATCTATTTCTGCCTTGGATTTTCCGATTATAACATTAGCTAAGAAGTAAGGGACAATCATCCTCGACCTATCATCACAATGCTTCATCGCCTTAAACCTTTCTCCACTAATGCGAAAGTTATTTTTGATCATGTAGGAAAGTATTTCCTAACAAACTCCATATTGCCTAATCGTTCATAGTCGGCTGGAATTGAATGGCAGTTCAATCCGGTGATGAGTGCATGCCCTCTTATTAAGCACCGGATTGGAACCCCAATGACAACAAATAACCACTCATTATTAAGATGAGTGAATGCTCTATTACTGCGTAGCGAATTGAAACCCATTGACAACTAATCAACACTCATTATTTTTTATCTGTAACAACCGTACGAAGTAGCAACATCCACATGCCCATAATGAGTTGCATTCTCAACAAAATCCATTGTGCCCAAGCATTCATAGTCGGCTGGAATATAACGGTAGTTCATGGATATCATTTTCATCAAACCATGTAAGATTTAGTTCATTCCTCAAAAACTGCTTCATCTCTTTAAACCCATCTTCAATAGTTTTTACTCGTCCATTCGTAACATCGATTTTCACATCCAGTTTCTTAAACCCTTATTCCCTGAATTTCCTCAAACATTCAAAAACCTCAATCAAACCATCATTTGACTTAGCTTCCTGGGCCACATATGATGGAACCGCTTCTTCCACCTCTGATATTTGTTCAGCAACATCCAAATTGAACATCCTTTCAAACCATATCTTATTATTTTGAACGTGTAAACGATCGTGCCAAGCATCTACAATTGCATCAATCACGTTTTTTCCATCATCTAAATGCTAAGAATGTCTTGTCAATATAAATAAACACAAAGTAATAATAAATTAAAACTGAAAATAATTTAAGTTCAATAAATGCTAACTTTTGTTGTTCCAATCATATCATTGATTTCACTTAGTGAAAATCCTTTCATTGCACTTGCCTTATACTTTTTCTTGCACAATCAAGGACATTTCAGCATCTACACATCAAACGTTTTGTCTAAACTTCCTCGTCAGATAAGAAATTGTCTCAAAAGCAAGAAGCTACACATTTAAAGTTACAATATTAAAATCTAAATACTAGGGAATGAAACTATAAAATGATAAAATAAAAAAGGATAATTACTTCCAAAGGGATAATGAAGCTATGGAATGCCCAATACTCGTTCACAACTCCATCAAATTTGTCCATCATATGATTAATTTTATGATGATTGTTTTCAAATAACAATCTACTCCACGGATATGTTTCATACAACTCAAGATTATTAATGGCTCTAAGAAAGAACGGATGAATTGAAGCTCTATCTATTGCTGCCTTGGACTTTCCGATTATAACATTCGCTAAGAAGTAAGGGACAATCATCCTCGACCTATCATCACAATGCTTCATCGCCTTAAACACTTCTCCACTAATGCGAAAGGTATTTTTGATCATGTAGGAAAGTACTTCCTAACAAACTCCATATTGCCTAATCGTTCGTAGTCGGCTGGAATTGAATGGCAGTTGAATCCGGTGATGAGTGCATGCCCTCTTATTAAGCACCGGATTGGAACCCCGTTGACAACAAATAACCACTCATTATTAAGATGAGTGCATGCTCTATTATTGCGTAGCGAATTGAAACCCATTGACAACTAATCAACACTCATTATTTTTTATCTGTAACAACCGTACGAAGTAGCAACATCCACATGCCCATAATGAGTTGCATTCTCAACAAAATCCATTGTGCCCAAGCATTCATAGTCGGCTGGAATATAACGGTAGTTCATGGATATCATTTTCATCAAACCATGTAAGATTTAGTTCATTCCTCAAAAACTGCTTCATCTCTTTAAACCCATCTTCAATAGTTTTTACTCGTCCATTCGTAACATCGATTTTCACATCCAGTTTCTTAAATCCTTATTCCCTGAATTTCCTCAAACATTCAAAAACCTCAATCAAACTATCATTTGACTTAGCTTCCTGGGCCACATATGATGGAACCGCTTCTTCCACCTCTGATATTTGTTCAGCAACATCCAAATTGAACATCCTTTCAAACCATATCTTATTATTTTGAACGTGACAACGATCGTGCCAACCATCTATAATTGCATCAATCACGTTTTTTCCATCATCTAAATGCTATGAATGTCTTGTCAATATAAATAAACACAAAATAATAATAAATTAAAACTAAAAGTAATTTATGTTCAGTAAATGCTAACTTTTGTTGTTCTAATCATATCATTGATTTCACTTAGTGAAAATCCTTTCATTGCACTTGCCTTATACTTTTTCTTGCACAATCTAGTACATTTCAGCATCTACACATCAAACGTTTTGTCTAAATTTCCTCGTCAGATAAGAAATTGTCTCAAAAGCAAGAAGCTACACATTTAAAGTTACAATATTAAAATCTAAATACTTGGGAACGAAACTATAAAATGATAAAATAAAAAAGGATAATTACTTCCAAAGGGATAATGAAGCTAGGGAATGCCCAATACTCGTTCACAACTCCATCAAATTTGTCCATCATATGATTAATTTTATGATGATTGTTTTCAAATAACATTCTACTCTACGGATATGTTTCATACAACTCAAGATTATTAACGACTCTAAGAAAGAACGGATGAATTGAAGCTCCATCTATTTCTGCCTTGGACTTTCCGATTATAACATTCGCTAAGAAGTAAGGGACAATCATCCTCAACCTATCATCACAATGCTTCATCGCCTTAAACCTTTCTCCACTAATGCAAAAGTTATTTTTGATCATGTAGGAAAGTATTTCCTAACAAACTCCATATTGCCTAATCGTTCGTAGTCGGCTGGAATTGAATGGCAGTTCAATCCGGTGATGAGTGCATGCCCTCTTATTAAGCACCGGATTGGAACCCCAATGACAACAAATAACCACTCATTATTAAGATGAGTGAATGCTCTATTACTGCGTAGCGAATTGAAACCCATTGACAACTAATCAACACTCATTATTTTTTATCTGTAACAACCGTACGAAGTAGCAACATCCACATGCCCATAATGAGTTGCATTCTCAACAAAATCCATTGTGCCCAAGCATTCATAGTCGGCTGGAATATAACGGTAGTTCATGGATATCATTTTCATCAAACCATGTAAGATTTAGTTCATTCCTCAAAAACTGCTTCATCTCTTTAAACCCATCTTCAATAGTTTTTACTCGTCCATTCGTAACATCGATTTTCACATCCAGTTTCTTAAACCCTTATTCCCTGAATTTCCTCAAACATTCAAAAACCTCAATCAAACCATCATTTGACTTAGCTTCCTGGGCCACATATGATGGAACCGCTTCTTCCACCTCTGATATTTGTTCAGCAACATCCAAATTGAACATCCTTTCAAACCATATCTTATTATTTTGAACGTGTAAACGATCATGCCAAGCATCTACAATTGCATCAATCACGTTTTTTCCATCATCTAAATGCTATGAATGTCTTGTCAATATAAATAAACACAAAATAATAATAAATTAAAACTAAAAGTAATTTATGTTCAATAAATGCTAACTTTTGTTGTTCCAATCATATCATTGATTTCACTTAGTGAAAATCCTTTCATTGCACTTGCCTTATACTTTTTCTTGCACAATCTAGTACATTTCAGCATCTACACATCAAACGTTTTGTCTAAATTTCCTCGTCAGATAAGAAATTGTCTCAAAAGCAAGAAGCTACACATTTAAAGTTACAATATTAAAATCTAAATACTAGGGAACGAAACTATAAAATGATAAAATAAAAAAGGATAATTACTTCCAAAGGGATAATGAAGCTAGGGAATGCCCAATACTCGTTCACAACTCCATCAAATTTGTCCATCATATGATTAATTTTATGATGATTGTTTTCAGATAACATTCTACTCCACGGATATGTTTCATACAACTCAAGGTTATTAACGACTCTAAGAAAGAACGGATGAATTGAGGCTCCATCTATTTCTGCCTTGGATTTTCCGATTATAACATTAGCTAAGAAGTAAGGGACAATCATCCTCGACCTATCATCACAATGCTTCATCGCCTTAAACACTTCTCCACTAATGCGAAAGTTATTTTTGATCATGTAGGAAAGTACTTCCTAACAAACTCCATATTGCCTAATCATTCGTAGTCGGATGGAATTGAAAGGCAGTTCAATCCGGTGATGAGTGCATGCCCTCTTATTAAGCACCGGATTGGAACCCCATTGACAACAAATAACCACTCATTATTAAGATGAGTGAATTCTCTATTATTGCGTAGCGAATTGGAACCCATTGACAACTAATCAACACTCATTATTTTTTATCTGTAACAACCGTACGAAGTAGCAACATCCACATGCCCATAATTAGTTGCATTCTCAACGAAATCCATTGTGCCCAAGCATTCATAGTCGGCTGGAATATAACGGTAGTTCATGGATATCATTTTCATCAAACCATGTAAGATTTAGTTCATTCCTCAAAAACTGCTTCATCTCTTTAAACCCATCTTCAATAGTTTTTACTCGTCCATTCGTAACATCGATTTTCACATCCAGTTTCTTAAACCCTTATTCCGTGAATTTCCTCAAACATTCAAAAACCTCAATCAAACCATCATTTGACTTAGCTTCCTGGGCCACATATGATGGAACCGCTTCTTCCACCTCTGATATTTGTTCAGCAGCATCCAAATTGAACATCCTTTCAAACCATATCTTATTATTTTGAACGTCTAAACGATCGTGCCAAGCATCTACAATTGCATCAATCACGTTTTTTCCATCATCTAAATGCTATGAATGGCTTGTCAATATAAATAAACACAAAATAATAATAAATTAAAACTAAAAGTAATTTATGTTCAATAAATGCTAACTTTTGTTGTTCCAATCATATCATTGATTTCACTTAGTGAAAATCCTTTCATTGCACTTGCCTTATACTTTTTCTTGCACAATCTAGGACATTTCAGCATCTACACATCAAACGTTTTGTCTAAATTTCCTCGTCAGATAAGAAATTGTCTCAAAAGCAAGAAGCTACACATTTAAAGTTACAATATTAAAATCTAAATACTTGGGAACGAAACTATAAAATGATAAAATAAAAAAGGATAATTACTTCCAAAGGGATAATGAAGCTAGGGAATGCCCAATACTCGTTCACAACTCCATCAAATTTGTCCATCATATGATTAATTTTATGATGATTGTTTTCAAATAACATTCTACTCTACGGATATGTTTCATACAACTCAAGATTATTAACGACTCTAAGAAAGAACGGATGAATTGAAGCTCCATCTATTTCTGCCTTGGACTTTCCGATTATAACATTCGCTAAGAAGTAAGGGACAATCATCCTCGACCTATCATCACAATGCTTCATCGCCTTAAACCTTTCTCCACTAATGCGAAAGTTATTTTTGATAATGTAGGAAAGTACTTCCTAACAAACTCCATATTGCCTAATCGTTCGTAGTCGGCTGGAATTGAATGGCAGTTCAATCCGGTGATGAGTGCATGCTCTATTATTGCGTAGCGAATTGAAACACATTGACAACTAATCAACACTCATTATTTTTTATCTGTAACAACCGTACGAAGTAGCAACATCCACATGCCCATAATGAGTTACATTCTCAACAAAATCCATTGTGCCCAAGCATTCATAGTCGGCTGGAATATAACGGTAGTTCATGGATATCATTTTCATCAAACCATGTAAGATTTAGTTCATTCCTCAAAAACTGCTTCATCTCTTTAAACCCATCTTCAATAGTTTTTATTCGTCCGTTCGTAACATCGATTTTCACATCCAGTTTCTTAAACCCTTATTCCCTGAATTTCCTCAAACATTCAAAAACCTCAATCAAACCATCATTTGACTTAGCTTCCTGGGCCACATATGATGGAACCGCTTCTTCCACCTCTGATATTTGTTCAGTAACATCCAAATTGAACATCCTTTCAAACCATATCTTATTATTTTGAACAAGTAAACGATCGTGCCAACCATCTATAATTGCATCAATCACGTTTTTTCCATCATCTAAATGCTATGAATGTCTTGTCAATATAAATAAACACAAAATAATAATAAATTAAAACTGAAAGTAATTTAAGTTCAATAAATGCTAACCTTTGTTGTTCCAAGCGTATCATTGATTTCACTTAGTGAAAATCCTTTCATTGCACTTGCCTTATACTTTGTCTTGCATAATCTAGGACATTTCAGCATATACACATCAAACGTTTTGTCTAAATTTCCTCGACAGATAAGAAACTGTCTCAAAGGCAAGAAGCTACACATTTAAAGTTACAATATAAAAATTTAAATACTAGCGAATGAAACTATAAAATGATAAAATAAAAAAGGATAATTACCTCCAAAGGGATAATGAAGCTAGGGAATGCCCAATACTCGTTCACAACTCCATCAAATTTGTCCATCATATGATTAATTTTATGATGATTGTTTTCAAATAACAATCTACTCCACGGATATGTTTCATACAACTCAAGATTATGAACGGCTCTAAGAAACAAAAGATGAATTGAAGCTCCATCTATTTCTGCCTTGGACTTTCCGATTATAACATTCGCGAAGAAGTAAGGGACAATCATCCTCAACCTATCAACACAATGCTTCATCGCCTTTAACTTCTTCTCCCTTAATGCGAAAGTTATTTTTGATCATGTAGGAAAGTACTTCCTAACAAACTCCATATTGCCTAATCGTTCGTAGTCGGCTGGAATTGAATGGCAGTTGAATCCGGTGATGAGTGCATGCCCTCTTATTAAGCACCGGATTGGAACCCCGTTGACAACAAATAACCACTCATTATTAGGATGAGTGCATGCTCTATTATTGCGTAGCGAATTGAAACCCATTGACAACTAATCAACACTCATTATTTTTTATCTGTAACAACCGTACGAAGTAGCAACATCCACATGCCCATAATGAGTTGCATTCTCAACAAAATCCATTGTGCCCAAGCATTCATAGTCGGCTGGAATATAACGGTAGTTCATGGATATCATTTTCATCAAACCATGTAAGATTTAGTTCATTCCTCAAAAACTGCTTCATCTCTTTAAACCCATCTTCAATAGTTTTTATTCGTCCATTCGTAACATCGATTTTCACATCCAGTTTCTTAAACCCTTATTCCCTGAATTTCCTCAAACATTCAAAAACCTCAATCAAACCATCATTTGACTTAGCTTCCTGGGCTACATATGATGGAACCGCTTCTTCCACCTCTGATATTTGTTCAGCAAAATCCAAATTGAACATCCTTTCAAACCATATCTTATTATTTTGAACGTGTAAACGATCGTGCCAACCATCTATAATTGCATCAATAACGTTTTTTCCATCATCTAAATGCTATGAATGTCTTGTCAATATAAATAAACACAAAATAATAATAAATTAAAACTAAAAGTAATTTATGTTCAATAAATGCTAACTTTTGTTGTTCCAATCATATCATTGATTTCACTTAGTGAAAATCCTTTCATTGCACTTGCCTTATACTTTTTCTTGCACAATCTAGGACATTTCAGCATATACACATCAAACGTTTTGTCTAAATTTCCTCGTCATATAAGAAATTGTCTCAAAGGCAAGAAGCTACACATTTAAAGTTACAATATTAAAATCTAAATACTTGGGAACGAAACTATAAAACGATAAAATAAAAAAGGATAATTACTTCCAAATGGATAATGAAGCTAGGGAATGCCCAATACTCGTTCACAACTCCATCAAATTTGTCCATCATATGATTAATTTTATGATGATTGTTTTCAAATAACATTCTACTCTACGGATATGTTTCATACAACTCGAGATTATTAACGGCTCTAAGAAAGAACAGATGAATTGAAGCTCCATCTATTTCTGCCTTGGACTTTCCGATTATAACATTCGCGAAGAAGTAAGGGACAATCATCCTCAACCTATCATCACAATGCTTCATCGCCTTTAACTTCTTCTCCCTTAATGCGAAAGTTATTTTTGATCATGTAGGAAAGTACTTCCTAACAAACTCCATATTGCCTAATCGTTCGTAGTCGGATGGAATTGAAAGGCAGTTCAATCTGGTGATGAGTGCATGCTCTCTTATTAAGCACCGGATTGGAACCCCATTGACAACAAATAACCACTCATTATTAAGATGAGTGAATTCTCTATTATTGCGTAGCGAATTGGAACCCATTGACAACTAATCAACACTCATTATTTTTTATCTGTAACAACCGTATGAAGTAGCAACATCCACATGCCCATAATGAGTTGCATTCTCAACAAAATCCATTGTGCCCAAGCATTCATAGTCGGCTGGAATATAACGGTAGTTCATGGATATCATTTTCATCAAACCATGTAAGATTTAGTTCATTCCTCAAAAACTGCTTCATCTCTTTAAACCCATCTTCAATAGTTTTTACTCGTCCATTCGTAACATCGATTTTCACATCCAGTTTCTTAAACCCTTATTCCCTGAATTTCCTCAAACATTCAAAAACCTCAATCAAACCATCATTTGACTTAGCTTCCTGGGCCACATATGATGGAACCGCTTCTTCCACCTCTGATATTTGTTCAGCAACATCCAAATTGAACATCCTTTCAAACCATATCTTATTATTTTGAACGTCTAAACGATCGTGCCAAGCATCTACAATTGCATCAATCACGTTTTTTCCATCATCTAAATGCTATGAATGTCTTGTCAATATAAATAAACACAAAATAATAATAAAATAAAACTAAAAGTAATTTAAGTTCAATAAATGCTAACTTTTGTTGTTCCAATCATATCATTGATTTCACTTAGTGAAAATCCTTTCATTGCACTTGCCTTATACTTTTTCTTGCACAATCTAGGACATTTCAGCATCTACACATCAAACGTTTTGTCTAACTTTCCTCGTCAGATAAGAAATTGTCTCAAAAGCAAGAAGCTACACATTTAAAATTACAATATTAAAATCTAAATACTTGGGAACGAAACTATAAAATGATAAAATAAAAAAGGATAATTACTTCCAAAGGGATAATGAAGCTAGGGAATGCCCAATACTCGTTCACAACTCCATCAAATTTGTCCATCATATGATTAATTTTATGATGATTGTTTTCAAATAACATTCTACTCTACGGATATGTTTCATACAACTCAAGATTATTAACGACTCTAAGAAAGAATGGATGAATTGAAGCTCCATCTATTTCTGCCTTGGACTTTCCGATTATAACATTCGCTAAGAAGTAAGGGACAATCATCCTCGACCTATCATCACAATGCTTCATCGCCTTAAACACTTCTCCACTAATGCGAAAGTTATTTTTGATCATGTAGGAAAGTACTTCCTAACAAACTCCATATTGCCTAATCGTTCGTAGTCGGCTGGAATTGAATGGCAGTTCAATCCGGTGATGAGTGCATGCCCTCTTATTAAGCACCGGATTGGAACCCCATTAACAACAAATAACCACTCATTATTAAGATGAGTGAATGCTCTATTATTGCGTAGCGAATTGGAACCCATTGACAACTAATCAACACTCATTATTTTTTATCTGTAACAACCGTAAGAATTAGCAACATCCACATGCCCATAATGAGTTGCATTCTCAACGAAATCCATTGTGCCCAAGCATTCATAGTCGGCTGGAATATAATGGTAGTTCATGGATATCATTTTCATCAAACCATGTAAGATTTAGTTCATTCCTCAAAAACTGCTTCATCTCTTTAAACCCATCTTCAATAGTTTTTACTCGTCCATTCGTAACATCGATTTTCACATCCAGTTTCTTAAACCCTTATTCCCTGAATTTCCTCAAACATTCAAAAACCTCAATCAAACCATCATTTGACTTAGCTTCCTGGGCTACAGATGATGGAACCGCTTCTTCCACCTCTGATATTTGTTCAGCAACATCCAAATTGAACATCCTTTCAAACCATATCTTATTATTTTGAACGTGTAAACGATCGTGCCAACCATCTATAATTGCATCAATCACGTTTTTTCCATCATCTAAATGCTATGAATGTCTTGTCAATATAAATAAACACAAAATAATAATAAATTAAAACTAAAAGTAATTTATGTTCAATAAATGCTAACTTTTGTTGTCCAATCATATCATTGAGTTCACTTAGTGAAAATCCTTTCTTTGCTCTTGCCTTATACTTTTTCTTGCATAATCTAAGACATTTCAGCATATACACATCAAACGTTTTGTCTAAATTTCCTCGTCAGATAAGAAATTGTCTCAAAGGCAAGAAGCTACACATTTAAAGTTACAACATAAAAATTTAAATACTAGCGAATGAAACTATAAAATGATAAAATAAAAAAAGGATAATTACCTCCAAAGGGATAATGAAGCTAGGGAATGCCCAATACTCGTGCACAACTCCATCAAATTTTTCCATCATATGATTAATTTTATGATGATTGTTTTCAAATAACAGTCTACTCCACGGATATGTTTCATACAACTCAAGATTATTAACGGCTCTAAGAAAGAACAGATGAATTGAAGCTCCATCTATTTCTACCTTGGACTTTCCGATTATAACATTCGCTAAGAAGTAAGGGACAATCATCCTCGATCTATCATCACAATGCTTCATCGCCTTAAACACTTCTCCACTAATGCGAAAGTTATTTTTGATCATGTAGGAAAGTACTTCCTAACAAACTCCATATTGCCTAATCGTTCGTAGTCGGCTGGAATTGAATGGCAGTTGAATCCGGTGATGAGTGCATGCCCTCTTATTAAGCCCTGGATTGGAACCCCATTGACAACAAATAACCACTCATTATTAAGATGAGTGTATGCTCTCTTATTGCGTAGCGAATTAGAACCCATTGACAACTAATCAACACTCATTATTTTTTATCTGTAACTACCGTAAGAAGTAGCAACATCCACATGCCCATAATGAGTTGCATTCTATACGAAATCCATTGTGCCCAAGCATTCATAGTCGGCTAGAATATAACGGTAGTTCATGGATATCATTTTCATCAAACCATGTAAGATTTAGTTCATTCCTCACAAACTGCTTCATTTCTTTAAACCCATCTTCAATAGTTTTTACTCGTCCATTCGTAACATCGATTTTCTCATCTAGTTTCTTAAACCCATATTCCCTGAATTTCCTGAAACATTCAAAAACCTCAATCAAACCATCATTTGATTTAGCTTCTCGGGCCACATATGATGGAACCGCTTCTTCCGCCTCTGATATTTGTTCAGTTACTTCCAAATTGAACTTCTTTTCAAACCATATCTTCTTATTTTGAACGAGTAAACGATCGAGCCAACCATCTATAATTGCATCAATCACGTTTTTTCCATCATCTAAACGCTATGAATGTCTTGTCAATATAAATAAACACAAAATAATAATAAATTAAAACCGAAAGTAATTTAAGTTCAATAATTGCTAACTTTTGTTGTTCCAATCATATCATTGATTTTATTTAGTGAAAATCCTTTCATTGCACTTGCCTTATACTTTGTCTTGCACAATCTAGGACATTTCAGCATCTACACATCAAACGTTTTGTCTAAATTTCCTCGTCAGATAAGAAATTGTCTCAATGGCAAGAATCTACACATTTAAAGTTACAATATTAAATTTTAAATACTAGCGAACGAAACTATAAAATTATAAATGAAAAAAGGATAATTACTTCCAAAGGGATAATAAAGTTAGTGAATGCCCAATACTCGTTCACAACTCCATCCAATTTGTCCATCATATGATTAATTTTATGATGATTGTTTTCAAATAACAATCTACACCGTGGATATGTTTCATACAATTTAAGATTATTAACTGCTCCAAGAAAGAAAGGATGACTTGAAGCTCCATCTATTTCTGCCTTGGACTTTCCGATTATAACATTCGCTAAGAAGTAAGGGACAATCATCCTCGACCTATCATCATAATGCTTCATCGCCTTAAACACTTCTCCACTAATGCGAAAGGTATTTTTGATCATGTAGGAAAGTACTTCCTAACAAACTCCATATTGCCTAATCGTTCGTAGTCGGCTGGAATTGAATGGCAGTTGAATCCGGTGATGAGTGCATGCCCTCTTATTAAGCACCGGATTGGAACCCCGTTGACAACAAATAACCACTCATTATTAACCCTTTCATTGCACTTGCCTTATACTTTTTCTTGCACAATCTAGGACATTTCAGCATCTACACATCAAACGTTTTGTCTAAATTTCCTCGTCAGATAAGAAATTGTGTTAAAAGCAAGAAGCTACACATTTAAAGTTACAATATTAAAATCTAAATACTAGGGAATGATACTATAAAATGATAAAATTAAAAAGGATAATTATTTCCAAAGGGATAATGAAGCTAGGGAATGCCAAATACTGGTTCACAACTCCATCAAATTTGTCCATCATATGATTAATTTTATGATGATTGTTTTCAAATAACAATCTACTCCATGGATATGTTTTATACAACTCAAGATTATTAACGGCTCGAAGAAACAAAGGATGAATTGAAGCTCCATCTATTTCTGCCTTGGACTTTCCGATTATAACATTCGCGAAGAAGTAAGGGACAATCATCCTCAACCTATCATCACAATGCTTCATCGCCTTTAACTTCTTCACCACAAATGCGAAAGTTATTTTTGATCATGTAGGAAAGTACTTCCTAACAAACTCCATATTGCCTAATCGTTCGTAGTCGGCTGGAATTGAATGGCAGTTCAATCCGGTGATGAGTACATGCCCTCTTATTAAGCACCGGATTGGAACCCCATTGACAACAAATAACCACTCATTATTAAGATGAGTGTATGCTCTATTATTGCGTAGTGAATTGGAACCCATTGACAACTAATCAACACTCATTATTTTTTATTCGTAACAACCGTACGAAGTAGCAACATCCACACGCCCATAATGAGTTGCATTCTCAACGAAATCCATTGTGCCCAACCATTCATAGTCGGCTGGGATATAACGGTAGTTCATGGATATCATTTTCATCAAACCATGTAAGATTAAGTTCATTCCTCAAAAACTGCTTAATCTCTTTAAACCCATCTTCAATAGTTTTTACTCGTCCATTCGTAACATTGATTTTCTCATACAGTTTCTTAAACCCTTATTCCCTGAATTTCCTCAAACATTCAAAAACCTCAATCAAACAATCATTTAACTTGGCTTCCTGGGCCACATATGGTGGAACCACTTCTTTCACCTCTGATATTTGTTCAGCAACATCCAAATTAAACATCCTGTCAAACCATATCTTCTTATTTTGAACGAATAAACGATCGTGCCAACCATCTATAATTGCATCAATCACGTTTTTTCCATCATCTAAATGCTATGAATGTCTTGTCAATATAAATAAACACAAAATAATAATAAATTAAAACTGAAAGTAGTTTAAGTTTAATAAATGCTAACTTTTGTTGTTTCAATCATATCATTGATTTCACTTAGTGAAAATACTTTCATTGCACTTGCCTTATACTTTGTCTTGCACAATCTAGGACATTTCAGCATCTACACATCAAACGTTTTGTCTAAATTTCCTCGTCAGATAAGAAATTGTCTCAAAAGCAAGAAGCTACACATTTAAAGTTACAATATTAAAATCTAAATACTAGGGAACAAAACTATAAAATGATAAAATAAAAAAAGGATAATTACTTCCAAAGGGATAATGAAGCTAGGGAATGCCAAATACTCATTCACATCTCCATCAAATTTGTCCATCATATGATTAATTTTATGATGATTGTTTTCAAATAACAATCTATTCCACGGATATGTTTCATACAACTCAAGATTATTAACGGCTCTAAGAAAGAACGGATGAATTGAAGCTCCATCTATTTCTGCCTTGGACTTTCCGATTATAACATTCATTAAGAAGTAAGGGACAAGCATCCTCGACCTATCATCACAATGCTTCATCGCCTTAAACACTTCTCCACTAATGCGAAAAATATTTTTGAAAATACTTTCATTGCACTTGCCTTATACTTTGTCTTGCACAATCTAGGACATTTCAGCATCTATACATCAAACGTTTTGTCTAAATTTCCTCGTCAGATAAGAAATTGTCTCAAAAGCAAGAAGCTACACATTTAAAGTTACAATATTAAAATCTAAATACTAGGGAACAAAACTATAAAATGATAAAATAAAAAAGGATAATTACTTCCAAAGGGATAATGAAGCTAGGGAATGCCAAATACTCATTCACATCTCCATCAAATTTGTCCATCATATGATTAATTTTATGATGATTGTTTTCAAATAACAATCTATTCCACGGATATGTTTCATACAACTCAAGATTATTAACGGCTCTAAGAAAGAACGGATGAATTGAAGCTCCATCTATTTCTGCCTTGGACTTTCCGATTATAACATTCATTAAGAAGTAAGGGACAAGCATCCTCGACCTATCATCACAATGCTTCATCGCCTTAAACACTTCTCCACTAATGCGAAAGTTATTTTTGATCATGTAGGAAAGTACTTCCTAACAAACTCCATATTGCCTAATCGTTCGTAGTCGGCTGGAATTGAATGGCAGTTCAATCCGGTGATGAGTGCACGCCCTCTTATTAAGCCCTGGATTGGAACCCCATTGACAACAAATAACCACTCATTATTAAGATGAGTGTATGCTCTCTTATTGCGTAGCGAATTGGAACCCATTGACAACTAATCAACACTCATTATTTTTTATCTGTAACAACCGTAAGAAGTAGCAACATCCACATGCCCATAATGAGTTGCATTCTATACGAAATCCATTGTGCCCAATCATTAATAGTCGGCAGGAATATAACGGTAGTTCATGGATATCATTTTCATCAAACCATGTAAGATTTAGTTCATTCCTCACAAACTGCTTCATTTCTTTAAACCCATCTTCAATAGTTTTTACTCGTCCATTCGTAACATCGATTTTCTCATCTAGTTTCTTAAACCCATATTCCCTGAATTTCCTGAAACATTCAAAAACCTCAATCAAACCATCATTTGACTTAGCTTCTCGGGCCACATATGATGGAACCGCTTCTTCCGCCTCTGATATTTGTTCAGCTACTTCCAAATTGAACATCTTTTCAAACCATATCTTCTTATTTTGAACGAGTAAACGATCGAGCCAACCATCTATAATTGCATCAATCACGTTTTTTCCATCATCTAAATGCTATGAATGTCTTGTAAATATAAATAAACACAAAATAATAATAAATTAAAACCGAAAGTAATTTAAGTTCAATAATTGCTAACTTTTGTTGTTCCAATCATATCATTGATTTTATTTAGTGAAAATCCTTTCATTGCACTTGCCTTATACTTTGTCTTGCACAATCTAGGACATTTCAGCATCTACACATCAAACGTTTTGTCTAAATTTCCTCGTCAGATAAGAAATTGTCTCAAAAGCAAGAAGCTACACATTTAAAGTTACAATATTAAAATCTAAATACTAGGGAACAAAACTATAAAATGATAAAATAAAAAAGGATAATTACTTCCAAAGGGATAATGAAGCTAGAGAATGCCAAATACTCGTTCACATCTCCATCAAATTTGTCCATCATATGATTAATTTTATGATGATTGTTTTCAAATAACAATCTATTCCACGGACATGTTTCATACAACTCAAGATTATTAACTGTTCTAAGAAAGAACAGATGAATTGAAGCTCCATCTATTTCTGCCTTGGACTTTCCGATTATAACATTCGCTAAGAAGTAAGGGACAATCATCCTCGACCTATCATCACAATGCTTCATCGCCTTAAACACTTCTCCACTAATGCGAAAGTTATTTTTGATCATGTAGGAAAGTACTTCCTAACAAACTCCATATTGCCTAATCGTTCGTAGTCGGCTGGAATTGAATGGCAGTTCAACCCGGTGATGAGTGCATGCCCTCTTATTAAGCCCTGGATTGGAACCCCATTGACAACATATAACCACTCATTATTAAGATGAGTGTATGCTCTCTTATTGCGTAGCGAATTGGAACCCATTGACAACTAATCAACACTCATTATTTTTTATCTGTAACAACCGTACGAAGTAGCAACATCCACACGCCCATAATGAGTTGCATTCTCAACGAAATCCATTGTGCCCAAGCATTCATAGTCGGCTAGAATATAACGGTAGTTCATGGATATCATTTTCATCAAACCATGTAAGATTTAGTTCATTCCTCACAAACTGCTTCATCTCTTTAAACCCATCTTCAATAGTTTTTACTCGTCCATTCGTAACATCGATTTTCTCATCCAGTTTCTTAAACCCATATTCCCTGAATTTCCTGAAACATTCAAAAACCTCAATCAAACCATCATTTGACTTAGCTTCTCGGGCCACATATGATGGAACCGCTTCTTCCGCCTCTGATATTTGTTCAGCTACTTCCAAATTGAACATCTTTTCAAACCATATCTTCTTATTTTGAACGAGTAAACGATCGAGCCAACCATCTATAATTGCATCAATCACGTTTTTTCCATCATCTAAATGCTATGAATGTCTTGTAAATATAAATAAACACAAAATAATAATAAATTAAAACCGAAAGTAATTTAAGTTCAATAATTGCTAACTTTTGTTGTTCCAATCATATCATTGATTTTATTTAGTGAAAATCCTTTCATTGCACTTGCCTTATACTTTGTCTTGCACAATCTAGGACATTTCAGCATCTACACATCAAACGTTTTGTCTAAATTTCCTCGTCAGATAAGAAATTGTCTCAAAAGCAAGAAGCTACACATTTAAAGTTACAATATTAAAATCTAAATACTAGGGAACAAAACTATAAAATGATAAAATAAAAAAGGATAATTACTTCCAAAGGGATAATGAAGCTAGGGAATGCCAAATACTCGTTCACATCTCCATCAAATTTGTCCATCATATGATTAATTTTATGATGATTGTTTTCAAATAACAATCTATTCCACGGACATGTTTCATACAACTCAAGATTATTAACTGCTCTAAGAAAGAACAGATGAATTGAAGCTCCATCTATTTCTGCCTTGGACTTTCCGATTATAACATTCGCTAAGAAGTAAGGGACAATCATCCTCGACCTATCATCACAATGCTTCATCGCCTTAAACACTTCTCCACTAATGCGAAAGTTATTTTTGATCATGTAGGAAAGTACTTCCTAACAAACTCCATATTGCCTAATCGTTCGTAGTCGGCTGGAATTGAATGGCAGTTCAACCCGGTGATGAGTGCATGCCCTCTTATTAAGCCCTGGATTGGAACCCCATTGACAACAAATAACCACTCATTATTAAGATGAGTGTATGCTCTCTTATTGCGTAGCGAATTGGAACCCATTGACAACTAATCAACACTCATTATTTTTTATCTGTAACAACCGTACGAAGTAGCAACATCCACACGCCCATAATGAGTTGCATTCTCAACGAAATCCATTGTGCCCAAGCATTCATAGTCGGCTAGAATATAACGGTAGTTCATGGATATCATTTTCATCAAACCATGTAAGATTTAGTTCATTCCTCACAAACTGCTTCATCTCTTTAAACCCATCTTCAATAGTTTTTACTCGTCCATTCGTAACATCGATTTTCTCATCCAGTTTCTTAAACCCATATTCCCTGAATTTCCTGAAACATTCAAAAACCTCAATCAAACCATCATTTGACTTAGCTTCTCGGGCCACATATGATGGAACCGCTTCTTCCGCCTCTGATATTTGTTCAGCTACTTCCAAATTGAACATCTTTTCAAACCATATCTTCTTATTTTGAACGAGTAAACGATCGAGCCAACCATCTATAATTGCATCAATCACGTTTTTTCCATCATCTAAATGCTATGAATGTCTTGTAAATATAAATAAACACAAAATAATAATAAATTAAAACCGAAAGTAATTTAAGTTCAATAATTGCTAACTTTTGTTGTTCCAATCATATCATTGATTTTATTTAGTGAAAATCCTTTCATTGCACTTGCCTTATACTTTGTCTTGCACAATCTAGGACATTTCAGCATCTACACATCAAACGTTTTGTCTAAATTTCCTCGTCAGATAAGAAATTGTCTCAAAAGCAAGAAGCTACACATTTAAAGTTACAATATTAAAATCTAAATACTAGGGAACAAAACTATAAAATGATAAAATAAAAAAGGATAATTACTTCCAAAGGGATAATGAAGCTAGGGAATGCCAAATACTCGTTCACATCTCCATCAAATTTGTCCATCATATGATTAATTTTATGATGATTGTTTTCAAATAACAATCTATTCCACGGACATGTTTCATACAACTCAAGATTATTAACTGCTCTAAGAAAGAACAGATGAATTGAAGCTCCATCTATTTCTGCCTTGGACTTTCCGATTATAACATTCGCTAAGAAGTAAGGGACAATCATCCTCGACCTATCATCACAATGCTTCATCGCCTTAAACACTTCTCCACTAATGCGAAAGTTATTTTTGATCATGTAGGAAAGTACTTCCTAACAAACTCCATATTGCCTAATCGTTCGTAGTCGGCTGGAATTGAATGGCAGTTCAACCCGGTGATGAGTGCATGCCCTCTTATTAAGCCCTGGATTGGAACCCCATTGACAACAAATAACCACTCATTATTAAGATGAGTGTATGCTCTCTTATTGCGTAGCGAATTGGAACCCATTGACAACTAATCAACACTCATTATTTTTTATCTGTAACAACCGTACGAAGTAGCAACATCCACACGCCCATAATGAGTTGCATTCTCAACGAAATCCATTGTGCCCAAGCATTCATAGTCGGCTAGAATATAACGGTAGTTCATGGATATCATTTTCATCAAACCATGTAAGATTTAGTTCATTCCTCACAAACTGCTTCATCTCTTTAAACCCATCTTCAATAGTTTTTACTCGTCCATTCGTAACATCGATTTTCTCATCCAGTTTCTTAAACCCATATTCCCTGAATTTCCTGAAACATTCAAAAACCTCAATCAAACCATCATTTGACTTACCTTCTCGGGCCACATATGATGGAACCGCTTCTTCCGCCTCTGATATTTGTTCAGCTACTTCCAAATTGAACATCTTTTCAAACCATATCTTCTTATTTTGAACGAGTAAACGATCGAGCCAACCATCTATAATTGCATCAATCACGTTTTTTCCATCATCTAAATGCTATGAATGTCTTGTAAATATAAATAAACACAAAATAATAATAAATTAAAACCGAAAGTAATTTAAGTTCAATAATTGCTAACTTTTGTTGTTCCAATCATATCATTGATTTTATTTAGTGAAAATCCTTTCATTGCACTTGCCTTATACTTTGTCTTGCACAATCTAGGACATTTCAGCATCTACACATCAAACGTTTTGTCTAAATTTCCTCGTCAGATAAGAAATTGTCTCAAAAGCAAGAAGCTACACATTTAAAGTTACAATATTAAAATCTAAATACTAGGGAACAAAACTATAAAATGATAAAATAAAAAAGGATAATTACTTCCAAAGGGATAATGAAGCTAGGGAATGCCAAATACTCGTTCACATCTCCATCAAATTTGTCCATCATATGATTAATTTTATGATGATTGTTTTCAAATAACAATCTATTCCACGGACATGTTTCATACAACTCAAGATTATTAACTGCTCTAAGAAAGAACAGATGAATTGAAGCTCCATCTATTTCTGCCTTGGACTTTCCGATTATAACATTCGCTAAGAAGTAAGGGACAATCATCCTCGACCTATCATCACAATGCTTCATCGCCTTAAACACTTCTCCACTAATGCGAAAGTTATTTTTGATCATGTAGGAAAGTACTTCCTAACAAACTCCATATTGCCTAATCGTTCGTAGTCGGCTGGAATTGAATGGCAGTTCAACCCGGTGATGAGTGCATGCCCTCTTATTAAGCCCTGGATTGGAACCCCATTGACAACAAATAACCACTCATTATTAAGATGAGTGTATGCTCTCTTATTGCGTAGCGAATTGGAACCCATTGACAACTAATCAACACTCATTATTTTTTATCTGTAACAACCGTACGAAGTAGCAACATCCACACGCCCATAATGAGTTGCATTCTCAACGAAATCCATTGTGCCCAAGCATTCATAGTCGGCTAGAATATAACGGTAGTTCATGGATATCATTTTCATCAAACCATGTAAGATTTAGTTCATTCCTCACAAACTGCTTCATCTCTTTAAACCCATCTTCAATAGTTTTTACTCGTCCATTCGTAACATCGATTTTCTCATCCAGTTTCTTAAACCCATATTCCCTGAATTTCCTGAAACATTCAAAAACCTCAATCAAACCATCATTTGACTTAGCTTCTCGGGCCACATATGATGGAACCGCTTCTTCCGCCTCTGATATTTGTTCAGCTACTTCCAAATTGAACATCTTTTCAAACCATATCTTCTTATTTTGAACGAGTAAACGATCGAGCCAACCATCTATAATTGCATCAATCACGTTTTTTCCATCATCTAAATGCTATGAATGTCTTGTAAATATAAATAAACACAAAATAATAATAAATTAAAACCGAAAGTAATTTAAGTTCAATAATTGCTAACTTTTGTTGTTCCAATCATATCATTGATTTTATTTAGTGAAAATCCTTTCATTGCACTTGCCTTATACTTTGTCTTGCACAATCTAGGACATTTCAGCATCTACACATCAAACGTTTTGTCTAAATTTCCTCGTCAGATAAGAAATTGTCTCAAAAGCAAGAAGCTACACATTTAAAGTTACAATATTAAAATCTAAATACTAGGGAACAAAACTATAAAATGATAAAATAAAAAAGGATAATTACTTCCAAAGGGATAATGAAGCTAGGGAATGCCAAATACTCGTTCACATCTCCATCAAATTTGTCCATCATATGATTAATTTTATGATGATTGTTTTCAAATAACAATCTATTCCACGGACATGTTTCATACAACTCAAGATTATTAACTGCTCTAAGAAAGAACAGATGAATTGAAGCTCCATCTATTTCTGCCTTGGACTTTCCGATTATAACATTCGCTAAGAAGTAAGGGACAATCATCCTCGACCTATCATCACAATGCTTCATCGCCTTAAACACTTCTCCACTAATGCGAAAGTTATTTTTGATCATGTAGGAAAGTACTTCCTAACAAACTCCATATTGCCTAATCGTTCGTAGTCGGCTGGAATTGAATGGCAGTTCAACCCGGTGATGAGTGCATGCCCTCTTATTAAGCCCTGGATTGGAACCCCATTGACAACAAATAACCACTCATTATTAAGATGAGTGTATGCTCTCTTATTGCGTAGCGAATTGGAACCCATTGACAACTAATCAACACTCATTATTTTTTATCTGTAACAACCGTACGAAGTAGCAACATCCACACGCCCATAATGAGTTGCATTCTCAACGAAATCCATTGTGCCCAAGCATTCATAGTCGGCTAGAATATAACGGTAGTTCATGGATATCATTTTCATCAAACCATGTAAGATTTAGTTCATTCCTCACAAACTGCTTCATCTCTTTAAACCCATCTTCAATAGTTTTTACTCGTCCATTCGTAACATCGATTTTCTCATCCAGTTTCTTAAACCCATATTCCCTGAATTTCCTGAAACATTCAAAAACCTCAATCAAACCATCATTTGACTTAGCTTCTCGGGCCACATATGATGGAACCGCTTCTTCCGCCTCTGATATTTGTTCAGCTACTTCCAAATTGAACATCTTTTCAAACCATATCTTCTTATTTTGAACGAGTAAACGATCGAGCCAACCATCTATAATTGCATCAATCACGTTTTTTCCATCATCTAAATGCTATGAATGTCTTGTAAATATAAATAAACACAAAATAATAATAAATTAAAACCGAAAGTAATTTAAGTTCAATAATTGCTAACTTTTGTTGTTCCAATCATATCATTGATTTTATTTAGTGAAAATCCTTTCATTGCACTTGCCTTATACTTTGTCTTGCACAATCTAGGACATTTCAGCATCTACACATCAAACGTTTTGTCTAAATTTCCTCGTCAGATAAGAAATTGTCTCAAAAGCAAGAAGCTACACATTTAAAGTTACAATATTAAAATCTAAATACTAGGGAACAAAACTATAAAATGATAAAATAAAAAAGGATAATTACTTCCAAAGGGATAATGAAGCTAGGGAATGCCAAATACTCGTTCACATCTCCATCAAATTTGTCCATCATATGATTAATTTTATGATGATTGTTTTCAAATAACAATCTATTCCACGGACATGTTTCATACAACTCAAGATTATTAACTGCTCTAAGAAAGAACAGATGAATTGAAGCTCCATCTATTTCTGCCTTGGACTTTCCGATTATAACATTCGCTAAGAAGTAAGGGACAATCATCCTCGACCTATCATCACAATGCTTCATCGCCTTAAACACTTCTCCACTAATGCGAAAGTTATTTTTGATCATGTAGGAAAGTACTTCCTAACAAACTCCATATTGCCTAATCGTTCGTAGTCGGCTGGAATTGAATGGCAGTTCAACCCGGTGATGAGTGCATGCCCTCTTATTAAGCCCTGGATTGGAACCCCATTGACAACAAATAACCACTCATTATTAAGATGAGTGTATGCTCTCTTATTGCGTAGCGAATTGGAACCCATTGACAACTAATCAACACTCATTATTTTTTATCTGTAACAACCGTACGAAGTAGCAACATCCACACGCCCATAATGAGTTGCATTCTCAACGAAATCCATTGTGCCCAAGCATTCATAGTCGGCTAGAATATAACGGTAGTTCATGGATATCATTTTCATCAAACCATGTAAGATTTAGTTCATTCCTCACAAACTGCTTCATCTCTTTAAACCCATCTTCAATAGTTTTTACTCGTCCATTCGTAACATCGATTTTCTCATCCAGTTTCTTAAACCCATATTCCCTGAATTTCCTGAAACATTCAAAAACCTCAATCAAACCATCATTTGACTTAGCTTCTCGGGCCACATATGATGGAACCGCTTCTTCCGCCTCTGATATTTGTTCAGCTACTTCCAAATTGAACATCTTTTCAAACCATATCTTCTTATTTTGAACGAGTAAACGATCGAGCCAACCATCTATAATTGCATCAATCACGTTTTTTCCATCATCTAAATGCTATGAATGTCTTGTAAATATAAATAAACACAAAATAATAATAAATTAAAACCGAAAGTAATTTAAGTTCAATAATTGCTAACTTTTGTTGTTCCAATCATATCATTGATTTTATTTAGTGAAAATCCTTTCATTGCACTTGCCTTATACTTTGTCTTGCACAATCTAGGACATTTCAGCATCTACACATCAAACGTTTTGTCTAAATTTCCTCGTCAGATAAGAAATTGTCTCAAAAGCAAGAAGCTACACATTTAAAGTTACAATATTAAAATCTAAATACTAGGGAACAAAACTATAAAATGATAAAATAAAAAAGGATAATTACTTCCAAAGGGATAATGAAGCTAGGGAATGCCAAATACTCGTTCACATCTCCATCAAATTTGTCCATCATATGATTAGTTTTATGATGATTGTTTTCAAATAACAATCTATTCCACGGACATGTTTCATACAACTCAAGATTATTAACTGCTCTAAGAAAGAACAGATGAATTGAAGCTCCATCTATTTCTGCCTTGGACTTTCCGATTATAACATTCGCTAAGAAGTAAGGGACAATCATCCTCGACCTATCATCACAATGCTTCATCGCCTTAAACACTTCTCCACTAATGCGAAAGTTATTTTTGATCATGTAGGAAAGTACTTCCTAACAAACTCCATATTGCCTAATCGTTCGTAGTCGGCTGGAATTGAATGGCAGTTCAACCCGGTGATGAGTGCATGCCCTCTTATTAAGCCCTGGATTGGAACCCCATTGACAACAAATAACCACTCATTATTAAGATGAGTGTATGCTCTCTTATTGCGTAGCGAATTGGAACCCATTGACAACTAATCAACACTCATTATTTTTTATCTGTAACAACCGTACGAAGTAGCAACATCCACACGCCCATAATGAGTTGCATTCTCAACGAAATCCATTGTGCCCAAGCATTCATAGTCGGCTAGAATATAACGGTAGTTCATGGATATCATTTTCATCAAACCATGTAAGATTTAGTTCATTCCTCACAAACTGCTTCATCTCTTTAAACCCATCTTCAATAGTTTTTACTCGTCCATTCGTAACATCGATTTTCTCATCCAGTTTCTTAAACCCATATTCCCTGAATTTCCTGAAACATTCAAAAACCTCAATCAAACCATCATTTGACTTAGCTTCTCGGGCCACATATGATGGAACCGCTTCTTCCGCCTCTGATATTTGTTCAGCTACTTCCAAATTGAACATCTTTTCAAACCATATCTTCTTATTTTGAACGAGTAAACGATCGAGCCAACCATCTATAATTGCATCAATCACGTTTTTTCCATCATCTAAATGCTATGAATGTCTTGTAAATATAAATAAACACAAAATAATAATAAATTAAAACCGAAAGTAATTTAAGTTCAATAATTGCTAACTTTTGTTGTTCCAATCATATCATTGATTTTATTTAGTGAAAATCCTTTCATTGCACTTGCCTTATACTTTGTCTTGCACAATCTAGGACATTTCAGCATCTACACATCAAACGTTTTGTCTAAATTTCCTCGTCAGATAAGAAATTGTCTCAAAAGCAAGAAGCTACACATTTAAAGTTACAATATTAAAATCTAAATACTAGGGAACAAAACTATAAAATGATAAAATAAAAAAGGATAATTACTTCCAAAGGGATAATGAAGCTAGGGAATGCCAAATACTCGTTCACATCTCCATCAAATTTGTCCATCATATGATTAATTTTATGATGATTGTTTTCAAATAACAATCTATTCCACGGACATGTTTCATACAACTCAAGATTATTAACTGCTCTAAGAAAGAACAGATGAATTGAAGCTCCATCTATTTCTGCCTTGGACTTTCCGATTATAACATTCGCTAAGAAGTAAGGGACAATCATCCTCGACCTATCATCACAATGCTTCATCGCCTTAAACACTTCTCCACTAATGCGAAAGTTATTTTTGATCATGTAGGAAAGTACTTCCTAACAAACTCCATATTGCCTAATCGTTCGTAGTCGGCTGGAATTGAATGGCAGTTCAACCCGGTGATGAGTGCATGCCCTCTTATTAAGCCCTGGATTGGAACCCCATTGACAACAAATAACCACTCATTATTAAGATGAGTGTATGCTCTCTTATTGCGTAGCGAATTGGAACCCATTGACAACTAATCAACACTCATTATTTTTTATCTGTAACAACCGTACGAAGTAGCAACATCCACACGCCCATAATGAGTTGCATTCTCAACGAAATCCATTGTGCCCAAGCATTCATAGTCGGCTAGAATATAACGGTAGTTCATGGATATCATTTTCATCAAACCATGTAAGATTTAGTTCATTCCTCACAAACTGCTTCATCTCTTTAAACCCATCTTCAATAGTTTTTACTCGTCCATTCGTAACATCGATTTTCTCATCCAGTTTCTTAAACCCATATTCCCTGAATTTCCTGAAACATTCAAAAACCTCAATCAAACCATCATTTGACTTAGCTTCTCGGGCCACATATGATGGAACCGCTTCTTCCGCCTCTGATATTTGTTCAGCTACTTCCAAATTGAACATCTTTTCAAACCATATCTTCTTATTTTGAACGAGTAAACGATCGAGCCAACCATCTATAATTGCATCAATCACGTTTTTTCCATCATCTAAATGCTATGAATGTCTTGTAAATATAAATAAACACAAAATAATAATAAATTAAAACCGAAAGTAATTTAAGTTCAATAATTGCTAACTTTTGTTGTTCCAATCATATCATTGATTTTATTTAGTGAAAATCCTTTCATTGCACTTGCCTTATACTTTGTCTTGCACAATCTAGGACATTTCAGCATCTACACATCAAACGTTTTGTCTAAATTTCCTCGTCAGATAAGAAATTGTCTCAAAAGCAAGAAGCTACACATTTAAAGTTACAATATTAAAATCTAAATACTAGGGAACAAAACTATAAAATGATAAAATAAAAAAGGATAATTACTTCCAAAGGGATAATGAAGCTAGGGAATGCCAAATACTCGTTCACATCTCCATCAAATTTGTCCATCATATGATTAGTTTTATGATGATTGTTTTCAAATAACAATCTATTCCACGGACATGTTTCATACAACTCAAGATTATTAACTGCTCTAAGAAAGAACAGATGAATTGAAGCTCCATCTATTTCTGCCTTGGACTTTCCGATTATAACATTCGCTAAGAAGTAAGGGACAATCATCCTCGACCTATCATCACAATGCTTCATCGCCTTAAACACTTCTCCACTAATGCGAAAGTTATTTTTGATCATGTAGGAAAGTACTTCCTAACAAACTCCATATTGCCTAATCGTTCGTAGTCGGCTGGAATTGAATGGCAGTTCAACCCGGTGATGAGTGCATGCCCTCTTATTAAGCCCTGGATTGGAACCCCATTGACAACAAATAACCACTCATTATTAAGATGAGTGTATGCTCTCTTATTGCGTAGCGAATTGGAACCCATTGACAACTAATCAACACTCATTATTTTTTATCTGTAACAACCGTACGAAGTAGCAACATCCACACGCCCATAATGAGTTGCATTCTCAACGAAATCCATTGTGCCCAAGCATTCATAGTCGGCTAGAATATAACGGTAGTTCATGGATATCATTTTCATCAAACCATGTAAGATTTAGTTCATTCCTCACAAACTGCTTCATCTCTTTAAACCCATCTTCAATAGTTTTTACTCGTCCATTCGTAACATCGATTTTCTCATCCAGTTTCTTAAACCCATATTCCCTGAATTTCCTGAAACATTCAAAAACCTCAATCAAACCATCATTTGACTTAGCTTCTCGGGCCACATATGATGGAACCGCTTCTTCCGCCTCTGATATTTGTTCAGCTACTTCCAAATTGAACATCTTTTCAAACCATATCTTCTTATTTTGAACGAGTAAACGATCGAGCCAACCATCTATAATTGCATCAATCACGTTTTTTCCATCATCTAAATGCTATGAATGTCTTGTAAATATAAATAAACACAAAATAATAATAAATTAAAACCGAAAGTAATTTAAGTTCAATAATTGCTAACTTTTGTTGTTCCAATCATATCATTGATTTTATTTAGTGAAAATCCTTTCATTGCACTTGCCTTATACTTTGTCTTGCACAATCTAGGACATTTCAGCATCTACACATCAAACGTTTTGTCTAAATTTCCTCGTCAGATAAGAAATTGTCTCAAAAGCAAGAAGCTACACATTTAAAGTTACAATATTAAAATCTAAATACTAGGGAACAAAACTATAAAATGATAAAATAAAAAAGGATAATTACTTCCAAAGGGATAATGAAGCTAGGGAATGCCAAATACTCGTTCACATCTCCATCAAATTTGTCCATCATATGATTAATTTTATGATGATTGTTTTCAAATAACAATCTATTCCACGGACATGTTTCATACAACTCAAGATTATTAACTGCTCTAAGAAAGAACAGATGAATTGAAGCTCCATCTATTTCTGCCTTGGACTTTCCGATTATAACATTCGCTAAGAAGTAAGGGACAATCATCCTCGACCTATCATCACAATGCTTCATCGCCTTAAACACTTCTCCACTAATGCGAAAGTTATTTTTGATCATGTAGGAAAGTACTTCCTAACAAACTCCATATTGCCTAATCGTTCGTAGTCGGCTGGAATTGAATGGCAGTTCAACCCGGTGATGAGTGCATGCCCTCTTATTAAGCCCTGGATTGGAACCCCATTGACAACAAATAACCACTCATTATTAAGATGAGTGTATGCTCTCTTATTGCGTAGCGAATTGGAACCCATTGACAACTAATCAACACTCATTATTTTTTATCTGTAACAACCGTACGAAGTAGCAACATCCACACGCCCATAATGAGTTGCATTCTCAACGAAATCCATTGTGCCCAAGCATTCATAGTCGGCTAGAATATAACGGTAGTTCATGGATATCATTTTCATCAAACCATGTAAGATTTAGTTCATTCCTCACAAACTGCTTCATCTCTTTAAACCCATCTTCAATAGTTTTTACTCGTCCATTCGTAACATCGATTTTCTCATCCAGTTTCTTAAACCCATATTCCCTGAATTTCCTGAAACATTCAAAAACCTCAATCAAACCATCATTTGACTTAGCTTCTCGGGCCACATATGATGGAACCGCTTCTTCCGCCTCTGATATTTGTTCAGCTACTTCCAAATTGAACATCTTTTCAAACCATATCTTCTTATTTTGAACGAGTAAACGATCGAGCCAACCATCTATAATTGCATCAATCACGTTTTTTCCATCATCTAAATGCTATGAATGTCTTGTAAATATAAATAAACACAAAATAATAATAAATTAAAACCGAAAGTAATTTAAGTTCAATAATTGCTAACTTTTGTTGTTCCAATCATATCATTGATTTTATTTAGTGAAAATCCTTTCATTGCACTTGCCTTATACTTTGTCTTGCACAATCTAGGACATTTCAGCATCTACACATCAAACGTTTTGTCTAAATTTCCTCGTCAGATAAGAAATTGTCTCAAAAGCAAGAAGCTACACATTTAAAGTTACAATATTAAAATCTAAATACTAGGGAACAAAACTATAAAATGATAAAATAAAAAAGGATAATTACTTCCAAAGGGATAATGAAGCTAGGGAATGCCAAATACTCGTTCACATCTCCATCAAATTTGTCCATCATATGATTAATTTTATGATGATTGTTTTCAAATAACAATCTATTCCACGGACATGTTTCATACAACTCAAGATTATTAACTGCTCTAAGAAAGAACAGATGAATTGAAGCTCCATCTATTTCTGCCTTGGACTTTCCGATTATAACATTCGCTAAGAAGTAAGGGACAATCATCCTCGACCTATCATCACAATGCTTCATCGCCTTAAACACTTCTCCACTAATGCGAAAGTTATTTTTGATCATGTAGGAAAGTACTTCCTAACAAACTCCATATTGCCTAATCGTTCGTAGTCGGCTGGAATTGAATGGCAGTTCAACCCGGTGATGAGTGCATGCCCTCTTATTAAGCCCTGGATTGGAACCCCATTGACAACAAATAACCACTCATTATTAAGATGAGTGTATGCTCTCTTATTGCGTAGCGAATTGGAACCCATTGACAACTAATCAACACTCATTATTTTTTATCTGTAACAACCGTACGAAGTAGCAACATCCACACGCCCATAATGAGTTGCATTCTCAACGAAATCCATTGTGCCCAAGCATTCATAGTCGGCTAGAATATAACGGTAGTTCATGGATATCATTTTCATCAAACCATGTAAGATTTAGTTCATTCCTCACAAACTGCTTCATCTCTTTAAACCCATCTTCAATAGTTTTTACTCGTCCATTCGTAACATCGATTTTCTCATCCAGTTTCTTAAACCCATATTCCCTGAATTTCCTGAAACATTCAAAAACCTCAATCAAACCATCATTTGACTTAGCTTCTCGGGCCACATATGATGGAACCGCTTCTTCCGCCTCTGATATTTGTTCAGCTACTTCCAAATTGAACATCTTTTCAAACCATATCTTCTTATTTTGAACGAGTAAACGATCGAGCCAACCATCTATAATTGCATCAATCACGTTTTTTCCATCATCTAAATGCTATGAATGTCTTGTAAATATAAATAAACACAAAATAATAATAAATTAAAACCGAAAGTAATTTAAGTTCAATAATTGCTAACTTTTGTTGTTCCAATCATATCATTGATTTTATTTAGTGAAAATCCTTTCATTGCACTTGCCTTATACTTTGTCTTGCACAATCTAGGACATTTCAGCATCTACACATCAAACGTTTTGTCTAAATTTCCTCGTCAGATAAGAAATTGTCTCAAAAGCAAGAAGCTACACATTTAAAGTTACAATATTAAAATCTAAATACTAGGGAACAAAACTATAAAATGATAAAATAAAAAAGGATAATTACTTCCAAAGGGATAATGAAGCTAGGGAATGCCAAATACTCGTTCACATCTCCATCAAATTTGTCCATCATATGATTAATTTTATGATGATTGTTTTCAAATAACAATCTATTCCACGGACATGTTTCATACAACTCAAGATTATTAACTGCTCTAAGAAAGAACAGATGAATTGAAGCTCCATCTATTTCTGCCTTGGACTTTCCGATTATAACATTCGCTAAGAAGTAAGGGACAATCATCCTCGACCTATCATCACAATGCTTCATCGCCTTAAACACTTCTCCACTAATGCGAAAGTTATTTTGATCATGTAGGAAAGTACTTCCTAACAAACTCCATATTGCCTAATCGTTCGTAGTCGGCTGGAATTGAATGGCAGTTCAACCCGGTGATGAGTGCATGCCCTCTTATTAAGCCCTGGATTGGAACCCCATTGACAACAAATAACCACTCATTATTAAGATGAGTGTATGCTCTCTTATTGCGTAGCGAATTGGAACCCATTGACAACTAATCAACACTCATTATTTTTTATCTGTAACAACCGTACGAAGTAGCAACATCCACACGCCCATAATGAGTTGCATTCTCAACGAAATCCATTGTGCCCAAGCATTCATAGTCGGCTAGAATATAACGGTAGTTCATGGATATCATTTTCATCAAACCATGTAAGATTTAGTTCATTCCTCACAAACTGCTTCATCTCTTTAAACCCATCTTCAATAGTTTTTACTCGTCCATTCGTAACATCGATTTTCTCATCCAGTTTCTTAAACCCATATTCCCTGAATTTCCTGAAACATTCAAAAACCTCAATCAAACCATCATTTGACTTAGCTTCTCGGGCCATATATGATGGAACCGCTTCTTCCACCTATGATATTTGTTCAGCAACATCAAAAATGAACATGCTTTCAAACCATATCTTCTTATTTTGAACGAGTAAACGATCGAGCCAACCATCTATAATTGCATCAATCACGTTTTTTCCATCATCTAAATGCTATGAATGTCTTGTAAATATAAATAAACACAAAATAATAATAAATTAAAACCGAAAGTAATTTAAGTTCAATAATTGCTAACTTTTGTTGTTCCAATCATATCATTGATTTTATTTAGTGAAAATCCTTTCATTGCACTTGCCTTATACTTTGTCTTGCACAATCTAGGACATTTCAGCATCTACACATCAAACGTTTTGTCTAAATTTCCTCGTCAGATAAGAAATTGTCTCAAAAGCAAGAAGCTACACATTTAAAGTTACAATATTAAAATCTAAATACTAGGGAACAAAACTATAAAATGATAAAATAAAAAAGGATAATTACTTCCAAAGGGATAATGAAGCTAGGGAATGCCAAATACTCGTTCACATCTCCATCAAATTTGTCCATCATATGATTAATTTTATGATGATTGTTTTCAAATAACAATCTATTCCACGGACATGTTTCATACAACTCAAGATTATTAACTGCTCTAAGAAAGAACAGATGAATTGAAGCTCCATCTATTTCTGCCTTGGACTTTCCGATTATAACATTCGCTAAGAAGTAAGGGACAATCATCCTCGACCTATCATCACAATGCTTCATCGCCTTAAACACTTCTCCACTAATGCGAAAGTTATTTTTGATCATGTAGGAAAGTACTTCCTAACAAACTCCATATTGCCTAATCGTTCGTAGTCGGCTGGAATTGAATGGCAGTTCAACCCGGTGATGAGTGCATGCCCTCTTATTAAGCCCTGGATTGGAACCCCATTGACAACAAATAACCACTCATTATTAAGATGAGTGTATGCTCTCTTATTGCGTAGCGAATTGGAACCCATTGACAACTAATCAACACTCATTATTTTTTATCTGTAACAACCGTACGAAGTAGCAACATCCACACGCCCATAATGAGTTGCATTCTCAACGAAATCCATTGTGCCCAAGCATTCATAGTCGGCTAGAATATAACGGTAGTTCATGGATATCATTTTCATCAAACCATGTAAGATTTAGTTCATTCCTCACAAACTGCTTCATCTCTTTAAACCCATCTTCAATAGTTTTTACTCGTCCATTCGTAACATCGATTTTCTCATCCAGTTTCTTAAACCCATATTCCCTGAATTTCCTGAAACATTCAAAAACCTCAATCAAACCATCATTTGACTTAGCTTCTCGGGCCATATATGATGGAACCGCTTCTTCCACCTATGATATTTGTTCAGCAACATCAAAAATGAACATGCTTTCAAACCATATCTTCTTATTTTGAACGAGTAAACGATCGAGCCAACCATCTATAATTGCATCAATCACGTTTTTTCCATCATCTAAATGCTATGAATGTCTTGTAAATATAAATAAACACAAAATAATAATAAATTAAAACCGAAAGTAATTTAAGTTCAATAATTGCTAACTTTTGTTGTTCCAATCATATCATTGATTTTATTTAGTGAAAATCCTTTCATTGCACTTGCCTTATACTTTGTCTTGCACAATCTAGGACATTTCAGCATCTACACATCAAACGTTTTGTCTAAATTTCCTCGTCAGATAAGAAATTGTCTCAAAAGCAAGAAGCTACACATTTAAAGTTACAATATTAAAATCTAAATACTAGGGAACAAAACTATAAAATGATAAAATAAAAAAGGATAATTACTTCCAAAGGGATAATGAAGCTAGGGAATGCCAAATACTCGTTCACATCTCCATCAAATTTGTCCATCATATGATTAATTTTATGATGATTGTTTTCAAATAACAATCTATTCCACGGACATGTTTCATACAACTCAAGATTATTAACTGCTCTAAGAAAGAACAGATGAATTGAAGCTCCATCTATTTCTGCCTTGGACTTTCCGATTATAACATTCGCTAAGAAGTAAGGGACAATCATCCTCGACCTATCATCACAATGCTTCATCGCCTTAAACACTTCTCCACTAATGCGAAAGTTATTTTTGATCATGTAGGAAAGTACTTCCTAACAAACTCCATATTGCCTAATCGTTCGTAGTCGGCTGGAATTGAATGGCAGTTCAACCCGGTGATGAGTGCATGCCCTCTTATTAAGCCCTGGATTGGAACCCCATTGACACCAAATAACCACTCATTATTAAGATGAGTGTATGCTCTCTAATTGCGTAGCGAATTGGAACCCATTGACAACTAATCAACACTCATTATTTTTTATCTGTAACAACCGTAAGAAGTAGCAACATCCCCATGCCCATAATGAGTTGCATTCTCAACGAAATCCATTGTGCCCAAGCATTCATAGTCGGCTGGAATATAACGGTAGTTCATGGATATCATTTTCATCAAACCATGTAAGATTTAGTTCATTCCTCACAAACTGCTTCATCTCTTTAAACCCATCTTCAATAGTTTTTACTCGTCTGTTCGTAACATCGATTTTCACATCCAGTTTCTTAAACCCTTATTCCCTGAATTTCCTCAAACATTCAAAAACCTCAATCAAACAATCATTTAACTTGGCTTCCTGGGCCACATATGGTGGAACCACTTCTTTCACCTCTGATATTTGTTCAGCAACATCCAAATTAAACATCCTGTCAAACCATATCTTCTTGTTTTGAACGAGTAAACGATCGTGCCAACCATCTATAATTGCATCAATCACGTTTTTTCTATCATCTAAATGCTATGAATGTCTTGTAAATATAAATAAACACAAAATAATAATAAATTAAAACTGAAAGTAGTTTAAGTTCAATAAATGCTAACTTTTGTTGTTTCAATCATATCATTGATTTCACTTAGTGAAAATACTTTCATTGCACTTGCCTTATACTTTGTCTTGCACAATCTAGGACATTTCAGCATCTACACATCAAACGTTTTGTCTAAATTTCCTCGTCAGATAAGAAATTGTCTCAAAAGCTAGAAGCTACACATTTAAAGTTACAATATTAAAATCTAAATACTAGGGAACAAAACTATAAAATGATAAAATAAAAAAGGATAATTACTTCCGAAGGGATAATGAAGCTAGGGAATGCCAAATACTCGTTCACATCTCTATCAAATTTGTCCATCATATGATTAATTTTATGATGATTGTTTTCAAATAACAATCTATTCCACGGATATGTTTCATACAACTCAAGATTATTAACGTCTCTAAGAAAGAACGGATGAATTGAAGCTCCATCTATTTCTGCCTTGGACTTTCCGATTATAACATTCGTTAAGAAGTAAGGGACAATCATCCTCGACCTATCATCACAATGCTTCATCGCCTTAAACACCTCTCCACTAATGCGAAAGTTATTTTTGATCATGTAGGAAAGTACTTCTTAACAAACTCCATATTGCCTAATCGTTCGTAGTCGGCTGGAATTGAATGGCAGTTCAATCCGGTGATGAGTGCATGCCCTCTTATTAAGCACTGGATTGGAACCCCATTGACAACAAATAACCACTCATTATTAAGATGAGTGTATGCTCTCTTATTGCGTAGCGAATTGGAACCCATTGACAACTAATCAACACTCATTATTTTTTATCTGTAACAACCGTAAGAAGTAGCAACATCCACATGCCCATAATGAGTTGCATTCTCAACGAAATCCATTTTGCCCAAGCATTCATAGTCGGCTGGAATATAACGGTAGTTCATGGATATCATTTTCATCAAACCATGTAAGATTTAGTTCATTCCTCAAAAACTGCTTCATCTCTTTAAACCCATCTTCAATAGTTTTTACTCGTCCATTCGTAACATCGATTTTCACATCCAGTTTCTTAAACCCTTATTCCCTGAATTTCCTCAAACATTCAAAAACCTCAATCAAACCATCATTTGACTTAGCTTCCTAGGCCACATATGATGGAACCGCTTCTTCCACCTCTGATATTTGTTCAGCAACATCCAAATTGAACATCCTTTCAAACAATATCTTCTTATTTTGAATGTGTAAACGATCGTGCCAACCATCTATAATTGCATCAATCACGTTTTTTCCATCATCTAAATGCTATGAATGTCTTGTCAATATAAATAAACACAAAATAATAATAAATTAAAACTAAAAGTAATTTATGTTCAATAAATGCTAACTTTTGTTGTTCCAATTATATCATTGATTTCACTTAGTGAAAATCCTTTCATTGCACTTGCCTTATACTTTTTCTTGCACAATCTAGGACATTTCAGCATCTACACATCAAACGTTTTGTCTAAATTTCCTCGTCAGATAAGAAATTGTCTCAAAAGCAAGAAGCTACACATTTAAAGTTACAATATTAAAATCTAAATACTAGGGAACAAAACTATAAAATGATAAAAGAAAAAAGGATAATTACTTCCAAAGGGATAATGAAGCTAGGGAATGCCAAATACTCGTTCACATCTCCATCAAATTTGTCCATCATATGATTAATTTTATGATGATTATTTTCAAATAACAATCTATTCCACGGATATGTTTCATACAACTCAAGATTATTAACTGCTCTAAGAAAGAACGGATGAATTGAAGCTCCATCTATTTCTGCCTTGGACTTTCCGATTATAACATTCGCTAAGAAGTAAGGGAAAATAATTCTCGACCTATCATCACAATGCTTCATCGCCTTAAACACTTCTCCACTAATGCGAAAGTTATTTTTGATCATGTAGGAAAGTACTTCCTAACAAACTCCATATTGCCTAATCGTTCGTAGTCGGCTGGAATTGAATGGCAGTTCAATCCGGTGATGAGTGCATGCCCTCTTATTAAGCACTGGATTGGAACCCCATTGACAACAAATAACCACTCATTATTAAGATGAGTGTATGCTCTCTTATTGCGTAGCGAATTGGAATCCATTGACAACTAATCAACACTCATTATTTTTTATCTGTAACAACCGTAAGAAGTAGCAACATCCACATGCCCATAATGAGTTGCATTCTCAACGAAATCCATTGTGCCCAAGCATTCATAGTCGGCTGGAATATAACGGTAGTTCATGGATATCATTTTCATCAAACCATGTAAGATTTAGTTCATTCCTCAAAAACTGCTTCATCTCTTTAAACCCATCTTCAATAGTTTTTACTCGTCCATTCGTAACATCGATTTTCACATCCAGTTTCTTAAACCCTTATTCCCTGAATTTCCTCAAACATTCAAAAACCTCAATCAAACCATCATTTGACTTAGCTTCCTGGGCCACATATGATGGAACCGCTTCTTCCACCTCTGATATTTGTTCAGCAACATCCAAATTGAACATCCTTTCAAACCATATCTTATTATTTTGAACGTGTAAACGATCGTGCCAACCATCTATAATTGCATCAATCACGTTTTTTCCATCATCTAAATGCTATGAATGTCTTGTCAATATAAATAAACACAAAATAATAATAAATTAAAACTAAAAGTAATTTATGTTCAATAAATGCTAACTTTTGTTGTTCCAATTATATCATTGATTTCACTTAGTGAAAATCCTTTCATTGCACTTGCCTTATACTTTTTCTTGCACAATCTAGGACATTTCAGCATCTACACATCAAACGTTTTGTCTAAATTTCCTCGTCAGATAAGAAATTGTCTCAAAAGCAAGAAGCTACACATTTAAAGTTACAATATTAAAATCTAAATACTTGGGAACGAAACTATAAAATGATAAAATAAAAAAGGATAATTACTTCCTAAGGGATAATGAAGCTAGGGAATGCCCAATACTCGTTCACAACTCCATCAAATTTGTCCATCATATGATTAATTTTATGATGATTGTTTTCAAATAACATTCTACTCTACGGATATGTTTCATACAACTCAAGATTATTAACGACTCTAAGAAAGAACGGATGAATTGAAGCTCCATCTATTTCTGCCTTGGACTTTCCGATTATAACATTCGCTAAGAAGTAAGGGACAATCATCCTCGACTTATCATCACAATGCTTCATCGCCTTAAACACTTCTCCACTAATGCGAAAGTTATTTTTGATCATGTAGGAAAGTACTTCCTAACAAACTCCATATTGCCTAATCGTTCATAGTCAGCTGGAATTGAATGGCAGTTCAATCCAGTGATGAGTGCATGCCCTCTTATTAAGCACTGGATTGGAACCCCATTGACAACAAATAACCACTCATTATTAAGATGAGTGTATGCTCTCTTATTGCGTAGCGAATTGGAACCCATTGACAACTAATCAACACTCATTATTTTTTATCTGTAACAACCGTAAGAAGTAGCAACATCCACATGCCTATAATGAGTTGCATTCTCAACGAAATCCATTGTGCCCAATCATTCATAGTCGGCAGGAATATAACGGTAGTTCATGGATATCATTTTCATCAAACCATGTAAGATTTAGTTCATTCCTCACAAACTGCTTCATCTCTTTAAACCCATCTTCAATAGTTTTTACTCGTCCATTCGTAACATCGATTTTCTCATCCAGTTTCTTAAACCCATATTCCCTGAATTTCCTAAAACATTCAAAAACCTCAATCAAACCATCATTTGACTTAGCTTCTCGGGCCACATATGATGGAACCGCTACTTCCGCCTCTGATATTTATTCAGCAACTTCCAAATTGAACATCTTTTCAAACCATATCTTCTTATTTTGAACGAGTAAACGATCGTGCCAACCATCTATAATTGCATCAATCACGTTTTTTCCATCATCTAAATGCTATGAATGTCTTGTCAATATAAATAAACACAAAATAATAATAAATTAAAACCGAAAGTAATTTAAGTTCAATAATTGCTAACTTTTGTTGTTCCAATCATATCATTGATTTTATTTAGTGAAAATCCTTTCATTGCACTTGCCTTATACTTTGTCTTGCACAATCTAGGACATTTCAGCATCTACACATCAAACGTTTTGTCTAAATTTCCTCGTCAGATAAGAAATTGTCTCAATGGCAAGAATCTACACATTTAAAGTTACAATATTAAAATCTAAATACTAGGGAACAAAACTATAAAATGATAAATCAAAAAAGGATAATTACTTCCGAAGGGATAATGAAGCTAGGGAATGCCAAATACTCGTTCACATCTCTATCAAATTTGTCCATCATATGATTAATTTTATGATGATTGTTTTCAAATAACAATCAACACCGTGGATATGTTTCATACAATTCAAGATTATTAACTGCTCCAAGAAAGAAAGGATGACTTGAAGCTCCATCTATTTCTGCCTTGGACTTTCCGATTATAACATTCGTTAAGAAGTAAGGGACAATCATCCTCGACCTATCATCACAATGCTTCATCGCCTTAAACACTTCTCCACTAATGCGAAAGTTATTTTTGATCATGTAGGAAAGTACTTCCTAACAAACTCCATATTGCCTAATCGTTCGTAGTCGGCTGGAATTGAATGGCAGTTCAATCCGGTGATGAGTGCATGCCCTCTTATTAAGCACTGGATTGGAACCCCATTGACAACAAATAACCACGCATTATTAAGATGAGTGTATGCTCTCTTATTGCGTAGCGAATTGGAACCCATTGACAACTAATCAACACTCATTATTTTTTATTTGTAACAACCGTACGAAGTAGCAACATCCCCATGCCCATAATGAGTTGCATTCTCAACGAAATCCATTGTGCCCAAGCATTCATAGTCGGCTGGAATATAACGGTAGTTCATGGATATCATTTTCATCAAACCATGTAAGATTTAGTTCATTCCTCACAAACTGCTTCATCTCTTTAAACCCATCTTCAATAGTTTTTACTCGTCTGTTCGTAACATCGATTTTCACATCCAGTTTCTTAAACCCTTATTCCCTGAATTTCCTCAAACATTCAAAAACCTCAATCAAACAATCATTTAACTTGGCTTCCTGGGCCACATATGGTGGAACCACTTCTTTCACCTCTGATATTTGTTCAGCAACATCCAAATTAAACATCCTGTCAAACCATATCTTCTTGTTTTGAACGAGTAAACGATCGTGCCAACCATCTATAATTGCATCAATCACGTTTTTTCTATCATCTAAATGCTATGAATGTCTTGTAAATATAAATAAACACAAAATAATAATAAATTAAAACTGAAAGTAGTTTAAGTTCAATAAATGCTAACTTTTGTTGTTTCAATCATATCATTGATTTCACTTAGTGAAAATACTTTCATTGCACTTGCCTTATACTTTGTCTTGCACAATCTAGGACATTTCAGCATCTACACATCAAACGTTTTGTCTAAATTTCCTCGTCAGATAAGAAATTGTCTCAAAAGCTAGAAGCTACACATTTAAAGTTACAATATTAAAATCTAAATACTAGGGAACAAAACTATAAAATGATAAAATAAAAAAGGATAATTACTTCCGAAGGGATAATGAAGCTAGGGAATGCCAAATACTCGTTCACATCTCTATCAAATTTGTCCATCATATGATTAATTTTATGATGATTGTTTTCAAATAACAATCTATTCCACGGATATGTTTCATACAACTCAAGATTATTAACGTCTCTAAGAAAGAACGGATGAATTGAAGCTCCATCTATTTCTGCCTTGGACTTTCCGATTATAACATTCGTTAAGAAGTAAGGGACAATCATCCTCGACCTATCATCACAATGCTTCATCGCCTTAAACACCTCTCCACTAATGCGAAAGTTATTTTTGATCATGTAGGAAAGTACTTCTTAACAAACTCCATATTGCCTAATCGTTCGTAGTCGGCTGGAATTGAATGGCAGTTCAATCCGGTGATGAGTGCATGCCCTCTTATTAAGCACTGGATTGGAACCCCATTGACAACAAATAACCACTCATTATTAAGATGAGTGTATGCTCTCTTATTGCGTAGCGAATTGGAACCCATTGACAACTAATCAACACTCATTATTTTTTATCTGTAACAACCGTAAGAAGTAGCAACATCCACATGCCCATAATGAGTTGCATTCTCAACGAAATCCATTTTGCCCAAGCATTCATAGTCGGCTGGAATATAACGGTAGTTCATGGATATCATTTTCATCAAACCATGTAAGATTTAGTTCATTCCTCAAAAACTGCTTCATCTCTTTAAACCCATCTTCAATAGTTTTTACTCGTCCATTCGTAACATCGATTTTCACATCCAGTTTCTTAAACCCTTATTCCCTGAATTTCCTCAAACATTCAAAAACCTCAATCAAACCATCATTTGACTTAGCTTCCTAGGCCACATATGATGGAACCGCTTCTTCCACCTCTGATATTTGTTCAGCAACATCCAAATTGAACATCCTTTCAAACAATATCTTCTTATTTTGAATGTGTAAACGATCGTGCCAACCATCTATAATTGCATCAATCACGTTTTTTCCATCATCTAAATGCTATGAATGTCTTGTCAATATAAATAAACACAAAATAATAATAAATTAAAACTAAAAGTAATTTATGTTCAATAAATGCTAACTTTTGTTGTTCCAATTATATCATTGATTTCACTTAGTGAAAATCCTTTCATTGCACTTGCCTTATACTTTTTCTTGCACAATCTAGGACATTTCAGCATCTACACATCAAACGTTTTGTCTAAATTTCCTCGTCAGATAAGAAATTGTCTCAAAAGCAAGAAGCTACACATTTAAAGTTACAATATTAAAATCTAAATACTAGGGAACAAAACTATAAAATGATAAAATAAAAAAGGATAATTACTTCCAAAGGGATAATGAAGCTAGGGAATGCCAAATACTCGTTCACATCTCCATCAAATTTGTCCATCATATGATTAATTTTATGATGATTATTTTCAAATAACAATCTATTCCACGGATATGTTTCATACAACTCAAGATTATTAACTGCTCTAAGAAAGAACGGATGAATTGAAGCTCCATCTATTTCTGCCTTGGACTTTCCGATTATAATATTCGCTAAGAAGTAAGGGAAAATAATTCTCGACCTATCATCACAATGCTTCATCGCCTTAAACACTTCTCCACTAATGCGAAAGTTATTTTTGATCATGTAGGAAAGTACTTCCTAACAAACTCCATATTGCCTAATCGTTCGTAGTCGGCTGGAATTGAATGGCAGTTCAATCCGGTGATGAGTGCATGCCCTCTTATTAAGCACTGGATTGGAACCCCATTGACAACAAATAACCACTCATTATTAAGATGAGTGTATGCTCTCTTATTGCGTAGCGAATTGGAATCCATTGACAACTAATCAACACTCATTATTTTTTATCTGTAACAACCGTAAGAAGTAGCAACATCCACATGCCCATAATGAGTTGCATTCTCAACGAAATCCATTGTGCCCAAGCATTCATAGTCGGCTGGAATATAACGGTAGTTCATGGATATCATTTTCATCAAACCATGTAAGATTTAGTTCATTCCTCAAAAACTGCTTCATCTCTTTAAACCCATCTTCAATAGTTTTTACTCGTCCATTCGTAACATCGATTTTCACATCCAGTTTCTTAAACCCTTATTCCCTGAATTTCCTCAAACATTCAAAAACCTCAATCAAACCATCATTTGACTTAGCTTCCTGGGCCACATATGATGGAACCGCTTCTTCCACCTCTGATATTTGTTCAGCAACATCCAAATTGAACATCCTTTCAAACCATATCTTATTATTTTGAACGTGTAAACGATCGTGCCAACCATCTATAATTGCATCAATCACGTTTTTTCCATCATCTAAATGCTATGAATGTCTTGTCAATATAAATAAACACAAAATAATAATAAATTAAAACTAAAAGTAATTTATGTTCAATAAATGCTAACTTTTGTTGTTCCAATTATATCATTGATTTCACTTAGTGAAAATCCTTTCATTGCACTTGCCTTATACTTTTTCTTGCACAATCTAGGACATTTCAGCATCTACACATCAAACGTTTTGTCTAAATTTCCTCGTCAGATAAGAAATTGTCTCAAAAGCAAGAAGCTACACATTTAAAGTTACAATATTAAAATCTAAATACTTGGGAACGAAACTATAAAATGATAAAATAAAAAAGGATAATTACTTCCTAAGGGATAATGAAGCTAGGGAATGCCCAATACTCGTTCACAACTCCATCAAATTTGTCCATCATATGATTAATTTTATGATGATTGTTTTCAAATAACATTCTACTCTACGGATATGTTTCATACAACTCAAGATTATTAACGACTCTAAGAAAGAACGGATGAATTGAAGCTCCATCTATTTCTGCCTTGGACTTTCCGATTATAACATTCGCTAAGAAGTAAGGGACAATCATCCTCGACTTATCATCACAATGCTTCATCGCCTTAAACACTTCTCCACTAATGCGAAAGTTATTTTTGATCATGTAGGAAAGTACTTCCTAACAAACTCCATATTGCCTAATCGTTCATAGTCAGCTGGAATTGAATGGCAGTTCAATCCAGTGATGAGTGCATGCCCTCTTATTAAGCACTGGATTGGAACCCCATTGACAACAAATAACCACTCATTATTAAGATGAGTGTATGCTCTCTTATTGCGTAGCGAATTGGAACCCATTGACAACTAATCAACACTCATTATTTTTTATCTGTAACAACCGTAAGAAGTAGCAACATCCACATGCCTATAATGAGTTGCATTCTCAACGAAATCCATTGTGCCCAATCATTCATAGTCGGCAGGAATATAACGGTAGTTCATGGATATCATTTTCATCAAACCATGTAAGATTTAGTTCATTCCTCACAAACTGCTTCATCTCTTTAAACCCATCTTCAATAGTTTTTACTCGTCCATTCGTAACATCGATTTTCTCATCCAGTTTCTTAAACCCATATTCCCTGAATTTCCTGAAACATTCAAAAACCTCAATCAAACCATCATTTGACTTAGCTTCTCGGGCCACATATGATGGAACCGCTACTTCCGCCTCTGATATTTGTTCAGCAACTTCCAAATTGAACATCTTTTCAAACCATATCTTCTTATTTTGAACGAGTAAACGATCGTGCCAACCATCTATAATTGCATCAATCACGTTTTTTCCATCATCTAAATGCTATGAATGTCTTGTCAATATAAATAAACACAAAATAATAATAAATTAAAACCGAAAGTAATTTAAGTTCAATAATTGCTAACTTTTGTTGTTCCAATCATATCATTGATTTTATTTAGTGAAAATCCTTTCATTGCACTTGCCTTATACTTTGTCTTGCACAATCTAGGACATTTCAGCATCTACACATCAAACGTTTTGTCTAAATTTCCTCGTCAGATAAGAAATTGTCTCAATGGCAAGAATCTACACATTTAAAGTTACAATATTAAAATCTAAATACTAGGGAACAAAACTATAAAATGATAAATCAAAAAAGGATAATTACTTCCGAAGGGATAATGAAGCTAGGGAATGCCAAATACTCGTTCACATCTCTATCAAATTTGTCCATCATATGATTAATTTTATGATGATTGTTTTCAAATAACAATCAACACCGTGGATATGTTTCATACAATTCAAGATTATTAACTGCTCCAAGAAAGAAAGGATGACTTGAAGCTCCATCTATTTCTGCCTTGGACTTTCCGATTATAACATTCGTTAAGAAGTAAGGGACAATCATCCTCGACCTATCATCACAATGCTTCATCGCCTTAAACACTTCTCCACTAATGCGAAAGTTATTTTTGATCATGTAGGAAAGTACTTCCTAACAAACTCCATATTGCCTAATCGTTCGTAGTCGGCTGGAATTGAATGGCAGTTCAATCCGGTGATGAGTGCATGCCCTCTTATTAAGCACTGGATTGGAACCCCATTGACAACAAATAACCACTCATTATTAAGATGAGTGTATGCTCTCTTATTGCGTAGCGAATTGGAACCCATTGACAACTAATCAACACTCATTATTTTTTATTTGTAACAACCGTACGAAGTAGCAACATCCACATGCCCATAATGAGTTGCATTCTCAACGAAATCCATTGTGCCCAAGCATTCATAGTCGGCTGGAATATAACGGTAGTTCATGGATATCATTTTCATCAAACCATGTAAGATTTAGTTCATTCCTCACAAACTGCTTCATCTCTTTAAACCCATCTTCAATAGTTTTTACTCGTCTGTTCGTAACATCGATTTTCACATCCAGTTTCTTAAACCCTTATTCCCTGAATTTCCTCAAACATTCAAAAACCTCAATCAAACAATCATTTAACTTGGCTTCCTGGGCCACATATGGTGGAACCACTTCTTTCACCTCTGATATTTGTTCAGCAACATCCAAATTAAACATCCTGTCAAACCATATCTTCTTAAGGGATAATGAAGCTACGGAATGCCAAATACTCGTTCACATCTCCATCAAACTTGTCCATCATATGATTAATTTTATGATGATTGTTTTCAAATAACAATCTATTCCGCGGATATGTTTCATACAACTCAAGATTATTAATGGCTCTAAGAAAGAACGGATGAATTGAAGCTCCATCTATTTCTGCCTTGGACTTTCCGATTATAACATTCGTTAAGAAGTAAGGGACAAGCATCCTCGACCTATCATCACAATGCTTCATCGCCTTAAACACTTCTCCACTAATGCGAAAGTTATTTTTGATCATGTAGGAAAGTACTTCCTAACAAACTCCATATTGCCTAATCGTTCATAGTCGGCTGGAATTGAATGGCAGTTCAATCCGGTGATGAGTGCATGCCCTCTTATTAACCACTGGATTAGAACCCCATTGACAACAAATAACCACTCATTATTAAGATGATTGTATGCTCTCTTATTGCGTAGCGAATTGGAACCCATTGACAACTAATCAACACTCATTATTTTTTATCTGTAACAACCGTACGAAGTAGCAACATCGACATGCCCATAATTAGTTGCATTCTCTACGAAATCCATTGTGCCCAATCATTCATAGTCGGCAGGAATATAACGGTAGTTCATGGATATCATTTTCATCAAACCATGTAAGATTTATTTCATTCCTCACAAACTACTTCATCTCCTTAATCCCAGCTTCAGTAGTTTTTACTCGTCCGTTTGTAACATCGATTTTCTCATTCAGTTTCTTAAACCCATATTCCCTGAATTTCCTTAAACATTCAAAAACCTCAATCAAACCACCATTTGACTTAGCTTCTCGGGCCACATATGATGGAACCGCTTCTTCCACCTCTGATATTTGTTCAGCAACTTCCAAATTGAACATCCTTTCAAAGCATATCTTCTTATTTTGAACGAGTAAACGATCGTGCCAACCATCTATAATTGCATCAATCACGTTTTTTCCATCATCTAAATGCTATGAATATCTTGTCAATATAAATAAACACAAAATAATAATAAATTAAAACCGAAAGTAGTTTAAGTTCAAGAAATGCTAACTTTTGTTGTTCCAATCATATCATTGATTTCACTTAGTGAAAATCCTTTCATTGCACTTGCCTTATACATTGTATTTCACAATCTAGGATAGTTCAGCATCTACACATCAAACATTTTGTCTAAATTTCCTCGTCAAATAAGAAATTGTCTCAAAAGCAAGAAGCTACACATTTAAAGTTACAATATTAAAATCTAAATACTAGGGAACGAAACTATAAAATGATAAAATAAAAAAAGATAATTACTTCCAAAGGGATAATGAAGGTAGGGAATGCCAAAAACTGGTTCACAACTCCATCAAATTTGTGCATCATATGATTAATTTTATGATGATTGTTTTCAAATAACAATCTACTCCACGGATATGTTTCATACAACTCAAGATTATTAACGGCTTTAAGAAAGAAAGGATGAATTGAAGCTCCATCTATTTCTGCCTTGGACTTTCCGATTATAACATTCGCTAAGAAGTAAGGGACAATCATCCTCAACCTATCATCACAATGCTTCATCGCCTTTAACTTCTTCTCCACTAATGCGAAAGTTAGTTTTGATCATGTAGGAAAGTACTTCCTAACAAACTCCATATTGCCTAATCGTTCGTAGTCGACTGGAATTGAATAGCAGTTCAATCCGGTGATGAGTGCATGCCCTCTTATTAAGCACCGGATTGGAACCCCATTGACAACAAATAACCACTCATTATTAAGATGAGTTCTTGCTCTCTTATTGCGTGGCGAATTGGAAACCATTGACAACTAATCAACACTCATTATTTTGTATCTGTAACAACCGTACGAAGTAGCAATATCCACATGCCCATAATGAGTTGCATTCTCAACGAAATCCATTGTGCCCAATCATTCATAGTCGGCTGGAATATAACGGTAGTTCATGGATATCATTTTCATCAAACCATGTAAGATTTAGTTCATTCCTCACAAACTGCTTCATCTCTTTAAACCCGTCTTCAATAGTTTTTACTTGTCCATTCGTAACATCGATCTTCTCATCCAGTTTCTTAAACCCATATTCCCTGGATTTCCTCAAACATTCAAAAACCTCAATCAAACCATAATTTGACTTAGCTTCTCGGGCCACATATGATGGAACCGGTTCTTCCACCTCTGATATTTGTTCAGCAACATCCAAATTGAACATCTTTTCAAAGCATATCTTCTTATTTTGAACGAGTAAACGATCGTGCCAACCATCTATAATTGCTTCAATCACGTTTTTTCCATCATCTAAATGCTATGAATATCTTGTCAATATAAATACACACAAAATAATAATAAATTAAAACCGAAAGTAGTTTAACTTCAAGAAATGCTAACTTTTGTTGTTCCAATCATATCATTGATTTCACTTAGTGAAAATCCTTTCATTGCACTTGCCTTATACGTTGTATTTCACAATCTAGGATAGTTCAGCATCTACACATCAAACGTTTTGTCTAAATTTCCTCGTCAAATAAGAAATTGTCTCAAAAGCAAGAAGCTACACATTTAAAGTTACAATATTAAAATCTAAATACTAGGGAACGAAACTATAAAATGATAAAATAAAAAAAGATAATTACTTCCAAAAGGATAATGAAGGTAGGGAATGCCAAAAACTCGTTCACAACTCCATCAAATTTGTGCATCATATGATTAATTTTATGATGATTGTTTTCAAATAACAATCTACTCCACGGATATGTTTCATACAACTCAAGATTATTAACGGCTTTAAGAAAGAAAGGATGAATTGAAGCTCCATCTATTTCTGCCTTGGACTTTCCGATTATAACATTCGCTAAGAAGTAAGGGACAATCATCCTCAACCTATCATCACAATGCTTCATCGCCTTTAACTTCTTCTCCACTAATGCGAAAGTTAGTTTTGATCATGTAGGAAAGTACTTCCTAACAAACTCAATATTGCCTTATCGTTCGTAGTCGGCTGGAATTGAATGGCAGTTCAATCCGGTGATGAGTGCATGCCCTCTTATTAAGCACTGGATTGGAACCCCATTGACAACAAATAACCACTCATTATTAAGATGAGTGTATGCTCTCTTATTGCGTAGCGAATTGGAACCCATTGACAACTAATCAACACTCATTATTTTTTATCTGTAACAACCGTACGAAGTAGCAACATCCACATGCCCATAATGAGTTGCATTCTCAACGAAATCCATTGTGCCCAATCATTCATAGTCGGCAGGAATATAACGGTAGTTCATGGATATCATTTTCATCAAACAATATTAGATTTAGTTCATTCCTCACAAACTGCTTCATCTCTTTAAACCCATCTTCAATAGTTTTTCCTCGTCCATTCGTAACATCGATCTTCTCATCCAGTTTCTTAAACCCATATTCCCTTGATTTCCTCAAACATTCAAAAACCTCAATCAAACCATCATTTGACTTAGCTTCTCGGGCCACATATGATGGAACCGCTTCTTCCACCTCTGATATTTGTTCAGCAACATCCAAATTGAACATCTTTTCAAAGCATATCTTCTTATTTTGAACGAGTAAACGATCGTGCCAACCATCTATAATTGCATCAATCACGTTTTTTCCATCATCTAAATGCTATGAATGTCTTGTCAATATAAAGAAACACAAAATAATAATAAATTAAAACTGAAAGTAATTTAAGTTCAATAAATGCTAACTTTTGTTGTTCCAATCATATCATTGATTTCACTTAGTGAAAATCCTTTCATTGCATTTGCCTTATACTTTGTCTTGCACAATCTAGGACATTTCAGCATCTACACATTAAACGTTTTGTCTAAATTTCCTCGTCAGTTCAGAAATTGTCTCAAAGGCAAGAAGCTACACATTTAAAGTTACAATATTAAAATCTAAATACTAGGGAACGAAACTATAAAATGATAAAATAACAAAGGATAATTACCTCCAAAGGGATAATGAAGCTAGGGAATGACCAATATTCGTTCACAACTCCATCAAATTTGTTCATCATATGATTAATTTTATGATGATTGTTTTGAAATAACAATCTACTCCACGGATATGTTTCATACAACTCAAGATTATTAACGGCTCTAAGAAAAAAAGGATGAATTGAAGCTCCATCTATTTCTGCCTTGGACTTTCCGATTATAACATTCGCTAAGAAGTAAGGGACAATCATCCTTAACCTATGAGCACAATGCTTCATCGCCTTTAACTTCTTCTCCACTAATGCGAATTTTATTTTTGATCATGTAGGAAAGTACTTCCTAACAAACTTCATATTGCCTAATCGTTCGTAGTCGGCTGGAATTGAATAGCAGTTCAATCCGGTGATGAGTGCATGCCCTCTTATTAAGCACTGGATTGGAACCCCATTGACAACAAATAACCACTCATTATTAAGATGAGTGTATGCTCTCTTATTGCGTAGCGAATTGGAACCCATTGACAACTAATCAACACTCATTATTTTTTATCTGTAACAACCGTACGAAGTAGCAACATCCACATGCCCATAATGAGTTGCATTCTCAACGAAATCCATTGTGCCCAATCATTCATAGTCGGCAGGAATATAACGGTAGTTCATGGATATCATTTTCATCAAACAATATTAGATTTAGTTCATTCCTCACAAACTGCTTCATCTCTTTAAACCCATCTTCAATAGTTTTTCCTCGTCCATTCGTAACATCGATCTTCTCATCCAGTTTCTTAAACCCATATTCCCTTGATTTCCTCAAACATTCAAAAACCTCAATCAAACCATCATTTGACTTAGCTTCTCGGGCCACATATGATGGAACCGCTTCTTCCACCTCTGATATTTGTTCAGCAACATCCAAATTGAACATCTTTTCAAAGCATATCTTCTTATTTTGAACGAGTAAACGATCGTGCCAACCATCTATAATTGCATCAATCACGTTTTTTCCATCATCTAAATGCTATGAATGTCTTGTCAATATAAAGAAACACAAACTATTAATAAATTAAAACTGAAAGTAATTTAAGTTCAATAAATGCTAACTTTTGTTGTTCCAATCATATCATTGATTTCACTTAGTGAAAATCCTTTCATTGCACTTGCCTTATACTTTGTCTTGCACAATCTAGGACATTTCAGCATCTACACATTAAACGTTTTGTCTAAATTTCCTCGTCAGATCAGAAATTGTCTCAAAGGCAAGAAGCTACACATTTAAAGTTACAATATTAAAATCTAAATACTAGGGAACGAAACTATAAAATGATAAAATAAAAAAGGATAATTACCTCCAAAGGGATAATGAAGCTAGGGAATGACCAATATTCGTTCACAACTCCATCAAATTTGTTCATCATATGATTAATTTTATGATGATTGTTTTGAAATAACAATCTACTCCACGGATATGTTTCATACAACTCAAGATTATTAACGGCTCTAAGAAAAAAAGGATGAATTGAAGCTCCATCTATTTCTGCCTTGGACTTTCCGATTATAACATTCGCTAAGAAGTAAGGGACAATCATCCTTAACCTATGAGCACAATGCTTCATCGCCTTTAACTTCTTCTCCACTAATGCGAATGTTATTTTTGATCATGTAGGAAAGTACTTCCTAACAAACTTCATATTGCCTAATCGTTCGTAGTCGGCTGGAATTGAATAGCAGTTCAATCCAGTGATGAGTGCATGCCCTCTTATTAAGCACCGGATTGGAACCCCATTGACAACAAATAACCACTCATTATTAAGATGAGTTCTTGCTCTCTTATTGCGTGGCGAATTGGAAACCATTGACAACTAATCAACACTCATTATTTTGTATCTGTAACAACCGTACGAAGTAGCAATATCCACATGCCCATAATGAGTTGCATTCTCAACGAAATCCATTGTGCCCAATCATTCATAGTCGGCTGGAATATAACGGTAGTTCATGGATATCATTTTCATCAAACCATGTAAGATTTAGTTCATTCCTCACAAACTGCTTCATCTCTTTAAACCCGTCTTCAATAGTTTTTACTCGTCCATTCGTAACATCGATCTTCTCATCCAGTTTCTTAAACCCATATTCCCTGGATTTCCTCAAACATTCAAAAACCTCAATCAAACCATAATTTGACTTAGCTTCTCGGGCCACATATGATGGAACCGGTTCTTCCACCTCTGATATTTGTTCAGCAACATCCAAATTGAACATCTTTTCAAAGCATATCTTCTTATTTTGAACGAGTAAACGATCGTGCCAACCATCTATAATTGCATCAATCACGTTTTTTCCATCATCTAAATGCTATGAATGTCTTGTCAATATAAAGAAACACAAAATAATAATAAATTAAAACTGAAAGTAATTTAAGTTCAATAAATGCTAACTTTTGTTGTTCCAATCATATCATTGATTTCACTTAGTGAAAATCCTTTCATTGCACTTGCCTTATACTTTGTCTTGCACAATCTAGGACATTTCAGCATCTACACATTAAACGTTTTGTCTAAATTTCCTCGTCAGATCAGAAATTGTCTCAAAGGCAAGAAGCTACACATTTAAAGTTACAATATTAAAATCTAAATACTAGGGAACGAAACTATAAAATGATAAAATAAAAAAGGATAATTACTTCCGAAGGGATAATGAAGCTAGGGAATGCCAAATACTCGTTCACAACTCCATCAAATTTGTGCATCATATGATTAATTTTATGATGATTGTTTTCAAATACCAATCTACTCCACGGATATGTTTCATACAACTCAAGATTATTAACGGCTCTAAGAAAGAAAGGATGAATTGAAGCTCCATCTATTTCTGCCTTGGACTTTCCGTTTGTAACATTCGCTAACAAGTAAGGGACAATCATCCTTAACGTACCATCACAATGCTTCATCGCCTTTAACTTCTTCTCCACTAATGCGAAAGTTAGTTTTGATCATGTAGGAAAGTACTTCCTAACAAACTCCATATTGCCTAATCGTTCGTAGTCGGCTGGAATTGAATAGCATTTCAATCCGGTGATGAGTGCATGCCCTCTTATTAAGCACCGGATTGGAACCCCATTGACAACAAATAACCACTCATTATTAAGATGAGTGGATGCTCTCTTATTGCGTAGCGAATTGGAAACCATTGACAACTAATCAACACTCATTATTTTGTATCTGTAACAACCGTACGAAATAGCAATATCCTCATGCCCATAATGAGTTGCATTCTCAACGAAATCCATTGTGCCCAAACATTCATAGTCGGCTGGAATATAACGGTAGTTCATGGATATTATTTTCATCAAACCATTTAAGATTTTGTTCATTCCTCACAAACTACTTCATCTCTTTAAACCCATCTTCAATAGTTTTTACTCGTCCATTCGTAACATCGATTTTCTCATCCAGTTTCTTAAACACATATTCCCTGAATTTCCTCAAACATTCAATAACCTCAATCAAACCATCATTTGACTTAGCTTCTCGGGCCACATATGATGGAACCGCTTCTTCCACCTCTGTTATTTGTTCAGCAACATCCAAATTGAACATCCTTTCAAACTATATCTTCTTATTTTGAACGAGTAAACGATCGTTTTTTCAATCATCTAAATGCTATGAATATCTTGTCAATATAAAGAAACACAAAATAATAATAAATTAAAACTGAAAGTATTTTAAGTTCAATAAATGCTAACTTTTGTTGTTCCAATCATATCATTGATTTCACTTAGTGAAAATCCTTTCATTGCACTTGCCTTATACTTTGTCTTGCACAATCTAGGACATTTCAGCTTCTACACATCAAACGTTTTGTCTAAATTTCCTCGTCAAATAAGAAATTGTCTCAAAAGCAAGAAGCTGCACATTTAAAGTTACAATATTAAAATCTAAATACTAGGGAACGAAACTATAAAATGATAAAATAAAAAAGGATAATTACTTCCGAAGGGATAATGAAGCTAGGGAATGCCAAATACTCGTTCACAACTCCATCAAATTTGTGCATCATATGATTAATTTTATGATGATTGTTTTCAAATAACAATCTACTCCACGGATATGTTTCATACAACTCAAGATTATTAACGGCTTTAAGAAAGAAAGGATGAATTGAAGCTCCATCTATTTCTGCCTTAGACTTTCCGATTATAACATTCGCTAAGAAGTAAGGGACAATCATCCTCAACCTATCATCACAATGCTTCATCGCCTTTAACTTCTTCCCCACTAATGCGAAAGTTAGTTTTGATCATGTAGGAAAGTACTTCCTAACAAACTCCATATTGCCTAATCGTTCGTAGTCAGCTGGAATTGAATGGCAGTTCAATCCGGTGATGAGTGCATGCCCTCTTATTAAGCACCGGATTGGAACCCCATTGACAACAAATAACCACTCATTATTAAGATGAGTGTATGCTCTATTATTGCGTAGCGAATTGGAACCCATTGACAACTAATCAACACTCATTATTTTTTATCTGTAACAACCGTACGAAGTAGCAACATCCACATGCCCATAATTAGTTGCATTCTCAACGAAATCCATTCTGCCCAAGCATTCATAGTCGGCTGGAATATAACGGTAGTTCATGGATATCATTTTCATCAAACCATGTAAGATTTAGTTCATTCCTCAAAAACTGCTTCATCTCTTTAAACCCATCTTCAATAGTTTTTACTCGTCCATTCGTAACATCGATTTTCTCATCCAGTTTCTTAAACACATATTCCCTGAATTTCCTCAAACATTCAATAACCTCAATCAAACCATCATTTGACTTAGCTTCTCGGGCCACATATGATGGAACCGCTTCTTCCACCTCTGATATTTGTTCAGCAACTTCCAAATTGAACATCCTTTCAAACCATATCTTCTTATTTTGAACGAGTAAACAATCGTGCCAACCATCTATAATTGCATCAATCACGTTTTTTCCATCATCTAAATGCTATGAATGTCTTGTCAATATAAAGAAACACAAACTATTAATAAATTAAAACTGAAAGTAATTTAAGTTCAATAAATGCTAACTTTTGTTGTTCCAATCATATCATTGATTTCACTTAGTGAAAATCCTTTCATTGCACTTGCCTTATACTTTGTCTTGCACAATCTAGGACATTTCAGCATCTACACATTAAACGTTTTGTCTAAATTTCCTCGTCAGATCAGAAATTGTCTCAAAGGCAAGAAGCTACACATTTAAAGTTACAATATTAAAATCTAAATACTAGGGAACGAAACTATAAAATGATAAAATAAAAAAGGATAATTACCTCCAAAGGGATAATGAAGCTAGGGAATGACCAATATTCGTTCACAACTCCATCAAATTTGTTCATCATATGATTAATTTTATGATGATTGTTTTGAAATAACAATCTACTCCACGGATATGTTTCATACAACTCAAGATTATTAACGGCTCTAAGAAAAAAAGGATGAATTGAAGCTCCATCTATTTCTGCCTTGGACTTTCCGATTATAACATTCGCTAAGAAGTAAGGGACAATCATCCTTAACCTATGAGCACAATGCTTCATCGCCTTTAACTTCTTCTCCACTAATGCGAATGTTATTTTTGATCATGTAGGAAAGTACTTCCTAACAAACTTCATATTGCCTAATCGTTCGTAGTCGGCTGGAATTGAATAGCAGTTCAATCCAGTGATGAGTGCATGCCCTCTTATTAAGCACCGGATTGGAACCCCATTGACAACAAATAACCACTCATTATTAAGATGAGTTCTTGCTCTCTTATTGCGTGGCGAATTGGAAACCATTGACAACTAATCAACACTCATTATTTTGTATCTGTAACAACCGTACGAAGTAGCAATATCCACATGCCCATAATGAGTTGCATTCTCAACGAAATCCATTGTGCCCAATCATTCATAGTCGGCTGGAATATAACGGTAGTTCATGGATATCATTTTCATCAAACCATGTAAGATTTAGTTCATTCCTCACAAACTGCTTCATCTCTTTAAACCCGTCTTCAATAGTTTTTACTCGTCCATTCGTAACATCGATCTTCTCATCCAGTTTCTTAAACCCATATTCCCTGGATTTCCTCAAACATTCAAAAACCTCAATCAAACCATAATTTGACTTAGCTTCTCGGGCCACATATGATGGAACCGGTTCTTCCACCTCTGATATTTGTTCAGCAACATCCAAATTGAACATCTTTTCAAAGCATATCTTCTTATTTTGAACGAGTAAACGATCGTGCCAACCATCTATAATTGCATCAATCACGTTTTTTCCATCATCTAAATGCTATGAATGTCTTGTCAATATAAAGAAACACAAAATAATAATAAATTAAAACTGAAAGTAATTTAAGTTCAATAAATGCTAACTTTTGTTGTTCCAATCATATCATTGATTTCACCTAGTGAAAATCCTTTCATTGCACTTGCCTTATACTTTGTCTTGCACAATCTAGGACATTTCAGCATCTACACATTAAACGTTTTGTCTAAATTTCCTCGTCAGATCAGAAATTGTCTCAAAGGCAAGAAGCTACACATTTAAAGTTACAATATTAAAATCTAAATACTAGGGAACGAAACTATAAAATGATAAAATAAAAAAGGATAATTACTTCCGAAGGGATAATGAAGCTAGGGAATGCCAAATACTCGTTCACAACTCCATCAAATTTGTGCATCATATGATTAATTTTATGATGATTGTTTTCAAATACCAATCTACTCCACGGATATGTTTCATACAACTCAAGATTATTAACGGCTCTAAGAAAGAAAGGATGAATTGAAGCTCCATCTATTTCTGCCTTGGACTTTCCGTTTGTAACATTCGCTAACAAGTAAGGGACAATCATCCTTAACGTACCATCACAATGCTTCATCGCCTTTAACTTCTTCTCCACTAATGCGAAAGTTAGTTTTGATCATGTAGGAAAGTACTTCCTAACAAACTCCATATTGCCTAATCGTTCGTAGTCGGCTGGAATTGAATAGCAGTTCAATCCGGTGATGAGTGCATGCCCTCTTATTAAGCACCGGATTGGAACCCCATTGACAACAAATAACCACTCATTATTAAGATGAGTGGATGCTCTCTTATTGCGTAGCGAATTGGAAACCATTGACAACTAATCAACACTCATTATTTTGTATCTGTAACAACCGTACGAAATAGCAATATCCTCATGCCCATAATGAGTTGCATTCTCAACGAAATCCATTGTGCCCAAACATTCATAGTCGGCTGGAATATAACGGTAGTTCATGGATATTATTTTCATCAAACCATTTAAGATTTTGTTCATTCCTCACAAACTACTTCATCTCTTTAAACCCATCTTCAATAGTTTTTACTCGTCCATTCGTAACATCGATTTTCTCATCCAGTTTCTTAAACACATATTCCCTGAATTTCCTCAAACATTCAATAACCTCAATCAAACCATCATTTGACTTAGCTTCTCGGGCTACATATGATGGAACCGCTTCTTCCACCTCTGTTATTTGTTCAGCAACTTCCAAATTGAACATCCTTTCAAACTATATCTTCTTATTTTGAACGAGTAAACGATCGTTTTTTCCATCATCTAAATGCTATGAATATCTTGTCAATATAAAGAAACACAAAATAATAATAAATTAAAACTGAAAGTATTTTAAGTTCAATAAATGCTAACTTTTGTTGTTCCAATCATATCATTGATTTCACTTAGTGAAAATCCTTTCATTGCACTTGCCTTATACTTTGTCTTGCACAATCTAGGACATTTCAGCTTCTACACATCAAACGTTTTGTCTAAATTTCCTCGTCAAATAAGAAATTGTCTCAAAAGCAAGAAGCTGCACATTTAAAGTTACAATATTAAAATCTAAATACTAGGGAACGAAACTATAAAATGATAAAATAAAAAAGGATAATTACTTCCGAAGGGATAATGAAGCTAGGGAATGCCAAATACTCGTTCACAACTCCATCAAATTTGTGCATCATATGATTAATTTTATGATGATTGTTTTCAAATAACAATCTACTCCACGGATATGTTTCATACAACTCAAGATTATTAACGGCTTTAAGAAAGAAAGGATGAATTGAAGCTCCATCTATTTCTGCCTTAGACTTTCCGATTATAACATTCGCTAAGAAGTAAGGGACAATCATCCTCAACCTATCATCACAATGCTTCATCGCCTTTAACTTCTTCCCCACTAATGCGAAAGTTAGTTTTGATCATGTAGGAAAGTACTTCCTAACAAACTCCATATTGCCTAATCGTTCGTAGTCAGCTGGAATTGAATGGCAGTTCAATCCGGTGATGAGTGCATGCCCTCTTATTAAGCACCGGATTGGAACCCCATTGACAACAAATAACCACTCATTATTAAGATGAGTGTATGCTCTATTATTGCGTAGCGAATTGGAACCCATTGACAACTAATCAACACTCATTATTTTTTATCTGTAACAACCGTACGAAGTAGCAACATCCACATGCCCATAATTAGTTGCATTCTCAACGAAATCCATTCTGCCCAAGCATTCATAGTCGGCTGGAATATAACGGTAGTTCATGGATATCATTTTCATCAAACCATGTAAGATTTAGTTCATTCCTCAAAAACTGCTTCATCTCTTTAAACCCATCTTCAATAGTTTTTACTCGTCCATTCGTAACATCGATTTTCTCATCCAGTTTCTTAAACACATATTCCCTGAATTTCCTCAAACATTCAATAACCTCAATCAAACCATCATTTGACTTAGCTTCTCGGGCCACATATGATGGAACCGCTTCTTCCACCTCTGATATTTGTTCAGCAACTTCCAAATTGAACATCCTTTCAAACCATATCTTCTTATTTTGAACGAGTAAACAATCGTGCCAACCATCTATAATTGCATCAATCACGTTTTTTCCATCATCTAAATGCTATGAATGTCTTGTCAATATAAAGAAACACAAAGTATTAATAAATTAAAACTGAAAGTAATTTAAGTTCAATAAATGCTAACTTTTGTTGTTCCAATCATATCATTGATTTCACTTAGTGAAAATCCTTTCATTGCACTTGCCTTATACTTTGTCTTGCACAATCTAGGACATTTCAGCATCTACACATTAAACGTTTTGTCTAAATTTCCTCGTCAGATCAGAAATTGTCTCAAAGGCAAGAAGCTACACATTTAAAGTTACAATATTAAAATCTAAATACTAGGGAACGAAACTATAAAATGATAAAATAAAAAAGGATAATTACCTCCAAAGGGATAATGAAGCTAGGGAATGACCAATATTCGTTCACAACTCCATCAAATTTGTTCATCATATGATTAATTTTATGATGATTGTTTTGAAATAACAATCTACTCCACGGATATGTTTCATACAACTCAAGATTATTAACGGCTCTAAGAAAAAAAGGATGAATTGAAGCTCCATCTATTTCTGCCTTGGACTTTCCGATTATAACATTCGCTAAGAAGTAAGGGACAATCATCCTTAACCTATGAGCACAATGCTTCATCGCCTTTAACTTCTTCTCCACTAATGCGAATGTTATTTTTGATCATGTAGGAAAGTACTTCCTAACAAACTTCATATTGCCTAATCGTTCGTAGTCGGCTGGAATTGAATAGCAGTTCAATCCAGTGATGAGTGCATGCCCTCTTATTAAGCACCGGATTGGAACCCCATTGACAACAAATAACCACTCATTATTAAGATGAGTTCTTGCTCTCTTATTGCGTGGCGAATTGGAAACCATTGACAACTAATCAACACTCATTATTTTGTATCTGTAACAACCGTACGAAGTAGCAATATCCACATGCCCATAATGAGTTGCATTCTCAACGAAATCCATTGTGCCCAATCATTCATAGTCGGCTGGAATATAACGGTAGTTCATGGATATCATTTTCATCAAACCATGTAAGATTTAGTTCATTCCTCACAAACTGCTTCATCTCTTTAAACCCGTCTTCAATAGTTTTTACTCGTCCATTCGTAACATCGATCTTCTCATCCAGTTTCTTAAACCCATATTCCCTGGATTTCCTCAAACATTCAAAAACCTCAATCAAACCATAATTTGACTTAGCTTCTCGGGCCACATATGATGGAACCGGTTCTTCCACCTCTGATATTTGTTCAGCAACATCCAAATTGAACATCTTTTCAAAGCATATCTTCTTATTTTGAACGAGTAAACGATCGTGCCAACCATCTATAATTGCATCAATCACGTTTTTTCCATCATCTAAATGCTATGAATGTCTTGTCAATATAAAGAAACACAAAATAATAATAAATTAAAACTGAAAGTAATTTAAGTTCAATAAATGCTAACTTTTGTTGTTCCAATCATATCATTGATTTCACTTAGTGAAAATCCTTTCATTGCACTTGCCTTATACTTTGTCTTGCACAATCTAGGACATTTCAGCATCTACACATTAAACGTTTTGTCTAAATTTCCTCGTCAGATCAGAAATTGTCTCAAAGGCAAGAAGCTACACATTTAAAGTTACAATATTAAAATCTAAATACTAGGGAACGAAACTATAAAATGATAAAATAAAAAAGGATAATTACTTCCGAAGGGATAATGAAGCTAGGGAATGCCAAATACTCGTTCACAACTCCATCAAATTTGTGCATCATATGATTAATTTTATGATGATTGTTTTCAAATACCAATCTACTCCACGGATATGTTTCATACAACTCAAGATTATTAACGGCTCTAAGAAAGAAAGGATGAATTGAAGCTCCATCTATTTCTGCCTTGGACTTTCCGTTTGTAACATTCGCTAACAAGTAAGGGACAATCATCCTTAACGTACCATCACAATGCTTCATCGCCTTTAACTTCTTCTCCACTAATGCGAAAGTTAGTTTTGATCATGTAGGAAAGTACTTCCTAACAAACTCCATATTGCCTAATCGTTCGTAGTCGGCTGGAATTGAATAGCAGTTCAATTTGGTGATGAGTGCATGCCCTCTTATTAAGCACCGGATTGGAACCCCATTGACAACAAATAACCACTCATTATTAAGATGAGTGGATGCTCTCTTATTGCGTAGCGAATTGGAAACCATTGACAACTAATCAACACTCATTATTTTGTATCTGTAACAACCGTACGAAATAGCAATATCCTCATGCCCATAATGAGTTGCATTCTCAACGAAATCCATTGTGCCCAAACATTCATAGTCGGCTGGAATATAACGGTAGTTCATGGATATTATTTTCATCAAACCATTTAAGATTTTGTTCATTCCTCACAAACTACTTCATCTCTTTAAACCCATCTTCAATAGTTTTTACTCGTCCATTCGTAACATCGATTTTCTCATCCAGTTTCTTAAACACATATTCCCTGAATTTCCTCAAACATTCAATAACCTCAATCAAACCATCATTTGACTTAGCTTCTCGGGCCACATATGATGGAACCGCTTCTTCCACCTCTGTTATTTGTTCAGCAACTTCCAAATTGAACATCCTTTCAAACTATATCTTCTTATTTTGAACGAGTAAACGATCGTTTTTTCCATCATCTAAATGCTATGAATATCTTGTCAATATAAAGAAACACAAAATAATAATAAATTAAAACTGAAAGTATTTTAAGTTCAATAAATGCTAACTTTTGTTGTTCCAATCATATCATTGATTTCACTTAGTGAAAATCCTTTCATTGCACTTGCCTTATACTTTGTCTTGCACAATCTAGGACATTTCAGCTTCTACACATCAAACGTTTTGTCTAAATTTCCTCGTCAAATAAGAAATTGTCTCAAAAGCAAGAAGCTGCACATTTAAAGTTACAATATTAAAATCTAAATACTAGGGAACGAAACTATAAAATGATAAAATAAAAAAGGATAATTACTTCCGAAGGGATAATGAAGCTAGGGAATGCCAAATACTCGTTCACAACTCCATCAAATTTGTGCATCATATGATTAATTTTATGATGATTGTTTTCAAATAACAATCTACTCCACGGATATGTTTCATACAACTCAAGATTATTAACGGCTTTAAGAAAGAAAGGATGAATTGAAGCTCCATCTATTTCTGCCTTAGACTTTCCGATTATAACATTCGCTAAGAAGTAAGGGACAATCATCCTCAACCTATCATCACAATGCTTCATCGCCTTTAACTTCTTCTCCACTAATGCGAAAGTTAGTTTTGATCATGTAGGAAAGTACTTCCTAACAAACTCCATATTGCCTAATCGTTCGTAGTCAGCTGGAATTGAATGGCAGTTCAATCCGGTGATGAGTGCATGCCCTCTTATTAAGCACCGGATTGGAACCCCATTGACAACAAATAACCACTCATTATTAAGATGAGTGTATGCTTTATTATTGCGTAGCGAATTGGAACCCATTGACAACTAATCAACACTCATTATTTTTTATCTGTAACGACCGTACGAAGTAGCAACATCCACATGCCCATAATGAGTTGCATTCTCAACGAAATCCATTGTGCCCAAGCATTCATAGTCGGCTGGAATATAACGGTAGTTCATGGATATCATTTTCATCAAACCATGTAAGATTTAGTTCATTCCTCAAAAACTGCTTCATCTCTTTAAACCCATCTTCAATAGTTTTTACTCGTCCATTCGTAACATCGATTTTCTCATCCAGTTTCTTAAACACATATTCCCTGAATTTCCTCAAACATTCAATAACCTCAATCAAACCATCATTTGACTTAGCTTCTCGGGCCACATATGATGGAACCGCTTCTTCCACCTCTGATATTTGTTCAGCAACTTCCAAATTGAACATCCTTTCAAACCATATCTTCTTATTTTGAACGAGTAAACAATCGTGCCAACCATCTATAATTGCATCAATCACGTTTTTTCCATCATCTAAATGCTATGAATGTCTTGTCAATATAAAGAAACACAAACTATTAATAAATTAAAACTGAAAGTAATTTAAGTTCAATAAATGCTAACTTTTGTTGTTCCAATCATATCATTGATTTCACTTAGTGAAAATCCTTTCATTGCACTTGCCTTATACTTTGTCTTGCACAATCTAGGACATTTCAGCATCTACACATTAAACGTTTTGTCTAAATTTCCTCGTCAGATCAGAAATTGTCTCAAAGGCAAGAAGCTACACATTTAAAGTTACAATATTAAAATCTAAATACTAGGGAACGAAACTATAAAATGATAAAATAAAAAAGGATAATTACCTCCAAAGGGATAATGAAGCTAGGGAATGACCAATATTCGTTCACAACTCCATCAAATTTGTTCATCATATGATTAATTTTATGATGATTGTTTTGAAATAACAATCTACTCCACGGATATGTTTCATACAACTCAAGATTATTAACGGCTCTAAGAAAAAAAGGATGAATTGAAGCTCCATCTATTTCTGCCTTGGACTTTCCGATTATAACATTCGCTAAGAAGTAAGGGACAATCATCCTTAACCTATGAGCAAAATGCTTCATCGCCTTTAACTTCTTCTCCACTAATGCGAATGTTATTTTTGATCATGTAGGAAAGTACTTCCTAACAAACTTCATATTGCCTAATCGTTCGTAGTCGGCTGGAATTGAATAGCAGTTCAATCCGGTGATGAGTGCATGCCCTCTTATTAAGCACCGGATTGGAACCCCATTGACAACAAATAACCACTCATTATTAAGATGAGTGCATGCTCTCTTATTGCGTAGCGAATTGGAAACCATTGACAACTAATCAACACTCATTATTTTGTATCTGTAACAACCGTACGAAGTAGCAATATCCACATGCCCATAATGAGTTGCATTCTCAACGAAATCCATTGTGCCCAATCATTCATAGTCGGCTGGAATATAACGGTAGTTCATGGATATCATTTTCATCAAACCATTTAAGATTTTGTTCATTACTCACAAACTACTTCATCTCTTTAAACCCATCATCAATAGTTTTTACTCGTCCATTCGTAACATCGATTTTCTCATCCAGTTTCTTAAACACATATTCCCTGAATTTCCTCAAACATTCAATAACCTCAATCAAACCATCATTTGACTTAGCTTCTCGGGCCACATATGATGGAACCGCTTCTTCCACCTCTGATATTTGTTCAGCAACTTCCAAATTGAACATCCTTTCAAACCATATCTTCTTATTTTGAACGAGTAAACGATCGTGCCAACCATCTATAATTGCATCAATCACGTTTTTTCCATCATCTAAATGCTATGAATGTCTTGTCAATATAAAGAAACACAAAATAATAATAAATTAAAACTGAAAGTAATTTAAGTTCAATAAATGCTAACTTTTGTTGTTCCAATCATATCATTGATTTAACTTAGTGAAAATCCTTTCATTGCACTTGCCTTATACTTTGTCTTGCACAATCTAGGACATTTCAGCATCTACACATTAATCGTTTTGTCTAAATTTCCTCGTCAGATCAGAAATTGTCTCAAAGGCAAGAAGCTACACATTTAAAGTTACAATATTAAAATCTAAATACTAGGGAACGAAACTATAAAATGATAAAATAAAAAAGGATAATTACCTCCAAAGGGATAATGAAGCTAGGGAATGACCAATATTCGTTCAAAACTCCATCAAATTTGTTCATCATATGATTAATTTTATGATGATTGTTTTCAAATAACAATCAACTCCACGGATATGTTTCATACAACTCAAGATTATTCACGACTCTAAGAAAGAAAGGATGAATTGAAGCTCCATCTATTTCTGCCTTGGACTTTCCGTTTATAACATTCGCTAAGAAGTAAGGGACAATCATCCTTAACGTACCATCACAATGCTTCATCACCTTTAACTTCTTCTCCACTAATGCGAAAGTTATTTTTGATAATGTAGGAAAGTACTTCCTAACAAACTCCATATTGCCTAATCGTTCGTAGTCGGCTGGAATTGAATAGCAGTTCAATCCGGTGTTGAGTGCATGCCCTCTTATTAAGCACCGGATTGGAACCCCATTGACAACAAATAACCACTCATTATTAAGATGAGTGGATGCTGCTTATTGCGTAGCGAATTGGAAACCATTGACAACTAATCAACACTCATTATTTTGTATCTGTAACAACCGTACAAAGTAGCAAAATCCACATGCCCATAATGAGTTGCATTCTCAACGAAATCCATTGTGCCCAATCATTCATAGTCGGCTGGAATATAACGGTAGTTCATGGATATCATTTTCATCAAACCATTTAAGATTTTGTTCATTCCTCACAAACTACTTCATCTCTTTAAACCCATCTTCAATAGTTTTTACTCGTCCATTCGTAACATCGATTTTCTCATCCAGTTTCTTAAACACATATTCCCTGAATTTCCTCAAACATTCAATAACCTCAATCAAACCATCATTTGACTTAGCTTCTCGGGCCACATATGATGGAACCGCTTCTTCCACCTCTGATATTTGTTCAGCAACTTCCAAATTAAACATCCTTTCAAACCATATCTTCTTATTTTGAACGAGTAAACGATCGTGCCAACCATCTATAATTGCATCAATCACGTTTTTTCCATCATCTAAATGCTATGAATGTCTTGTCAATATAAAGAAACACAAAATAATAATAAATTAAAACTGAAAGTAATTTAAGTTCAATAAATGCTAACTTTTGTTGTTCCAATCATATCATTGATTTAACTTAGTGAAAATCCTTTCATTGCACTTGCCTTATACTTTGTCTTGCACAATCTAGGACATTTCAGCATCTACACATTAATCGTTTTGTCTAAATTTCCTCGTCAGATCAGAAATTGTCTCAAAGGCAAGAAGCTACACATTTAAAGTTACAATATTAAAATCTAAATACTAGGGAACGAAACTATAAAATGATAAAATAAAAAAGGATAATTACCTCCAAAGGGATAATGAAGCTAGGGAATGACCAATATTCGTTCAAAACTCCATCAAATTTGTTCATCATATGATTAATTTTATGATGATTGTTTTCAAATAACAATCAACTCCACGGATATGTTTCATACAACTCAAGATTATTCACGACTCTAAGAAAGAAAGGATGAATTGAAGCTCCATCTATTTCTGCCTTGGACTTTCCGTTTATAACATTCGCTAAGAAGTAAGGGACAATCATCCTTAACGTACCATCACAATGCTTCATCACCTTTAACTTCTTCTCCACTAATGCGAAAGTTATTTTTGATAATGTAGGAAAGTACTTCCTAACAAACTCCATATTGCCTAATCGTTCGTAGTCGGCTGGAATTGAATAGCAGTTCAATCCGGTGTTGAGTGCATGCCCTCTTATTAAGCACAGGATTGGAACCCCATTGACAACAAATAACCACTCATTATTAAGATGAGTGGATGCTGCTTATTGCGTAGCGAATTGGAAACCATTGACAACTAATCAACACTCATTATTTTGTATCTGTAACAACCGTACAAAGTAGCAAAATCCACATGCCCATAATGAGTTGCATTCTCAACGAAATCCATTGTGCCCAATCATTCATAGTCGGCTGGAATATAACGGTAGTTCATGGATATCATTTTCATCAAACCATTTAAGATTTTGTTCATTCCTCACAAACTACTTCATCTCTTTAAACCCATCTTCAATAGTTTTTACTCGTCCATTCGTAACATCGATTTTCTCATCCAGTTTCTTAAACACATATTCCCTGAATTTCCTCAAACATTCAATAACCTCAATCAAATCATCATTTGACTTAGCTTCTCGGGCCACATATGATGGAACCGCTTCTTCCACCTCTGATATTTGTTCAGCAACTTCCAAATTGAACATCCTTTCAAACCATATCTTCTTATTTTGAACGAGTAAACGATCGTGCCAACCATCTATAATCGCATCAATCACGTTTTTTCCATCATCTAAATGCTATGAATGTCTTGTCAATATAAAGAAACACAAAATAATAATAAATTAAAACTGAAAGTAATTTAAGTTCAATAAATGCTAACTTTTGTTGTTCCAATCATATCATTGATTTAACTTAGTGAAAATCCTTTCATTGCACTTGCCTTATACTTTGTCTTGCACAATCTAGGACATTTCAGCATCTACACATTAATCGTTTTGTCTAAATTTCCTCGTCAGATCAGAAATTATCTCAAAGGCAAGAAGCTACACATTTAAAGTTACAATATTAAAATCTAAATACTAGGGAACGAAACTATAAAATGATAAAATAAAAAAGGATAATTACCTCCAAAGGGATAATGAAGCTAGGGAATGACCAATATTCGTTCAAAACTCCATCAAATTTGTTCATCATATGATTAATTTTATGATGATTGTTTTCAAATAACAATCAACTCCACGGATATGTTTCATACAACTCAAGATTATTCACGACTCTAAGAAAGAAAGGATGAATTGAAGCTCCATCTATTTCTGCCTTGGACTTTCCGTTTATAACATTCGCTAAGAAGTAAGGGACAATCATCCTTAACGTACCATCACAATGCTTCATCACCTTTAACTTCTTCTCCACTAATACGAAAGTTATTTTTGATCATGTAGGAAAGTACTTCCTAACAAACTCCATATTGCCTAATCGTTCGTAGTCGGCTGGAATTGAATAGCAGTTCAATCCGGTGATGTGTGTATGCCCTCTTATTAAGCACCGGATTGGAACCCCATTGACAACAAATAACCACTCATTATTAAGATGAGTGGATGCTCTCTTATTGCGTAGCGAATTGGAAACCATTGACAACTAATCAACACTAATTATTTTGTATCTGTAACAACCGTACGAAGTAGCAATATCCAAATGCCCATAATGAGTTGCATTCTCAACGAAATCCATTGTGCCCAATCATTCATAGTCGGCTGGAATATAACGGTAGTTCATGGATATCATTTTCATCAAACCATTTAAGATTTTGTTCATTCCTCACAAACTACTTCATCTCTTTAAACCCATCTTCAATAGTTTTTACTCGTCCATTCGTAACATCGATTTTCTCATCCAGTTTCTTAAACACATATTCCCTGAATTTCCTCAAACATTCAATAACCTCAATCAAACCATCATTTGACTTAGCTTCTCGGGCCACATATGATGGAACCGCTTCTTCCACCTCTGATATTTGTTCAGCAACTTCCAAATTGAAAATCCTTTCAAACCATACCTTCTTATTTTGAACGAGTAAACGATCGTGCCAACCATCTATAATTGCATCAATCACGTTTTTTCCATCATCTAAATGCTATGAATGTCTTGTCAATATAAAGAAACACAAAATAATAATAAATTAAAACTGAAAGTAATTTAAGTTCAATAAATGCTAACTTTTGTTGTTCCAATCATATCATTGATTTCACTTAGTGAAAATCCTTTCATTGCACTTGCCTTATACTTTGTCTTGCACAATCTAGGACATTTCAGCATCTACACATTAAACGTTTTGTCTAAATTTCCTCGTCAGATCAGAAATTGTCTCAAAGGCAAGAAGCTACACATTTAAAGTTACAATATTAAAATCTAAATACTAGGGAACGAAACTATAAAATGATAAAATAAAAAAGGATAATTACCTCCAAAGGGATAATGAAGCTAGGGAATGACCAATATTCGTTCACAACTCCATCAAATTTGTTCATCATATGATTAATTTTATGATGATTGTTTTCAAATAACAATCTACTCCACGGATATGTTTCATACAACTCAAGATTATTAACGGCTCTAAGAAAGAAAGGATGAATTGAAGCTCCATCTATTTCTGCCTTGGACTTTCCGTTTATAACATTCGCTAAGAAGTAAGGGACAATCATCCTTAACGTACCATCACAATGCTTCATCGCCTTTAACTTCTTCTCCACTAATGCGAAAGTTATTTTTGATAATGTAGGAAAGTACTTCCTAACAAACTCCATATTGCCTAATCGTTCGTAGTCGGCTGGAATTGAATAGCAGTTCAATCCGGTGATGTGTGTATGCCCTCTTATTAAGCACCGGATTGGAACCCCATTGACAACAAATAACCACTCATTATTAAGATGAGTGGATGCTCTCTTATTGCGTAGCGAATTGGAAACCATTGACAACTAATCAACACTAATTATTTTGTATCTGTAACAACCGTACGAAGTAGCAATATCCAAATGCCCATAATGAGTTGCATTCTCAACGAAATCCATTGTGCCCAATCATTCATAGTCGGCTGGAATATAACGGTAGTTCATGGATATCATTTTCATCAAACCATTTAAGATTTTGTTCATTCCTCACAAACTACTTCATCTCTTTAAACCCATCTTCAATAGTTTTTACTCGTCCATTCGTAACATCGATTTTCTCATCCAGTTTCTTAAACACATATTCCCTGAATTTCCTCAAACATTCAATAACCTCAATCAAACCATCATTTGACTTAGCTTCTCGGGCCACATATGATGGAACCGCTTCTTCCACCTCTGATATTTGTTCAGCAACTTCCAAATTGAAAATCCTTTCAAACCATATCTTCTTATTTTGAACGAGTAAACGATCGTGCCAACCATCTATAATTGCATCAATCACGTTTTTTCCATCATCTAAATGCTATGAATGTCTTGTCAATATAAAGAAACACAAAATAATAATAAATTAAAACTGAAAGTAATTTAAGTTCAATAAATGCTAACTTTTGTTGTTCCAATCATATCATTGATTTCACTTAGTGAAAATCCTTTCATTGCACTTGCCTTATACTTTGTCTTGCACAATCTAGGACATTTCAGCATCTACACATTAAACGTTTTGTCTAAATTTCCTCGTCAGATCAGAAATAGTCTCAAAGGCAAGAAGCTACACATTTAAAGTTACAATATTAAAATCTAAATACTAGGGAACGAAACTATAAAATGATAAAATAAAAAAGGATAATTACCTCCAAAGGGATAATGAAGCTAGGGAATGACCAATATTCGTTCACAACTCCATCAAATTTGTTCACCATATGATTAATTTTATGATGATTGTTTTCAAATAACAATCTACTCCACGGATATGTTTCATACAACTCAAGATTATTAACGGCTCTAAGAAAGAAAGGATGAATTGAAGCTCCATCTATTTCTGCATTGGACTTTCCGTTTATAACATTCGCTAAGAAGTAAGGGACAATCATCCTTAACGTACCATCACAATGCTTCATCGCCTTTAACTTCTTCTCCACTAATGCGAAAGTTATTTTTGATCATGTAGGAAAGTACTTCCTAACAAACTCCATATTGCCTAATCGTTCGTAGTCGGCTGGAATTGAATAGCAGTTCAATCCGGTGATGTGTGTATGCCCTCTTATTAAGCACCGGATTGGAACCCCATTGACAACAAATAACCACTCATTATTAAGATGAGTGGATGCTCTCTTATTGCGTAGCGAATTGGAAACCATTGACAACTAATCAACACTAATTATTTTGTATCTGTAACAACCGTACGAAGTAGCAATATCCAAATGCCCATAATGAGTTGCATTCTCAACGAAATCCATTGTGCCCAATCATTCATAGTCGGCTGGAATATAACGGTAGTTCATGGATATCATTTTCATCAAACCATTTAAGATTTTGTTCATTCCTCACAAACTACTTCATCTCTTTAAACCCATCTTCAATAGTTTTTACTCGTCCATTCGTAACATCGATTTTCTCATCCAGTTTCTTAAACACATATTCCCTGAATTTCCTCAAACATTCAATAACCTCAATCAAACCATCATTTGACTTAGCTTCTCGGGCCACATATGATGGAACCGCTTCTTCCACCTCTGATATTTGTTCAGCAACTTCCAAATTGAAAATCCTTTCAAACCATATCTTCTTATTTTGAACGAGTAAACGATCGTGCCAACCATCTATAATTGCATCAATCACGTTTTTTCCATCATCTAAATGCTATGAATGTCTTGTCAATATAAAGAAACACAAAATAATAATAAATTAAAACTGAAAGTAATTTAAGTTCAATAAATGCTAACTTTTGTTGTTCCAATCATATCATTGATTTCACTTAGTGAAAATCCTTTCATTGCACTTGCCTTATACTTTGTCTTGCACAATCTAGGACATTTCAGCATCTACACATTAAACGTTTTGTCTAAATTTCCTCGTCAGATCAGAAATAGTCTCAAAGGCAAGAAGCTACACATTTAAAGTTACAATATTAAAATCTAAATACTAGGGAACGAAACTATAAAATGATAAAATAAAAAAGGATAATTACCTCCAAAGGGATAATGAAGCTAGGGAATGACCAATATTCGTTCACAACTCCATCAAATTTGTTCATCATATGATTAATTTTATGATGATTGTTTTCAAATAACAATCTACTCCACGGATATGTTTCATACAACTCAAGATTATTAACGGCTCTAAGAAAGAAAGGATGAATTGAAGCTCCATCTATTTCTGCCTTGGACTTTCTGTTTATAACATTCGCTAAGAAGTAAGGGACAATCATCCTTAACGTACCATCACAATGCTTCATCGCCTTTAACTTCTTCTCCACTAATGCGAAAGTTATTTTTGATAATGTAGGAAAGTACTTCCTAACAAACTCCATATTGCCTAATCGTTCGTAGTCGGCTGGAATTGAATAGCAGTTCAATCCGGTGATGTGTGTATGCCCTCTTATTAAGCACCGGATTGGAACCCCATTGACAACAAATAACCACTCATTATTAAGATGAGTGGATGCTCTCTTATTGCGTAGCGAATTGGAAACCATTGACAACTAATCAACACTAATTATTTTGTATCTGTAACAACCGTACGAAGTAGCAATATCCAAATGCCCATAATGAGTTGCATTCTCAACGAAATCCATTGTGCCCAATCATTCATAGTCGGCTGGAATATAACGGTAGTTCATGGATATCATTTTCATCAAACCATTTAAGATTTTGTTCATTCCTCACAAACTACTTCATCTCTTTAAACCCATCTTCAATAGTTTTTACTCGTCCATTCGTAACATCGATTTTCTCATCCAGTTTCTTAAACACATATTCCCTGAATTTCCTCAAACATTCAATAACCTCAATCAAACCATCATTTGACTTAGCTTCTCGGGCCACATATGATGGAACCGCTTCTTCCACCTCTGATATTTGTTCAGCAACTTCCAAATTGAAAATCCTTTCAAACCATATCTTCTTATTTTGAACGAGTAAACGATCGTGCCAACCATCTATAATTGCATCAATCACGTTTTTTCCATCATCTAAATGCTATGAATGTCTTGTCAATATAAAGAAACACAAAATAATAATAAATTAAAACTGAAAGTAATTTAAGTTCAATAAATGCTAACTTTTGTTGTTCCAATCATATCATTGATTTCACTTAGTGAAAATCCTTTCATTGCACTTGCCTTATACTTTGTCTTGCACAATCTAGGACATTTCAGCATCTACACATTAAACGTTTTGTCTAAATTTCCTCGTCAGATCAGAAATTGTCTCAAAGGCAAGAAGCTACACATTTAAAGTTACAATATTAAAATCTAAATACTAGGGAACGAAACTATAAAATGATAAAATAAAAAAGGATAATTACCTCCAAAGGGATAATGAAGCTAGGGAATGACCAATATTCGTTCACAACTCCATCAAATTTGTTCATCATATGATTAATTTTATGATGATTGTTTTCAAATAACAATCTACTCCACGGATATGTTTCATACAACTCAAGATTATTAACGGCTCTAAGAAAGAAAGGATGAATTGAAGCTCCATCTATTTCTGCCTTGGACTTTCCGTTTATAACATTCGCTAAGAAGTAAGGGACAATCATCCTTAACGTACCATCACAATGCTTCATCGCCTTTAACTTCTTCTCCACTAATGCGAAAGTTATTTTTGATCATGTAGGAAAGTACTTCCTAACAAACTCCATATTGCCTAATCGTTCGTAGTCGGCTGGAATTGAATAGCAGTTCAATCCGGTGATGTGTGTATGCCCTCTTATTAAGCGCCGGATTGGAACCCCATTGACAACAAATAACCACTCATTATTAAGATGAGTGGATGCTCTCTTATTGCGTAGCGAATTGGAAACCATTGACAACTAATCAACACTAATTATTTTGTATCTGTAACAACCGTACGAAGTAGCAATATCCAAATGCCCATAATGAGTTGCATTCTCAACGAAATCCATTGTGCCCAATCATTCATAGTCGGCTGGAATATAACGGTAGTTCATGGATATCATTTTCATCAAACCATTTAAGATTTTGTTCATTCCTCACAAACTACTTCATCTCTTTAAACCCATCTTCAATAGTTTTTACTCGTCCATTCGTAACATCGATTTTCTCATCCAGTTTCTTAAACACATATTCCCTGAATTTCCTCAAACATTCAATAACCTCAATCAAACCATCATTTGACTTAGCTTCTCGGGCCACATATGATGGAACCGCTTCTTCCACCTCTGATATTTGTTCAGCAACTTCCAAATTGAACATCCTTTCAAACCATATCTTCTTATTTTGAACGAGTAAACGATCTAGCCAACCATCTATAATTGCATCAATCACGTTTTTTGCATCATCTAAATGCTATGAATGTCTTGTCAATATAAAGAAACACAAAATAATAAGAAATTAAAACTAAAAGTAATTTAAGTTCAATAAATGCTAACTTTTGTTGTTCCAATCATATCATTGATTTCACTTAGTGAAAATCCTTTCATTGCACTTGCCTTATACTTTGTCTTGCACAATCTAGGACATTTCAGCATCTACACATTAAACGTTTTGTCTTAATTTCCTCGTCAGATCAGAAATTGTCTCAAAGGCAAGAAGCTACACATTTAAAGTTACAATATTAAAATCTAAATACTAGGGAACGAAACTATAAAATGATAAAATAAAAAAGGATAATTACCTCCAAAGGGATAATGAAGCTAGGGAATGACCAATATTCGTTCAAAACTCCATCAAATTTGTTCATCATATGATTAATTTTATGATGATTGTTTTCAAATAACAATCAACTCCACGGATATGTTTCATACAACTCAAGATTATTCACGACTCTAAGAAAGAAAGGATGAATTGAAGCTCCATCTATTTCTGCCTTGGACTTTCCGTTTATAACATTCGCTAAGAAGTAAGGGACAATCATCCTTAACGTACCATCACAATGCTTCATCACCTTTAACTTCTTCTCCACTAATGCGAAAGTTATTTTTGATCATGTAGGAAAGTACTTCCTAACAAACTCCATATTGCCTAATCGTTCGTAGTCGGCTGGAATTGAATAGCAGTTCAATCCGGTGTTGAGTGCATGCCCTCTTATTAAGCACCGGATTGGAACCCCATTGACAACAAATAACCACTCATTATTAAGATGAGTGGATGCTGCTTATTGCGTAGCGAATTGGAAACCATTAACAACTAATCAACACTCATTATTTTGTATCTGTTACAACCGTACAAAGTAGCAAAATCCACATGCCCATAATGAGTTGCATTCTCAACGAAATCCATTGTGCCCAATCATTCATAGTCGGCTGGAATATAACGGTAGTTCATGGATATCATTTTCATCAAACCATTTAAGATTTTGTTCATTCCTAACAAACTACTTCATCTCTTTAAACCCATCTTCAATAGTTTTTACTCGTCCATTCGTAACATCGATTTTCTCATCCAGTTTCTTAAACACATATTCCCTGAATTTCCTCAAACATTCAATAACCTCAATCAAACCATCATTTGACTTAGCTTCTCGGGCCACATATGATGGAACCGCTTCTTCCACCTCTGATATTTGTTCTGCAACTTCCAAATTGAACATCCTTTCAAACCATATCTTCTTATTTTGAACGAGTAAACGATCGTGCTAACCATCTATAATTGCATCAATCACGTTTTTTCCATCATCTAAATGCTATGAATGTCTTGTCAATATAAAGAAACACAAAATAATAATAAATTAAAACTGAAAGTAATTTAAGTTCAATAAATGCTAACTTTTGTTGTTCCAATCATATCATTGATTTCACTTAGTGAAAATCCTTTCATTGCACTTGCCTTATACTTTGTCTTGCACAATCTAGGACATTTCAGCATCTACACATGAAACGTTTTGTCTAAATTTCCTCGTCAGATCAGAAATAGTCTCAAAGGCAAGAAGCTACACATTTAAAGTTACAATATTAAAATCTAAATACTAGGGAACGAAACTATAAAATGATAAAATAAAAAAGGATAATTACCTCCAAAGGGATAATGAAGCTAGGGAATAACCAATATTCGTTCACAACTCCATCAAATTTGTTCATTATATGATTTATTTTATGATGATTGTTTTCAAATAACAATCAACTCCACGGATATGTTTCATACAACTCAAGATTATTAACGGCTCTAAGAAAGAAAGGATGAATTGAAGCTCCATCTATTTCTGCCTTGGACTTTCCGTTTATAACATTCGCTAAGAAGTAAGGGACAATCATCCTTAACGTACCATCACAATGCTTCATCGCCTTTAACTTCTTCTCCACTAATGCGAAAGTTATTTTTGATCATGTAGGAAAGTACTTCCTAACAAACTCCATATTGCCTAATCGTTCGTAGTCGGCTGGAATTGAATAGCAGTTCAATCCGGTGTTGAGTGCATGCCCTCTTATTAAGCACCGGATTGGAACCCCATTGACAACAAATAACCACTCATTATTAAGATGAGTGGATGCTCTTTTATTGCGTAGCGAATTGGAAACCATTGACAACTAATCAATACTCATTATTTTGTATCTGTAACAACCGTACGAAGTAGCAATATCCACATGCCCATAATGAGTTGCATTCTCAATGAAATTCGTTGTGCCCAATCATTCATAGTCGGCTGGAATATAACGGTAGTTCATGGATATCATTTTCATCAAACCATTTAAGATTTTGTTCATTCCTCACAAACTACTTCATCTCTTTAAACCCATCTTCAATAGTTTTTACTCGTCCATTCGTAACATCGATCTTCTCATCCAGTTACTTAAACCCTTATTCCCTGAATTTCCTCAAACATTCAAAAACCTCAAGCAAACCATCATTTCACTTAGCTTCCTGGGCCACATATGATGGAACCGCTTCTTCCATGTCTGGTATTTGTTCAGCAACATCCAAATTGAACATCCTTTCAAACCATATCTTCTTATTTTGAACGAGTAAACGATCGTGCCAACCATCTATAATTGCATCAATCACGTTTTTTCCATCATCTAAATGCTATGAATGTCTTGTCAATATCAATAAACACAAAATAATAATAAATTAAAACTGAAAGTAATTTAAGTTCAATAAATGCTAACTTTTGTTGTTCCAATCATATCATTGATTTCACTTAGTGAAAATCCTTTCATTGCACTTGCCTTATACTTTGTCTTGCACAATCTAGGACATTTCAGCATCTACACATCAAACGTTTTGTCGAAATTTCCTCGTCAGATCAGAAATAGTCTCAAAAGCCAGAAGCTACACATTTAAAGTTACAATATTAAAATCTAAATACTAGGGAACGAAACTATAAAATGATAAAATAAAAAAGGATAATTACCTCCAAAGGGATAATGAAGCTAGGGAATGACCAATATTCGTTCACAACTCCATCAAATTTGTTCATTATATGATTTATTTTATGATGATTGTTTTCAAATAACAATCAACTCCACGGATATGTTTCATACAACTCAAGATTATTAACGGCTCTAAGAAAGAAAGGATGAATTGAAGCTCCATCTATTTCTGCCTTGGACTTTCCGTTTATAACATTCGCTAAGAAGTAAGGGACAATCATCCTTAACGTACCATCACAATGCTTCATCGCCTTTAACTTCTTCTCCACTAATGCGAAAGTTATTTTTGATCATGTAGGAAAGTACTTCCTAACAAACTCCATATTGCCTAATCGTTCGTAGTCGGCTGGAATTGAATAGCAGTTCAATCCGGTGTTGAGTGCATGCCCTCTTATTAAGCACCGGATTGGAACCCCATTGACAACAAATAACCACTCATTATTAAGATGAGTGGATGCTCTTTTATTGCGTAGCGAATTGGAAACCATTGACAACTAATCAATACTCATTATTTTGTATCTGTAACAACCGTACGAAGTAGCAATATCCACATGCCCATAATGAGTTGCATTCTCAATGAAATCCATTGTGCCCAATCATTCATAGTCGGCTGGAATATAACGGTAGTTCATGGATATCATTTTCATCAAACCATTTAAGATTTTGTTCATTCCTCACAAACTACTTCATCTCTTTAAACCCATCTTCAATAGTTTTTACTCGTCCATTCGTAACATCGATTTTCTCATCCAGTTTCTTAAACACATATTCCCTGAATTTCCTCAAACATTCAATAACCTCAATCAAATCATCATTTGACTTAGCTTCTCGGGCCACATATGATGGAACCGCTTCTTCCACCTCTGATATTTGTTCAGCAACTTCCAAATTGAACATCCTTTCAAACCATATCTTCTTATTTTGAACGAGTAAACGATCGTGCCAACCATCTATAATTGCATCAATCACGTTTTTTCCATCATCTAAATGCTATGAATGTCTTGTCAATATAAATAAACACAAAATAATAATAAATTAAAACTGAAGTAATTTAAGTTCAATAAATGCTAACTTTTGTTGTTCCAATCATATCATTGATTTCACTTAGTGAAAATCCTTTCATTGCACTTGCCTTATACTTTGTCTTGCACAATCTAGGACATTTCAGCATCTACACATCAAACTCTTTGTCTAAATTTCCTCGTCAAATAAGAAATTGTCTCAAAAGCAAGAAGCTGCACATTTAAAGTTACAATATTAAAATCTAAATACTAGGGAACGAAACTATAAAATGATAAAATAAAAAAGGATAATTACCTCCAAAGGGATAATGAAGCTAGGGAATGACCAATATTCGTTCACAACTCCATCAAATTTGTTCATCATATGATTAATTTTATGATGATTGTTTTCAAATAACAATCAACTCAACGGATATGTTTCATACAACTCAAGATTATTAACGGCTCTAAGAAAGAAAGGATGAATTGAAGCTCCATCTATTTCTGCCTTGGACTTTCCGTTTATAACATTCGCTAAGAAGTAAGGGACAATCATCCTTAACGTACCATCACAATGCTTCATCGCCTTTAACTTCTTCTCCACTAATACGAAAGTTATTTTTGATCATGTAGGAAAGTACTTCCTAACAAACTCCATATTGCCTAATCGTTCGTAGTCGGCTGGAATTGAATAGCAGTTCAATCCGGTGATGAGTGCATGCCCTCTTATTAAGCACCGGATTGGAACCCCATTGACAACAAATAACCACTCATTATTAAGATGAGTGGATGCTCTCTTATTGCGTAGCGAATTGGAAACCATTGACAACTAATCAACACTCATTATTTTGTATCTGTAACAACCGTACGAAGTAGCAATATCCACATGCCCATAATGAGCTGCATTCTCAATGAAATCCGTTGTGCCCAATCATTCATAGTCGGCTGGAATATAACGGTAGTTCATGGATATCATTTTCATCAAACCATTTAAGATTTTGTTCATTCCTCACAAACTACTTCATCTCTTTAAACCCATCTTCAATAGTTTTTACTCGTCCATTCGTAACATCGATTTTCTCATCCAGTTTCTTAAACACATATTCCCTGAATTTCCTCAAACATTCAATAACCTCAATCAAACCATCATTTGACTTAGCTTCTCGGGCCACATATGATGGAACCGCTTCTTCCACCTCTGATATTTGTTCAGCAACTTCCAAATTGAACATCCTTTCAAACCATATCTTCTTATTTTGAACGAGTAAACGATCGTGCCAACCATCTATAATTGCATCAATCACGTTTTTTCCATCATCTAAATGCTATGAATGTCTTGTCAATATAAATAAACACAAAATAATAATAAATTAAAACTGAAGTAATTTAAGTTCAATAAATGCTAACTTTTGTTGTTCCAATCATATCATTGATTTCACTTAGTGAAAATCCTTTCATTGCACTTGCCTTATACTTTGTCTTGCACAATCTAGGACATTTCAGCATCTACACATCAAACTCTTTGTCTAAATTTCCTCGTCAGATCAGAAATAGTCTCAAAAGCAAGAAGCTGCACATTTAAAGTTACAATATTAAAATCTAAATACTAGGGAACGAAACTATAAAATGATAAAATAAAAAAGGATAATTACCTCCAAAGGGATAATGAAGCTAGGGAATGACCAATATTCGTTCACAACTCCATCAAATTTGTTCATCATATGATTAATTTTATGATGATTGTTTTCAAATAACAATCAACTCAACGGATATGTTTCATACAACTCAAGATTATTAACGGCTCTAAGAAAGAAAGGATGAATTGAAGCTCCATCTATTTCTGCCTTGGACTTTCCGTTTATAACATTCGCTAAGAAGTAAGGGACAATCATCCTTAACGTACCATCACAATGCTTCATCGCCTTTAACTTCTTCTCCACTAATACGAAAGTTATTTTTGATCATGTAGGAAAGTACTTCCTAACAAACTCCATATTGCCTAATCGTTCGTAGTCGGCTGGAATTGAATAGCAGTTCAATCCGGTGATGAGTGCATGCCCTCTTATTAAGCACCGGATTGGAACCCCATTGACAACAAATAACCACTCATTATTAAGATGAGTGGATGCTCTCTTATTGCGTAGCGAATTGGAAACCATTGACAACTAATCAACACTCATTATTTTGTATCTGTAACAACCGTACGAAGTAGCAATATCCACATGCCCATAATGAGCTGCATTCTCAATGAAATCCGTTGTGCCCAATCATTCATAGTCGGCTGGAATATAACGGTAGTTCATGGATATCATTTTCATCAAACCATTTAAGATTTTGTTCATTCCTCACAAACTACTTCATCTCTTTAAACCCATCTTCAATAGTTTTTACTCGTCCATTCGTAACATCGATTTTCTCATCCAGTTTCTTAAACACATATTCCCTGAATTTCCTCAAACATTCAATAACCTCAATCAAACCATCATTTGACTTAGCTTCTCGGGCCACATATGATGGAACCGCTTCTTCCACCTCTGATATTTGTTCAGCAACTTCCAAATTGAACATCCTTTCAAACCATATCTTCTTATTTTGAACGAGTAAACGATCGTGCCAACCATCTATAATTGCATCAATCACGTTTTTTCCATCATCTAAATGCTATGAATGTCTTGTCAATATAAATAAACACAAAATAATAATAAATTAAAACTGAAAGTAATTTAAGTTCAATAAATGCTAACTTTTGTTGTTCCAATCATATCATTGATTTCACTTAGTGAAAATCCTTTCATTGCACTTGCCTTATACTTTGTCTTGCACAATCTAGGACATTTCAGCATCTACACATCAAACGTTTTGTCGAAATTTCCTCGTCAGATCAGAAATAGTCTCAAAAGCAAGAAGCTACACATTTAAAGTTACAATATTAAAATCTAAATACTAGGGAACGAAACTATAAAATGATAAAATAAAAAAGGATAATTACCTCCAAAGGGATAATGAAGCTAGGGAATGACCAATATTCGTTCACAACTCCATCAAATTTGTTCATCATATGATTAATTTTATGATCATTGTTTTCAAATAACAATCAACTCCACGGATATGTTTCATACAACTCAAGATTATTAACGGCTCTAAGAAAGAAAGGATGAATTGAAGCTCCATCTATTTCTGCCTTGGACTTTCCGTTTATAACATTCGCTAAGAAGTAAGGGACAATCATCCTTAACGTACCATCACAATGCTTCATCGCCTTTAACTTCTTCTCCACTAATGCGAAAGTTATTTTTGATCATGTAGGAAAGTACTTCCTAACAAACTCCATATTGCCTAATCGTTCGTAGTCGGCTGGAATTGAATAGCAGTTCAATCCGGTGTTGAGTGCATGCCCTCTTATTAAGCACCGGATTGGAACCCCATTGACAACAAATAACCACTCATTATTAAGATGAGTGGATGCTCTCTTATTGCGTAGCGAATTGGAAACCATTGACAACTTTTCAACACTCATTATTTTGTATCTGTAACAACCGTACGAAGTAGCAATATCCACATGCCCATAATGAGTTGCATTCTCAATGAAATCCATTGTGCCCAATCATTCATAGTCGGCTGGAATATAACGGTAGTTCATGGATATCAGTTTCATCAAACCATTTAAGATTTTGTTCATTCCTCACAAACTACTTCATCTCTTTAAACCCATCTTCAATAGTTTTTACTCGTCCATTCGTAACATCGATTTTCTCATCCAGTTTCTTAAACACATATTCCCTGAATTTCCTCAAACATTCAATAACCTCAATCAAACCATCATTTGACTTAGCTTCTCGGGCCACATATGATGGAACCGCTTCTTCCACCTCTGATATTTGTTCAGCAACTTCCAAATTGAACATCCTTTCAAACCATATCTTCTTATTTTGAACGAGTAAACGATCGTGCCAACCATCTATAATTGCATCAATCACGTTTTTTCCATCATCTAAATGCTATGAATGTCTTGTCAATATAAATAAACACAAAATAATAATAAATTAAAACTGAAGTAATTTAAGTTCAATAAATGCTAACTTTTGTTGTTCCAATCATATCATTGATTTCACTTAGTGAAAATCCTTTCATTGCACTTGCCTTATACTTTGTCTTGCACAATCTAGGACATTTCAGCATCTACACATCAAACTCTTTGTCTAAATTTCCTCGTCAAATAAGAAATTGTCTCAAAAGCAAGAAGCTGCACATTTAAAGTTACAATATTAAAATCTAAATACTAGGGAACGAAACTATAAAATGATAAAATAAAAAAGGATAATTACCTCCAAAGGGATAATGAAGCTAGGGAATGACCAATATTCGTTCACAACTCCATCAAATTTGTTCATCATATGATTAATTTTATGATGATTGTTTTCAAATAACAATCAACTCAACGGATATGTTTCATACAACTCAAGATTATTAACGGCTCTAAGAAAGAAAGGATGAATTGAAGCTCCATCTATTTCTGCCTTGGACTTTCCGTTTATAACATTCGCTAAGAAGTAAGGGACAATCATCCTTAACGTACCATCACAATGCTTCATCGCCTTTAACTTCTTCTCCACTAATGCGAAAGTTATTTTTGATCATGTAGGAAAGTACTTCCTAACAAACTCCATATTGCCTAATCGTTCGTAGTCAGCTGGAATTGAATAGCAGTTCAATCCGGTGAAGAGTGCAGTCCCTCTTATTAAGCACCGGATTGGAACCCCATTGACAACAAATAACCACTCATTATTAAGATGAGTGGATGCTCTCTTATTGCGTAGCGAATTGGAAACCATTGACAACTAATCAACACTCATTATTTTGTATCTGTAACAACCGTACGAAGTAGCAATATCCACATGCCCATAATGAGTTGCATTCTCAACGAAATCCATTGTGCCCAATCATTCATAGTGGGCTGGAATATAACGGTAGTTCATGGATATCATTTTCATCAAACCATTTAAGATTTTGTTCATTCCTCACAAACTACTTCATCTCTTTAAACCCATCTTCAATAGTTTTTACTCGTCCATTCGTAACATCGATTTTCTCATCCAGTTTCTTAAACACATATTCCCTGAATTTCCTCAAACATTCAATAACCTCAATCAAACCATCATTTGACTTAGCTTCTCGGGCCACATATGATGGAACCGCTTCTTCCACCTCTGATATTTGTTCAGCAACTTCCAAATTGAACATCCTTTCAAACCATATCTTCTTATTTTGAACGAGTAAACGATCGTGCCAACCATCTATAATTGCATCAATCACGTTTTTTCCATCATCTAAATGCTATGAATGTCTTGTCAATATAAATAAACACATAATAATAATAAATTAAAACTGAAAGTAATTTAAGTTCAATAAATGCTAACTTTTGTTGTTCCAATCATATCATTGATTTCACTTAGTGAAAATCCTTTCATTGCACTTGCCTTATACTTTGTCTTGCACAATCTAGGACATTTCAGCATCTACACATCAAACGTTTTGTCGAAATTTCCTCGTCAGATCAGAAATAGTCTCAAAAGCCAGAAGCTACACATTTAAAGTTACAATATTAAAATCTAAATACTAGGGAACAAAACTATAAAATGATAAAATAAAAAAGGATAATTACCTCCAAAGGGATAATGAAGCTAGGGAATGACCAATATTCGTTCACAACTCCATCAAATTTGTTCATTATATGATTTATTTTATGATGATTGTTTTCAAATAACAATCAACTCCACGGATATGTTTCATACAACTCAAGATTATTAACGGCTCTAAGAAAGAAAGGATGAATTGAAGCTCCATCTATTTCTGCCTTGGACTTTCCGTTTATAACATTCGCTAAGAAGTAAGGGACAATCATCCTTAACGTACCATCACAATGCTTCATCGCCTTTAACTTCTTCTCCACTAATAAGAAAGTTATTTTTGATCATGTAGGAAAGTACTTCCTAACAAACTCCATATTGCCTAATCGTTCGTAGTCGGCTGGAATTGAATAGCAGTTCAATCCGGTGATGAGTGCATGCCTTCTTATTAAGCACCTGATTGGAACCCCATTGACAACAAATAACCACTCATTATTAAGATGAGTGGATGCTCTCTTATTGCGTAGCGAATTGGAAACCATTGACAACTAATCAACACTCATTATTTTGTATCTGTAACAACCGTACGAAGTAGCAATATCCACGTGCCCATAATGAGTTGCATTCTCAACGAAATCCATTGTGCCCAATCATTCATAGTCGGCTGGAATATAACGGTAGTTCATGGATATCATTTTCATCAAACCATTTAAGATTTTGTTCATTCCTCACAAACTACTTCATCTCTTTAAACCCATCTTCAATAGTTTTTACTCGTCCATTCGTAACATCGATTTTCTCATCCAGTTTCTTAAACACATATTCCCTGAATTTCCTCAAACATTCAATAACCTCAATCAAACCATCATTTGACTTAGCTTCTCGGGCCACATATGATGGAACCGCTTCTTCCACCTCTGATATTTGTTCAGCAACTTCCAAATTGAACATCCATTCAAACCATATCTTCTTATTTTGAACGAGTAAACGATCGTGCCAACCATCTATAATTGCATCAATCACGTTTTTTCCATCATCTAAATGCTATGAATGTCTTGTCAATATAAATAAATACAAAATAATAATAAATTAAAACTGAAAGTAATTTAAGTTCAATAAATGCTAACTTTTGTTGTTCCAATCATATCATTGATTTCACTTAGTGAAAATCCTTTCATTGCACTTGCCTTAACTTTTGTTGCCGGATATGTTTCATACAACTCAAGATTATTAACGGCTCTAAGAAAGAAAGGATGAATTGAAGCTCCATCTATTTCTGCCTTGGACTTTCCGTTTATAACATTCGCTAAGAAGTAAGGGACAATCATCCTTAACATACCATCACAATGCTTCATCGCCTTTAACTTCTTCTCCACTAATGCGAAAGTTATTTTTGATCATGTAGGAAAGTACTTCCTAACAAACTCCATATTGCCTAATCGTTCGTAGTCGGCTGGAATTGAATAGCAGTTCAATCCGGTGATGAGTGCATGCCCTCTTATTAAGCACCGGATTGGAACCCCATTGACAACAAATAACCACTCATTATTAAGATGAGTGGATGCTCTCTTATTGCGTAGCGAATTGGAAACCATTGACAACTAATCAACACTCATTATTTTGTATCTGTAACAACCGTACGAAGTAGCAATATCCACGTGCCCATAATGAGTTGCATTCTCAACGAAATCCATTGTGCCCAATCATTCATAGTCGGCTGGAATATAACGGTAGTTCATGGATATCATTTTCATCAAACCATTTAAGATTTTGTTCATTCCTCACAAACTACTTCATCTCTTTAAACCCATCTTCAATAGTTTTTACTCGTCCATTCGTAACATCGATTTTCTCATCCAGTTTCTTAAACATATATTCCCTGAATTTCCTCAAACATTCAATAACCTCAATCAAACCATCATTTGACTTAGCTTCTCGGGCCACATATGATGGAACCGCTTCTTCCACCTCTGATATTTGTTCAGCAACTTCCAAATTGAACATCCTTTCAAACCATATCTTCTTATTTTGAACGAGTAAACGATCGTGCCAACCATCTATAATTGCATCAATCACGTTTTTTCCATCATCTAAATGCTATGAATGTCTTGTCAATATAAATAAACACAAAATAATAATAAATTAAAACTGAAAGTAATTTAAGTTCAATAAATGCTAACTTTTGTTGTTCCAATCATATCATTGATTTCACTTAGTGAAAATCCTTTCATTGGACTTGCCTTATACTTTGTCTTGCACAATCTAGGACATTTCAGCATCTACACATCAAACGTTTTGTCGAAATTTCCTCGTCAGATCAGAAATAGTCTCAAAAGCAAGAAGCTACACATTTAAAGTTACAATATTAAAATCTAAATACTAGGGAACGAAACTATAAAATGATAAAATAAAAAAGGATAATTACCTCCAAAGGGATAATGAAGCTAGGGAATGACCAATATTCGTTCACAACTCCATCAAATTTGTTCATTATATGATTTATTTTATGATGATTGTTTTCAAATAACAATCAACTCCACGGATATGTTTCATACAACTCAAGATTATTAACGGCTCTAAGAAAGAAAGGATGAATTGAAGCTCCATCTATTTCTGCCTTGGACTTTCCGTTTATAACATTCGCTAAGAAGTAAGGGACAATCATCCTTAACGTACCATCACAATGCTTCATCGCCTTTAACTTCTTCTCCACTAATGCGAAAGTTATTTTTGATCATGTAGGAAAGTACTTCCTAACAAACTCCATATTGCCTAATCGTTCGTAGTCGGCTGGAATTGAATAGCAGTTCAATCCGGTGATGAGTGCATGCCCTCTTATTAAGCACCGGATTGGAACCCCATTGACAACAAATAACCACTCATTATTAAGATGAGTGGATGCTCTCTTATTGCGTAACGAATTGGAAACCATTGACAACTAATCAACACTCATTATTTTGTATCTGTAACAACCGTACGAAGTAGCAATATCCACGTGCCCATAATGAGTTGCATTCTCAACGAAATCCATTGTGCCCAATCATTCATAGTCGGCTGGAATATAACGGTAGTTCATGTATATCATTTTCATCAAACCATTTAAGATTTTGTTCATTCCTCACAAACTACTTCATCTCTTTAAACCCATCTTCAATAGTTTTTACTCGTCCATTCGTAACATCGATTTTCTCATCCAGTTTCTTAAACATATATTCCCTGAATTTCCTCAAACATTCAATAACCTCAATCAAACCATCATTTGACTTAGCTTCTCGGGCCACATATGATGGAACCGCTTCTTCCACCTCTGATATTTGTTCAGCAACTTCCAAATTGAACATCCTTTCAAACCATATCTTCTTATTTTGAACGAGTAAACGATCGTGCCAACCATCTATAATTGCATCAATCACGTTTTTTCCATCATCTAAATGCTATGAATGTCTTGTCAATATAAATAAACACAAAATAATAATAAATTAAAACTGAAAGTAATTTAAGTTCAATAAATGCTAACTTTTGTTGTTCCAATCATATCATTGATTTCACTTAGTGAAAATCCTTTCATTGGACTTGCCTTATACTTTGTCTTGCACAATCTAGGACATTTCAGCATCTACACATCAAACGTTTTGTCGAAATTTCCTCGTCAGATCAGAAATAGTCTCAAAAGCAAGAAGCTACACATTTAAAGTTACAATATTAAAATCTAAATACTAGGGAACGAAACTATAAAATGATAAAATAAAAAAGGATAATTACCTCCAAAGGGATAATGAAGCTAGGGAATGACCAATATTCGTTCACAACTCCATCAAATTTGTTCATTATATGATTTATTTTATGATGATTGTTTTCAAATAACAATCAACTCCACGGATATGTTTCATACAACTCAAGATTATTAACGGCTCTAAGAAAGAAAGGATGAATTGAAGCTCCATCTATTTCTGCCTTGGACTTTCCGTTTATAACATTCGCTAAGAAGTAAGGGACAATCATCCTTAACGTACCATCACAATGCTTCATCGCCTTTAACTTCTTCTCCACTAATGCGAAAGTTATTTTTGATCATGTAGGAAAGTACTTCCTAACAAACTCCATATTGCCTAATCGTTCGTAGTCAGCTGGAATTGAATAGCAGTTCAATCCGGTGATGAGTGCATGCCCTCTTATTAAGCACCGGATTGGAACCCCATTGACAACAAATAACCACTCATTATTAAGATGAGTGGATGCTCTCTTATTGCGTAACGAATTGGAAACCATTGACAACTAATCAACACTCATTATTTTGTATCTGTAACAACCGTACGAAGTAGCAATATCCACGTGCCCATAATGAGTTGCATTCTCAACGAAATCCATTGTGCCCAATCATTCATAGTCGGCTGGAATATAACGGTAGTTCATGGATATCATTTTCATCAAACCATTTAAGATTTTGTTCATTCCTCACAAACTACTTCATCTCTTTAAACCCATCTTCAATAGTTTTTACTCGTCCATTCGTAACATCGATTTTCTCATCCAATTTCTTAAACATATATTCCCTGAATTTCCTCAAACATTCAATAACCTCAATCAAACCATCATTTGACTTAGCTTCTCGGGCCACATATGATGGAACCGCTTCTTCCACCTCTGATATTTGTTCAGCAACTTCCAAATTGAACATCCTTTCAAACCATATCTTCTTATTTTGAACGAGTAAACGATCGTGCCAACCATCTATAATTGCATCAATCACGTTTTTTCCATCATCTAAATGCTATGAATGTCTTGTCAATATAAATAAACACAAAATAATAATAAATTAAAACTGAAAGTAATTTAAGTTCAATAAATGCTAACTTTTGTTGTTCCAATCATATCATTGATTTCACTTAGTGAAAATCCTTTCATTGCACTTGCCTTATACTTTGTCTTGCACAATCTAGGACATTTCAGCATCTACACATCAAACTTTTTGTCTAAATTTCCTCGTCAGATAAGAAATTGTCTCAAAAGCAAGAAGCTGCACATTTCAAGTTACAATATTAAAATCTAAATACTAGCGAACGAAACTATAAAATGATAAAATAAAAAAGGATAATTACCTCCAAAGGGATAATGAAGCTAGGGAATGACCAATATTCGTTCACAACTCCATCAAATTTGTTCATCATATGATTAATTTTATGATGATTGTTTTCAAATAACAATCAACTCAACGGATATGTTTCATACAACTCAAGATTATTAACGGCTCTAAGAAAGAAAGGATGAATTGAAGCTCCATCTATTTCTGCCTTGGACTTTCCGTTTATAACATTCGCTAAGAAGTAAGGGACAATCATCCTTAACGTACCATCACAATGCTTCATCGCCTTTAACTTCTTCTCCACTAATGCGAAAGTTATTTTTGATCATGTAGGAAAGTACTTCCTAACAAACTCCATATTGCCTAATCGTTCGTAGTCGGCTGGAATTGAATAGCAGTTCAATCCGGTGATGAGTGCATGCCCTCTTATTAAGCACCGGATTGGAACCCCATTGACAACAAATAACCACTCATTATTAAGATGAGTGGATGCTCTCTTATTGCGTAACGAATTGGAAACCATTGACAACTAATCAACACTCATTATTTTGTATCTGTAACAACCGTACGAAGTAGCAATATCCACATGCCCATAATGAGTTGCATTCTCAACGAAATCCATTGTGCCCAATCATTCATAGTCGGCTGGAATATAACGGTAGTTCATGGATATCATTTTCATCAAACCATTTAAGATTTTGTTCATTCCTCACAAACTACTTCATCTCTTTAAACCCATCTTCAATAGTTTTTACTCGTCCATTCGTAACATTGATTTTCTCATCCAGTTTCTTAAACACATATTCCCTGAATTTCCTCAAACATTCAATAACCTCAATCAAACCATCATTTGACTTAGCTTCTCGGGCCACATATGATGGAACCGCTTCTTCCACCTCTGATATTTGTTCAGCAACTTCCAAATTGAACATCCTTTCAAACCATATCTTCTTATTTTGAACGAGTAAACGATCGTGCCAACCATCTATAATTGCATCAATCACGTTTTTTCCATCATCTAAATGCTATGAATGTCTTGTCAATATAAATAAACACAAAATAATAATAAATTAAAACTGAAAGTAATTTAAGTTCAATAAATGCTAACTTTGTTGTTCCAATCATATCATTGATTTCACTTAGTGAAAATCCTTTCATTGCACTTGCCTTATACTTTGTCTTGCACAATCTAGGACATTTCAGCATCTACACATCAAACTTTTTGTCTAAATTTCCTCGTCAGATAAGAAATTGTCTCAAAAGCAAGAAGCTGCACATTTCAAGTTACAATATTAAAATCTAAATACTAGGGAACGAAACTATAAAATGATAAAATAAAAAAGGATAATTACCTCCAAAGGGATAATGAAGCTAGGGAATGACCAATATTCGTTCACAACTCCATCAAATTTGTTCATCATATGATTAATTTTATGATGATTGTTTTCAAATAACAATCAACTCAACGGATATGTTTCATACAACTCAAGATTATTAACGGCTCTAAGAAAGAAAGGATGAATTGAAGCTCCATCTATTTCTGCCTTGGACTTTCCGTTTATAACATTCGCTAAGAAGTAAGGGACAATCATCCTTAACATACCATCACAATGCTTCATCGCCTTTAACTTCTTCTCCACTAATGCGAAAGTTATTTTTGATCATGTAGGAAAGTACTTCCTAACAAACTCCATATTGCCTAATCGTTCGTAGTCGGCTGGAATTGAATAGCAGTTCAATCCGGTGATGAGTGCATGCCCTCTTATTAAGCACCGGATTGGAACCCCATTGACAACAAATAACCACTCATTATTAAGATGAGTGGATGCTCTCTTATTGCGTAGCGAATTGGAAACCATTGACAACTAATCAACACTCATTATTTTGTATCTGTAACAACCGTACGAAGTAGCAATATCCACATGCCCATAATGAGTTGCATTCTCAACGAAATCCATTGTGCCCAATCATTCATAGTCGGCTGGAATATAACGGTAGTTCATGGATATCATTTTCATCAAACCATTTAAGATTTTGTTCATTCCTCACAAACTACTTCATCTCTTTAAACCCATCTTCAATAGTTTTTACTCGTCCATTCGTAACATCGATTTTCTCATCCAGTTTCTATAACACATATTCCCTGGATTTCCTCAAACATTCAATAACCTCAATCAAACCATCATTTGACTTAGCTTCTCGGGCCACATATGATGGAACCGCTTCTTCCACCTCTGATATTTGTTCAGCAACTTCCAAATTGAACATCCTTTCAAACCATATCTTCTTATTTTGAACGAGTAAACGATCGTGCCAACCATCTATAATTGCATCAATCATGTTTTTGCCATCATCTAAATGCTATGAATGTCTTGTCAATATAAATAAACACAAAATAATAATAAATTAAAACTGAAGTAATTTAAGTTCAATAAATGCTAACTTTTGTTGTTCCAATCATATCATTGATTTCACTTAGTGAAAATCCTTTCATTGCACTTGCCTTATACTTTGTCTTGCACAATCTAGGACATTTCAGCATCTACACATCAAACTTTTTGTCTAAATTTCCTCGTCACATAAGAAATTGTCTCAAAAGCAAGAAGCTGCACATTTAAAGTTACAATACTAAAATCTAAATACTAGGGAACGAAACTATAAAATGATAAAATAAAAAAGGATAATTACCTCCAAAGGGATAATGAAGCTAGGGAATGACCAATATTCGTTCACAACTCCATCAAATTTGTTCATCATATGATTTATTTTATGATGATTGTTTTCAAATAACAATCAACTCAACGGATATGTTTCATACAACTCAAGATTATTAACGGCTCTAAGAAAGAAAGGATGAATTGAAGCTCCATCTATTTCTGCCTTGGACTTTCCGTTTATAACATTCGCTAAGAAGTAAGGGACAATCATCCTTAACGTACCATCACAATGCTTCATCGCCTTTAACTTCTTCTCCACTAATGCGAAAGTTATTTTTGATCATGTAGGAAAGTACTTCCTAACAAACTCCATATTGCCTAATCGTTCGTAGTCGGCTGGAATTGAATAGCAGTTCAATCCGGTGATGAGTGCATGCCCTCTTATTAAGCACCGGATTGGAACCCCATTGACAACAAATAACCACTCATTATTAAGATGAGTGGATGCTCTCTTATTGCGAAGCAAATTGGAAACCATTGACAACTAATCAACACTCATTATTTTGTATCTGTAACAACCGTACGAAGTAGCAATATCCACATGCCCATAATGAGTTGCATTCTCAACGAAATCCATTGTGCCCAATCATTCATAGTCGGCTGGAATATAACGGTAGTTCATGGATATCATTTTCATCAAACCATTTAAGATTTTGTTCATTCCTCACAAACTACTTCATCTCTTTAAACCCATCTTCAATAGTTTTTACTCGTCCATTCGTAACATCGATTTTCTCATCCAGTTTCTTAAACACATATTCCCTGAATTTCCTCAAACATTCAATAACCTCAATCAAACCATCATTTGACTTAGCTTCTCGGGCCACATATGATGGAACCGCTTCTTCCACCTCTGATATTTGTTCAGCAACTTCCAAATTGAACATCCTTTCAAACCATATCTTCTTATTTTGAACGAGTAAACGATCGTGCCAACCATCTATAATTGCATCAATCACGTTTTTTCCATCATCTAAATGCTATGAATGTCTTGTCAATATAAATAAACACAAAATAATAATAAATCAAAACTGAAGTAATTTAAGTTCAATAAATGCTAACTTTTGTTGTTCCAATCATATCATTGATTTCACTTAGTGAAAATCCTTTCATTGCACTTGCCTTATACTTTGTCTTGCACAATCTAGGACATTTCAGCATCTACACATCAAACTTTTTGTCTAAATTTCCTCGTCAAATAAGAAATTGTCTCAAAAGCAAGAAGCTGCACATTTAAAGTTACAATATTAAAATCTAAATACTAGGGAACGAAACTATAAAATGATAAAATAAAAAAGGATAATTACCTCCAAAGGGATAATGAAGCTAGGGAATGACCAATATTCGTTCACAACTCCATCAAATTTGTTCATCATATGATTTATTTTATGATGATTGTTTTCAAATAACAATCAACTCAACGGATATGTTTCATACAACTCAAGATTATTAACGGCTCTAAGAAAGAAAGGATGAATTGAAGCTCCATTTATTTCTGCCTTGGACTTTCCGTTTATAACATTCGCTAAGAAGTAAGGGACAATCATCCTTAACGTACCATCACAATGCTTCATCGCCTTTAACTTCTTCTCCACTAATGCGAAAGCTATTTTTGATCATGTAGGAAAGTACTTCCTAACAAACTCCATATTGCCTAATCGTTCGTAGTCGGCTGGAATTGAATAGCAGTTCAATCCGGTGATGAGTGCATGCCCTCTTATTAAGCACCGGATTGGAACCCCATTGACAACAAATAACCACTCATTATTAAGATGAGTGGATGCTCTCTTATTGCGTAGCGAATTGGAAACCATTGACAACTAATCAACACTCATTATTTTGTATCTGTAACAACCGTACGAAGTAGCAATATCCACGTGCCCATAATGAGTTGCATTCTCAACGAAATCCATTGTGCCCAATTATTCATAGTCGGCTGGAATATAACGGTAGTTCATGGATATCATTTTCATCAAACCATTTAAGATTTTGTTCATTCCTCACCAACTACTTCATCTCTTTAAACCCATCTTCAATAGTTTTTACTCGTCCATTCGTAACATCGATTTTCTCATCCAGTTTCTTAAACACATATTCCCTGAATTTCCTCAAACATTCAATAACCTCAATCAAACCATCATTTGACTTAGCTTCTCGGGCCACATATGATGGAACCGCTTCTTCCACCTCTGATATTTGTTCAGCAACTTCCAAATTGAACATCCTTTCAAACCATATCTTCTTATTTTGAACGAGTAAACGATCGTGCCAACCATCTATAATTGCATCAATCACGTTTTTTCCATCATTTAAATGCTATGAATGTCTTGTCAATATAAATAAACACAAAATAATAATAAATTAAAACTGAAAGTAATTTAAGTTCAATAAATGCTAACTTTTGTTGTTCCAATCATATCATTGATTTCACTTAGTGAAAATCCTTTCATTGCACTTGCCTTATACTTTGTCTTGCACAATCTAGGACATTTCAGCATCTACACATCAAACTTTTTGTCTAAATTTCCTCGTCAGATAAGAAATTGTCTCAAAAGCAAGAAGCTGCACATTTAAAGTTACAATATTAAAATCTAAATACTAGGGAACGAAACTATAAAATGATAAAATAAAAAAGGATAATTACCTCCAAAGGGATAATGAAGCTAGGGAATGACCAATATTCGTTCACAACTCCATCAAATTTGTTCATTATATGATTTATTTTATGATGATTGTTTTCAAATAACAATCAACTCCACGGATATGTTTCATACAACTCAAGATTATTAACGGCTCTAAGAAAGAAAGGATGAATTGAAGCTCCATCTATTTCTGCCTTGGACTTTCCGTTTATAACATTCGCTAAGAAGTAAGGGACAATCATCCTTAACGTACCATCACAATGCTTCATCGCCTTTAACTTCTTCTCCACTAATGCGAAAGTTATTTTTGATCATGTAGGAAAGTACTTCCTAACAAACTCCATATTGCCTAATCGTTCGTAGTCGGCTGGAATTGAATAGCAGTTCAATCCGGTGATGAGTGCATGCCCTCTTATTAAGCACCGGATTGGAACCCCATTGACAACAAATAACCACTCATTATTAAGATGAGTGGATGCTCTCTTATTGCGTAGCGAATTGGAAACCATTGACAACTAATCAACACTCATTATTTTGTATCTGTAACAACCGTACGAAGTAGCAACATCCACATGCCCATAATGAGTTGCATTCTCAACGAAATCCATTGTGCCCAATCATTCATAGTCGGCTGGAATATAACGGTAGTTCATGGATATCATTTTCATCAAACCATGTAAGATTTAGTTCATTCCTCACAAACTACTTCATCTCTTTAAACCCATCTTCAATAGTTTTTACTCGTACATTCGTAACATCGATTTTCTCATCCAGTTTCTTAAACACATATTCCTTGGATTTCCTCAAACATTCAATAACCTCAATCAAACCATAATTTGACTTAGCTTCTCAAGCCACATATGATGGAACCGCTTCTTCCAGCTCTGATATTTGTTCAGCAACTTCCAAATTGAACATCCTTTCAAACCATATCTTCTTATTTTGAACGAGTAAACGATCGTGCCAACCATCTATAATTGCATCAATCACGTTTTTTCCATCATCTAAATGCTATGAATGTCTTGTCAATATAAATAAACACAAAATAATAATAAATTAAAACTGAAGTAATTTAAGTTCAATAAATGCTAACTTTTGTTGTTCCAATCATATCATTGATTTCACTTAGTGAAAATCCTTTCATTGCACTTGCCTTATACTTTGTCTTGCACAATCTAGGACAATTCAGCATCTACACATTAAACGTTTTGTCTAAATTTCCTCGTCAGATCAGAAATTGTCTCAAAGGCAAGAAGCTACACATTTAAAGTTACAATATTAACATCTAAATACTAGAGAACGAAACTATAAAATGATAAAATAAAAAAGGATAATTACTTCCGAGGGGATAATGAAGCTAGGGAATGCCAAATACTCGTTCACAACTCCATCAAATTTGTTCATCATATGATTAATTTTATGATGATTGTTTTCAAATAACAATCTACTCCACGGATATGTTTCATACAACTCAAGATTATTAACGGCTTTAAGAAAGAAAGGATGAATTGAAGCTCCATCTATTTCTGCCTTAGACTTTCCGATTATAACATTCGCTAAGAAGTAAGGGACAATCATCCTCAACCTATCATCACAATGCTTCATCGCCTTTAACTTCTTTTCCACTAATGCGAAAGTTAGTTTTGATCATGTAGGAAAGTACTTCCTAACAAACTCCATATTGCCTAATCGTTCATAGTCGGCTGGAATTGAATAGCAGTTCAATCCGGTGATGAGTGCATGCCCTCTTATTAAGCACCGGATTGGAACCCCATTGACAACAAATAACCACTCATTAGTAAGATGAGTGCATGCTCTCTTATTGCGTGGCGAATTGGAAACCATTGACAACTAATCAACACTCATTATTTTCTATCTGTAACAACCGTACGAAGTAGCAATATCGACATGCCCATAATGAGTTGCATTCTCAACGAAATCCATTGTGCCCAATCATTCATAGTCGACAGGAATATAACGGTAGTTAATGGATATCATTTTCATCAAACCATGTAAGATTTAGTTCATTCCTCACAAACTACTTCATCTCTTTAAACCCATCTTCAATAGTTTTTACTCGTCCATTCGTAACATCGATTTTCTCATCCAGTTTCTTTAACACATATTCCCTGGATTTCCTCAAACATTCAATAACCTCAATCAAACCATAATTTGACTTAGCTTCTCGGGCCACATATGATGGAACCGCTTCTTCCACCTCTGATATTTGTTCAGCAACATCCAAATTGAACATCCTTTCAAACCATATCTTCTTATTTTGAACGAGTAAACGATCGTGCCAACCATCTATAATTGCATCAATCACATTTTTTCCATCATCTAAATGCTATGAATGTCTTGTCAATATAAATAAACACAAAATAATAATAAATTAAAACTGAAAGTAATTTAAGTTCAATAAATGCTAACTTTTGTTGTTCCAATCATATCATTGATTTCACTTAGTGAAAATCCTTTCATTGCACTTGCCTTATACTTTGTCTTGCACAATCTAGGACATTTCAGCATCTACACATCAAACGTTTTGTCTAAATTTCCTCGTCAGATCAGAAATTGTCTCAAAAGCAAGAAGCTGCACATTTAAAGTTACAATATTAAAATCTAAATACTAGGGAACGAAACTATAAAATGATAAAATAAAAAAAGGATAATTACCTCCAAAGGGATAATGAAGCTAGGGAATGACCAATATTTGTTCACAACTCCATCAAATTTGTTCATCATATGATTAATTTTATGATGATTGTTTTCAAATAACAATCTACTCCACGGATATGTTTCATACAACTCAAGATTATTAACAGCTTTAAGAAAGAAAACATGAATTGAAGCTCCATTTATTTCTGCCTTAGACTTTCCAATTATAACATTCGCTAAGAAGTAAGGGACAATCATCCTCAACCTATCATCACAATGCTTCATCGCCTTTAACTTCTTCTCCACTAATGCGAAAGTTAGTTTTGATCATGTAGGAAAGTACTTCCTAACAAACTCCATATTGCCTAATCGTTCGTAGCCGGCTGGAATTGAATAGCAGTTCAATCCGGTGATGAGTGCATGCCCTCTTATTAAGCACCGGATTGGAACCCCATTGACAACAAATAACCACTCATTATTAAGATGAGTGGATGCTCTCTTATTGCGTAGCGAATTGGAAACCATTGACAACTAATCAACACTCATTATTTTGTATCTGTAACAACCGTACGAAGTAGCAATATCCACGTGCCCATAATGAGTTGCATTCTCAACGAAATCCATTGTGCCCAATCATTCATAGTCGGCAGGAATATAACGGTCGTTCATGGATATCATTTTCATCAAACCATGTAAGATTTTGTTCATTCCTCACAAACTACTTCATCTCTTTAAACCCATCTTCAATAGTTTTTATTCATCCATTCGTAACATCGATTTTCTCATCCAGTTTCTTAAACACATATTCCCTGAATTTCCTCAAACATTCAATAACCTCAATCAAACCATCATTTGACTTAGCTTCTCGGGCCACATATGATGGAACCGCTTCTTCCACCTCTGATATTTGTTCAGCAACATCCAAATTGAACATCCTTTCAAACCATATCTTCTTATTTTGAATGAGTAAACGATCGTGCCAACCATCTATAATTGCATCAATCACGTTTTTTCCATCATCTAAATGCTATGAATGTCTTGTCAGTAGAAAGAAACACAAAATAATAATAAATTAAAACTGAAAGTAATTTAAGTTCAATAAATGCTAACTTTTGTTGTTCCAATCATATCATTGATTTCACTTAGTGAAAATCCTTTCATTGCACTTGCCTTATACTTTGTCTTGCACAATCTAGGACATTTCAGCATCTACACATCAAACGTTTTGTCGAAATTTCCTCGTCAGATCAGAAATTGTCTCAAAAGCAAGAAGGCTACACATTTAAAGTTACAATATTAAAATCTAAATACTAGGGAACGAAACTATAAAATGATAAAATAAAAAAGGATAATTACTTCCAAAGGGATAATGAAGCTAGGGAATGCCAAATACTCGTTCACAACTCCATCAAATTTGTGCATCATATGATTAATTTTATGATGATTGTTTTCAAATAACAATCTACTCCACGGATATGTTTCATACAACTCAAGATTATTAACGGCTCTAAGAAAGAAAGGATGAATTGAAGCTCCATCTATTTCTGCCTTGGACTTTCCGTTTATAACATTCGCTAAGAAGTAAGGGACAATCATCCTTAACGTACCATCACAATGCTTCATCGCCTTTAACTTCTTCTCCACTAATGCGAAAGTTAGTTTTGATCATGTAGGAAAGTACTTCCTAACAAACTCCATATTGCCTAATCGTTCATAGTCGGCTGGAATTGAATAGCAGTTCAATCCGGTGATGAGTGCATGCCCTCTTATTAAGCACCGGATTGGAACCCCATTGACAACAAATAACCACTCATTAGTAAGATGAGTGCATTCTCTCTTATTGCGTGGCGAATTGGAAACCATTGACAACTAATCTACACTCATTATTTTCTATCTGTAACAACCGTACGAAGTAGCAATATCGACATGCCCATAATGAGTTGCATTCTCAACGAAATCCATTGTGCCCAATCATTCATAGTCGGCAGGAATATAACGGTAGTTCATGGATATCATTTTCATCAAACCATGTAAGATTTAGTTCATTCCTCACAAACTACTTCATCTCTTTAAACCCATCTTCTATAGTTTTTACTCGTCCATTCGTAACATTGATTTTCTCATCCAGTTTCTTTAACACATATTCCCTGGATTTCCTCAAACATTCAATAACCTCAATCAAACCATAATTTGACTTAGCTTCTCGGGCCACATATGATGGAACCGCTTCTTCCACCTCTGATATTTGTTCAGCAACTTCCAAATTGAACATCCTTTCAAACAATATCTTCTTATTTTGAACGAGTAAACGATCGTGCCAACCATCTATAATTGCATCAATCACGTTTTTTCCATCATCTAAATGCTATGAATGTCTTGTCAATATAAATAAACACAAAATAATAATAAATTAAAACTGAAGTAATTTAAGTTCAATAAATGCTAACTTTTGTTGTTCCAATCATATCATTGATTTCACTTAGTGAAAATCCTTTCATTGCACTTGCCTTATACTTTGTCTTGCACAATCTAGGACATTTCAGCATCTACACATCAAACTTTTTGTCTAAATTTCCTCGTCAAATAAGAAATTGTCTCAAAAGCAAGAAGCTGCACATTTAAAGTTACAATATTAAAATCTAAATACTAGGGAACGAAACTATAAAATGATAAAATAAAAAAGGATAATTACCTCCAAAGGGATAATGAAGCTAGGGAATGACCAATATTCGTTCACAACTCCATCAAATTTGTTCATCATATGATTAATTTTATGATGATTGTTTTCAAATAACAATCAACTCAACGGATATGTTTCATACAACTCAAGATTATTAACGGCTCTAAGAAAGAAAGGATGAATTGAAGCTCCATCTATTTCTGCCTTGGACTTTCCGTTTATAACATTCGCTAAGAAGTAAGGGACAATCATCCTTAACGTACCATCACAATGCTTCATCGCCTTTAACTTCTTCTCCACTAATGCGAAAGTTATTTTTGATCATGTAGGAAAGTACTTCCTAACAAACTCCATATTGCCTAATCGTTCGTAGTCGGCTGGAATTGAATAGCAGTTCAATCCGGTGATGAGTGCATGCCCTCTTATTAAGCACCGGATTGGAACCCCATTGACAACAAATAACCACTCATTATTAAGATGAGTGGATGCTCTCTTATTGCGTAGCGAATTGGAAACCATTGACAACTAATCAACACTCATTATTTTGTATCTGTAACAACCGTACGAAGTAGCAACATCCACATGCCCATAATGAGTTGCATTCTCAACGAAATCCATTGTGCCCAATCATTCATAGTCGGCAGGAATATAACGGTAGTTCATGGATATCATTTTCATCAAACCATGTAAGATTTAGTTCATTCCTCACAAACTACTTCATCTCTTTAAACCCATCTTCTATAGTTTTTACTCGTCCATTCGTAACATCGATTTTCTCATCCAGTTTCTTAAACACATATTCCTTGGATTTCCTCAAACATTCAATAACCTCAATCAAACCATAATTTGACTTAGCTTCTCAAGCCACATATGAGGGAACCGCTTCTTCCACCTCTGATATTTGTTCAGCAACTTCCAAATTGAACATCCTTTCAAACCATATCTTCTTATTTTGAACGAGTAAACGATCGTGCCAACCATCTATAATTGCATCAATCACGTTTTTTCCATCATCTAAATGCTATGAATGTCTTGTCAATATAAATAAACACAAAATAATAATAAATTAAAACTGAAGTAATTTAAGTTCAATAAATGCTAACTTTTGTTGTTCCAATCATATCATTGATTTCACTTAGTGAAAATCCTTTCATTGCACTTGCCTTATACTTTGTCTTGCACAATCTAGGACAATTCAGCATCTACACATTAAACGTTTTGTCTAAATTTCCTCGTCAGATCAGAAATTGTCTCAAAGGCAAGAAGCTACACATTTAAAGTTACAATATTAACATCTAAATACTAGAGAACGAAACTATAAAATGATAAAATAAAAAAGGATAATTACTTCCGAGGGGATAATGAAGCTAGGGAATGCCAAATACTCGTTCACAACTCCATCAAATTTGTTCATCATATGATTAATTTTATGATGATTGTTTTCAAATAACAATCTACTCCACGGATATGTTTCATACAACTCAAGATTATTAACGGCTTTAAGAAAGAAAGGAAGAATTCAAGCTCCATCTATTTCTGCCTTAGACTTTCCGATTATAACATTCGCTAAGAAGTAAGGGACAATCATCCTCAACCTATCATCACAATGCTTCATCGCCTTTAACTTCTTTTCCACTAATGCGAAAGTTAGTTTTGATCATGTAGGAAAGTACTTCCTAACAAACTCCATATTGCCTAATCGTTCGTAGTCGGCTGGAATTGAATAGCAGTTCAATTCGGTGATGAGTGCATGCCCTCTTATTAAGCACCGGATTGGAACCCCATTGACAACAAATAACCACTCATTATTAAGATGAGTGGATGCTCTCTTATTGCGTAGCGAATTGGAAACCATTGACAACTAATCAACACTCATTATTTTGTATCTGTAACAACCGTACGAAGTAGCAGCATCCACATGCCCATAATGAGTTGCATTCTCAACGAAATCCATTGTGCCCAATCATTCATAGTCGGCAGGAATATAACGGTAGTTCATGGATATCATTTTCATCAAACCATGTAAGATTTAGTTCATTCCTCACAAACTACTTCATCTCTTTAAACCCATCTTCTATAGTTTTTACTCGTCCATTCGTAACATCGATTTTCTCATCCAGTTTCTTAAACACATATTCCTTGGATTTCCTCAAACATTCAATAACCTCAATCAAACCATAATTTGACTTAGCTTCTCGGGCCACATATGATGGAACCGCTTCTTCCACCTCTGATATTTGTTCAGCAACATCCAAATTGAACATCCTTTCAAACCATATCTTCTTATTTTGAACGAGTAAACGATCGTGCCAACCATCTATAATTGCATCAATCACGTTTTTTCCATCATCTAAATGCTATGAATGTCTTGTCAATATAAATAAACACAAAATAATAATAAATTAAAATTGAAAGTAATTTAAGTTCAATAAATGCTAACTTTTGTTGTTCCAATCATATCATTGATTTCACTTAGTGAAAATCCTTTCATTGCACTTGCCTTATACTTTGTCTTGCACAATCTAGGACATTTCAGCATCTACACATCAAACGTTTTGTCTAAATTTCCTCGTCAGATCAGAAATGGTCTCAAAAGCAAGAAGCTGCACATTTAAAGTTACAATATTAAAATCTAAATACTAGGGAACGAAACTATAAAATGATAAAATAAAAAAGGATAATTACCTCCAAAGGGATAATGAAGCTAGGGAATGACCAATATTCGTTCACAACTCCATCAAATTTGTTCATCATATGATTAATTTTATGATGATTGTTTTCAAATAACAATCTACTCCACGGATATGTTTCATACAACTCAAGATTATTAACAGCTTTAAGAAAGAAAACATGAATTGAAGCTCCATCTATTTCTGCCTTAGACTTTCCAATTATAACATTCGCTAAGAAGTAAGGGACAATCATCCTCAACCTATCATCACAATGCTTCATCGCCTTTAACTTCTTCTCCACTAATGCGAAAGTTAGTTTTGATCATGTAGGAAAGTACTTCCTAACAAACTCCATATTGCCTAATCGTTCGTAGCCGGCTGGAATTGAATAGCAGTTCAATCCGGTGATGAGTGCATGCCCTCTTATTAAGCACCGGATTGGAACCCCATTGACAACAAATAACCACTCATTATTAAGATGAGTGGATGCTCTCTTATTGCGTAGCGAATTGGAAACCATTGACAACTAATCAACACTCATTTTTTGTATCTGTAACAACCGTACGAAGTAGCAATATCCACGTGCCCATAATGAGTTGCATTCTCAACGAAATCCATTGTGCCCAATCATTCATAGTCGGCAGGAATATAACGGTAGTTCATGGATATCATTTTCATCAAACCATGTAAGATTTTGTTCATTCCTCACAAACTACTTCATCTCTTTAAACCCATCTTCAATAGTTTTTATTCATCCATTCGTAACATCGATTTTCTCATCCAGTTTCTTAAACACATATTCCCTGAATTTCCTCAAACATTCAATAACCTCAATCAAACCATCATTTGACTTAGCTTCTCGGGCCACATATGATGGAACCGCTTCTTCCACCTCTGATATTTGTTCAACAACATCCAAATTGAACATCCTTTCAAACCATATCTTCTTATTTTGAATGAGTAAACGATCGTGCCAACCATCTATAATTGCATCAATCACGTTTTTTCCATCATCTAAATGCTATGAATGTCTTGTCAGTAGAAAGAAACACAAAATAATAATAAATTAAAACTGAAAGTAATTTAAGTTCAATAAATGCTAACTTTTGTTGTTCCAATCATATCATTGATTTCACTTAGTGAAAATCCTTTCATTGCACTTGCCTTATACTTTGTCTTGCACAATCTAGGACATTTCAGCATCTACACATCAAACGTTTTGTCGAAATTTCCTCGTCAGATCAGAAATTGTCTCAAAAGCAAGAAGGCTACACATTTAAAGTTACAATATTAAAATCTAAATACTAGGGAACGAAACTATAAAATGATAAAATAAAAAAGGATAATTACTTCCAAAGGGATAATGAAGCTAGGGAATGCCAAATACTCGTTCACAACTCCATCAAATTTGTGCATCATATGATTAATTTTATGATGATTGTTTTCAAATAACAATCTACTCCACGGATATGTTTCATACAACTCAAGATTATTAACGGCTCTAAGAAAGAAAGGATGAATTGAAGCTCCATCTATTTCTGCCTTGGACTTTCCGTTTATAACATTCGCTAAGAAGTAAGGGACAATCATCCTTAACGTACCATCACAATGCTTCATCGCCTTTAACTTCTTCTCCACTAATGCGAAAGTTAGTTTTGATCATGTAGGAAAGTACTTCCTAACAAACTCCATATTGCCTAATCGTTCATAGTCGGCTAGAATTGAATAGCAGTTCAATCCGGTGATGAGTGCATGCCCTCTTATTAAGCACCGGATTGGAACCCCATTGACAACAAATAACCACTCATTAGTAAGATGAGTGCATTCTCTCTTATTGCGTGGCGAATTGGAAACCATTGACAACTAATCTACACTCATTATTTTCTATCTGTAACAACCGTACGAAGTAGCAATATCGACATGCCCATAATGAGTTGCATTCTCAACGAAATCCATTGTGCCCAATCATTCATAGTCGGCAGGAATATAACGGTAGTTCATGGATATCATTTTCATCAAACCATGTAAGATTTAGTTCATTCCTCACAAACTACTTCATCTCTTTAAACCCATCTTCTATAGTTTTTACTCATCCATTCGTAACATTGATTTTCTCATCCAGTTTCTTTAACACATATTCCCTGGATTTCCTCAAACATTCAATAACCTCAATCAAACCATAATTTGACTTAGCTTCTCGGGCCACATATGATGGAACCGCTTCTTCCACCTCTGATATTTGTTCAGCAACTTCCAAATTGAACATCCTTTCAAACAATATCTTCTTATTTTGAACGAGTAAACGATCGTGCCAACCATCTATAATTGCATCAATCACGTTTTTTCCATCATCTAAATGCTATGAATGTCTTGTCAATATAAATAAACACAAAATAATAATAAATTAAAACTGAAGTAATTTAAGTTCAATAAATGCTAACTTTTGTTGTTCCAATCATATCATTGATTTCACTTAGTGAAAATCCTTTCCTTGCACTTGCCTTATACTTTGTCTTGCACAATCTAGGACATTTCAGCATCTACACATCAAACTTTTTGTCTAAATTTCCTCGTCAAATAAGAAATTGTCTCAAAAGCAAGAAGCTGCACATTTAAAGTTACAATATTAAAATCTAAATACTAGGGAACGAAACTATAAAATGATAAAATAAAAAAGGATAATTACCTCCAAAGGGATAATGAAGCTAGGGAATGACCAATATTCGTTCATAACTCCATCAAATTTGTTCATCATATGATTAATTTTATGATGATTGTTTTCAAATAACAATCAACTCAACGGATATGTTTCATACAACTCAAGATTATTAACGGCTCTAAGAAAGAAAGGATGAATTGAAGCTCCATCTATTTCTGCCTTGGACTTTCCGTTTATAACATTCGCTAAGAAGTAAGGGACAATCATCCTTAACGTACCATCACAATGCTTCATCGCCTTTAACTTCTTCTCCACTAATGCGAAAGTTATTTTTGATCATGTAGGAAAGTACTTCCTAACAAACTCCATATTGCCTAATCGTTCGTAGTCGGCTGGAATTGAATAGCAGTTCAATCCGGTGATGAGTGCATGCCCTCTTATTAAGCACCGGATTGGAACCCCATTGACAACAAATAACCACTCATTATTAAGATGAGTGGATGCTCTCTTATTGCGTAGCGAATTGGAAACCATTGACAACTAATCTACACTCATTATTTTCTATCTGTAACAACCGTACGAAGTAGCAATATCGACATGCCCATAATGAGTTGCATTCTCAACGAAATCCATTGTGCCCAATCATTCATAGTCGGCAGGAATATAACGGTAGTTCATGGATATCATTTTCATCAAACCATTTAAGATTTTGTTCATTCCTCACAAACTACTTCATCTCTTTAAACCCATCTTCAATAGTTTTTACTCGTCCATTCGTAACATCGATTTTCTCATCCAGTTTCTTAAACACATATTCCCTGAATTTCCTCAAACATTCAATAACCTCAATCAAACCATCATTTGACTTAGCTTCTCGGGCCACATATGATGGAACCGCTTCTTCCACCTCTGATATTTGTTCAGCAACTTCCAAATTAAACATCCTTTCAAACCATATCTTCTTATTTTGAACGAGTAAACGATCGTGCCAACCATCTATAATTGCATCAATCACGTTTTTTCCATCATCTAAATGCTATGAATGTCTTGTCAATATAAATAAACACAAAATAATAATAAATTAAAACTGAAGTAATTTAAGTTCAATAAATGCTAACTTTTGTTGTTCCAATCATATCATTGATTTCACTTAGTGAAAATCCTTTCATTGCACTTGCCTTATACTTTGTCTCGCACAATCTAGGACATTTCAGCATCTACACATCAAACTTTTTGTCTAAATTTCCTCGTCAAATAAGAAATTGTCTCAAAAGCAAAAAGCTGCACATTTAAAGTTACAATATTAAAATCTAAATACTAGGGAACGAAACTATAAAATGATAAAATAAAAAAGGATAATTACCTCCAAAGGGATAATGAAGCTAGGGAATGCCAAATACTCGTTCACAACTCCATCAAATTTGTGCATCATATGATTAATTTTATGATGATTGTTTTCAAATAACAATCTACTCCACGGATATGTTTCATACAACTCAAGATTATTAACGGCTTTAAGAAAGAAAGGATGAATTGAAGCTCCATCTATTTCTGCCTTAGACTTTCCGATTATAACATTCGCTAAGAAGTAAGGGACAATCATCCTCAACCTATCATCACAATGCTTCATCGCCTTTAACTTCTTCTCCACTAATGCGAAAGTTAGTTTTGATCATGTAGGAAAGTACTTCCTAACAAACTCCATATTGCCTAATCGTTCATAGTCGGCTGGAATTGAATAGCAGTTCAATCCGGTGATGAGTGCATGCCCTCTTATTAAGCACCGGATTGGAACCCCATTGACAACAAATAACCACTCATTAGTAAGATGAGTGCATGCTCTCTTATTGCGTGGCGAATTGGAAACCATTGACAACTAATCTACACTCATTATTTTCTATCTGTAACAACCGTACGAAGTAGCAATATCGACATGCCCATAATGAGTTGCATTCTCAACGAAATCCATTGTGCCCAATCATTCATAGTCGGCAGGAATATAACGGTAGTTCATGGATATCATTTTCATCAAACCATGTAAGATTTAGTTCATTCCTCACAAACTACTTCATCTCTTTAAACCCATCTTCTATAGTTTTTACTCGTCCATTCGTAACATTGATTTTCTCATCCAGTTTCTTTAACACATATTCCCTGGATTTCCTCAAACATTCAATAAACTCAATCAAACCATAATTTGACTTAGCTTCTCGGGCCACATATGATGGAACCGCTTCTTCCACCTCTGATATTTGTTCAGCAACTTCCAAATTGAACATCCTTTCAAACCATATCTTCTTATTTTGAACGAGTAAACGATCGTGCCAACCATCTATAATTGCATCAATCACGTTTTTTCCATCATCTAAATGCTATGAATGTCTTGTCAATATAAATAAACACAAAATAATAATAAATTAAAACTGAAGTAATTTAAGTTCAATAAATGCTAACTTTTGTTGTTCCAATCATATCATTGATTTCACTTAGTGAAAATCCTTTCATTGCACTTGCCTTATACTTTGTCTTGCACAATCTAGGACATTTCAGCATCTACACATCAAACTTTTTGTCTAAATTTCCTCGTCAAATAAGAAATTGTCTCAAAAGCAAGAAGCTGCACATTTAAAGTTACAATATTAAAATCTAAATACTAGGGAACGAAACTATAAAATGATAAAATAAAAAAGGATAATTACCTCCAAAGGGATAATGAAGCTAAGGAATGACCAATATTCGTTCACAACTCCATCAAATTTGTTCATCATATGATTAATTTTATGATGATTGTTTTCAAATAACAATCAACTCAACGGATATGTTTCATACAACTCAAGATTATTAACGGCTCTAAGAAAGAAAGGATGAATTGAAGCTCCATCTATTTCTGCCTTGGACTTTCCGTTTATAACATTCGCTAAGAAGTAAGGGACAATCATCCTTAACGTACCATCACAATGCTTCATCGCCTTTAACTTCTTCTCCACTAATGCGAAAGTTATTTTTGATCATGTAGGAAAGTACTTCCTAACAAACTCCATATTGCCTAATCGTTCGTAGTCGGCTGGAATTGAATAGCAGTTCAATCCAGTGATGAGTGCATGCCCTCTTATTAAGCACCGGATTGGAACCCCATTGACAACAAATAACCACTCATTATTAAGATGAGTGGATGCTCTCTTATTGCGTAGCGAATTGGAAACCATTGACAACTAATCAACACTCATTATTTTGTATCTGTAACAACCGTACGAAGTAGCAATATCCACATGCCCATAATGAGTTGCATTCTCAACGAAATCCGTTGTGCCCAATCATTCATAGTCGGCTGGAATATAACGGTAGTTCATGGATATCATTTTCATCAAACCATTTAAGATTTTGTTCATTCCTCACAAACTACTTCATCTCTTTAAACCCATCTTCAATAGTTTTTACTCGTCCATTCGTAACATCGATTTTCTCATCCAGTTTCTTAAACACATATTCCCTGAATTTCCTCAAACATTCAATAACCTCAATCAAACCATCATTTGACTTAGCTTCTCGGGCCACATATGATGGAACCGCTTCTTCCACCTCTGATATTTGTTCAGCAACTTCCAAATTAAACATCCTTTCAAACCATATCTTCTTATTTTGAACGAGTAAACGATCGTGCCAACCATCTATAATTGCATCAATCACGTTTTTTCCATCATCTAAATGCTATGAATGTCTTGTCAATATAAATAAACACAAAATAATAATAAATTAAAACTGAAGTAATTTAAGTTCAATAAATGCTAACTTTTGTTGTTCCAATCATATCATTGATTTCACTTAGTGAAAATCCTTTCATTGCACTTGCCTTATACTTTGTCTTGCACAATCTAGGACATTTCAGCATCTACACATCAAACTTTTTGTCTAAATTTCCTCGTCAAATAAGAAATTGTCTCAAAAGCAAAAAGCTGCACATTTAAAGTTACAATATTAAAATCTAAATACTAGGGAACGAAACTATAAAATGATAAAATAAAAAAGGATAATTACCTCCAAAGGGATAATGAAGCTAGGGAATGACCAATATTCGTTCACAACTCCATCAAATTTGTTCATCATATGATTAATTTTATGATGATTGTTTTCAAATAACAATCAACTCAACGGATATGTTTCATACAACTCAAGATTATTAACGGCTCTAAGAAAGAAAGGATGAATTGAAGCTCCATCTATTTCTGCCTTGGACTTTCCGTTTATAACATTCGCTAAGAAGTAAGGGACAATCATCCTTAACGTACCATCACAATGCTTCATCGCCTTTAACTTCTTCTCCACTAATGCGAAAGTTATTTTTGATCATGTAGGAAAGTACTTCCTAACAAACTCCATATTGCCTAATCGTTCGTAGTCGGCTGGAATTGAATAGCAGTTCAATCCGGTGATGAGTGCATGCCCTCTTATTAAGCACCGGATTGGAACCCCATTGACAACAAATAACCACTCATTATTAAGATGAGTGGATGCTCTCTTATTGCGTAGCGAATTGGAAACCATTGACAACTAATCAACACTCATTATTTTGTATCTGTAACAACCGTACGACGTAGCAATATCCACATGCCCATAATGAGTTGCATTCTCAACGAAATCCATTGTGCCCAATCATTCATAGTCGGCTGGAATATAACGGTAGTTCATGGATATCATTTTCATCAAACCATTTAAGATTTTGTTCATTCCTCACAAACTACTTCATCTCTTTAAACCCATCTTCAATAGTTTTTACTCGTCCATTCGTAACATCGATTTTCTCATCCAGTTTCTTAAACACATATTCCCTGAATTTCCTCAAACATTCAATAACCTCAATCAAACCATCATTTGACTTAGCTTCTCGGGCCACATATGATGGAACCGCTTCTTCCACCTCTGTTATTTGTTCAGCAACTTCCAAATTGAACATCCTTTCAAACCATATCTTCTTATTTTGAACGAGTAAACGATCGTGCCAACCATCTATAATTGCATCAATCACGTTTTTTCCATCATCTAAATGCTATGAATGTCTTGTCAATATAAATAAACACAAAATAATAATAAATTAAAACTGAAAGTAATTTAAGTTCAATAAATGCTAACTTTTGTTGTTCCAATCATATCATTGATTTCACTTAGTGAAAATCCTTTCATTGCACTTGCCTTATACTTTGTCTTGCACAATCTAGGACATTTCAGCATCTACACATCAAACGTTTTGTCGAAATTTCCTCGTCAGATCAGAAATAGTCTCAAAAGCAAGAAGCTGCACATTTAAAGTTACAATATTAAAATCTAAATACTAGGGAACGAAACTATAAAATGATAAAATAAAAAAGGATAATTACCTCCAAAGGGATAATGAAGCTAGGGAATGACCAATATTCGTTCACAACTTCATCAAATTTGTTCATTATATGATTTATTTTATGATGATTGTTTTCAAATAACAATCAACTCCACGGATATGTTTCATACAACTCAAGATTATTAACGGCTCTAAGAAAGAAAGGATGAATTGAAGCTCCATCTATTTCTGCCTTGGACTTTCCGTTTATAACATTCGCTAAGAAGTAAGGGACAATCATCCTTAACGTACCATCACAATGCTTCATCGCCTTTAACTTCTGCTCCACTAATGCGAAAGTTATTTTTGATCATGTAGGAAAGTACTTCCTAACAAACTCCATATTGCCTAATCGTTCGTAGTCGGCTGGAATTGAATAGCAGTTCAATCCGGTGATGAGTGCATGCCCTCTTATTAAGCACCGGATTGGAACCCCATTGACAACAAATAACCACTCATTATTAAGATGAGTGGATGCTCTCTTATTGCGTAGCGAATTGGAAACCATTGACAACTAATCAACACTCATTATTTTGTATCTGTAACAATCGTACGAAGTAGCAATATCCACGTGCCCATAATGAGTTGCATTCTCAACAAAATCCATTGTGCCCAATCATTCATAGTCGGCTGGAATATAACGGTAGTTCATGGATATCATTTTCATCAAACCATTTAAGATTTTGTTCATTCCTCACAAACTACTTCATCTCTTTAAACCCATCTTCAATAGTTTTTACTCGTCCATTCGTAACATCGATTTTCTCATCCAGTTTCTTAAACACATATTCCCTGAATTTCCTCAAACATTCAATAACCTCAATCAAACCATCATTTGACTTAGCTTCTCGGGCCACATATGATGGAACCGCTTCTTCCACCTCTGATATTTGTTCAGCAACTTCCAAATTGAACATCCTTTCAAACCATATCTTCTTATTTTGAACGAGTAAACGATCGTGCCAACCATCTATAATTGCATTAATCACGTTTTTTCCATCATCTAAATGCTATGAATGTCTTGTCAATATAAATAAACACAAAATAATAATAAATTAAAACTGAAGAAATTTAAGTTCAATAAATGCTAACTTTTGTTGTTCCAATCATATCATTGATTTCACTTAGTGAAAATCCTTTCATTGGACTTGCCTTATACTTTGTCTTGCACAATCTAGGACATTTCAGCATCTACACATCAAACGTTTTGTTGAAATTTCCTCGTCAGATCAGAAATAGTCTCAAAAGCAAGAAGCTGCACATTTAAAGTTACAATATTAAAATCTAAATACTAGGGAACGAAACTATAAAATGATAAAATAAAAAAGGATAATTACCTCCAAAGGGATAATGAAGCTAGGGAATGACCAATATTCGTTCACAACTCCATCAAATTTGTTCATTATATGATTTATTTTATGATGATTGTTTTCAAATAACAATCAACTCCACGGATATGTTTCATACAACTCAAGATTATTAACGGCTCTAAGAAAGAAAGGATGAATTGAAGCTCCATCTATTTCTGCCTTGGACTTTCCGTTTATAACATTCGCTAAGAAGTAAGGGACAATCATCCTTAACGTACCATCACAATGCTTCATCGCCTTTAACTTCTTCTCCACTAATGCGAAAGTTATTTTTGATCATGTAGGAAAGTACTTCCTAACAAACTCCATATTGCCTAATCGTTCGTAGTCGGCTGGAATTGAATAGCAGTTCAATCCGGTGATGAGTGCATGCCCTCTTATTAAGCACCGGATTGGAACCCCATTGACAACAAATAACCACTCATTATTAAGATGAGTGGATGCTCTCTTATTGCGTAGCGAATTGGAAACCATTGACAACTAATTAACACTCATTATTTTGTATCTGTAACAACCGTACGAAGTAGCAATATCCACGTGCCCATAATGAGTTGCATTCTCAACGAAATCCATTGTGCCCAATCATTCATAGTCGGCTGGAATATAACGGTAGTTCATGGATATCATTTTCATCAAACCATTTAAGATTTAGTTCATTCCTCACAAACTACTTCATCTCTTTAAACCCATCTTCAATAGTTTTTACTCGTCCATTCGTAACATCGATTTTCTCATCCAGTTTCTTAAACACATATTCCCTGAATTTCCTCAAACATTCAATAACCTCAATCAAACCATCATTTGACTTAGCTTCTCGGGCCACATATGATGGAACCGCTTCTTCCACCTCTGATATTTGTTCAGCAACTTCCAAATTGAACATCCTTTCAAACCATATCTTCTTATTTTGAACGAGTAAACGATCGTGCCAACCATCTATAATTGCATCAATCACGTTTTTTCCATCATCTAAATGCTATGAATGTCTTGTCAATATAAATAAACACAAAATAATAATAAATTAAAACTGAAAGTAATTTAAGTTCAATAAATGCTAACTTTTGTTGTTCCAATCATATCATTGATTTCACTTAGTGAAAATCCTTTCATTGCACTTGCCTTATACTTTGTCTTGCACAATCTAGGACATTTCAGCATCTACACATCAAACTTTTTGTCTAAATTTCCTCGTCAGATAAGAAATTGTCTCAAAAGCAAGAAGCTGCACATTTAAAGTTACAATATTAAAATCTAAATACTAGGGAACGAAACTATAAAATGATAAAATAAAAAAGGATAATTACCTCCAAAGGGATAATGAAGCTAGGGAATGACCAATATTCGTTCACAACTCCATCAAATTTGTTCATCATATGATTTATTTTATGATGATTGTTTTCAAATAACAATCAACTCCACGGATATGTTTCATACAACTCAAGATTATTAACGGCTCTAAGAAAGAAAGGATGAATTGAAGCTCCATCTATTTCTGCCTTGGACTTTCCGTTTATAACATTCGCTAAGAAGTAAGGGACAATCATCCTTAACGTACCATCACAATGCTTCATCGCCTTTAACTTCTTCTCCACTAATGCGAAAGTTATTTTTGATCATGTAGGAAAGTACTTCCTAACAAACTCCATATTGCCTAATCGTTCGTAGTCGGCTGGAATTGAATAGCAGTTCAATCCGGTGATGAGTGCATGCCCTCTTATTAAGCACCGGATTGGAACCCCATTGACAACAAATAACCACTCATTATTAAGATGAGTGGATGCTCTCTTATTGCGTAGCGAATTGGAAACCATTGACAACTAATCAACACTCATTATTTTGTATCTGTAACAACCGTACGAAGTAGCAACATCCACATGCCCATAATGAGTTGCATTCTCAACGAAATCCATTGTGCCCAATCATTCATAGTCGGCAGGAATATAACGGTAGTTCATGGATATCATTTTCATCAAACCATGTAAGATTTAGTTCATTCCTCACAAACTACTTCATCTCTTTAAACCCATCTTCAATAGTTTTTACTCGTCCATTCGTAACATCGATTTTCTCATCCAGTTTCTTAAACACATATTCCCTGAATTTCCTCAAACATTCAATAACCTCAATCAAACCATCATTTGACTTAGCTTCTCGGGCCACATATGATGGAACCGCTTCTTCCACCTCTGATATTTGTTCAGCAACTTCCAAATTAAACATCCTTTCAAACCATATCTTCTTATTTTGAACGAGTAAACGATCGTGCCAACCATCTATAATTGCATCAATCACGTTTTTTCCATCATCTAAATGCTATGAATGTCTTGTCAATATAAATAAACACAAAATAATAATAAATTAAAACTGAAGTAATTTAAGTTCAATAAATGCTAACTTTTGTTGTTCCAATCATATCATTGATTTCACTTAGTGAAAATCCTTTCATTGCACTTGCCTTATACTTTGTCTTGCACAATCTAGGACATTTCAGCATCTACACATCAAACTTTTTGTCTAAATTTCCTCGTCAAATAAGAAATTGTCTCAAAAGCAAAAAGCTGCACATTTAAAGTTACAATATTAAAATCTAAATACTAGGGAACGAAACTATAAAATGATAAAATAAAAAAGGATAATTACCTCCAAAGGGATAATGAAGCTAGGGAATTACCAATATTCGTTCACAACTCCATCAAATTTGTTCATCATATGATTAATTTTATGATGATTGTTTTCAAATAACAATCAACTCAACGGATATGTTTCATACAACTCAAGATTATTAACGGCTCTAAGAAAGAAAGGATGAATTGAAGCTCCATCTATTTCTGCCTTGGACTTTCCGTTTATAACATTCGCTAAGAAGTAAGGGACAATCATCCTTAACGTACCATCACAATGCTTCATCGCCTTTAACTTCTTCTCCACTAATGCGAAAGTTATTTTTGATCATGTAGGAAAGTACTTCCTAACAAACTCCATATTGCCTAATCGTTCGTAGTCGGCTGGAATTGAATAGCAGTTCAATCCGGTGATGAGTGCATGCCCTCTTATTAAGCACCGGATTGGAACCCCATTGACAACAAATAACCACTCATTATTAAGATGAGTGGATGCTCTCTTATTGCGTAGCGAATTGGAAACCATTGACAACTAATCAACACTCATTATTTTGTATCTGTAACAACCGTACGACGTAGCAATATCCACATGCCCATAATGAGTTGCATTCTCAACGAAATCCATTGTGCCCAATCATTCATAGTCGGCTGGAATATAACGGTAGTTCATGGATATCATTTTCATCAAACCATTTAAGATTTTGTTCATTCCTCACAAACTACTTCATCTCTTTAAACCCATCTTCAATAGTTTTTACTCGTCCATTCGTAACATCGATTTTCTCATCCAGTTTCTTAAACACATATTCCCTGAATTTCCTCAAACATTCAATAACCTCAATCAAACCATCATTTGACTTAGCTTCTCGGGCCACATATGATGGAACCGCTTCTTCCACCTCTGTTATTTGTTCAGCAACTTCCAAATTGAACATCCTTTCAAACCATATCTTCTTATTTTGAACGAGTAAACGATCGTGCCAACCATCTATAATTGCATCAATCACGTTTTTTCCATCATCTAAATGCTATGAATGTCTTGTCAATATAAATAAACACAAAATAATAATAAATTAAAACTGAAAGTAATTTAAGTTCAATAAATGCTAACTTTTGTTGTTCCAATCATATCATTGATTTCACTTAGTGAAAATCCTTTCATTGCACTTGCCTTATACTTTGTCTTGCACAATCTAGGACATTTCAGCATCTACACATCAAACGTTTTGTCGAAATTTCCTCGTCAGATCAGAAATAGTCTCAAAAGCAAGAAGCTGCACATTTAAAGTTACAATATTAAAATCTAAATACTAGGGAACGAAACTATAAAATGATAAAATAAAAAAGGATAATTACCTCCAAAGGGATAATGAAGCTAGGGAATGACCAATATTCGTTCACAACTCCATCAAATTTGTTCATTATATGATTTATTTTATGATGATTGTTTTCAAATAACAATCAACTCCACGGATATGTTTCATACAACTCAAGATTATTAACGGCTCTAAGAAAGAAAGGATGAATTGAAGCTCCATCTATTTCTGCCTTGGACTTTCCGTTTATAACATTCGCTAAGAAGTAAGGGACAATCATCCTTAACGTACCATCACAATGCTTCATCGCCTTTAACTTCTTCTCCACTAATGCGAAAGTTATTTTTGATCATGTAGGAAAGTACTTCCTAACAAACTCCATATTGCCTAATCGTTCGTAGTCGGCTGGAATTGAATAGCAGTTCAATCCGGTGATGAGTGCATGCCCTCTTATTAAGCACCGGATTGGAACCCCATTGACAACAAATAACCACTCATTATTAAGATGAGTGGATGCTCTCTTATTGCGTAGCGAATTGGAAACCATTGACAACTAATCAACACTCATTATTTTGTATCTGTAACAATCGTACGAAGTAGCAATATCCACGTGCCCATAATGAGTTGCATTCTCAACAAAATCCATTGTGCCCAATCATTCATAGTCGGCTGGAATATAACGGTAGTTCATGGATATCATTTTCATCAAACCATTTAAGATTTTGTTCATTCCTCACAAACTACTTCATCTCTTTAAACCCATCTTCAATAGTTTTTACTCGTCCATTCGTAACATCGATTTTCTCATCCAGTTTCTTAAACACATATTCCCTGAATTTCCTCAAACATTCAATAACCTCAATCAAACCATCATTTGACTTAGCTTCTCGGGCCACATATGATGGAACCGCTTCTTCCACCTCTGATATTTGTTCAGCAACTTCCAAATTGAACATCCTTTCAAACCATATCTTCTTATTTTGAACGAGTAAACGATCGTGCCAACCATCTATAATTGCATTAATCACGTTTTTTCCATCATCTAAATGCTATGAATGTCTTGTCAATATAAATAAACACAAAATAATAATAAATTAAAACTGAAGAAATTTAAGTTCAATAAATGCTAACTTTTGTTGTTCCAATCATATCATTGATTTCACTTAGTGAAAATCCTTTCATTGCACTTGCCTTATACTTTGTCTTGCACAATCTAGGACATTTCAGCATCTACACATCAAACGTTTTGTTGAAATTTCCTCGTCAGATCAGAAATTGTCTCAAAAGCAAGAAGCTGCACATTTAAAGTTACAATATTAAAATCTAAATACTAGGGAACGAAACTATAAAATGATAAAATAAAAAAGGATAATTACCTCCAAAGGGATAATGAAGCTAGGGAATGACCAATATTCGTTCACAACTCCATCAAATTTGTTCATTATATGATTTATTTTATGATGATTGTTTTCAAATAACAATCAACTCCACGGATATGTTTCATACAACTCAAGATTATTAACGGCTCTAAAAAAGAAAGGATGAATTGAAGCTCCATCTATTTCTGCCTTGGACTTTCCGTTTATAACATTCGCTAAGAAGTAAGGGACAATCATCCTTAACGTACCATCACAATGCTTCATCGCCTTTAACTTCTTCTCCACTAATGCGAAAGTTATTTTTGATCATGTAGGAAAGTACTTCCTAACAAACTCCATATTGCCTAATCGTTCGTAGTCGGCTGGAATTGAATAGCAGTTCAATCCGGTGATGAGTGCATGCCCTCTTATTAAGCACCGGATTGGAACCCCATTGACAACAAATAACCACTCATTATTAAGATGAGTGGATGCTCTCTTATTGCGTAGCGAATTGGAAACCATTGACAACTAATTAACACTCATTATTTTGTATCTGTAACAACCGTACGAAGTAGCAATATCCACGTGCCCATAATGAGTTGCATTCTCAACGAAATCCATTGTGCCCAATCATTCATAGTCGGTTGGAATATAACGGTAGTTCATGGATATCATTTTCATCAAACCATTTAAGATTTTGTTCATTCCTCACAAACTACTTCATCTCTTTAAACCCATCTTCAATAGTTTTTACTCGTCCATTCGTAACATCGATTTTCTCATCCAGTTTCTTAAACACATATTCCCTGAATTTCCTCAAACATTCAATAACCTCAATCAAACCATCATTTGACTTAGCTTCTCGGGCCACATATGATGGAACCGCTTCTTCCACCTCTGATATTTGTTCAGCAACTTCCAAATTGAACATCCTTTCAAACCATATCTTCTTATTTTGAACGAGTAAACGATCGTGCCAACCATCTATAATTGCATCAATCACGTTTTTTCCATCATCTAAATGCTATGAATGTCTTGTCAATATAAATAAACACAAAATAATAATAAATTAAAACTGAAAGTAATTTAAGTTCAATAAATGCTAACTTTTGTTGTTCCAATCATATCATTGATTTCACTTAGTGAAAATCCTTTCATTGCACTTGCCTTATACTTTGTCTTGCACAATCTAGGACATTTCAGCATCTACACATCAAACGTTTTGTTGAAATTTCCTCGTCAGATCAGAAATTGTCTCAAAAGCAAGAAGCTGCACATTTAAAGTTACAATATTAAAATCTAAATACTAGGGAACGAAACTATAAAATGATAAAATAAAAAAGGATAATTACCTCCAAAGGGATAATGAAGCTAGGGAATGACCAATATTCGTTCACAACTCCATCAAATTTGTTCATTATATGATTTATTTTATGATGATTGTTTTCAAATAACAATCAACTCCACGGATATGTTTCATACAACTCAAGATTATTAACGGCTCTAAGAAAGAAAGGATGAATTGAAGCTCCATCTATTTCTGCCTTGGACTTTCCGTTTATAACATTCGCTAAGAAGTAAGGGACAATCATCCTTAACGTACCATCACAATGCTTCATCGCCTTTAACTTCTTCTCCACTAATGCGAAAGTTATTTTTGATCATGTAGGAAAGTACTTCCTAACAAACTCCATATTGCCTAATCGTTCGTAGTCGGCTGGAATTGAATAGCAGTTCAATCCGGTGATGAGTGCATGCCCTCTTATTAAGCACCGGATTGGAACCCCATTGACAACAAATAACCACTCATTATTAAGATGAGTGGATGCTCTCTTATTGCGTAGCGAATTGGAAACCATTGACAACTAATTAACACTCATTATTTTGTATCTGTAACAACCGTACGAAGTAGCAATATCCACGTGCCCATAATGAGTTGCATTCTCAACGAAATCCATTGTGCCCAATCATTCATAGTCGGTTGGAATATAACGGTAGTTCATGGATATCATTTTCATCAAACCATTTAAGATTTTGTTCATTCCTCACAAACTACTTCATCTCTTTAAACCCATCTTCAATAGTTTTTACTCGTCCATTCGTAACATCGATTTTCTCATCCAGTTTCTTAAACACATATTCCCTGAATTTCCTCAAACATTCAATAACCTCAATCAAACCATCATTTGACTTAGCTTCTCGGGCCACATATGATGGAACCGCTTCTTCCACCTCTGATATTTGTTCAGCAACTTCCAAATTGAACATCCTTTCAAACCATATCTTCTTATTTTGAACGAGTAAACGATCGTGCCAACCATCTATAATTGCATCAATCACGTTTTTTCCATCATCTAAATGCTATGAATGTCTTGTCAATATAAATAAACACAAAATAATAATAAATTAAAACTGAAAGTAATTTAAGTTCAATAAATGCTAACTTTTGTTGTTCCAATCATATCATTGATTTCACTTAGTGAAAATCCTTTCATTGCACTTGCCTTATACTTTGTCTTGCACAATCTAGGACATTTCAGCATCTACACATCAAACGTTTTGTTGAAATTTCCTCGTCAGATCAGAAATTGTCTCAAAAGCAAGAAGCTGCACATTTAAAGTTACAATATTAAAATCTAAATACTAGGGAACGAAACTATAAAATGATAAAATAAAAAAGGATAATTACCTCCAAAGGGATAATGAAGCTAGGGAATGACCAATATTCGTTCACAACTCCATCAAATTTGTTCATTATATGATTTATTTTATGATGATTGTTTTCAAATAACAATCAACTCCACGGATATGTTTCATACAACTCAAGATTATTAACGGCTCTAAGAAAGAAAGGATGAATTGAAGCTCCATCTATTTCTGCCTTGGACTTTCCGTTTATAACATTCGCTAAGAAGTAAGGGACAATCATCCTTAACGTACCATCACAATGCTTCATCGCCTTTAACTTCTTCTCCACTAATGCGAAAGTTATTTTTGATCATGTAGGAAAGTACTTCCTAACAAACTCCATATTGCCTAATCGTTCGTAGTCGGCTGGAATTGAATAGCAGTTCAATCCGGTGATGAGTGCATGCCCTCTTATTAAGCACCGGATTGGAACCCCATTGACAACAAATAACCACTCATTATTAAGATGAGTGGATGCTCTCTTATTGCGTAGCGAATTGGAAACCATTGACAACTAATTAACACTCATTATTTTGTATCTGTAACAACCGTACGAAGTAGCAATATCCACGTGCCCATAATGAGTTGCATTCTCAACGAAATCCATTGTGCCCAATCATTCATAGTCAGTTGGAATATAACGGTAGTTCATGGATATCATTTTCATCAAACCATTTAAGATTTTGTTCATTCCTCACAAACTACTTCATCTCTTTAAACCCATCTTCAATAGTTTTTACTCGTCCATTCGTAACATCGATTTTCTCATCCAGTTTCTTAAACACATATTCCCTGAATTTCCTCAAACATTCAATAACCTCAATCAAACCATCATTTGACTTAGCTTCTCGGGCCACATATGATGGAACCGCTTCTTCCACCTCTGATATTTGTTCAGCAACTTCCAAATTGAACATCCTTTCAAACCATATCTTCTTATTTTGAACGAGTAAACGATCGTGCCAACCATCTATAATTGCATCAATCACGTTTTTTCCATCATCTAAATGCTATGAATGTCTTGTCAATATAAATAAACACAAAATAATAATAAATTAAAACTGAAAGTAATTTAAGTTCAATAAATGCTAACTTTTGTTGTTCCAATCATATCATTGATTTCACTTAGTGAAAATCCTTTCATTGCACTTGCCTTATACTTTGTCTTGCACAATCTAGGACATTTCAGCATCTACACATCAAACTTTTTGTCTAAATTTCCTCGTCAGATAAGAAATTGTCTCAAAAGCAAGAAGCTGCACATTTAAAGTTACAATATTAAAATCTAAATACTAGGGAACGAAACTATAAAATGATAAAATAAAAAAGGATAATTACCTCCAAAGGGATAATGAAGCTAGGGAATGACCAATATTCGTTCACAACTCCATCAAATTTGTTCATCATATGATTTATTTTATGATGATTGTTTTCAAATAACAATCAACTCCACGGATATGTTTCATACAACTCAAGATTATTAACGGCTCTAAGAAAGAAAGGATGAATTGAAGCTCCATCTATTTCTGCCTTGGACTTTCCGTTTATAACATTCGCTAAGAAGTAAGGGACAATCATCCTTAACGTACCATCACAATGCTTCATCGCCTTTAACTTCTTCTCCACTAATGCGAAAGTTATTTTTGATCATGTAGGAAAGTACTTCCTAACAAACTCCATATTGCCTAATCGTTCGTAGTCGGCTGGAATTGAATAGCAGTTCAATCCGGTGATGAGTGCATGCCCTCTTATTAAGCACCGGATTGGAACCCCATTGACAACAAATAACCACTCATTATTAAGATGAGTGGATGATCTCTTATTGCGTAGCGAATTGGAAACCATTGACAACTAATCAACACTCATTATTTTGTATCTGTAACAACCGTACGAAGTAGCAACATCCACATGCCCATAATGAGTTGCATTCTCAACGAAATCCATTGTGCCCAATCATTCATAGTCGGCAGGAATATAACGGTAGTTCATGGATATCATTTTCATCAAACCATGTAAGATTTAGTTCATTCCTCACAAACTACTTCATCTCTTTAAACCCATCTTCAATAGTTTTTACTCGTCCATTCGTAACATCGATTTTCTCATCCAGTTTCTTAAACACATATTCCCTGGATTTCCTCAAACATTCAATAACCTCAATCAAACCATAATTTGACTTAGCTTCTCAAGCCACATATGATGGAACCGCTTCTTCCACCTCTGATATTTGTTCAGCAACTTCCAAATTGAACATCCTTTCAAACCATATCTTCTTATTTTGAACGAGTAAACGATCGTGCCAACCATCCATAATTGCATCAATCACGTTTTTTCCATCATCTAAATGCTATGAATGTCTTGTCAATATAAATAAACACAAAATAATAATAAATTAAAACTGAAAGTAATTTAAGTTCAATAAATGCTAACTTTTGTTGTTCCAATCATATCATTGATTTCACTTAGTGAAAATCCTTTCATTGCACTTGCCTTATACTTTGTCTTGCACAATCTAGGACATTTCAGCATCTACACATCAAACTTTTTGTCTAAATTTCCTCGTCAGATAAGAAATTGTCTCAAAAGCAAGAAGCTGCACATTTAAAGTTACAATATTAAAATCTAAATACTAGGGAACGAAACTATAAAATGATAAAATAAAAAAGGATAATTACCTCCAAACGGATAATGAAGCTAGGGAATGACCAATATTCGTTCACAACTCCATCAAATTTGTTCATCATATGATTTATTTTATGATGATTGTTTTCAAATAACAATCAACTCCACGGATATGTTTCATACAACTCAAGATTATTAACGGCTCTAAGAAAGAAAGGATGAATTGAAGCTCCATCTATTTCTGCCTTGGACTTTCCGTTTATAACATTCGCTAAGAAGTAAGGGACAATCATCCTTAACGTACCATCACAATGCTTCATCGCCTTTAACTTCTTCTCCACTAATGCGAAAGTTATTTTTGATCATGTAGGAAAGTACTTCCTAACAAACTCCATATTGCCTAATCGTTCGTAGTCGGCTGGAATTGAATAGCAGTTCAATCCGGTGATGAGTGCATGCCCTCTTATTAAGCACCGGATTGGAACCCCATTGACAACAAATAACCACTCATTATTAAGATGAGTGGATGCTCTCTTATTGCGTACCGGATTGGAACCCCATTGACAATAAATCAACACTCATTATTTTTATATGTACCAGCCCTACGTAGTAGCAACATCCACATGCCTATAATGAGTTGCCTTCTTAACACAATCCATACTGCAAAATCGTTCGTAGTCGGCTGGAATTAAACAGTAGTTCATGGATATCATTTTCATCAAACCATGTAGAAGTTAGTCCCTTCCTCACTAACTACTTCAGCTCCTTAAACTCATCTTTAATTGTTTTTACTCGTCCATTTGCAACATCAATCTTCTAATGCAGTTTCTTAAACCCATCTTCCACGAATTTCCTCAAACACTCAAAAACCTCAATCAAACCATCATTTGACCTAGTTTCCTGTACCATAACTGATGGAACCACTTCTTCCACCTCTGATATTCGTTCAGCAACATCCAAATTGAAAATTCCTTCAAACCATATTTTCTTATTTTGAACGAGTAAATGATCGTGCCAACCATCAATAATTGCATCAATCACGTTTGTCCCATCATCTAAATAATCCAAGACGCTAGAAAAAAGAGCTTCCTCACCCGCATATGGTTGCAAGATACTATGAATGTCTTATCAATATAAATAAATACAAATTAATAATAAATTAAAATTGAAAGTAGTTTAAGTTCAATAAATGCTAATCTTTGTTGTTCCAAGCGTATCATTGATTTCACTTAGTGAAAATCCTTTCATTGCACTTGCCTTAAACATTGTCTTGCACATTCTAGGACATTTCCACATTTACATGTCAAACATTTTCTCTAAATTTCTTCATCAGATCATGAATAGCCTCAAAGGTAAGTAGCAACAAATTTAAAGTTACAATATTAAAATCTAAATACTAGGGAACGAAACTATAAAATAATAAAAAAAAAGATATTACCTCCAAAGGCACAAGCTAGTGAATGCTAAATACTCGTTCACAACTTCATCAAATTTGTCCATCATATGATTAATTTTATGATGATTGTTTTCAAATAACAATCTACTCCACGGATATGTTTCATACAACTCAAGATTATTAACGGCTCTAAGAAAGAACAGATGAATTGAAGCTCCATCTATTTCTGCCTTGGACTTTCCGATTATAACATTCGCTAAGAAGTAAGGGACAATCATCCTCAACCTATCATCACAATGCTTCATCGCCTTTAACTTCTTCTCCACTAATGCGAAAGTTATTTTTGATCATGTAGGAAAGTACTTCCTAACAAACTCCATATTGCCTAATCGTTCGTAGTCGGCTGGAATTGAATGGCAGTTCAATCCGGTGATGAATGCATGCCCTCTTATTAAGCACCGGATTGGAACCCCATTGACAACAAATAACCACTCATTATTAAGATGACTGCATGCTCTCTTATTGCGTAGCGAATTGGAACCCATTGACAACTAATCAACACTCATTATTTTTTATCTGTAACAACCGTACGAAGTAGCAACATCCACATGCCCATAATGAGTTGCATTCTCAACCAAATCCATTGTGCCCAATCATTCATAGTCGGCAGGAATATAACGATAGATCATGGATATCATTTTCATCAAACCAAGTAAGATTTAGTTCATTCCTCAAAAACTGCTTCATCTCTTTAAACCCATCTTCAATAGATTTTACTTGTCCATTCGTAACATCGATCTTCTCATCCAGTTTTTTAAACACATATTCCCTGAATTTCCTCAAACATTCAAAAACCTCAATCAAACCATCATTTGACTTAGCTTCTCGGGCCATATATGATGGAACCGCTTCTTCCACCTATGATATTTGTTCAGCAACATCCAAAATGAACATGCTTTCAAACCATATCTTCTTATTTTGAACGAGTAAACGATCGTGCCAACCATCTATAATTGCATCAATCACGTTTTTTCCATCATCTAAATGCTATGAATGTCTTGTCAATATAAATAAACACAAAATAATAATAAATTAAAACTGAAAGTAATCTAAGTTCAATAAATGCTAACTTTTGTTGTTCCAAGCGTATCATTGATTTCACTTAGTGAAAATCCTTTCATTGCACTTGCCTTATACTTTGTCTTGCACAATCTAGGACATTTCAGAATCTACACATCAAACGTTTTGTTTAAATTTCCTCGTCAGATCAGAAATCGTTTGAAAGGCAAGAAGCTACACATTTAAAGTTATAATATATAAAAATTTAAATACTAACGAACGAAACTATAAAATGATAAAATAAAAAAGGATAATTACCTCCAAAGGGATAATGAAGCTAGGGAATGCCCAATACTCATTCACAACTCCATCAAATTGGTTCATCATATGATTAATTTTATGATGATTGTTTTCAAATAACAATCTACTCCACGGATATGTTTCATACAACTCAAGATTATTAACGGCTCTAAGAAAGAAAGGATGAATTGAAGCTCCATCTATTTCTGCCTTGGACTTTCCGATTATAACATTCGCTAAGAAGTAAGGGACAATCATCCTCAACCTATCATCACAATGCTTCATCGCCTTTAACTTCTTCTCCACTAATGCGAAAGTTATTTTTGATCATGTAGGAAAGTACTTCCTAACAAACTCCATATTGCCTAATCGCTCGTAGTCGGCTAGAATTGAATGGCAGTTCAATCCGGTGATGAGTGCATGCCCTCTTATTAAGCACCGGATTGGAACCCCATTGACAACAAATAATCACTCATTATTAAGGTGAGTGCATGTTCTCTTATTGCGTAGCGAATTGGAACCCATTGACAAATAATCAACACTCATTATTTTTTATCTGTAACAACCGTACGAAGTAGCAACATTCACATGCCCATAATGAGTTGCATTCTCAACGAAATCCATTGTGCCCAATCATTCATAGTCGGCAGGAATATAACGGTAGTTCATGGATATCATTTTCATTAAACCAAGTAAGATTTAGTTCATTCCTCAAAAACTGCTTCATCTCTTTAAACCCATCTTCAATAGATTTTACTTGTCCATTCGTAACATCGATCTTCTCATCCAGTTTTTTAAACACATATTCCCTGAATTTCCTCAAACATTCAAAAACCTCAATCAAATTATCATTTGACTTAGCTTCTCGGGCCATATATGATGGAACCGCTTCTTCCACCTATGATATTTGTTTAGCAACATCCAAAATGAACATGCTTTCAAACCATATCTTCTTATTTTGAACGAGTAAACGATCGTGCCAACCATCTATAATTGCATCAATCACGTTTTTTCCATCATCTAAATGCTATGAATGTCTTGTCAATATAAATAAACACAAAATAATAATAAATTAAAACTGAAAGTAATCTAAGTTCAATAAATGCTCTTTTTTGTTGTTCCAAGCGTATCATTGATTTCACTTAGTGAAAATCCTTTCATTGTACTTGCCTTATACTTTGTCTTGCAAAATCTAGGACATTTCAGAATCTACACATCAAACGTTTTGTTTAAATTTCCTCGTCAGATTAGAAATCGTTTGAAAGGCAAGAAGCTACACCTTTAAAGTTACAATATAAAAATTTTAATACTAACGAACGAAACTATAAAATGATAAAATAAAAAAGGATAATTACCTCCAAAGGGATAATGAAGCTAGGGGATGCCCAATACTCATTCACAACTCCATCAAATTTGTCCATCATATGATTAATTTTATGATGATTGTTTTCAAATAACAATCTACTCCACGGATATGTTTCATACAACTCAAGATTATTAACGGCTCTAAGAAAGAAAGGATGAATTGAAGCTCCATCTATTTCTGCCTTGGACTTTCCGATTATAACATTCGCTAAGAAGTAAGGGACAATCATCCTCAACCTATCATCACAATGCTTCATCGCCTTTAACTTCTTCTCCACTAATGCGAAAGTTATTTTTGATCATGTAGGAAAGTACTTCCTAACAATATCCATATTGCCTAATCGTTCGTAGTCGGCTGGAATTGAATGGCAGTTCAATCCGGTGATGAATGCATGCCCTCTTATTAAGCACCAGATTGGAACCCCATTGACAACAAATAACCACTCATTATTAAGATGACTGCATGCTCTCTTATTGCGTAGCGAATTGGAACCCATTGACAACTAATCAACACTCATTATTTTTTATCTGTAACAACCGTACGAAGTAGCAACATCCACATGCCCATAATGAGTTGCATTCTCAACGAAATCCATTGTGTCCAATCATTCATAGTCGGCAGGAATATAACGGTAGTTCATGGATATCATTTTCATCAAATCAAGTAAGATTTAGTTCATTCCTCAAAAACTGTTTCATCTCTTTAAACCCATCTTCAATAGATTTTACTTGTCCATTTGTAACATCGATCTTCTCATCCAGTTTTTTAAACACATATTCCCTGAATTTCCTCAAACATTCAAAAACCTCAATCAAACTATCATTTGACTTAGCTTCTCGGGCCATATATGATGGAACCGCTTCTTCCACCTATGATATTTGTTCAGCAACATCCAAAATGAACATGCTTTCAAACCATATCTTCTTATTTTGAACGAGTAAACGATCGTGCCAACCATCTATAATTGCATCAATCACGTTTTTTCCATCATCTAAATGCTATGAATGTCTTGTCAATATAAATAAACACAAAATAATAATAAATTAAAACTGAAAGTAATCTAAGTTCAATAAATGCTAACTTTTGTTGTTCCAAGCGTATCATTGATTTCCCTTAGTGAAAATCCTTTCATTGCACTTGCCTTATACTTTGTCTTGCACAATCTAGGACATTTCAGAATCTACACATCAAACGTTTTGTTTAAATTTCCTCGTCAGATCAGAAATCGTTTGAAAGGCAAGAAGCTACACATTTAAAGTTATAATATATAAAAATTTAAATACTAACGAACGAAACTATAAAATGATAAAATAAAAAAGGATAATTACCTCCAAAGGGATAATGAAGCTAGGGAATGCCCAATACTCATTCACAACTCCATCAAATTGGTCCATCATATGATTAATTTTATGATGATTGTTTTCAAATAACAATCTACTCCACGGATATGTTTCATACAACTCAAGATTATTAACGGCTCTAAGAAAGAAAGGATGAATTGAAGCTCCATCTATTTCTGCCTTGGACTTTCCGATTATAACATTCGCTAAGAAGTAAGGGACAATCATCCTCAACCTATCATCACAATGCTTCATCGCCTTTAACTTCTTCTCCACTAATGCGAAAGTTATTTTTGATCATGTAGGAAAGTACTTCCTAACAAACTCCATATTGCCTAATCGCTCGTAGTTGGCTAGAATTGAATGGCAGTTCAATCCGGTGATGAGTGCATGCCCTCTTATTAAGCACCGGATTGGAACCCCATTGACAACAAATAATCACTCATTATTAAGGTGAGTGCATGTTCTCTTATTGCGTAGCGAATTGGAACCCATTGACAAATAATCAACACTCATTATTTTTTATCTGTAACAACCGTACGAAGTAGCAACATCCACATGCCCATAATGAGTTGCATTCTCAACGAAATCCATTGTGCCCAATCATTCATAGTCGGCAGGAATATAACGGTAGTTCATGGATATCATTTTCATTAAACCAAGTAAGATTTAGTTCATTCCTCAAAAACTGCTTCATCTCTTTAAACCCATCTTCAATAGATTTTACTTGTCCATTCGTAACATCGATCTTCTCATCCAGTTTTTTAAACACATATTCCCTGAATTTCCTCAAACATTCAAAAACCTCAATCAAACCATCATTTGACTTAGCTTCTCGGGCCATATATGATGGAACCGCTTCTTCCACCTATGATATTTGTTCAGCAACATCAAAAATGAACATGCTTTCAAACCATATCTTCTTATTTTGAACGAGTAAACGATCGTGCCAACCATCTATAATTGCATCAATCACGTTTTTTCCATCATCTAAATGCTATGAATGTCTTGTCAATATAAATAAACACAAAATAATAATAAATTAAAACTGAAAGTAATCTAAGTTCAATAAATGCTCTTTTTTGTTGTTCCAAGCGTATCATTGATTTCACTTAGTGAAAATCCTTTCATTGTACTTGCCTTATACTTTGTCTTGCAAAATCTAGGACATTTCAGAATCTACACATCAAACGTTTTGTTTAAATTTCCTCGTCAGATTAGAAATCGTTTGAAAGGCAAGAAGCTACACATTTAAAGTTACAATATAAAAATTTTAATACTAACGAACGAAACTATAAAATGATAAAATAAAAAAGGATAATTACCTCCAAAGGGATAATGAAGCTAGGGGATGCCCAATACTCATTCACAACTCCATCAAATTTGTCCATCATATGATTAATTTTATGATGATTGTTTTCAAATAACAATCTACTCCACGGATATATTTCATACAACTCAAGATTATTAACGGCTCTAAGAAAGAAAGGATGAATTGAAGCTCCATCTATTTCTGCCTTGGACTTTCCGATTATAACATTCGCTAAGAAGTAAGGGACAATCATCCTCAACCTATCATCACAATGCTTCATCGCCTTTAACTTCTTCTCCACTAATGCGAAAGTTATTTTTGATCATGTAGGAAAGTACTTCCTAACAAACTCCATATTGCCTAATCGTTCGTAGTCGGCTGGAATTGAATGGCAGTTCAATCCGGTGATGAATGCATGCCCTCTTATTAAGCACCAGATTGGAACCCCATTGACAACAAATAACCACTCATTATTAAGATGACTGCATGCTCTCTTATTGCGTAGCGAATTGGAACCCATTGACAACTAATCAACACTCATTATTTTTTATCTGTAACAACCGTACGAAGTAGCAACATCCACATGCCCATAATGAGTTGCATTCTCAACGAAATCCATTGTGTCCAATCATTCATAGTCGGCAGGAATATAACGGTAGTTCATGGATATCATTTTCATCAAACCAAGTAAGATTTAGTTCATTCCTCAAAAACTGCTTCATCTCTTTAAACCCATCTTCAATAGATTTTACTTGTCCATTCGTAACATCGATCTTCTCATCCAGTTTTTTAAACACATATTCCCTGAATTTCCTCAAACATTCAAAAACCTCAATCAAACTATCATTTGACTTAGCTTCTCGGGCCATATATGATGGAACCGCTTCTTCCACCTATGATATTTGTTCAGCAACATCAAAAATGAACATGCTTTCAAACCATATCTTCTTATTTTGAACAAGTAAACGATCGTGCCAACCATCTATAATTGCATCAATCACGTTTTTTCCATCATCTAAATGCTATGAATGTCTTGTCAATATAAATAAACACAAAATAATAATAAATTAAAACTGAAAGTAATCTAAGTTCAATAAATGCTCTTTTTTGTTGTTCCAAGCGTATCATTGATTTCACTTAGTGAAAATCCTTTTCATTGTACTTGCCTTATACTTTGTCTTGCAAAATCTAGGACATTTCAGAATCTACACATCAAACGTTTTGTTTAAATTTCCTCGTCAGATTAGAAATCGTTTGAAAGGCAAGAAGCTACACCTTTAAAGTTACAATATAAAAATTTTAATACTAACGAACGAAACTATAAAATGATAAAATAAAAAAGGATAATTACCTCCAAAGGGATAATGAAGCTAGGGGATGCCCAATACTCATTCACAACTCCATCAAATTTGTCCATCATATGATTAATTTTATGATGATTGTTTTCAAATAACAATCTACTCCACGGATATGTTTCATACAACTCAAGATTATTAACGGCTCTAAGAAAGAAAGGATGAATTGAAGCTCCATCTATTTCTGCCTTGGACTTTCCGATTATAACATTCGCTAAGAAGTAAGGGACAATCATCCTCAACCTATCATCACAATGCTTCATCGCCTTTAACTTCTTCTCCACTAATGCGAAAGTTATTTTTGATCATGTAGGAAAGTACTTCCTAACAAACTCCATATTGCCTAATCGTTCGTAGTCGGCTGGAATTGAATGGCAGTTCAATCCGGTGATGAATGCATGCCCTCTTATTAAGCACCAGATTGGAACCCCATTGACAACAAATAACCACTCATTATTAAGATGACTGCATGCTCTCTTATTGCGTAGCAAATTGGAACCCATTGACAACTAATCAACACTCATTATTTTTTATCTGTAACAACCGTACGAAGTAGCAACATCCACATGCCCATAATGAGTTGCATTCTCTACGAAATCCATTGTGTCCAATCATTCATAGTCGGCAGGAATATAACGGTAGTTCATGGATATCATTTTCATCAAACCAAGTAAGATTTAGTTCATTCCTCAAAAACTGCTTCATCTCTTTAAACCCATCTTCAATAGATTTTACTTGTCCATTCGTAACATCGATCTTCTCATCCAGTTTTTTAAACACATATTCCCTGAATTTCCTCAAACATTCAAAAACCTCAATCAAACTATCATTTGACTTAGCTTCTCGGGCCATATATGATGGAACCGCTTCTTCCACCTATGATATTTGTTCAGCAACATCCAAAATGAACATGCTTTCAAACCATATCTTCTTATTTTGAACGAGTAAACGATCGTGCCAACCATCTATAATTGCATCAATCACGTTTTTTCCATCATCTAAATGCTATGAATGTCTTGTCAATATAAATAAACACAAAATAATAATAAATTAAAACTGAAAGTAATCTAAGTTCAATAAATGCTCTTTTTTGTTGTTCCAAGCGTATCATTGATTTCACTTAGTGAAAATCCTTTCATTGCACTTGCCTTATACTTTGTCTTGTACAATCTAGGACATTTCAGAATCTACACATCAAACGTTTTGTTTAAATTTCCTCGTCAGATTAGAAATCGTTTGAAAGGCAAGAAGCTACACCTTTAAAGTTACAATATAAAAATTTTAATACTAACGAACGAAACTATAAAATGATAAAATAAAAAAGGATAATTACCTCCAAAGGGATAATGAAGCTAGGGGATGCCCAATACTCATTCACAACTCCATCAAATTTGTCCATCATATGATTAATTTTATGATGATTGTTTTCAAATAACAATCTACTCCACGGATATGTTTCATACAACTCAAGATTATTAACGGCTCTAAGAAAGAAAGGATGAATTGAAGCTCCATCTATTTCTGCCTTGGACTTTCCGATTATAACATTCGCTAAGAAGTAAGGGACAATCATCCTCAACCTATCATCACAATGCTTCATCGCCTTTAACTTCTTCTCCACTAATGCGAAAGTTATTTTTGATCATGTAGGAAAGTACTTCCTAACAATATCCATATTGCCTAATCGTTCGTAGTCGGCTGGAATTGAATGGCAGTTCAATCCGGTGATGAATGCATGCCCTCTTATTAAGCACCAGATTGGAACCCCATTGACAACAAATAACCACTCATTATTAAGATGACTGCATGCTCTCTTATTGCGTAGCGAATTGGAACCCATTGACAACTAATCAACACTCATTATTTTTTATCTGTAACAACCGTACGAAGTAGCAAAATCCACATGCCCATAATGAGTTACATTCTCAACGAAAGCCATTGTGCCCAATCATTCATAGTCGGCAGGAATATAACGGTAGTTCATGGATATCATTTTCATCAAACCAAGTAAGATTTAGTTCATTCCTCAAAAACTGCTTCATCTCTTTAAACCCATCTTCAATAGATTTTACTTGTCCATTCGTAACATCGATCTTCTCATCCAGTTTTTTAAACACATATTCCCTGAATTTCCTCAAACATTCAAAAACCTCAATCAAACTATCATTTGACTTAGCTTCTCGGGCCATATATGATGGAACCGCTTCTTCCACCTATGATATTTGTTCAGCAACATCCAAAATGAACATGCTTTCAAACCATATCTTCTTATTTTGAACGAGTAAACGATCGTGCCAACCATCTATAATTGCATCAATCACGTTTTTTCCATCATCTAAATGCTATGAATGTCTTGTCAATATAAATAAACACAAAATAATAATAAATTAAAACTGAAAGTAATTTAAGTTCAATAAATGCTCTTTTTTGTTGTTCCAAGCGTATCATTGATTTCACTTAGTGAAAATCCTTTCATTACACTTGCCTTATACTTTGTCTTGTACAATCTAGGACATTTCAGAATCTACACATCAAACGTTTTGTTTAAATTTCCTCGTCAGATCAGAAATCGTTTGAAAGGCAAAAAGCTACACATTTAAAGTTACAATATTAAAATCTAAATACTAGGGAACGAAACTATAAAATGATAAAATAAAAAAAGATAATTACCTCCAAAGGGATAATGAAGCTAGGGAATGCCCAATACTCGTTCACAACTCCATCAAATTTGTCCATCATATGATTAATTTTATGATGATTGTTTTCAAATAACATTCTACTCTACGGATATGTTTCATACAACTCAAGATTATTAAAGGCTCTAAGAAAGAAAGGATGAATTGAAGCTCCATCTATTTCTGCCTTGGACTTTCCGATTATAACATTCGCTAAGAAGTAAGGGACAATCATCCTCAACCTATCATCACAATGCTTCATCGCCTTTAACTTCTTCTCCACTAATGCGAAAGTTATTTTTGATCATGTAGGAAAGTACTTCCTAACAAACTCCATATTGCCTAATCGTTCGTAGTCGGCTGGAATTGAATGGCAGTTCAATCCGGTGATGAATGCATGCCCTCTTATTAAGCACCAGATTGGAACCCCATTGACAACAAATAACCACTCATTATTAAGATGAGTGGATTCTCTCTTATTGCGTGGCGAATTGGAAACCATTGACAACTAATCAACACTCATTATTTTTTATCTGTAACAACCGTACGAAGTAGCAACATCCACATGCCCATAATGAGTTGCATTCTCAACGAAATCCATTGTGCCCAATCATTCATAGTCGGCAGGAATATAACGGTAGTTCATGGATATCATTTTCATCAAACCAAGTAAGATTTAGTTCATTCCTCAAAAACTGCTTCATCTCTTTAAACCCATCTTCAATAGATTTTACTTGTCCATTCGTAACATCGATCTTCTCATCCAGTTTTTTAAACACATATTCCCTGAATTTCCTCAAACATTCAAAAACCTCAATCAAACTATCATTTGACTTAGCTTCTCGGGCCATATATGATGGAACCGCTTCTTCCACCTATGATATTTGTTCAGCAACATCCAAAATGAACATGCTTTCAAACCATATCTTCTTATTTTGAACGAGTAAACGATCGTGCCAACCATCTATAATTGCATCAATCACGTTTTTTCCATCATCTAAATGCTATGAATGTCTTGTCAATATAAATAAACACAAAATAATAATAAATTAAAACTGAAAGTAATCTAAGTTCAATAAATGCTAACTTTTGTTGTTCCAAGCGTATCATTGATTTCCCTTAGTGAAAATCCTTTCATTGCACTTGCCTTATACTTTGTCTTGTATAATCTAGGACATTTCAGAATCTACACATCAGACGTTTTGTTTAAATTTCCTCGTCAGATTAGAAATCGTTTGAAAGGCAAGAAGCTACACATTTAAAGTTACAATATAAAAATTTAAATACTAACGAACGAAACTATAAAATGATAAAATAAAAAAGGATAATTACCTCCAAAGGGATAATGAAGCTAGGGAATGCCCAATACTCATTCACAACTCCATCAAATTTGTCCATCATATGATTAATTTTATGATGATTGTTTTTAAATAACAATCTACTCCACGGATATGTTTCATACAACTCAAGATTATTAACGGCTCTAAGAAAGAAAGGATGAATTGAAGCTCCATCTATTTCTGCCTTGGACTTTCCGATTATATCATTCGCTAAGAAGTAAGGGACAATCATCCTCAACCTATCATCACAATGCTTCATCGCCTTTAACTTCTTCTCCACTAATGCGAAAGTTATTTTTGATCATGTAGGAAAGTACTTCCTAACAAACTCCATATTGCCTAATCGTTCGTAGTCGGCTGGAATTGAATGGCAGGTCAATCCGGTGATGAATGCATGCCTTCTTATTAAGCACCAGATTGGAACCCCATTGACAACAAATAACCACTCATTATTAAGATGACTGCATGCTCTCTTATTGCGTAGCGAATTGGAACCCACTGACAACTAATCAACACTCATTATTTTTTATCTGTAACAACCGTACGAAGTAGCAACATCCACATGCCCATAATGAGTTGCATTCTCAACGAAATCCATTGTGCCCAATCATTCATAGTCGGCAGGAATATAACGGTAGTTCATGGATATCATTTTCATCAAACCAAGTAAGATTTAGTTCATTCCTCAAAAACTGCTTCATCTCTTTAAACCCATCTTCAATAGATTTTACTTGTCCATTCGTAACATCGATCTTCTCATCCAGTTTTTTAAACACATATTCCCTGAATTTCCTCAAACATTCAAAAACCTCAATCAAACTATCATTTGACTTAGCTTCTCGGGCCATATATGATGGAACCGCTTCTTCCACCTATGATATTTGTTCAGCAACATCCAAAATGAACATGCTTTCAAACCATATCTTCTTATTTTGAACGAGTAAACGATCGTGCCAACCATCTATAATTGCATCAATCACGTTTTTTCTATCATCTAAATGCTATGAATGTCTTGTCAATATAAATAAACACAAAATAATAATAAATTAAAACTGAAAGTAATCTAAGTTCAATAAATGCTAACTTTTGTTGTTCCAAGCGTATCATTGATTTCCCTTAGTGAAAATCCTTTCATTGCACTTGCCTTATACTTTGTCTTGTATAATCTAGGACATTTCAGAATCTACACATCAAACGTTTTGTTTAAATTTCCTCGTCAGATTAGAAATCGTTTGAAAGGCAAGAAGCTACACATTTAAAGTTACAATATTAAAATCTAAATACTAGGGAACGAAACTATAAAATGATAAAATAAAAAAAGATAATTACCTCCAAAGGGATAATGAAGCTAGGGAATGCCCAATACTCATTCACAACTCCATCAAATTTGTCCATCATATGATTAATTTTATGATGATTGTTTTCAAATAACAATCTACTCCACGGATATGTTTCATACAACTCAAGATTATTAACGGCTCTAAGAAAGAAAGGATGAATTGAAGCTCCATCTATTTCTGCCTTGGACTTTCCGATTATATCATTCGCTAAGAAGTAAGGGACAATCATCCTCAACCTATCATCACAATGCTTCATCGCCTTTAACTTCTTCTCCACTAATGCGAAAGTTATTTTTGATCATGTAGGAAAGTACTTCCTAACAAACTCCATATTGCCTAATTGTTCGTAGTCGGCTGGAATTGAATGGCAGGTCAATCCGGTGATGAATGCATGCCTTCTTATTAAGCACCAGATTGGAACCCCATTGACAACAAATAACCACTCATTATTAAGATGACTGCATGCTCTCTTATTGCGTAGCGAATTGGAACCCATTGACAACTAATCAACACTCATTATTTTTTATCTGTAACAACCGTACGAAGTAGCAACATCCACATGCCCATAATGAGTTGCATTCTCAACGAAATCCATTGTGCCCAATCATTCATAGTCGGCAGGAATATAACGGTAGTTCATGGATATCATTTTCATCAAACCAAGTAAGATTTAGTTCATTCCTCAAAAACTGCTTCATCTCTTTAAACCCATCTTCAATAGATTTTACTTGTCCATTCGTAACATCGATCTTCTCATCCAGTTTTTTAAACACATATTCCCTGAATTTCCTCAAACATTCAAAAACCTCAATCAAACTATCATTTGACTTAGCTTCTCGGGCCATATATGATGGAACCGCTTCTTCCACCTATGATATTTGTTCAGCAACATCCAAAATGAACATGCTTTCAAACCATATCTTCTTATTTTGAACGAGTAAACGATCGTGCCAACCATCTATAATTGCATCAATCATGTTTTTTCCATCATCTAAATTCTATGAATGTCTTATCAATATAAATAAACACGAAATAATAATAAATTAAAACTGAAAGTAATTTAAGTTCAATAAATGCTAACATTTGTTGTTCCAAGCGTATCATTGATTTCACTTAGTGAAAATCCTTTCATTGCACTTGCCTTATACTTTGTCTTGCATAATCTAGGACATTTCAGCATCTGCACATCAAACGTTTTGTCTAAATTTCCTCGTCAGATAAGAAATTGTGTCAAAAGCAAGAAGCTACACATTTAAAGTTACAATATTAAAATCTAAATACTAGGGAACGAAACTATAAAATGATAAAATAAAAAAGGATAATTACTTCCAAAGGGATAATGAAGCTAGGGAATGCCAAATACTGGTTCACAACTCCATCAAATTTGTCCATCATATGATTAATTTTATGATGATTGTTTTCAAATAACAATCTACTCCACGGATATGTTTCATACAACTCAAGATTATTAACGGCTCTAAGAAAGAAAGGATGAATTGAAGCTCCATCTATTTCTGCCTTGGACTTTCCGATTATAACATTCGCTAAGAAGTAAGGGACAATCATCCTCAACCTATCATCACAATGCTTCATCGCCTTTAACTTCTTCTCCACTAATGCGAAAGTTATTTTTGATCATGTAGGAAAGTACTTCCTAACAAACTCCATATTGCCTAATTGTTCGTAGTCGGCTGGAATTGAATGGCAGTTCAATCCGGTGATGAATGCATGCCCTCTTATTAAGCACCGGATTGGAACCCCATTGACAACAAATAACCACTCATTATTAAGATGACTGCATGCTCTCTTATTGCGTAGCGAATTGGAACCCATTGACAACTAATCAACACTCATTATTTTTTATCTGTAACAACCGTACGAAGTAGCAACATCCACATGCCCATAATGAGTTGCATTCTCAACGAAATCCATTGTGCCCAATCATTCATAGTCGGCAGGAATATAACGGTAGTTCATGGATATCATTTTCATCAAACCAAGTAAGATTTAGTTCATTCCTCAAAAACTGCTTCATCTCTTTAAACCCATCTTCAATAGATTTTACTTGTCCATTCGTAACATCGATCTTCTCATCCAGTTTTTTAAACACATATTCTCTGAATTTCCTCGAACATTCAAAAACCTCAATCAAACCATCATTTGACTTAGCTTCTCGGGCCATATATGATGGAACCGCTTCTTCCACCTATGATATTTGTTCAGCAACATCCAAAATGAACATGCTTTCAAACCATATCTTCTTATTTTGAACGAGTAAACGATCGTGCCAACCATCTATAATTGCATCAATCACGTTTTTTCCATCATCTAAATGCTATGAATGTCTTGTCAATATAAATAAACACAAAATAATAATAAATTAAAACTGAAAGTAATCTGAGTTCAATAAATGATAACTTTTGTTGTTCCAAGCGTATCATTGATTTCACTTAGTGAAAATCCTTTCATTGCACTTGCCTTATACTTTGTCTTGTACAATCTAGGACATTTCAGAATCTACACATCAAACGTTTTGTTTAAATTTCCTCGTCAGATCAGAAATCGTTTGAAAGGCAAGAAGCTACACATTTAAAGTTACAATATTAAAATCTAAATACTAGGGAACGAAACTATAAAATGATAAAATAAAAAAAGATAATTACCTCCAAAGGGATAATGAAGCTAGGGAATGCCCAATACTCATTCACAACTCCATCAAATTTGTCCATCATATGATTAATTTTATGATGATTGTTTTCAAATAACAATCTACTCCACGGATATGTTTCATACAACTCAAGATTATTAACGGCTCTAAGAAAGAATGGATGAATTGAAGCTCCATCTATTTCTGCCTTGGACTTTCCGATTATAACATTCGCCAAGAAGTAAGGGACAATCATCCTCGACCTATCATCACAATGCTTCATCGCCTTAAACACTTCTCCACTAATGCGAAAGTTATTTTTGATCATGTAGGAAAGTACTTCCTAACAAACTCCATATTGCTTAATCGTTCGTAGTCGGCTAGAATTGAATGGCAGTTCAATCCGGTGATGAGTGCATGCCCTCTTATTAAGCACCGGATTGGAACCCCATTGACAACAAATAACCACTCATTATTAAGATGAGTGTATGCTCTATTATTGCGTCGCGAATTGGAACCCATTGACAACTAATCAACACTCATTATTTTTTATCTGTAACAACCGTACGAAGTAGCAACATCCACACGCCCATAATGAGTTGCATTCTCAACGAAATCCATTGTGCCCAATCATTCATAGTCGGCTGGAATATAACGGTAGTTCATGGATATCATTTTCATCAAACCATGTGAGATTTAGTTCATTCCTGAAAAGCTGCTTCATCTCTTTAAACCCATCTTCAATAGATTTTACTTGTCCATTCGTAACATCGATTTTCACATCCAGTTTCTTAAACCCTTATTCCCTGAATTTCCTCAAACATTCAAAAACCTCAATCAAACCATCATTTGACTTAGCTTTCCTGGGCCACATATGATGGAACCGCTTCTTCCACCTCTGATATTTGTTAAGCAACATCCAAATTGAACATCCTTTCAAACCATATCTTCTTATTTTGAACGAGTAAACGATCGTGCCAACCATCTATAATTGCATCAATCATGTTTTTTCCATCATCTAAATTCTATGAATGTCTTATCAATATAAATAAACACGAAATAATAATAAATTAAAACTGAAAGTAATTTAAGTTCAATAAATGCTAACATTTGTTGTTCCAAGCGTATCATTGATTTCACTTAGTGAAAATCCTTTCATTGCACTTGCCTTATACTTTGTCTTGCATAATCTAGGACATTTCAGCATATACACATCAAACGTTTTGTCTAAATTTCCTCGTCAGATAAGAAATTGTCTCAAAGGCAAGAAGCTACACATTTAAAGTTACAATATAAAAATCTAAATACTAGCGAATGAAACTATAAAATGATAAAATAAAAAAGGATAATTACCTCCAAAGGGATAATGAAGCTAGGGAATGCCCAATACTCGTTCACAACTCCATCAAATTTGTCCATCATATGATTAATTTTATGATGATTGTTTTCAAATAACAATCTACTCCACGGACATGTTTCATACAACTCAAGATTATTAACGGCTCTAAAAAACAAAGGATGAATTGAAGCTCCATCTATTTCTGCCTTGGACTTTCCGATTATAACATTCGCGAAGAAGTAAGGGACAATCATCCTCAACCTATCATGACAATGCTTCATCGCCTTAAACACTTCTCCACTAATGCGAAAGTTATTTTTGATCATGTAGGAAAGTACTTCCTAACAAACTCCATATTGCCTAATCGTTCGTAGTCGGCTGGAATTTAAAGGCAGTTCAATCCGGTGATGAGTGCATGCCCTCTTATTAAGCACCGGATTGGAACCCCATTGACAACAACTAACCACTCATTGTTAAGATGAGTGCATGCGCTTTTATTGCGTAGCAAATTGGAACCCATTGACAACTAATCAACACTCATTTGTTTTTTATCTGTAACAACCGTACGAAGTAGCAACATCCACATGCCCATAATGAGTTACATTCTCAACGAAATCCATTGTGCCCAAGCATTCATAGTCAACTGGAATATAACGGTAGTTCATGGATATCATTTTCATCAAACCATGTAAGATTTAGTTCATTCCTCAAAAACTACTTCATCTCTTTAAACCCATCTTCAATAGTTTTTACTCGTCCATTCGTAACATCGATTTTCACATCCAGTTTCTTAAACCCGTATTCCCTGAATTTCCTCAAACATTCAAAAACCTCAATCAAACCATCATTTGACTTAGCTTCCTTGGCCACATATGATGGAACCGCTTCTTCCACCTCTGATATTTGTTAAGCAACATCCAAACTGAACATCCTTTCAAACCATATCGTCTTATTTTGAACGAGTAAACGATCGTGCCAACCATCTATAATTGCATCAATCATGTTTTTTCCATCATCTAAATTCTATGAATGTCTTGTCAATATAAATAAACACAAAATAATAATAAATTAAAACTGAAAGTAATTTAAGTTCAATAAATGCTAACATTTGTTGTTCCAAGCGTATCATTGATTTCACTTAGTGAAAATCCTTTCATTGCACTTCCCTTATACTTTTTCTTGCACAATCTAGGACATTTCAGCATCTGCACATCAAACGTTTTGTCTAAATTTCCTCGTCAGATAAGAAATTGTGTCAAAAGCAAGAAGCTACACATTTAAAGTTACAATATTAAAATCTAAATACTAGGGAACGAAACTATAAAATGATAAAATAAAAAAGGATAATTACTTCCAAAGGGATAATGAAGCTAGGGAATGCCAAATACTGGTTCACAACTCCATCAAATTTGTCCATCATATGATTAATTTTATAATGATTGTTTTCAAATAACAATCTACTCCACGGATATGTTTCATACAACTCAAGATTATTAACGGCTCTAAGAAAGAACAGATGAATTGAAGCTCCATCTATTTCTGCCTTGGACTTTCCGATTATAACATTCGCTAAGAAGTAAGGGACAATAATCCTCGACCTATCATCACAATGCTTCATCGCCTTAAACACTTCTCCACTAATGCGAAAGTTATTTTTGATCATGTAGGAAAGTACTTCCTAACAAACTCCATATTGCCTAATCGTTCGTAGTCGGCTGGAATTGAATGGCAGTTCAATCCGGTGATGAGTGCATACCCTCTTATTAAGCACCGGATTGGAACCCCATTGACAACAAATGACAACTCATTATTAAGATGAGTGTATGCTCTATTATTGCGTAGCGAATTGGAACCCATTGACAACTAATCAACACTCATTATTTTTTATTTGTAACAACCGTACGAAGTAGCAACATCCACATGCCCATAATGAGTTGCATTCTCAACGAAATCCATTGTGCCCAAGCATTCATAGTCAGCTGGAATATAACGGTAGTTCATGGATATCATTTTCATCAAACCATGTAAGATTTAGTTCATTCCTCAAAAACTGCTTCATCTCTTTAAACCCATCTTCAATAGTTTTTACTCGTCCATTCGTAACATCGATTTTCACATCCAGTTTCTTAAACCCTTATTCCCTAAATTTCCTCAAACATTCAAAAACCTCAATCAAACCATCATTTGACTTAGCTTCCTGGGCCACATATGATGGAATCGCTTCTTCCACCTCTGATATTTGTTCAGTTAATTCAAATTGAACATCCTTACAAACCATATCATATTATTTTGAACTAGTAAACGATCGTGCCAACCATCTATAATTGTATCAATCACGTTTTTTCCATCATCTAAATGCTATGAATGTCTTGTCAATATAAATAAACACAAAATAATAATAAATTAAAAATGAAAGTAATTTAAGTTCAATAAATGCTAACCTTTGTTGTTCCAATCATAGCATTGATTTCACTTAGTGAAAATCCTTTCATTGCACTTGACTTATACTTTTTCTTGCACAATCTAGGACATTTCAGCATATACACATCAAACATTTTGTCTAAATTTCCTCGTCAGATAAGAAATTGTCTCAAAAGCAAGAAGCTACACATTTAAAGTTACAATATAAAAATTTAAATACTAACGAACGAAACTATAAAATGATAAAATAAAAAAGGATAATTACCTCCAAAGGGATAATGAAGCTAGGGAATGCCCAATACTCATTCACAACTCCATCAAATTTGTCCATCATATGATTAATTTTATGATGATTGTTTTCAAATAACAATCTACTCCACGGATATGTTTCATACAACTCAAGATTATTAACGGCTCTAAGAAAGAATGGATGAATTGAAGCTCCATCTATTTCTGCCTTGGACTTTCCGATTATAACATTCGCCAAGAAGTAAGGGACAATCATCCTCGACCTATCATCACAATGTTTCATCGCCTTAAACACTTCTCCACTAATGCGAAAGTTATTTTTGATCATGTAGGAAAGTACTTCCTAACAAACTCCATATTGCCTAATCGTTCGTAGTCGGCTGGAATTGAATGGCAGTTCAATCCGGTGATGAGTGCATGCCCTCTTATTAAGCACCGGATTGGAACCCCATTGACAACAAATAACCACTCATTATTAAGATGAGTGTATGCTCTATTATTGCGTAGCGAATTGGAACCCATTGACAACTAATCAACACTCATTATTTTTTATCTGTAACAACCGTACGAAGTAGCAACATCCACACGCCCATAATGAGTTGCATTCTCAACGAAATCCATTGTGCCCAAGCATTCATAGTCGGCTGGAATATAACGGTAGTTCATGGATATCATTTTCATCAAACCATGTAAGATTTAGTTCATTCCTCAAAAACTGCTTCATCTCTTTAAACCCATCTTCAATAGTTTTTCCTCGTCCATTCGTAATAACGATTTTCACATCCAGTTTCTTAAACCCTTATTCCCTAAATTTCCTCAAACATTCAAAAACCTCAATCAAACCATCATTTGACTTAGCTTCCTGGGCCACATATGATGGAACCGCTTCTTCAACCTCTGATATTTGTTAAGCAACATCCAAATTGAACATCCTTTCAAACCATATCTTCTTATTTTGAACGTGTAAACGATCGTGCCAACCATTTATAATTGCATCAATCACGTTTTTTCCATCATCTAAATGCTATGAATGTCTTGTCAATATAAATAAACACAAAATAATAATAAATTAAAACTGAAAGTAATTTAAGTTCAATAAATGCTAACTTTTTTTGTTCCAATCATATCATTGATTTCACTTAGTGAAAATCCTTTCATTGCACTTGCCTTATACTTTTTCTTGCACAATCTAGGACATTTCAGCATCTACACATCAAACGTTTTGTTTAAATTTCCTCGTCAGATTAGAAATCGTTTGAAAGGCAAGAAGCTACACATTTAAAGTTACAATATAAAAATTTTAATACTAACGAACGAAACTATAAAATGATAAAATAAAAAAGGATAATTACCTCCAAAGGGATAATGAAGCTAGGGGATGCCAAATACTGGTTCACAACTCCATCAAATTTGTCCATCATATGATTAATTTTATTATGATTGTTTTCAAATAACAATCTACTCCACGGATATGTTTCATACAACTCAAGATTATTAACGGCTCTAAGAAAGAAAGGATGAATTGAAGCTCCATCTATTTCCGCCTTGGACTTTCCGATTATAACATTCGCTAAGAAGTAAGGGAAAATAATTCTCGACCTATCATCACAATGCTTCATCGCCTTAAACACTTCTCCACTAATGCGAAAGTTATTTTTGATCATGTAGGAAAGTACTTCCTAACAAACTCCATATTGCCTAATCGTTCGTAGTCGGCTGGAACTGAATGGCAGTTCAATCCGGTGATGAGTGCATACCCTCTTATTAAGCACCGGATTGGAACCCCATTGACAACAAATAACCACTCATTATTAAGATGAGTGTATGCTCTATTATTGCGTAGCGAATTGGAACCCATTGACAACTAATCAACACTCATTATTTTTTATCTGTAACAACCGTACGAAGTAGCAACATCTACATGCCCATAATGAGTTACATTCTCAACGAAATCCATTGTGCCCAAGCATTCATAGTCAGCTGGAATATAACGGTAGTTCATGGATATTATTTTCATCAAACCATGTAAGATTTAGTTCATTCCTCACAAACTGCTTCATCTCTTTAAACCCATCTTCAATAGTTTTTACTCGTCCATTCGTAACAACGATTTTGACATCCAGTTTCTTAAACCCTTATTCCCTGAATTTCCTCAAACATTCAAAAACCTCAATCAAACCATCATTTGACTTAGCTTCCTGAGCCACATATGATGGAACCGCTTCTTCCACCTCTGATATTTGTTAAGCAACATCCAAATTGAACATCCTTTCAAACCATATCATATTATTTTGAACGAGTAAACGATCGTGCCAACCATCTATAATTGCATCAATCACGTTTTTTCCATCATCTAATTGCTATGAATGTCTTGTCAATATAAATAAACACAAAATAATAATAAATTAAAACTGAAAGTAATTTAAGTTCAATAAATGCTAACTTTTGTTGTTCCAATCATATCATTGATTTCACTTAGTGAAAATCCTTTCATTGCACTTGCCTTATACTTTTTCTTGCACAATCTAGGACATTTCAGCATCTACACATCAAACGTTTTGTCTAAATTTCCTCGTCAGATAAGAAATTGTGTCAAAAGCAAGAAGCTACACATTTAAAGTTACAATATTAAAATCTAAATACTAGGGAACTAAACTATAAAATGATAAAATAAAAAAGGATAATTACTTCCAAAGGGATAATGAAGCTAGGGAATGCCAAATACTGGTTCACAACTCCATCAAATTTGTCCATCATATGATTAATTTTATGATGATTGTTTTCAAATAACAATCTACTCCACGGATATGTTTCATACAACTCAAGATTATTAACGGCTCTAAGAAAGAACGGATGAATTGAAGCTCCATCTATTTCTGCCTTGGACTTTCCGATTATAACATTCGCTAAGAAGTAAGGGACAATAATCCTCGACCTATCATCACAATGCTTCATCGCCTTAAACACTTCTCCACTAATGCGAAAGTTATTTTTGATCATGTAGGAAAGTACTTCCTAACAAACTCCATATTGCCTAATCGTTCGTAGTCGGCTGGAATTGAATGGCAGTTCAATCCGTTGATGAGTGCATACCCTCTTATTAAGCACCGGATTGGAACCCCATTGACAACAACTAACCACTCATTATTAAAATGAGTGCATGCTCTATTATTGCGTAGCGAATTGGAACCCATTGACAACTAATCAACACTCATTATTTTTTATCTGTAACAACCGTACGAAGTAGCAACATCCACATGCCCATAATGAGTTGCATTCTCAACGAAATCCATTGTGCCCAAGCATTCATAGTCGGCTGGAATATAACGGTAGTTCATGGATATTATTTTCATCAAACCATGTAAGATTTAGTTCATTCCTCAAAAACTGCTTCATCTCTTTCAACCCATCTTCAATAGTTTTTACTCGTCCATTCGTAACATCGATTTTCACATCCAGTTTCTTAAACCCTTATTCCCTGAATTTCCTCAAACAATCAAAAACCTCAATCAAACCATCATTTGACTTAGCTTCCTGGGCCACATATGATGGAACCGCTTCTTCCACCTCTGATATTTGTTCAGCAACATTCAAATTGAACATCCTTTCAAACCATATCATATTATTTTGAACGAGTAAACGATCGTGCCAACCATCTATAATTGCATCAATCACGTTTTTTCCATCATCTAATTGCTATGAATGTCTTGTCAATATAAATAAACACAAAATAATAATAAATTAAAACTGAAAGTAATTTAAGTTCAATAAATGCTAACTTTTGTTGTTCCAATCATATCATTGATTTCACTTAGTGAAAATCCTTTCATTGCACTTGCCTTATACTTTTTCTTGCACAATCTAGAACATTTCAGCATCTACACATCAAACGTTTTGTCTAAATTTCCTCGTCAGATAAGAAATTGTCTCAAAAGCAAGAAGCTACACATTTAAAGTTACAATATTAAAATCTAAATACTAGGGAACGAAACTATAAAATGATAAAATAAAAAAGGATAATTACTTCCAAAGGGATAATGAAGCTAGGGAATGCCAAATACTGGTTCACAACTCCATCAAATTTGTCCATCATATGATTAATTTTATGATGATTGTTTTCAAATAACAATCTACTCCACGGATATGTTTCATACAACTCAAGATTATTAACGGCTCTAAGAAAGAACGGATGAATTGAAGCTCCATCTATTTCTGCCTTGGACTTTCCGATTATAACATTCGCTAAGAAGTAAGGGACAATAATCCTCGACCTATCATCACAATGCTTCATCGCCTTAAACACTTCTCCACTAATGCGAAAGTTATTTTTGATCATGTAGGAAAGTACTTCCTAACAAACTCCATATTGCCTAATCGTTCGTAGTCGGCTGGAATTGAATGGCAGTTCAATCCGTTGATGAGTGCATACCCTCTTATTAAGCACCGGATTGGAACCCCATTGACAACAACTAACCACTCATTATTAAAATGAGTGCATGCTCTATTATTGCGTAGCGAATTGGAACCCATTGACAACTAATCAACACTCATTATTTTTTATCTGTAACAACCGTACGAAGTAGCAACATCCACATGCCCATAATGAGTTGCATTCTCAACGAAATCCATTGTGCCCAAGCATTCATAGTCGGCTGGAATATAACGGTAGTTCATGGATATCATTTTCATCAAACCATGTAAGATTTAGTTCATTCCTCAAAAACTGCTTCATCTCTTTAAACCCATCTTCAATTGTTTTTACTCGTCCATTCGTAACATCGATTTTCACATCTAGTTTCTTAAACCCTTATTCCCTGAATTTCCTCAAACAATCAAAAACCTCAATCAATCCATCATTTGACTTAGCTTCCTTGGCCACATATGATGGAATCGCTTCTTCCACCTCTGATACTTGTTCAGTTACATTCAAATTGAACATCCTTACAAACCATATCATATTATTTTGAACGAGTAAACGATCGTGCCAACCATCTATAATTGTATCAATCACATTTTTTCCATCATCTAAATGCTATGAATGTCTTGTCAATATAAATAAACACAAAATAATAATAAATTAAAACTGAAAGTAATTTAAGTTCAATAAATGCTAACCTTTGTTGTTCCAATCATATCATTGATTTCACTTAGTGAAAATCCTTTCATTGCACTTGCCTTATACTTTTTCTTGCACAATCTAGGACATTTCAGCATATACACATCAAACGTTTTGTCTAAATTTCCTCGTCAGATAAGAAATTGTCTCAAAAGCGAGAAGCTACACATTTAAAGTTACAATATAAAAATCTAAATACTAGGGAACGAAACTATAAAATGATAAAATAAAAAAGGATAATTACTTCCAAAGGGATAATGAAGCTAGGGAATGCCAAATACTGGTTCACAACTCCATCAAATTTGTCCATCATATGATTAATTTTATGATGATTGTTTTCAAATAACAATCTACTCCACGGATATGTTTCATACAACTCAAGATTATTAACGGCTCTAAGAAAGAACGGATGAATTGAACCTCCATCTTTTTCTGCCTTGGACTTTCCGATTATAACATTCGCTAAGAAGTAAGGGACAATCATCCTCGACCTATCATCACAATGCTTCATCGCCTTAAACACTTCTCCAGTAATGCGAAAGTTATTTTTGATCATGTAGGAAAGTACTTCCTAACAAACTCCATATTGCCTAATCGTTCGTAGTCGGTTGGAATTGAATGGCAGTTCAATCCGGTGATGAGTGCATGCCCTCTTATTAAGCACCGGATTGGAACCCCATTGACAACAAATAACCACTCATTATTAAGATGAGTGTATACTCTATTATTGCGTAGCGAATTGGAACCCATTGACAACTAATCAACACTCATTAATTTGTATCTGTAACAACCGTACGAAGTAGCAACATCCACATGCCCATAATGAGTTGCATTCTCAACGAAATCCATTGTGCCCAAGCATTCATAGTCGGCTGGAATATAACGGTAGTTCATGGATATCATTTTCATCAAAGCATGTAAGATTTAGTTCATTCCTCAAAAACTGCTTCATCTCTTTAAACCCATCTTCAATAGTTTTTACTCGTCCATTCGTAACATCGATTTTCACATCCAGTTGCTTAAACCCTTATTCCCTGAATTTCCTCAAACATTCAAAAACCTCAATCAAACCATCATTTGACTTAGCTTCCTGGGCCACATATGATGGAATCGCTTCTTCCACCTCTGATATTTGTTCAGCAACATTCAAATTGAACATCCATTCAAACCATATCATATTATTTTGAACGAGAAAACGATCGTGCCAACCATCTATAATTGCATCAATCACGTTTTTTCCATCATCTAATTGCTATGAATGTCTTGTCAATATAAATAAACACAAAATAATAATAAATTAAAACTGAAAGTAATTTAAGTTCAATAAATGCTAACTTTTTTTGTTCCAATCATATCATTGATTTCACTTAGTGAAAATCCTTTCATTGCACTTGCCGTATACTTTTTCTTGCACAATCTAGGACATTTCAGCATCTACACATCAAACGTTTTGTCTAAATTTCCTCGTCAGATAAGAAATTGTGTCAAAAGCAAGAAGCTACACATTTAAAGTTACAATATTAAAATCTAAATACTAGGGAATGATACTATAAAATGATAAAATTAAAAAGGATAATTATTTCCAAAGGGATAATGAAGCTAGGGAATGCCAAATACTGGTTCACAACTCCATCAAATTTGTCCATCATATGATTAATTTTATGATGATTGTTTTCAAATAACAATCTACTCCACGGATATGTTTCATACAACTCAAGATTATTAACGGCTCTAAGAAAGAACGGATGAATTGAAGCTCCATCTATTTCTGCCTTGGACTTTCCGATTATAACATTCGCTAAGAAGTAAGGGAAAATAATTCTCGACCTATCATCACAATGCTTCATCGCCTTAAACACTTCTCCACTAATGCGAAAGTTATTTTTGATCATGTAGGAAAGTACTTCCTAACAAACTCCATATTGCCTTATCGTTCGTAATCGGCTAGAATTGAATGGCAGATCAATCCGGTGATGAGTGCATACCCTCTTATTAAGCACCGGATTGGAACCCCATTGACAACAAATAACCACTCATTATTAAGATGAGTGTATGCTCTATTATTGCGTAGCGAATTGGAACCCATTGACAACTAATCAAAACTCATTATTTTTTATCTGTAACAACCATACGAAGTAGCAACATCCACATGCCCATAATGAGTTGCATTCTCAACGAAATCCATTGTGCCCAAGCATTCATAGTCAGCTGGAATATAACAGTAGTTCATGGATATCATTTTCATCACACCATGTAAGATTTAGTTCATTCCTCAAAAACTGCTTCATCTCTTTAAACCCATCTTCAATAGTTTTTACTCGTCCATTCGTAACATCGATTTTCACATCCAGTTTCTTAAACCCTTATTCCCTGAATTTCCTCAAACATTCAAAAACCTCAATCAAACCATCATTTGACTTAGCTTCCTGGGCCACATATGATGGAATCGCTTCTTCCACCTCTGATATTTGTTCAGTTAATTCAAATTGAACATCCTTACAAACCATATCATATTATTTTGAACTAGTAAACGATCGTGCCAACCATCTATAATTGTATCTATCACGTTTTTTCCATCATCTAAATGCTATGAATGTCTTGTCAATATAAATAAACACAAAATAATAATAAATTAAAACTGAAAGTAATTTAAGTTCAATAAATGCTAACTTTTGTTGTTCCAATCATATCATTGATTTCACTTAGTGAAAATCCTTTCATTGCACTTGCCTTATACTTTTTCTTGCACAATCTAGGACATTTCAGCATATACACATCAAACGTTTTGTCTAAATTTTTTCATCAGATAAGAAATTGTCTCAAAAGCAAGAAGCTACACATTTAAAGTTACAATATAAAAATCTAAATACTAGGGAACGAAACTATAAAATGATAAAATAAAAAAGGATAAATACCTCCAAAGGGATAATGAAGCTTGGGAATGCCAAATACTGGTTCACAACTCCATCAAATTTGTCCATCATATGATTAATTTTATGATGATTGTTTTCAAATAACAATCTACTCCACGGATATGTTTCATACAACTCAAGATTATTAACGGCTCTAAGAAAGAATGGATGAATTGAAGCTCCATCTATTTCTTCCTCGGACTTTCCGATTATAACATTCGCTAAGAAGTAAGGGACAATCATCCTCGACCTATCATCACAATGCTTCATTGCCTTAAACACTTCTCCACTAATGCGAAAGTTATTTTTGATCATGTAGGAAAGTACTTCCTAACAAACTCCATATTGCCTAATCGTTCGTAGTCGGCTGGAACTGAATGGCAGTTCAATCCGGTGATGAGTGCATACCCTCTTATTAAGCACTGGATTGGAACCCCATTGACAACAAATAACCACTCATTATTAAGATGAGTGTATGCTCTATTATTGCGTAGCGAATTGGAACCCATTGACAACTAATCAACACTCATTATTTTTTATCTGTAACAACCGTACGAAGTAGCAACATCCACATGCCCATAATGAGTTACATTCTCAACGAAATCCATTGTGCCCAAGCATTCATAGTCAGCTGGAATATAACGGTAGTTCATGGATATTATTTTCATCAAACCATGTAAGATTTAGTTCATTCCTCACAAACTGCTTCATCTCTTTAAACCCATCTTCAATAGTTTTTACTCGTCCATTCGTAACAACGATTTTGACATCCAGTTTCTTAAACCCTTATTCCCTGAATTTCCTCAAACATTCAAAAACCTCAATCAAACCATCATTTGACTTAGCTTCCTGAGCCACATATGATGGAACCGCTTCTTCCACCTCTGATATTTGTTAAGCAACATCCAAATTGAACATCCTTTCAAACCATATCATATTATTTTGAACGAGTAAACGATCGTGCCAACCATCTATAATTGCATCAATCACGTTTTTTCCATCATCTAATTGCTATGAATGTCTTGTCAATATAAATAAACACAAAATAATAATAAATTAAAACTGAAAGTAACTTAAGTTCAATAAATGCTAACTTTTGTTGTTCCAATCATATCATTGATTTCACTTAGTGAAAATCCTTTCATTGCACTTGCCTTATACTTTTTCTTGCACAATCTAGAACATTTCAGCATCTACACATCAAACGTTTTGTCTAAATTTCCTCGTCAGATAAGAAATTGTCTCAAAAGCAAGAAGCTACACATTTAAAGTTACAATATTAAAATCTAAATACTAGGGAATCAAACTATAAAATGATAAAATAAAAAATGATAATTACTTCCAAAGGGATAATGAAGCTAGGGAATGCCAAATACTGGTTCACAACTCCATCAAATTTGTCCATCATATGATTAATTTTATGATGATTGTTTTCAAATAACAATCTACTCCACGGATATGTTTCATACAACTCAAGATTATTAACGGCTCTAAGAAAGAACGGATGAATTGAAGCTCCATCTATTTCTGCCTTGGACTTTCCGATTATAACATTCGCTAAGAAGTAAGGGACAATAATCCTCGACCTATCATCACAATGCTTCATCGCCTTAAACACTTCTCCACTAATGCGAAAGTTATTTTTGATCATGTAGGAAAGTACTTCCTAACAAACTCCATATTGCCTAATCGTTCGTAGTCGGCTGGAATTGAATGGCAGTTCAATCCGTTGATGAGTGCATACCCTCTTATTAAGCACCGGATTGGAACCCCATTGACAACAACTAACCACTCATTATGAAGATGAGTGCATGCTCTATTATTGCGTAGCGAATTGGAACCCATTGACAACTAATCAACACTCATTATTTTTTCTCTGTAACAACCGTACGAAGTAGCAACATCCACATGCCCATAATGAGTTGCATTCTCAACGAAATCCATTGTGCCCAAGCATTCATAGTCGGCTGGAATATAACGGTAGTTCATGGATATTATTTTCATCAAACCATGTAAGATTTAGTTCATTCCTCAAAAACTGCTTCATCTCTTTCAACCCATCTTCAATAGTTTTTACTCGTCCATTCGTAACATCGATTTTCACATCCAGTTTCTTAAACCCTTATTCCCTGAATTTCCTCAAACAATCAAAAACCTCAATCAAACCATCATTTGACTTAGCTTCCTGGGCCACATATGATGGAACCGCTTCTTCCACCTCTGATATTTGTTCAGCAACATTCAAATTGAACATCCTTTCAAACCATATCATATTATTTTGAACGAGTAAACGATCGTGCCAACCATCTATAATTGCATCAATCACGTTTTTTCCATCATCTAATTGCTATGAATGTCTTGTCAATATAAATAAACACAAAATAATAATAAATTAAAACTGAAAGTAATTTAAGTTCAATAAATGCTAACTTTTGTTGTTCCAATCATATCATTGATTTCACTTAGTGAAAATCCTTTCATTGCACTTGCCTTATACTTTTTCTTGCACAATCTAGAACATTTCAGCATCTACACATCAAACGTTTTGTCTAAATTTCCTCGTCAGATAAGAAATTGTCTCAAAAGCAAGAAGCTACACATTTAAAGTTACAATATTAAAATCTAAATACTAGGGAACGAAACTATAAAATGATAAAATAAAAAAGGATAACTACTTCCAAAGGGATAATGAAGCTAGGGAATGCCAAATACTGGTTCACAACTCCATCAAATTTGTCCATCATATGATTAATTTTATGATGATTGTTTTCAAATAACAATCTACTCCACGGATATGTTTCATACAACTCAAGATTATTAACGGCTCTAAGAAAGAACGGATGAATTGAAGCTCCATCTATTTCTGCCTTGGACTTTCCGATTATAACATTCGCTAAGAAGTAAGGGACAATAATCCTCGACCTATCATCACAATGCTTCATCGCCTTAAACACTTCTCCACTAATGCGAAAGTTATTTTTGATCATGTAGGAAAGTACTTCCTAAAAAACTCCATATTGCCTAATCGTTCATAGTCGACTGGAATTGAATGGCAGTTCAATACGGTGATGAGTGCATGCCTTCTTATTAAGCACCGGATTGGAACCCCATTGACAACAACTAACCACTCATTATTAAGATGAGTGCATGCTCTCTTATTGCGTAGCGAATTGGAACCCGTTGACAACTAATCAACACTCATTATTTTTTATCTGTAACAACCGTACGAAGTAGCAACATCCACACGCCCATAATAAGTTGCATTCTCAACGAAATCCATTGTGCCCAAGCATTCATAGTCGGCTGGAATATAACGGTAGTTCATGGATATCATTTTCATCAAACCATGTAAGATTTAGTTCATTCCTCAAAAACTACTTCATCTCTTTAAACCCATGTTCAATAGTTTTTACTCGTCCATTCGTAACATCGATTTTCACATCCAGTTTCTTAAACCCTTATTCCCTGAATTTCCTCAAACATTCAAAAACCTCAATCAAACCATCATTTGACTTAGCTTCTCGGGCCACATATGATGGAACCGCTTCTTCCACCTCTGATATTTGTTCAGCAACATCCAAATTGAACATCCTTCCAAACCATATCATATTATTTTGAACGAGTAAACGATCGTGCCAACCATCTATAATTGCATCAATCACGTTTTTTCCATCATCTAAATGCTATGAATGTCTTGTCAATATAAATAAACACAAAATAATAATAAATTAAAACTGAAAGTAATTTAAGTTCAATAAATGCTAACTTTTGTTGTTCCAATCATATCATTGATTTCACTTAGTGAAAATCCTTTCATTGCACTTGCCTTATACTTTTTCTTGCACAATCTAGGACATTTCAGCATCTACACATCAAACGTTTTGTCTAAATTTCCTCGTCAGATAAGAAATTGTCTCAAAAGCAAGAAGCTACACATTTAAAGTTACAATATTAAAATCTAAATACTAGGGAATCAAACTATAAAATGATAAAATAAAAAATGATAATTACTTCCAAAGGGATAATGAAGCTAGGGAATGCCCAATACTCGTTCACAACTCCATCAAATTTGTCCATCATATGATTAATTTTATGATGATTGTTTTCAAATAACAATCTATTCCACGGATATGTTTTATACAACTCAAGATTATTAATGGCTCTAAGAAACAAAGGATGAATTGAAGCTCCATCTATTTCTGCCTTGGACTTTCCGATTATAATATTCGCGAAGAAGTAAGGGACAATCATCCTCAACCTATCATCACAATGCTTCATCGCCTTTAACTTCTTCACCACTAATTCGAAAGTTATTTTTGTTCATGTAGGAAAGTACTTCCGAACAAACTCCATATTGCCTGATCGTTCGTAGTCGACTGGAATTGAATGGCAGTTCAATCCGGTGATGAGTGCATACCCTCTTATTAAGCACCGGATTGGAACCCCATTGACAACAACTAACCACTCATTATTAAGATGAGTGTATGCTCTATTATTGCGTAGCGAATTGGAACCCATTGACAACTAATCAACACTCATTATTTTTTATCTGTAACAACCGTACGAAGTAGCAACATCCACACGCCCATAATGAGTTGCATTCTCAACGAAATCCATTGTGCCCAAGCATTCATAGTCGGCTGGAATATAACGGTAGTTCATGGATATCATTTTCATCAAACCATGTAAGATTTAGTTCATTCCTCAAAAACTGCTTCATCTCTTTAAACCCATCTTCAATAGTTTTTACTCGTCCATTCGTAACATCAATTTTCACATCCAGTTTCTTAAAACCTTATTCCCTGAATTTCCTCAAACATTCAAAAACCTCAATCAAACCATCATTTGACTTAGCTTCCTGGGCCACATATGATGGAACCGCTTCTTCCACCTCTGATATTTGTTAAGCAACATCCAAATTGAACATCCTTTCAAACCATATCATATTATTTTGAACGAGTAAACGATCGTGCCAACCATCTATAATTGCATCAATCACGTTTTTTCCATCATCTAAATGCTATGAATGTCTTGTCAATATAAATAAACACAAAATAATAATAAATTAAAACTGAAAGTAATTTAAGTTCAATAAATGCTAACTTTTGTTGTTCCAATCATATCATTGATTTCACTTAGTGAAAATCCTTTCATTGCACTTGCCTTATACTTTTTCTTGCACAATCTAGGACATTTCAGCATCTACACATCAAACGTTTTGTCTAAATTTCCTCGTCAGATAAGAAATTGTCTCAAAAGCAAGAAGCTACACATTTAAAGTTACAATATTAAAATCTAAATACTAGGGAATGAAACTATAAAATGATAAAATAAAAAAAGGATAATTACTTCCAAAGGGATAATGAAGCTAGGGAATGCCCAATACTCGTTCACAACTCCATCAATATTGTTCATCATATGATTAATTTTATGATGATTGTTTTCAAATAACAATCTACTCCACGGATATGTTTCATACAACTCAAGATTATTAACGGCTCTAAGAAAGAACGGATGAATTGAAGCTCCATCTATTTCTGCCTTGGACTTTCCGATTATAACATTCGCTAAGAAGTAAGGGACAATCATCCTCGACCTATCATCACAATGCTTCATCGCCTTAAACACTTCTCTACTAATGCGAAAGTTATTTTTGATCATGCAAGAAAGTACTTCCTAACAAACTCCATATTGCCTAATCGTTCGTAGTCGGCTGGAATTGAATGGCTGTTCAATCCGGTGATGAGTGCATGCCCTCTTATTAAGCACCGGATTGGAACTCCATTGACAACAAATAACCACTCATTATTAAGATGAGTGTATGCTCTATTATTGCGTAGCGAATTGGAACCCATTGACAACTAATCAACACTCATTATTTTTTATCTGTAACAACCGTACGAAGTATCAACATCCACACGCCCATAATGAGTTGCATTCTCAACGAAATCCATTGTGCCCAAGCATTCATAGTCGGCTGGAATATAACGGTAGTTCATGGATATCATTTTCATCAAAGCATGTAAGATTTAGTTCATTCCTCAAAAACTGCTTCATCTCTTTAAACCCATCTTCAATAGTTTTTACTCGTCCATTCGTAACATCGATTTTCACATCCAGTTTCTTAAACCCTTATTCCCTGAATTTCCTCAAACATTCAAAAACCTCAGTCAAACCATCATTTGACTTAGCTTCCTGGGCCACATATGATGGAACCGCTTCTTCCACCTCTGATATTTGTTCAGCAACATCCAAATTGTACATCCTTTCAAACCATATCATATTATTTTGAACGAGTAAACGATCGTGCCAACCATCTATAAATGCATCAATCATGTTTTTTCCATCATCTAAATGCTATGAATGTCTTGTCAATATAAATAAACACAAAATAATAATAAATTAAAACTGAAAGTAATTTAAGTTCAATAAATGCTAACTTTTGTTGTCCAATCATATCATTGATTTCACTTAGTGAAAATCCTTTCATTGCACTTGCCTTATACTTTTTCTTGCACAATCTAGGACATTTCAGCATCTACACATCAAACGTTTTGTCTAAATTTCCTCGTCAGATAAGAAATTGTCTCAAAAGCAAGAAGCTACACATTTAAAGTTACAATATTAAAATCTAAATATTAGGGAATGAAACTATAAAATGATAAAATAAAAAAGGATAATTACTTCTAAAGGGATAATGAAGCTAGGGAATGCCCAATACTCGTTCACAACTCCATCAAATTTGTCCATCATATGATTAATTTTATGATGATTGTTTTCAAATAACAATCTACTCCACGGATATGTTTTATACAACTCAAGATTATTAATGGCTCTAAGAAACAAAGGATGAATTGAAGCTCCATCTATTTATGCCTTGGACTTTCCGATTATAATATTCGCGAAGAAGTAAGGGACAATAATCCTCAACCTATCATCACAATGCTTCATCGCCTTTAACTTCTTCACCACTAATTCGAAAGTTATTTTTGATCATGTAGGAAAGTACTTCCGAAAAAACTCCATATTGTCTAATCGTTCGTAGTCGACTGGAATTGAATGGCAGTTCAAACCGGTGATGAGTGCATGCCCTCTTATTAAGCACCGGATTGGAACCTCATTGACAACAACTAACCACTCATTATTAAGATAAGTGCATGCTCTCTTATTGCGTAGCGAATTGGAACCCATTGACAACTAATCAACACTGATTAGTTTTTTATCTGTAACAACCGTACGAAGTAGCAACATCCACACGCCCATAATGAGTTGCATTCTCAACGAAATCCATTGTGCCCAAGCATTCATAGTCGGCTGGAATATAACGGTAGGTCATGGATATCATTTTCATCAAACCATGTAAGATTTAGTTCATTCCTCAAAAACTGCTTCATATCTTTAAACCCATCTTCAATAGTTTTTACTCATCCATTCGTAACATCGATTTTCACATCCAGTTTCTTAAACCCTTATTCCCTGAATTTCCTCAAACATTCAAAAACCTCAATCAAACCATCATTTGACTTAGCTTCCTGGGCCACATAAGATGGAACCGCTTCTTCCACCTCTGATATTTGTTCAGCAACATCCAAATTGAACATCCTTTCAAACCATATCATATTATTTTGAACGAGTAAACGATCGTGCCAACCATCTATAATTGCATCAATCACGTTTTTTCCATCATCTAATTGCTATGAATGTCTTGTCAATATAAATAAACACAAAATAATAATAAATTAAAACTGAAAGTAATTTAAGTTCAATAAATGATAACTTTTGTCGTTCCAATCATATCATTGATTTCACTTAGTGAAAATCCTTTCATTGCACTTGCCTTATACTTTTTCTTGCACAATCTAGGACATTTCAGCATCTACACATCAAACGTTTTGTCTAAATTTCCTCGTCAGATAAGAAATTGTCTCAAAAGCAAGAAGCTACACATTTAAAGTTACAATATTAAAATCTAAATACTAGGGAACTAAACTATAAAATGATAAAATAAAAAAGGATAATTACTTCCAAAGGGATAATGAAGCTAGGGAATGTCCAATACTCGTTCACAACTCCATCAAATTTTTCCATCATATGATTAATTTTATGATGATTGTTTTCAAATAACAATCTACTCCACGGATATGTTTTATACAACTCAAGATTATTAATGGCTCTAAGAAACAAAGGATGAATTGAAGCTCCATCTATTTCTGCCTTGGACTTTCCGATTATAATATTCGCGAAGAAGTAAGGGACAATCATCCTCAACCTATCATCACAATGCTTCATCGCCTTTAACTTCTTCACCACTAATTCGAAAGTTATTTTTGATCATGTAGGAAAGTACTTCCGAAAAAACTCCATATTGTCTAATCGTTCGTAGTCGACTGGAATTAAATGGCAGTTCAAACCGGTGATGAGTGCATGCCCTCTTATTAAGCACCGGATTGGAACCTCATTGACAACAACTAACCACTCATTATTAAGATAAGTGCATGCTCTCTTATTGCGTAGCGAATTGGAACCCATTGACAACTAATCAACACTGATTAGTTTTTTATCTGTAACAACCGTACGAAGTAGCAACATCCACACGCCCATAATGAGTTGCATTCTCAACGAAATCCATTGTGCCCAAGCATTCATAGTCGGCTGGAATATAACGGTAGGTCATGGATATCATTTTCATCAAACCATGTAAGATTTAGTTCATTCCTCAAAAACTGCTTCATATCTTTAAACCCATCTTCAATAGTTTTTACTCATCCATTCGTAACATCGATTTTCACATCCAGTTTCTTAAACCCTTATTCCCTGAATTTCCTCAAACATTCAAAAACCTCAATCAAACCATCATTTGACTTAGCTTCCTGGGCCACATAAGATGGAACCGCTTCTTCCACCTCTGATATTTGTTCAGCAACATCCAAATTGAACATCCTTTCAAACCATATCATATTATTTTGAACGAGTAAACGATCGTGCCAACCATCTATAATTGCATCAATCACGTTTTTTCCATCATCTAATTGCTATGAATGTCTTGTCAATATAAATAAACACAAAATAATAATAAATTAAAACTGAAAGTAATTTAAGTTCAATAAATGATAACTTTTGTCGTTCCAATCATATCATTGATTTCACTTAGTGAAAATCCTTTCATTGCACTTGCCTTATACTTTTTCTTGCACAATCTAGGACATTTCAGCATCTACACATCAAACGTTTTGTCTAAATTTCCTCGTCAGATAAGAAATTGTCTCAAAAGCAAGAAGCTACACATTTAAAGTTACAATATTAAAATCTAAATACTAGGGAACTAAACTATAAAATGATAAAATAAAAAAGGATAATTACTTCCAAAGGGATAATGAAGCTAGGGAATGTCCAATACTCGTTCACAACTCCATCAAATTTTTCCATCATATGATTAATTTTATGATGATTGTTTTCAAATAACAATCTACTCCACGGATATGTTTTATACAACTCAAGATTATTAATGGCTCTAAGAAACAAAGGATGAATTGAAGCTCCATCTATTTCTGCCTTGGACTTTCCGATTATAATATTCGCGAAGAAGTAAGGGACAATCATCCTCAACCTATCATCACAATGCTTCATCGCCTTTAACTTCTTCACCACTAATTCGAAAGTTATTTTTGATCATGTAGGAAAGTACTTCCGAAAAAACTCCATATTGTCTAATCGTTCGTAGTCGACTGGAATTAAATGGCAGTTCAAACCGGTGATGAGTGCATGCCCTCTTATTAAGCACCGGATTGGAACCTCATTGACAACAACTAACCACTCATTATTAAGATGAGTGCATGCTCTCTTATTGCGTAGCGAATTGGAACCCATTGACAACTAATCAACACTGATTAGTTTTTTATCTGTAACAACCGTACGAAGTAGCAACATCCACACGCCCATAATGAGTTGCATTCTCAACGAAATCCATTGTGCCCAAGCATTCATAGTCGGCTGGAATATAACGGTAGGTCATGGATATCATTTTCATCAAACCATGTAAGATTTAGTTCATTCCTCAAAAACTGCTTCATCTCTTTAAACCCATCTTCAATAGTTTTTACTCGTCCATTCGTAACATCGATTTTCACATCCAGTTTCTTAAACCCTTATTCCCTGAATTTCCTCAAACATTCAAAAACCTCAATCAAACCATCATTTGACTTAGCTTCCTGGGCCACATAAGATGGAACCGCTTCTTCCACCTCTGATATTTGTTCAGCAACATCCAAATTGAACATCCTTTCAAACCATATCATATTATTTTGAACGAGTAAACGATCGTGCCAACCATCTATAATTGCATCAATCACGTTTTTTCCATCATCTAATTGCTATGAATGTCTTGTCAATATAAATAAACACAAAATAATAATAAATTAAAACTGAAAGTAATTTAAGTTCAATAAATGCTAACTTTTGTTGTTCCAATCATATCATTGATTTCACTTAGTGAAAATCCTTTCATTGCACTTGCCTTATACTTTTTCTTGCACAATCTAGGACATTTCAGCATCTACACATCAAACGTTTTGTCTAAATTTCCTCGTCAGATAAGAAATTGTCTCAAAAGCAAGAAGCTACACATTTAAAGTTACAATATTAAAATCTAAATACTAGGGAATCAAACTATAAAATGATAAAATAAAAAATGATAATTACTTCCAAAGGGATAATGAAGCTAGGGAATGCCCAATACTCGTTCACAACTCCATCAAATTTGTCCATCATATGATTAATTTTATGATGATTGTTTTCAAATAACAATCTACTCCACGGATATGTTTTATACAACTCAAGATTATTAATGGCTCTAAGAAACAAAGGATGAATTGAAGCTCCATCTATTTCTGCCTTGGACTTTCCGATTATAATATTCGCGAAGAAGTAAGGGACAATCATCCTCAACCTATCATCACAATGCTTCATCGCCTTTAACTTCTTCACCACTAATTCGAAAGTTATTTTTGTTCATGTAGGAAAGTACTTCCGAAAAACTCCATATTGCCTGATCGTTCGTAGTCGACTGGAATTGAATGGCAGTTCAATCCGGTGATGAGTGCATACCCTCTTATTAAGCACCGGATTGGAACCCCATTGACAACAACTAACCACTCATTATTAAGATGAGTGTATGCTCTATTATTGCGTAGCGAATTGGAACCCATTGACAACTAATCAACACTCATTATTTTTTATCTGTAACAGCCGTACGAAGTAGCAACATCCACACGCCCATAATGAGTTGCATTCTCAACGAAATACATTGTGCCCAAGCATTCATAGTCGGCTGGAATATAACGGTAGTTCATGGATATCATTTTCATCAAACCATGTAAGATTTAGTTCATTCCTCAAAAACTGCTTCATCTCTTTCAACCCATCTTCAATAGTTTTTACTCGTCCATTCGTAACATCGATTTTCACATCCAGTTTCTTAAACCCTTATTCCCTGAATTTCCTCAAACATTCAAAAACCTCAATCAAACCATCATTTGACTTAGCTTCCTGGGCCATATATGATGGAACCGCTTCTTCCACCTCTGATATTTGTTAAGCAACATCCAAATTGAACATCCTTTCAAACCATATCATATTATTTTGAACGAGTAAACGATCGTGCAAACATCTATAATTGCATCAATCACGTTTTTTCCATCATCTAAATGCTATGAATGTCTTGTCAATATAAATAAACACAAAATAAGAATAAATTAAAACTGAAAGTAATTTAAGTTCAATAAATGCTAACTTTTGTTGTTCCAATCATATCATTGTTTCACTTAGTGAAAATCCTTTCATTGCACTTGCCTTATACTTTTTCTTGCACAATCTAGGACATTTCAACATCTACACATCAAACGTTTTGTCTAAATTTCCTCGTCAGATAAGAAATTGTCTCAAAAGCAAGAAGCTACACATTTAAAGTTACAATATTAAAATCTAAATACTAGGGAATGAAACTATAAAATGATAAAATAAAAAAGGATAATTACTTCCAAAGGGATAATGAAGCTAGGGAATGCCCAATACTCGTTCACAACTCCATCAAATTTGTCCATTATATGATTAATTTTATGATGATTGTTTTCAAATAACAATCTACTCCACGGATATGTTTTATACAACTCAAGATTATTAACGGCTCTAAGAAACAAAGGATGAATTGAAGCTTCATCTATTTTTGCCTTGGACTTTCCGATTATAACATTCGCGAAGAAGTAAGGGACAATCATCCTCAACCTATCATCACAATGCTTCATCGCCTTAAACACTTCTCCACTAATGCGAAAGTTATTTTTGATCATGTAGGAAAGTACTTCCTAACAAACTCCATATTGCCTAATCGTTCGTAGTCGACTGGTATTGAATGGCAGTTCAATACGGTGATGAGTGCATGCCTTCTTATTAAGCACCGGATTGGAACCCCATTGACAACAACTAACCACTCATTATTAAGATGAGTGCATGCTCTCTTATTGCGTAGCGAATTGGAACCCGTTGACAACTAATCAACACTCATTATTTTTTATCTGTAACAACCGTACGAAGTAGCAACATCCACACGCCCATAATGAGTTGCATTCTCAACGAAATCCATTGTGCCCAAGCATTCATAGTCGGCTGGAATATAACGGTAGTTCATGGATATCATTTTCATCAAACCATGTAAGATTTAGTTCATTCCTCAAAAACTACTTCATCTCTTTAAACCCATGTTCAATAGTTTTTACTCGTCCATTCGTAACATCGATTTTCACATCCAGTTTCTTAAACACATATTCCCTGAATTTCCTCAAACATTCAATAACCTCAATCAAACCATCATTTGACTTAGCTTCTCGGGCCACATATGATGGAACCGCTTCTTCCACCTCTGATATTTGTTCAGCAACATCCAAATTGAACATCCTTTCAAACCATATCTTCTTATTTTGAACGAGTAAACGATCGTGCCAACCATCTATAATTGCATCAATCACGTTTTTTCCATCATCTAAATGCTATGAATGTCTTGTCAATATAAATAAACACAAAATAATAATAAATTAAAACTGAAAGTAATTTAAGTTCAATAAATGCTAACTTTTGTTGTTCCAATCATATCATTGATTTCCCTTAGTGAAAATCCTTTCATTGCACTTGCCTTATACTTTTTCTTGCACAATCTAGGACATTTCAGCATCTACACATCAAACATTTTGTCTAAATTTCCTCGTCAGATAAGAAATTGTCTCAAAAGCAAGAAGCTACACATTTAAAGTTACAATATTAAAATCTAAATACTAGGGAACGAAACTATAAAATGATAAAATAAAAAAGGATAATTACTTCCAAAGGGATAATGAAGCTAGGGAATGCCCAATACTCGTTCACAACTCCATCAAATTTGTCCATCATATGATTAATTTTATGATGATTGTTTTCAAATAACAATCTACTCCACGGATATGTTTTATACAACTCAAGATTATTAACGGCTCTAAGAAACAAAGGATGGATTGAAGCTCCATCTATTTCTGCCTTGGACTTTCCGATTATAACATTCGCGAAGAAGTAAGGGACAATCATCCTCAACCTATCATCACAATGCTTCATCGCCTTTAACTTCTTCACCACTAATGCGAAAGTTATTTTTGATCATGTAGGAAAGTACTTCCTAACAAACTCCATATTGCCTAATCGTTCGTAGTCGACTGGAATTGAATGGCAGTTCAATACGGTGATGAGTGCATGCCTTCTTATTAAGCACCGGATTGGAACCCCATTGACAACAACTAACCACTCATTATTAAGATGAGTGCATGCTCTCTTATTGCGTAGCGAATTGGAACCCGTTGACAACTAATCAACACTCATTATTTTTTATCTGTAACAACCGTACGAAGTAGCAACATCCACACGCCCATAATGAGTTGCATTCTCAACGAAATCCATTGTGCCCAAGCATTCATAGTCGGCTGGAATATAACGGTAGTTCATGGATATCATTTTCATCAAACCATGTAAGATTTAGTTCATTCCTCAAAAACTACTTCATCTCTTTAAACCCATCTTCAATAGTTTTTACTCGTCCATTCGTAACATCGATTTTCACATCCAGTTTCTTAAACCCTTATTCCCTGAATTTCCTCAAACATTCAAAAACCTCAATCAAACCATCATTTGACTTAGCTTCCTTGGCCACATATGATGGAACAGCTTCTTCCACCTCTGATATTTGTTCAGCAACATCCAAATTGAACATCCTTTCAAACCATATCATATTATTTTGAACGAGTAAACGATCGTGCCAACCATCTATAAATGCATCAATCACGTTTTTTCCATCATCTAAATGCTATGAATGTCTTGTCAATATAAATAAACACAAAATAATAATAAATTAAAACTGAAAGTAATTTAAGTTCAATAAATGCTAACTTTTGTTGTCCAATCATATCATTGATTTCACTTAGTGAAAATCCTTTCATTGCACTTGCCTTATACTTTTTCTTGCACAATCTAGGACATTTCAGCATCTACACATCAAACGTTTTGTCTAAATTTCCTCGTCAGATAAGAAATTGTCTCAAAAGCAAGAAGCTACACATTTAAAGTTACAATATTAAAATCTAAATACTAGGGAACGAAACTATAAAATGATAAAATAAAAAAGGATAATTACTTCCAAAGGGATAATGAAGCTAGGGAATGCCCAATACTCGTTCACAACTCCATCAAATTTGTCCATCATATGATTAATTTTATGATGATTGTTTTCAAATAACAATCTACTCCATGGATATGTTTTATACAACTCAAGATTATTAACGGCTCGAAGAAACAAAGGATGAATTGAAGCTCCATCTATTTCTGCCTTGGACTTTCCGATTATAACATTCGCGAAGAAGTAAGGGACAATCATCCTCAACCTATCATCACAATGCTTCATCGCCTTTAACTTCTTCACCACTAATGCGAAAGTTATTTTTGATCATGTACGAAAGTACTTCCTAACAAACTCCATATTGCCTAATCGTTCGTAGTCGGCTGGAATTAAATGGCAGTTCAATCCGGTGATGAGAGCATGCCCTCTTATTAAGCACCGGATTGGAACCCCATTGACAACAAATAACCACTCATTATTAAGATGAGTGTATGCTCTATTATTGCGTAGCGAATTGGAACCCATTGACAACTAATCAACACTCATTATTTTTTATCTGTAACAACCGTACGAAGTAGCAACATCCACACGCCCATAATGAGTTGCATTCTCAACGAAATCCATTGTGCCCAAGCATTCATAGTCGGCTGGAATATAACGGTAGTTCATGGATATCATTTTCATCAAACCATGTAAGATTTAGTTCATTCCTCAAAAACTGCTTCATCTCTTTAAACCCATCTTCAATAGTTTTTACTCGTCCATTCGTAACATCGATTTTCACATCCAGTTTCTTAAACCCTTATTCCCTAAATTTCCTCAAACATTCAAAAACCTCAATCAAACCATCACTTGACTTAGCTTCCTGGGCCACATATGATGGAACCGCTTCTTCCACCTCTGATATTTGTTCAGCAACATCAAAAATTGAACATCCTTTCAAACCATATCTTATTATTTTGAACGAGTAAACGATCGTGCCAACAATCTATGATTGCATCAATCACGTTTTTTCCATCATCTAAATGCTATGAATGTCTTGTCAATATAAATAAACACAAAATAATAATAAATTTAAACTGAAAGTAATTTAAGTTCAATAAATGCTAACTTTTGTTGTTCCAATCATATCATTGATTTTATTTAGTGAAAATCCTTTCATTGCACTTGCCTTATACTTTTTCTTGCATAATCTAGGACATTTCAGCATCTACACATCAAACGTTTTGTCTAAATTTCCTCGTCAGATAAGAAATTGTCTCAAAAGCAAGAAGCTACACATTTAAAGTTACAATATTAAAATCTAAATACTAGGGAACGAAACTATAAAATGATAAAATAAAAAAGGATAATTACTTCCAAAGGGATAATGAAGTTAGGGAATGCCAAATACTGGTTCACAACTCCATCAAATTTGTCCATCATATGATTAATTTTATGATGATTGTTTTCAAATAACAATCTACTCCACGGATATGTTTCATACAACTCAAGATTATTAACGGCTCTAAGAAAGAACGGATGAATTGAAGCTCCATCTATTTCTGCCTTGGACTTTCCGATTATAACATTCGCTAAGAAGTAAGGGACAATCATCCTCGACCTATCATCACAATGCTTCATCGCCTTAAACACTTCTCCACTAATGCGAAAGTTATTTTTGATAATGTAGGAAAGTACTTCCTAACAAACTCCATATTGCCTAATCGTTCGTAGTCGGCTGGTATTGAATGGCAGTTCAATCCGGTGATGAGTGCATGCCCTCTTATTAAGCACCGGATTGGAACCCCATTGACAACAAATAACCACTCATTATTAAGATGAGTGTATGCTCTATTATTGCGTAGCGAATTGGAACCCATTGACAACTAATCAACACTCATTATTTTTTATCTGTAACAACCGTACGAAGTAGCAACATCCACACGCCCATAATGAGTTGCATTCTCAACGAAATCCATTGTGCCCAAGCATTCATAGTCGGCTGGAATATAACGGTAGTTCATGGATATCATTTTCATCAAACCATGTAAGATTTAGTTCATTCCTCAAAAACTGCTTCATCTCTTTAAACCCATCTTCAATAGTTTTTACTCGTCCATTCGTAACATCGATTTTCACATCCAGTTTCTTAAACCCTTATTCCCTGAATTTCCTCAAACATTCAAAAACCTCAATCAAACCATCACTTGACTTAGCTTCCTGGGCCACATATGATGGAACCGCTTCTTCCACCTCTGATATTTGTTCAGCAACATCCAAATTGAACATCCTTTCAAACCATATCATATTATTTTGAACGAGTAAACGATCATGCCAACCATCTATAATTGCATCACTCACGTTTTTTCCATCATCTAAATGCTATGAATGTCTTGTCAATATAAATAAAAACAAAATAATAATAAATTAAAACTGAAAGTAATTTAAGTTCAATAAATGCTAACTTTTGTTGTTCCAATCATATCATTGATTTCACTTAATGAAAATCCTTTCATTGCACTTGCCTTATACTTTTTCTTGCACAATCTAGGACATTTCAGCATCTACACATCAAACGTTTTGTCTAAATTTCCTCGTCAGATAAGAAATTGTCTCAAAAGCAAGAAGCTACACATTTAAAGTTACAATATTAAAATCTAAATACTAGGGAATGAAACTATAAAATGATAAAATAAAAAGGGATATGTACTTCCAATGGGATAATGAAGGTAGGGAATGCCCAATACTCGTTCACAACTCCATCAAATTTGTCCATCATATGATTAATTTTATGATGATTGTTTTCAAATAACAATCTACTCCACGGATATGTTTCATACAACTCAAGATTATTAACGGCTCTAAGAAAGAACGGATGAATTGAAGCTCCATCTATTTCTGCCTTGGACTTTCCGATTATAACATTCGCTAAGAAGTAAGGGACAATCATCCTCAACCTATCATCACAATGCTTCATCGCCTTTAACTTCGTCACCACTAATGCGAAAGTTATTTTTGATCATGTACGAAAGTACTTCCTAACAAACTCCATATTGCCTAATCGTTCGTAGTCGGCTGGAATTAAATGGCAGTTCAATCCGGTGATGAGAGCATGCCCTCTTATTAAGCACCGGATTGGAACCCCATTGACAACAAATAACCACTCATTATTAAGATGAGTGTATGCTCTATTATTGCGTAGCGAATTGGAACCCATTGACAACTAATCAACACTCATTATTTTTTATCTGTAACAACCGTACGAAGTAGCAACATCCACACGCCCATAATGAGTTGCATTCTCAACGAAATCCATTGTGCCCAAGCATTCATAGTCGGCTGGAATATAACGGTAGTTCATGGATATCATTTTCATCAAACCATGTAAGATTTAGTTCATTCCTCAAAAACTGCTTCATCTCTTTAAACCCATCTTCAATAGTTTTTACTCGTCCATTCGTAACATCGATTTTCACATCCAGTTTCTTAAACCCTTATTCCCTAAATTTCCTCAAACATTCAAAAACCTCAATCAAACCATCACTTGACTTAGCTTCCTGGGCCACATATGATGGAACCGCTTCTTCCACCTCTGATATTTGTTCAGCAACATCAAAAATTGAACATCCTTTCAAACCATATCTTATTATTTTGAACGAGTAAACGATCGTGCCAACAATCTATGATTGCATCAATCACGTTTTTTCCATCATCTAAATGCTATGAATGTCTTGTCAATATAAATAAACACAAAATAATAATAAATTTAAACTGAAAGTAATTTAAGTTCAATAAATGCTAACTTTTGTTGTTCCAATCATATCATTGATTTTATTTAGTGAAAATCCTTTCATTGCACTTGCCTTATACTTTTTCTTGCATAATCTAGGACATTTCAGCATCTACACATCAAACGTTTTGTCTAAATTTCCTCGTCAGATAAGAAATTGTCTCAAAAGCAAGAAGCTACACATTTAAAGTTACAATATTAAAATCTAAATACTAGGGAACGAAACTATAAAATGATAAAATAAAAAAGGATAATTACTTCCAAAGGGATAATGAAGTTAGGGAATGCCAAATACTGGTTCACAACTCCATCAAATTTGTCCATCATATGATTAATTTTATGATGATTGTTTTCAAATAACAATCTACTCCACGGATATGTTTCATACAACTCAAGATTATTAACGGCTCTAAGAAAGAACGGATGAATTGAAGCTCCATCTATTTCTGCCTTGGACTTTCCGATTATAACATTCGCTAAGAAGTAAGGGACAATCATCCTCGACCTATCATCACAATGCTTCATCGCCTTAAACACTTCTCCACTAATGCGAAAGTTATTTTTGATAATGTAGGAAAGTACTTCCTAACAAACTCCATATTGCCTAATCGTTCGTAGTCGGCTGGTATTGAATGGCAGTTCAATCCGGTGATGAGTGCATGCCCTCTTATTAAGCACCGGATTGGAACCCCATTGACAACAAATAACCACTCATTATTAAGATGAGTGTATGCTCTATTATTGCGTAGCGAATTGGAACCCATTGACAACTAATCAACACTCATTATTTTTTATCTGTAACAACCGTACGAAGTAGCAACATCCACACGCCCATAATGAGTTGCATTCTCAACGAAATCCATTGTGCCCAAGCATTCATAGTCGGCTGGAATATAACGGTAGTTCATGGATATCATTTTCATCAAACCATGTAAGATTTAGTTCATTCCTCAAAAACTGCTTCATCTCTTTAAACCCATCTTCAATAGTTTTTACTCGTCCATTCGTAACATCGATTTTCACATCCAGTTTCTTAAACCCTTATTCCCTGAATTTCCTCAAACATTCAAAAACCTCAATCAAACCATCACTTGACTTAGCTTCCTGGGCCACATATGATGGAACCGCTTCTTCCACCTCTGATATTTGTTCAGCAACATCCAAATTGAACATCCTTTCAAACCATATCATATTATTTTGAACGAGTAAACGATCATGCCAACCATCTATAATTGCATCACTCACGTTTTTTCCATCATCTAAATGCTATGAATGTCTTGTCAATATAAATAAAAACAAAATAATAATAAATTAAAACTGAAAGTAATTTAAGTTCAATAAATGCTAACTTTTGTTGTTCCAATCATATCATTGATTTCACTTAATGAAAATCCTTTCATTGCACTTGCCTTATACTTTTTCTTGCACAATCTAGGACATTTCAGCATCTACACATCAAACGTTTTGTCTAAATTTCCTCGTCAGATAAGAAATTGTCTCAAAAGCAAGAAGCTACACATTTAAAGTTACAATATTAAAATCTAAATACTAGGGAATGAAACTATAAAATGATAAAATAAAAAGGGATATGTACTTCCAATGGGATAATGAAGGTAGGGAATGCCCAATACTCGTTCACAACTCCATCAAATTTGTCCATCATATGATTAATTTTATGATGATTGTTTTCAAATAACAATCTACTCCACGGATATGTTTCATACAACTCAAGATTATTAACGGCTCTAAGAAAGAACGGATGAATTGAAGCTCCATCTATTTCTGCCTTGGACTTTCCGATTATAACATTCGCTAAGAAGTAAGGGACAATCAACCTCGACCTATCATCACAATGCTTCATCGCCTTAAACACTTCTCCACTAATGCGAAAGTTATTTTTGATCATGTAGGAAAGTACTTCCTAACAAACTCCATATTGCCTAATCGTTCGTAGTCGGCTGCAATTGAATTGCAGTTTAATCCGGTGATGAGTGCATGCCCTCTTATTAAGCACCAGATTGGAACCCCAGTTACAACAAATAACCACTCATTATTAAGATGAGTGCATGCTCTCTTATTGCGTAGCGAATTGGGACCCATTGACAACTAATCAACACTCATTATTTTTTATCTGTAACAACCGTACGAAGTAGCAACATCCACACGCCCATAATGAGTTGCATTCTCAACGAAATCCATTGTGCCCAAGCATTCATAGTCGGCTGGAATATAACGGTAGTTCATGGATATCATTTTCATCAAACCATGTAAGATTTAGTTCATTCCTCAAAAACTGCTTCATCTCTTTAAACCCATCTTCAATAGTTTTTACTCGTCCATTCGTAACATCGATTTTCACATCCAGTTTCTTAAACCCTTATTCCCTAAATTTCCTCAAACATTCAAAAACCTCAATCAAACCATCATTTGACTTAGCTTCCTTGGCCACATATGATGGAACAGCTTCTTCCACCTCTGATATTTGTTCAGCAACATCCAAATTGAACATCCTTTCAAACCATATCATATTATTTTGAACGAGTAAACGATCGTGCCAACCATCTATAAATGCATCAATCACGTTTTTTCCATCATCTAAATGCTATGAATGTCTTGTCAATATAAATAAACACAAAATAATAATAAATTAAAACTGAAAGTAATTTAAGTTCAATAAATGCTAACTTTTGTTGTCCAATCATATCATTGATTTCACTTAGTGAAAATCCTTTCATTGCACTTGCCTTATACTTTTTCTTGCACAATCTAGGACATTTCATCATCTACACATCAAACGTTTTGTCTAAATTTCCTCGTCAGATAAGAAATTGTCTCAAAAGCAAGAAGCTACACATTTAAAGTTACAATATTAAAATCTAAATACTAGGGAACGAAACTATAAAATGATAAAATAAAAAAGGATAATTACTTCCAAAGGGATAATGAAGTTAGGGAATGCCAAATACTGGTTCACAACTCCATCAAATTTGTCCATCATATGATTAATTTTATGATGATTGTTTTCAAATAACAATCTACTCCACGGATATGTTTCATACAACTCAAGATTATTAACGGCTCTAAGAAAGAACGGATGAATTGAAGCTCCATCTATTTCTGCCTTGGACTTTCCGATTATAACATTCGCTAAGAAGTAAGGGACAATCAACCTCGACCTATCATCACAATGCTTCATCGCCTTAAACACTTCTCCACTAATGCGAAAGTTATTTTTGATCATGTAGGAAAGTACTTCCTAACAAACTCCATATTGCCTAATCGTTCGTAGTCGGCTGCAATTGAATTGCAGTTTAATCCGGTGATGAGTGCATGCCCTCTTATTAAGCACCAGATTGGAACCCCAGTTACAACAAATAACCACTCATTATTAAGATGAGTGCATGCTCTCTTATTGCGTAGCGAATTGGGACCCATTGACAACTAATCAACACTCATTATTTTTTATCTGTAACAACCGTACGAAGTAGCAACATCCACACGCCCATAATGAGTTGCATTCTCAACGAAATCCATTGTGCCCAAGCATTCATAGTCGGCTGGAATATAACGGTAGTTCATGGATATCATTTTCATCAAACCATGTAAGATTTAGTTCATTCCTCAAAAACTGCTTCATCTCTTTAAACCCATCTTCAATAGTTTTTACTCGTCCATTCGTAACATCGATTTTCACATCCAGTTTCTTAAACCCTTATTCCCTAAATTTCCTCAAACATTCAAAAACCTCAATCAAACCATCACTTGACTTAGCTTCCTGGGCCACATATGATGGAACCGCTTCTTCCACCTCTGATATTTGTTCAGCAACATCAAAAATTGAACATCCTTTCAAACCATATCTTATTATTTTGAACGAGTAAACGATCGTGCCAACCATCTATAAATGCATCAATCACGTTTTTTCCATCATCTAAATGCTATGAATGTCTTGTCAATATAAATAAACACAAAATAATAATAAATTAAAACTGAAAGTAATTTAAGTTCAATAAATGCTAACTTTTGTTGTCCAATCATATCATTGATTTCACTTAGTGAAAATCCTTTCATTGCACTTGCCTTATACTTTTTCTTGCACAATCTAGGACATTTCATCATCTACACATCAAACGTTTTGTCTAAATTTCCTCGTCAGATAAGAAATTGTCTCAAAAGCAAGAAGCTACACATTTAAAGTTACAATATTAAAATCTAAATACTAGGGAACGAAACTATAAAATGATAAAATAAAAAAGGATAATTACTTCCAAAGGGATAATGAAGCTAGGGAATGCCCAATACTCGTTCACAACTCCATCAAATTTGTCCATCATATGATTAATTTTATGATGATTGTTTTCAAATAACAATCTACTCCATGGATATGTTTTATACAACTCAAGATTATTAACGGCTCGAAGAAACAAAGGATGAATTGAAGCTCCATCTATTTCTGCCTTGGACTTTCCGATTATAACATTCGCGAAGAAGTAAGGGACAATCATCCTCCACCTATCATCACAATGCTTCATCGCCTTTAACTTCTTCACCACTAATGCGAAAGTTATTTTTGATCATGTACGAAAGTACTTCCTAACAAACTCCATATTGCCTAATCGTTCGTAGTCGGCTGGAATTGAATGGCAGTTCAATCCGGTGATGAGTGCATGCCCTCTTATTAAGCACCGGATTGGAACCCCATTGACAACAAATAACCACTCATTATTAAGATGAGTGTATGCTCTATTATTGCGTAGCGAATTGGAACCCATTGACAACTAATCAACACTCATTATTTTTTATCTGTAACAACAGTACGAAGTAGCAACATCCACACGCCCATAATGAGTTGCATTCTCAACGAAATCCATTGTGCCCAAGCATTCATAGTCGGCTGGAATATAACGGTAGTTCATGGATATCATTTTCATCAAACCATGTAAGATTTAGTTCATTCCTCAAAAACTGCTTCATCTCTTTAAACCCATCTTCAATAGTTTTTACTCGTCCATTCGTAACATCGATTTTCACATCCAGTTTCTTAAACCCTTATTCCCTAAATTTCCTCAAACATTCAAAAACCTCAATCAAACCATCACTTGACTTAGCTTCCTGGGCCACATATGATGGAACCGCTTCTTCCACCTCTGATATTTGTTCAGCAACATCAAAAGTTGAACATCCTTTCAAACCATATCTTATTATTTTGAACGAGTAAACGATCGTGCCAACAATCTATGATTGCATCAATCACGTTTTTTCCATCATCTAAATGCTATGAATGTCTTGTCAATATAAATAAACACAAAATAATAATAAATTTAAACTGAAAGTAATTTAAGTTCAATAAATGCTAACTTTTGTTGTTCCAATCATATCATTGATTTTATTTAGTGAAAATCCTTTCATTGCACTTGCCTTATACTTTTTCTTGCATAATCTAGGACATTTCAGCATCTACACATCAAACGTTTTGTCTAAATTTCCTCGTCAGATAAGAAATTGTCTCAAAAGCAAGAAGCTACACATTTAAAGTTACAATATTAAAATCTAAATACTAGGGAACGAAACTATAAAATGATAAAATAAAAAAGGATAATTACTTCCAAAGGGATAATGAAGTTAGGGAATGCCAAATACTGGTTCACAACTCCATCAAATTTGTCCATCATATGATTAATTTTATGATGATTGTTTTCAAATAACAATCTACTCCACGGATATGTTTCATACAACTCAAGATTATTAACGGCTCTAAGAAAGAACGGATGAATTGAAGCTCCATCTATTTCTGCCTTGGACTTTCCGATTATAACATTCGCTAAGAAGTAAGGGACAATCATCCTCGACCTATCATCACAATGCTTCATCGCCTTAAACACTTCTCCACTAATGCGAAAGTTATTTTTGATAATGTAGGAAAGTACTTCCTAACAAACTCCATATTGCCTAATCGTTCGAAGTCGGCTGGTATTGAATGGCAGTTCAATCCGGTGATGAGTGCATGCCCTCTTATTAAGCACCGGATTGGAACCCCATTGACAACAAATAACCACTCATTATTAAGATGAGTGTATGCTCTATTATTGCGTAGCGAATTGGAACCCATTGACAACTAATCAACACTCATTATTTTTTATCTGTAACAACCGTACGAAGTAGCAACATCCACACGCCCATAATGAGTTGCATTCTCAACGAAATCCATTGTGCCCAAGCATTCATAGTCGGCTGGAATATAACGGTAGTTCATGGATATCATTTTCATCAAACCATGTAAGATTTAGTTCATTCCTCAAAAACTGCTTCATCTCTTTAAACCCATCTTCAATAGTTTTTACTCGTCCATTCGTAACATCGATTTTCACATCCAGTTTCTTAAACCCTTATTCCCTGAATTTCCTCAAACATTCAAAAACCTCAATCAAACCATCACTTGACTTAGCTTCCTGGGCCACATATGATGGAACCGCTTCTTCCACCTCTGATATTTGTTCAGCAACATCCAAATTGAACATCCTTTCAAACCATATCATATTATTTTGAACGAGTAAACGATCATGCCAACCATCTATAATTATATCACTCACGTTTTTTCCATCATCTAAATGCTATGAATGTCTTGTCAATATAAATAAACACAAAATAATAATAAATTTAAACTGAAAGTAATTTAAGTTCAATAAATGCTAACTTTTGTTGTTCCAATCATATCATTGATTTCACTTAATGAAAATCCTTTCATTGAACTTGCCTTATACTTTTTCTTGCACAATCTAGGACATTTCAGCATCTACATATCAAACGTTTTGTCTAAATTTCCTCGTCAGATAAGAAATTGTCTCAAAAGCAAGAAGCTACACATTTAAAGTTACAATATTAAAATCTAAATACTAGGGAACGAAACTATAAAATGATAAAATAAAAAAGGATAATTACTTCCAAAGGGATAATGAAGTTAGGGAATGCCAAATACTGGTTCACAACTCCATCAAATTTGTCCATCATATGATTAATTTTATGATGATTGTTTTCAAATAAGAATCTACTCCACGGATATGTTTCATACAACTCAAGATTATTAACGGCTCTAAGAAAGAACGGATGAATTGAAGCTCCATCTATTTCTGCCTTGGACTTTCCGATTATAACATTCGCTAAGAAGTAAGGGACAATCATCCTCGACCTATCATCACAATGCTTCATCGCCTTAAACACTTCTCCACTAATGCGAAAGTTATTTTTGATCATGTAGGAAAGTACTTCCTAACAAACTCCATATTGCCTAATCGTTCGTAGTCGGCTGCAATTGAATTGCAGTTTAATCCGGTGATGAGTGCATGCCCTCTTATTAAGCCCTGGATTGGAACCCCATTGACAACAAATAACCACTCATTATTAAGATGAGTGCATGCTCTCTTATTGCGTAGCGAATTGGGACCCATTGACAACTAATCAACACTCATTATTTTTTATCTGTAACAACCGTACGAAGTAGCAACATCCACACGCCCATAATGAGTTGCATTCTCAACGAAATCCATTGTGCCCAAGCATTCATAGTCGGCTGGAATATAACGGTAGTTCATGGATATCATTTTCATCAAACCATGTAAGATTTAGTTCATTCCTCAAAAACTGCTTCATCTCTTTATACCCATCTTCAATAGTTTTTACTCGTCCATTCGTAACATCGATTTTCACATCCAGTTTCTTAAACCCTTATTCCCTGAATTTCCTTAAACATTCAAAAACCTCAATCAAACCATCATTTGACTTAGCTTCCTGGGCCACATATGATGGAACCGCTTCTTCCAGCTCTGATATTTGTTCAGCAACATCCAAATTGAACAACCTTTCAAACCATATCATATTATTTTGAACGTGTAAACGATCGTGCCAACCATCTATAATTGCATCAATCACGTTTTTTCCATCATCTAAATGCTATGAATGTCTTGTCAATATAAATAAACACAAAGTAATAATAAATTAAAACTGAAAGTAATTTAAGTTCAATAAATGCTAACTTTTGTTGTTCCAATCATATCATTGATTTCACTTAGTGAAAATCCTTTCATTGCACTTGCCTTATACTTTTTCTTGCACAATCTAGGACATTTCAGCATCTACACATCAAACGTTTTGTCTAAATTTCCTCGTCAGATAAGAAATTGTCTCAAAAGCAAGAAGCTACACATTTAAAGTTACAATATTAAAATCTAAATACTAGGGAATGAAACTATAAAATGATAAAATAAAAAAGGATAATTACTTCCAAAGGGATAATGAAGCTATGGAATGCCCAATACTCGTTCACAACTCCATCAAATTTGTCCATCATATGATTAATTTTATGATGATTGTTTTCAAATAACACTCTACTCCACGGATATGTTTCATACAACTCAAGATTATTAACGGCTCTAAGAAAAAACGGATGAATTGAAGCTCCATCTATTTCTGCCTTGGACTTTCCGATTATAACATTCGCTAAGAAGTAAGGGACAATCATCCTCGACCTATCATCACAATGCTTCATCGCCTTAAACACTTCTCCACTAATGCGAAAGTTATTTTTGATCATGTAGGAAAGTACTTCCTAACAAACTCCATATTGCCTAATCGTTCGTAGTCGGCTGCAATTGAATTGCAGTTTAATCCGGTGATGAGTGCATGCCCTCTTATTAAGCACCGGATTGGAACCCCAGTTACAACAAATAACCACTCATTATTAAGATGAGTGCATGCTCTCTTATTGCGTAGCGAATTGGGACCCATTGACAACTAATCAACACTCATTATTTTTTATCTGTAACAACCGTACGAAGTAGCAACATCCACACGCCCATAATGAGTTGCATTCTCAACGAAATCCATTGTGCCCAAGCATTCATAGTCGGCTGGAATATAACGGTAGTTCATGGATATCATTTTCATCAAACCATGTAAGATTTAGTTCATTCCTCAAAAACTGCTTCATCTCTTTAAACCCATCTTCAATAGTTTTTACTCGTCCATTCGTAACATCGATTTTCACATCCAGTTTCTTAAACCCTTATTCCCTAAATTTCCTCAAACATTCAAAAACCTCAATCAAACCATCATTTGACTTAGCTTCCTTGGCCAGATATGATGGAACAGCTTCTTCCACCTCTGATATTTGTTCAGCAACATCCAAATTGAACATCCTTTCAAACCATATCATATTATTTTCAACGAGTAAACGATCGTGCCAACCATCTATAAATGCATCAATCACGTTTTTTCCATCATCTAAATGCTATGAATGTCTTGTCAATATAAATAAACACAAAATAATAATAAATTAAAACTGAAAGTAATTTAAGTTCAATAAATGCTAACTTTTGTTGTCCAATCATATCATTGATTTCACTTAGTGAAAATCCTTTCATTGCACTTGCCTTATACTTTTTCTTGCACAATCTAGGACATTTCATCATCTACACATCAAACGTTTTGTCTAAATTTCCTCGTCAGATAAGAAATTGTCTCAAAAGCAAGAAGCTACACATTTAAAGTTACAATATTAAAATCTAAATACTAGGGAACGAAACTATAAAATGATAAAATAAAAAAGGATAATTACTTCCAAAGGGATAATGAAGCTAGGGAATGCCCAATACTCGTTCACAACTCCATCAAATTTGTCCATCATATGATTAATTTTATGATGATTGTTTTCAAATAACAATCTACTCCATGGATATGTTTTATACAACTCAAGATTATTAACGGCTCGAAGAAACAAAGGATGAATTGAAGCTCCATCTATTTCTGCCTTGGACTTTCCGATTATAACATTCGCGAAGAAGTAAGGGACAATCATCCTCCACCTATCATCACAATGCTTCATCGCCTTTAACTTCTTCACCACTAATGCGAAAGTTATTTTTGATCATGTACGAAAGTACTTCCTAACAAACTCCATATTGCCTAATCGTTCGTAGTCGGCTGGAATTGAATGGCAGTTCAATCCGGTGATGAGTGCATGCCCTCTTATTAAGCACCGGATTGGAACCCCATTGACAACAAATAACCACTCATTATTAAGATGAGTGTATGCTCTATTATTGCGTAGCGAATTGGAACCCATTGACAACTAATCAACACTCATTATTTTTTATCTATAACAACCGTACGAAGTAGCAACATCCACACGCCCATAATGAGTTGCATTCTCAACGAAATCCATTGTGCCCAAGCATTCATAGTCGGCTGGAATATAACGGTAGTTCATGGATATCATTTTCATCAAACCATGTAAGATTTAGTTCATTCCTCAAAAACTGCTTCATCTCTTTAAACCCATCTTCAATAGTTTTTACTCGTCCATTCGTAACATCGATTTTCACATCCAGTTTCTTAAACCCTTATTCCCTAAATTTCCTCAAACATTCAAAAACCTCAATCAAACCATCACTTGACTTAGCTTCCTGGGCCACATATGATGGAACCGCTTCTTCCACCTCTGATATTTGTTCAGCAACATCAAAAATTGAACATCCTTTCAAACCATATCTTATTATTTTGAACGAGTAAACGATCGTGCCAACAATCTATGATTGCATCAATCACGTTTTTTCCATCATCTAAATGCTATGAATGTCTTGTCAATATAAATAAACACAAAATAATAATAAATTTAAACTGAAAGTAATTTAAGTTCAATAAATGCTAACTTTTGTTGTTCCAATCATATCATTGATTTTATTTAGTGAAAATCCTTTCATTGCACTTGCCTTATACTTTTTCTTGCATAATCTAGGACATTTCAGCATCTACACATCAAACGTTTTGTCTAAATTTCCTCGTCAGATACGAAATTGTCTCAAAAGCAAGAAGCTACACATTTAAAGTTACAATATTAAAATCTAAATACTAGGGAACGAAACTATAAAATGATAAAATAAAAAAGGATAATTACTTCCAAAGGGATAATGAAGTTAGGGAATGCCAAATACTGGTTCACAACTCCATCAAATTTGTCCATCATATGATTAATTTTATGATGATTGTTTTCAAATAACAATCTACTCCACGGATATGTTTCATACAACTCAAGATTATTAACGGCTCTAAGAAAGAACGGATGAATTGAAGCTCCATCTATTTCTGCCTTGGACTTTCCGATTATAACATTCGCTAAGAAGTAAGGGACAATCATCCTCGACCTATCATCACAATGCTTCATCGCCTTAAGCACTTCTCCACTAATGCGAAAGTTATTTTTGATAATGTAGGAAAGTACTTCCTAACAAACTCCATATTGCCTAATCGTTCGTAGTCGGCTGGTATTGAATGGCAGTTCAATCCGGTGATGAGTGCATGCCCTCTTATTAAGCACCGGATTGGAACCCCATTGACAACAAATAACCACTCATTATTAAGATGAGTGTATGCTCTATTATTGCGTAGCGAATTGGAACCCATTGACAACTAATCAACACTCATTATTTTTTATCTGTAACAACCGTACGAAGTAGCAACATCCACACGCCCATAATGAGTTGCATTCTCAACGAAATCCATTGTGCCCAAGCATTCATAGTCGGCTGGAATATAACGGTAGTTCATGGATATCATTTTCATCAAACCATGTAAGATTTAGTTCATTCCTCAAAAACTGCTTCATCTCTTTAAACCCATCTTCAATAGTTTTTACTCGTCCATTCGTAACATCGATTTTCACATCCAGTTTCTTAAACCCTTATTCCCTGAATTTCCTCAAACATTCAAAAACCTCAATCAAACCATCACTTGACTTAGCTTCCTGGGCCACATATGATGGAACCGCTTCTTCCACCTCTGATATTTGTTCAGCAACATCCAAATTGAACATCCTTTCAAACCATATCATATTATTTTGAATGAGTAAACGATCATGCCAACCATCTATAAATGCATCAATCACGTTTTTTCCATCATCTAAATGCTATGAATGTCTTGTCAATATAAATAAACACAAAATAATAATAAATTAAAACTGAAAGTAATTTAAGTTCAATAAATGCTAACTTTTGTTGTCCAATCATATCATTGATTTCACTTAGTGAAAATCCTTTCATTGCACTTGCCTTATACTTTTTCTTGCACAATCTAGGACATTTCATCATCTACACATCAAACGTTTTGTCTAAATTTCCTCGTCAGATAAGAAATTGTCTCAAAAGCAAGAAGCTACACATTTAAAGTTACAATATTAAAATCTAAATACTAGGGAACGAAACTATAAAATGATAAAATAAAAAAGGATAATTACTTCCAAAGGGATAATGAAGCTAGGGAATGCCCAATACTCGTTCACAACTCCATCAAATTTGTCCATCATATGATTAATTTTATGATGATTGTTTTCAAATAACAATCTACTCCATGGATATGTTTTATACAACTCAAGATTATTAACGGCTCGAAGAAACAAAGGATGAATTGAAGCTCCATCTATTTCTGCCTTGGACTTTCCGATTATAACATTCGCGAAGAAGTAAGGGACAATCATCCTCAACCTATCATCACAATGCTTCATCGCCTTTAACTTCTTCACCACTAATGCGAAAGTTATTTTTGATCATGTACGAAAGTACTTCCTAACAAACTCCATATTGCCTAATCGTTCGTAGTCGGCTGGAATTGAATGGCAGTTCAATCCGGTGATGAGTGCATGCCCTCTTATTAAGCACCGGATTGGAACCCCATTGACAACAAATAACCACTCATTATTAAGATGAGTGTATGCTCTATTATTGCGTAGCGAATTGGAACCCATTGACAACTAATCAACACTCATTATTTTTTATCTGTAACAACCGTACGAAGTAGCAACATCCACACGCCCATAATGAGTTGCATTCTCAACGAAATCCATTGTGCCCAAGCATTCATAGTCGGCTGGAATATAACGGTAGTTCATGGATATCATTTTCATCAAACCATGTAAGATTTAGTTCATTCCTCAAAAACTGCTTCATCTCTTTAAACCCATCTTCAATAGTTTTTACTCGTCCATTCGTAACATCGATTTTCACATCCAGTTTCTTAAACCCTTATTCCCTAAATTTCCTCAAACATTCAAAAACCTCTATAAAACCATCACTTGACTTAGCTTCCTGGGCCACATATGATGGAACCGCTTCTTCCACCTCTGATATTTGTTCAGCAACATCAAAAATTGAACATCCTTTCAAACCATATCTTATTATTTTGAACGAGTAAACGATCGTGCCAACAATCTATGATTGCATCAATCACGTTTTTTCCATCATCTAAATGCTATGAATGTCTTGTCAATATAAATAAACACAAAATAATAATAAATTTAAACTGAAAGTAATTTAAGTTCAATAAATGCTCACTTTTGTTGTTCCAATCATATCATTGATTTCACTTAGTGAAAATCCTTTCATTGCACTTGCCTTATACTTTTTCTTGCATAATCTAGGACATTTCAGCATCTACACATCAAACGTTTTGTCTAAATTTCCTCGTCAGATAAGAAATTGTCTCAAAAGCAAGAAGCTACACATTTAAAGTTACAATATTAAAATCTAAATACTAGGGAACGAAACTATAAAATGATAAAATAAAAAAGGATAATTACTTCCAAAGGGATAATGAAGTTAGGGAATGCCAAATACTGGTTCAGAACTCCATCAAATTTGTCCATTATATGATTAATTTTATGATGATTGTTTTCAAATAACAATCTACTCCACGGATATGTTTCATACAACTCAAGATTATTAACGGCTCTAAGAAAGAACGGATGAATTGAAGCTCCATCTATTTCTGCCTTGGACTTTCCGATTATAACATTCGCTAAGAAGTAAGGGACAATCATCCTCGACCTATCATCACAATGCTTCATCGCCTTAAACACTTCTCCACTAATGCGAAAGTTATTTTTGATAATGTAGGAAAGTACTTCCTAACAAACTCCATATTGCCTAATCGTTCGTAGTCGGCTGGTATTGAATGGCAGTTCAATCCGGTGATGAGTGCATGCCCTCTTATTAAGCACCGGATTGGAACCCCATTGACAACAAATAACCACTCATTATTAAGATGAGTGTATGCTCTATTATTGCGTAGCGAATTGGAACCCATTGACAACTAATCAACACTCATTATTTTTTATCTGTAACAACCGTACGAAGTAGCAACATCCACACGCCCATAATGAGTTGCATTCTCAACGAAATCCATTGTGCCCAAGCATTCATAGTCGGCTGGAATATAACGGTAGTTCATGGATATCATTTTCATCAAACCATGTATGATTTAGTTCATTCCTCAAAAACTGCTTCATCTCTTTAAACCCATCTTCAATAGTTTTTACTCGTCCATTCGTAACATCGATTTTCACATCCAGTTTCTTAAACCCTTATTCCCTGAATTTCCTCAAACATTCAAAAACCTCAATAAAACCATCACTTGACTTAGCTTCCTGGGCCACATATGATGGAACCGCTTCTTCCACCTCTGATATTTGTTCAGCAACATCCAAATTGAACATCCTTTCAAACCATATCATATTATTTTGAACGAGTAAACGATCATGCCAACCATCTATAATTGCATCACTCACGTTTTTTCCATCATCTAAATGCTATGAATGTCTTGTCAATATAAATAAACACAAAATAATAATAAATTTAAACTGAAAGTAATTTAAGTTCAATAAATGCTAACTTTTGTTGTTCCAATCATATCATTGATTTCACTTAATGAAAATCCTTTCATTGCACTTGCCTTATACTTTTTCTTGCACAATCTAGGACATTTCAGCATCTACACATCAAACGTTTTGTCTAAATTTCCTCGTCAGATAAGAAATTGTCTCAAAAGCAAGAAGCTACACATTTAAAGTTACAATATTAAAATCTAAATACTAGGGAATGAAACTATAAAATGATAAAATAAAAAGGGATATGTACTTCCAATGGGATAATGAAGGTAGGGAATGCCCAATACTCGTTCACAACTCCATCAAATTTGTCCATCATATGATTAATTTTATGATGATTGTTTTCAAATAACAATCTACTCCACGGATATGTTTCATACAACTCAAGATTATTAACGGCTCTAAGAAAGAACAGATGAATTGAAGCTCCATCTATTTCTGCCTTGGACTTTCCGATTATAACATTCGCTAAGAAGTAAGGGACAATCATCCTCGACCTATCATCACAATGCTTCATCGCCTTAAACACTTCTCCACTAATGCGAAAGTTATTTTTGATCATGTAGGAAAGTACTTCCTAACAAACTCCATATTGCCTAATCGTTCGTAGTCGGCTGCAATTGAATTGCAGTTTAATCCGGTGATGAGTGCATGCCCTCTTATTAAGCACCGGATTGGAACCCCAGTTACAACAAATAACCACTCATTATTAAGATGAGTGCATGCTCTCTTATTGCGTAGCGAATTGGGACCCATTGACAACTAATCAACACTCATTATTTTTTATCTGTAACAACCGTACGAAGTAGCAACATCCACACGCCCATAATGAGTTGCATTCTCAACGAAATCCATTGTGCCCAAGCATTCATAGTCGGCTGGAATATAACGGTAGTTCATGGATATCATTTTCATCAAACCATGTAAGATTTAGTTCATTCCTCAAAAACTGCTTCATCTCTTTAAACCCATCTTCAATAGTTTTTACTCGTCCATTCGTAACATCGATTTTCACATCCAGTTTCTTAAACCCTTATTCCCTGAATTTCCTCAAACATTCAAAAACCTCAATCAAACCATCATTTGACTTAGCTTCCTGGGCCACATATGATGGAACAGCTTCTTCCACCTCTGATATTTGTTCAGCAACATCCAAATTGAACATCCTTTCAAACCATATCTTATTATTTTGAACGTGTAAACGATCGTGCCAACCATCTATAATTGCATCAATCACGTTTTTTCCATCATCTAAATGCTATGAATGTCTTGTCAATATAAATAAACACAAAGTAATAATAAATTAAAACTGAAAGTAATTTAAGTTCAATAAATGCTAACTTTTGTTGTTCCAATCATATCATTGATTTCACTTAGTGAAAATCCTTTCATTGCACTTGCCTTATACTTTTTCTTGCACAATCTAGGACATTTCAGCATCTACACATCAAACGTTTTGTCTAAATTTCCTCGTCAGATAAGAAATTGTCTCAAAAGCAAGAAGCTACACATTTAAAGTTACAATATTAAAATCTAAATACTTGGGAACGAAACTATAAAATGATAAAATAAAAAAGGATAATTACTTCCAAAGGGATAATGAAGCTATGGAATGCCCAATACTCGTTCACAACTCCATCAAATTTGTCCATCATATGATTAATTTTATGATGATTGTTTTCAAATAACACTCTACTCCACGGATATGTTTCATACAACTCAAGATTATTAACGGCTCTAAGAAAAAAAGGATGAATTGAAGCTCCATCTATTTCTGCCTTGGACTTTCCGATTATAACATTCGCTAAGAAGTAAGGGACAATCATCCTCGACCTATCATCACAATGCTTCATTGCCTTAAACACTTCTCCACTAATGCGAAAGTTATTTTTGATCATGTAGGAAAGTACTTCCTAACAAACTCCATATTGCCTAATCGTTCGTAGTCGGCTGGAATTGAATGGCAGTTCAATCCGGTGATGAGTGCATGCCCTCTTATTAAGCACCGGATTGGAACCCCATTGACAACAAATAACCACTCATTATTAAGATGAGTGTATGCTCTATTATTGTGTAGCGAATTGGAACCCATTGACAACTAATCAACACTCATTATTTTTTATCTGTAACAACCGTACGAAGTAGCAACATCCACACGCCCATAATGAGTTGCATTCTCAACGAAATCCATTGTGCCCAAGCATTCATAGTCGGCTGGAATATAACGGTAGTTCATGGATATCATTTTCATCAAACCATGTAAGATTTAGTTCATTCCTCAAAAACTGCTCCATCTCTTTAAACCCATCTTCAATAGTTTTTACTCGTCCATTCGTAACATCGATTTTCACATCCAGTTTCTTAAACCCTTATTCCCTGAATTTCCTCAAACATTCAAAAACCTCAATCAAACCATCATTTGACTTAGCTTCCTGGGCCACATATGATGGAACCGCTTCTTCCACCTCTGATATTTGTTCAGCAACATCCAAATTGAACATCCTTTCAAACCATATCTTCTTATTTTGAACGTGTAAACGATCGTGCCAACCATCTATAATTGCATCAATCACGTTTTTTCCATCATCTAAATGCTATGAATGTCTTGTCAATATAAATAAACACAAAATAATAATAAAATTAAACTGAAAGTAATTTAAGTTCAATAAATGCTAACTTTTGTTGTTCCAATCATATCATTGATTTCACTTAGTGAAAATCCTTTCATTGCACTTGCCTTATACTTTTTCTTGCACAATCTAGGACATTTCAGCATCTACACATCAAACGTTTTGTCTAAATTTCCTTGTCAGATAAGAAATTGTCTCAAAAGCAAGAAGCTACACATTTAAAGTTACAATATTAAAATCTAAATACTACGGAATGAAACTATAAAATGATAAAATAAAAAAGGATAATTACTTCCAAAGGGATAATGAAGCTAGGGAATGCCCAATACTCGTTCACAACTCCATCAAATTTGTCCATCATATGATTAATTTTATGATGATTGTTTTCAAATAACATTCTACTCTACGGATATGTTTCATACAACTCAAGATTATTAACGACTCTAAGAAAGAACGGATGAATTGAAGCTCCATCTATTTCTGCCTTGGACTTTTCCGATTATAACATTCGCTAAGAAGTAAGGGACAATCATCCTCGACCTATCATCACAATGCTTCATCGCCTTAAACCTTTCTCCACTAATGCGAAAGTTATTTTTGATAATGTAGGAAAGTACTTCCTAACAAACTCCATATTGCCTAATCGTTCGTAGTCGGCTGGAATTGAATGGCAGTTCAATCCGGTGATGAGTGCATGCCCTCTTATTAAGCACCGGATTGGAACCCCATTGACAACAAATAACCACTCATTATTAAGATGAGTGTATGCTCTATTATTGCGTAGCGAATTGGAACCCATTGACAACTAATCAACACTCATTATTTTTTATCTGTAACAACCGTACGAAGTAGCAACATCCACACGCCCATAATGAGTTGCATTCTCAACGAAATCCATTGTGCCCAAGCATTCATAGTCGGCTGGAATATAACGGTAGTTCATGGATATCATTTTCATCAAACCATGTAAGATTTAGTTCATTCCTCAAAAACTGCTTCATCTCTTTAAACCCATCTTCAATAGTTTTTACTCGTCCATTCGTAACATCGATTTTCATATCCAGTTTCTTAAACCCTTATTCCCTGAATTTCCTCAAACATTCAAAAACCTCAATCAAACCATCATTTGACTTAGCTTCCTGGGCCACATATGATGGAACAGCTTCTTCCACCTCTGATATTTGTTCAGCAACATCCAAATTGAACATCCTTTCAAACCATATCTTATTATTTTGAACGTGTAAACGATCGTGCCAACCATCTATAATTGCATCAATCACGTTTTTTCCATCATCTAAATGCTAAGAATGTCTTGTCAATATAAATAAACACAAAGTAATAATAAATTAAAACTGAAAGTAATTTATGTTCAATAAATGCTAACTTTTGTTGTTCCAATCATATCATTGATTTCACTTAGTGAAAATCCTTTCATTGCACTTGCCTTATACTTTTTCTTGCACAATCTAGGACATTTCAGCATCTACACATCAAACGTTTTGTCTAAATTTCCTCGTCAGATAAGAAATTGTCTCAAAAGCAAGAAGCTACACATTTAAAGTTACAATATTAAAATCTAAATACTTGGGAACGAAACTATAAAATGATAAAATAAAAAAGGATAATTACTTCCAAAGGGATAATGAAGCTAGGGAATGCCCAATACTCGTTCACAACTCCATCAAATTTGTCCATCATATGATTAATTTTATGATGATTGTTTTCAAATAACATTCTACTCTACGGATATGTTTCATACAACTCAAGATTATTAACGACTCTAAGAAAGAACGGATGAATTGAAGCTCCATCTATTTCTGCCTTGGACTTTCCGATTATAACATTCGCTAAGAAGTAAGGGACAATCATCCTCGACCTATCATCACAATGCTTCATCGCCTTAAACCTTTCTCCACTAATGCGAAAGTTATTTTTGATCATGTAGGAAAGTATTTCCTAACAAACTCCATATTGCCTAATCGTTCGTAGTCGGCTGGAATTGAATGGCAGTTCAATCCGGTGATGAGTGCATGCCCTCTTATTAAGCACCGGATTGGAACCCCATTGACAACAAATAACCACTCATTATTAAGATGAGTGAATGCTCTATTACTGCGTAGCGAATTGAAACCCATTGACAACTAATCAACACTCATTATTTTTTATCTGTAACAACCGTACGAAGTAGCAACATCCACATGCCCATAATGAGTTGCATTCTCAACAAAATCCATTGTGCCCAAGCATTCTTAGTCGGCTGGAATATAACGGTAGTTCATGGATATCATTTTCATCAAACCATGTAAGATTTAGTTCATTCCTCAAAAACTGCTTCATCTCTTTAAACCCATCTTCAATAGTTTTTACTCGTCCATTCGTAACATCGATTTTCACATCCAGTTTCTTAAACCCTTATTCCCTGAATTTCCTCAAACATTCAAAAACCTCAATCAAACCATCATTTGACTTAGCTTCCTGGGCCACATATGATGGAACCGCTTCTTCCACCTCTGATATTTGTTCAGCAACATCCAAATTGAACATCCTTTCAAACCATATCTTATTATTTTGAACGTCTAAACGATCGTGCCAAGCATCTACAATTGCATCAATCTCGTTTTTTCCATCATCTAAATGCTATGAATGTCTTGTCAATATAAATAAACACAAAGTAATAATAAATTAAAACTGAAAATAATTTAAGTTCAATAAATGCTAACTTTTGTTGTTCCAATCATATCATTGATTTCACTTAGTGAAAATCCTTTCATTGCACTTGCCTTATACTTTTTCTTGCACAATCAAGGACATTTCAGCATCTACACATCAAACGTTTTGTCTAAACTTCCTCGTCAGATAAGAAATTGTCTCAAAAGCAAGAAGCTACACATTTAAAGTTACAATATTAAAATCTAAATACTAGGGAATGAAACTATAAAATGATAAAATAAAAAAGGATAATTACTTCCAAAGGGATAATGAAGCTATGGAATGCCCAATACTCGTTCACAACTCCATCAAATTTGTCCATCATATGATTAATTTTATGATGATTGTTTTCAAATAACAATCTACTCCACGGATATGTTTCATACAACTCAAGATTATTAATGGCTCTAAGAAAGAACGGATGAATTGAAGCTCTATCTATTGCTGCCTTGGACTTTTCGATTATAACATTCGCTAAGAAGTAAGGGACAATCATCCTCGACCTATCATCACAATGCTTCATCGCCTTAAACACTTCTCCACTAATGCGAAAGGTATTTTTGATCATGTAGGAAAGTACTTCCTAACAAACTCCATATTGCCTAATCGTTCGTAGTCGGCTGGAATTGAATGGCAGTTGAATCCGGTGATGAGTGCATGCCCTCTTATTAAGCACCGGATTGGAACCCCGTTGACAACAAATAACCACTCATTATTAAGATGAGTGCATGCTCTATTATTGCGTAGCGAATTGAAACCCATTGACAACTAATCAACACTCATTATTTTTTATCTGTAACAACCGTACGAAGTAGCAACATCCACATGCCCATAATGAGTTGCATTCTCAACAAAATCCATTGTGCCCAAGCATTCATAGTCGGCTGGAATATAACGGTAGTTCATGGATATCATTTTCATCAAACCATGTAAGATTTAGTTCATTCCTCAAAAACTGCTTCATCTCTTTAAACCCATCTTCAATAGTTTTTACTCGTCCATTCGTAACATCGATTTTCACATCCAGTTTCTTAAATCCTTATTCCCTGAATTTCCTCAAACATTCAAAAACCTCAATCAAACTATCATTTGACTTAGCTTCCTGGGCCACATATGATGGAACCGCTTCTTCCACCTCTGATATTTGTTCAGCAACATCCAAATTGAACATCCTTTCAAACCATATCTTATTATTTTGAACGTGACAACGATCGTGCCAACCATCTATAATTGCATCAATCACGTTTTTTCCATCATCTAAATGCTATGAATGTCTTGTCAATATAAATAAACACAAAATAATAATAAATTAAAACTAAAAGTAATTTATGTTCAGTAAATGCTAACTTTTGTTGTTCCAATCATATCATTGATTTCACTTAGTGAAAATCCTTTCATTGCACTTGCCTTATACTTTTTCTTGCACAATCTAGTACATTTCAGCATCTACACATCAAACGTTTTGTCTAAATTTCCTCGTCAGATAAGAAATTGTCTCAAAAGCAAGAAGCTACACATTTAAAGTTACAATATTAAAATCTAAATACTTGGGAACGAAACTATAAAATGATAAAATAAAAAAGGATAATTACTTCCAAAGGGATAATGAAGCTAGGGAATGCCCAATACTCGTTCACAACTCCATCAAATTTGTCCATCATATGATTAATTTTATGATGATTGTTTTCAAATAACATTCTACTCTACGGATATGTTTCATACAACTCAAGATTATTAACGACTCTAAGAAAGAACGGATGAATTGAAGCTCCATCTATTTCTGCCTTGGACTTTCCGATTATAACATTCGCTAAGAAGTAAGGGACAATCATCCTCGACCTATCATCACAATGCTTCATCGCCTTAAACCTTTCTCCACTAATGCGAAAGTTATTTTTGATCATGTAGGAAAGTATTTCCTAACAAACTCCATATTGCCTAATCGTTCGTAGTCGGCTGGAATTGAATGGCAGTTCAATCCGGTGATGAGTGCATGCCTTCTTATTAAGCACCGGATTGGAACCCCAATGACAACAAATAACCACTCATTATTAAGATGAGTGAATGCTCTATTACTGCGTAGCGAATTGAAACCCATTGACAACTAATCAACACTCATTATTTTTTATCTGTAACAACCGTACGAAGTAGCAACATCCACATGCCCATAATGAGTTGCATTCTCAACAAAATCCATTGTGCCCAAGCATTCATAGTCGGCTGGAATATAACGGTAGTTCATGGATATCATTTTCATCAAACCATGTAAGATTTAGTTCATTCCTCAAAAACTGCTTCATCTCTTTAAACCCATCTTCAATAGTTTTTACTCGTCCATTCGTAACATCGATTTTCACATCCAGTTTCTTAAACCCTTATTCCCTGAATTTCCTCAAACATTCAAAAACCTCAATCAAACCATCATTTGACTTAGCTTCCTGGGCCACATATGATGGAACCGCTTCTTCCACCTCTGATATTTGTTCAGCAACATCCAAATTGAACATCCTTTCAAACCATATCTTATTATTTTGAACGTCTAAACGATCGTGCCAAGCATCTACAATTGCATCAATCTCGTTTTTTCCATCATCTAAATGCTATGAATGTCTTGTCAATATAAATAAACACAAAGTAATAATAAATTAAAACTGAAAATAATTTAAGTTCAATAAATGCTAACTTTTGTTGTTCCAATCATATCATTGATTTCACTTAGTGAAAATCCTTTCATTGCACTTGCCTTATACTTTTTCTTGCACAATCAAGGACATTTCAGCATCTACACATCAAACGTTTTGTCTAAACTTCCTCGTCAGATAAGAAATTGTCTCAAAAGCAAGAAGCTACACATTTAAAGTTACAATATTAAAATCTAAATACTAGGGAATGAAACTATAAAATGATAAAATAAAAAAGGATAATTACTTCCAAAGGGATAATGAAGCTATGGAATGCCCAATACTCGTTCACAACTCCATCAAATTTGTCCATCATATGATTAATTTTATGATGATTGTTTTCAAATAACAATCTACTCCACGGATATGTTTCATACAACTCAAGATTATTAATGGCTCTAAGAAAGAACGGATGAATTGAAGCTCTATCTATTGCTGCCTTGGACTTTTCGATTATAACATTCGCTAAGAAGTAAGGGACAATCATCCTCGACCTATCATCACAATGCTTCATCGCCTTAAACACTTCTCCACTAATGCGAAAGGTATTTTTGATCATGTAGGAAAGTACTTCCTAACAAACTCCATATTGCCTAATCGTTCGTAGTCGGCTGGAATTGAATGGCAGTTGAATCCGGTGATGAGTGCATGCCCTCTTATTAAGCACCGGATTGGAACCCCGTTGACAACAAATAACCACTCATTATTAAGATGAGTGCATGCTCTATTATTGCGTAGCGAATTGAAACCCATTGACAACTAATCAACACT